>JACSYO010001668.1:357500-1090000 GCA_016806645.1 Ophiodon elongatus | reverse complement strand
ACAACATGTGACTAACCAGCTCTTTTATGAGGCTGTCCACAGAGAGCAAATTCACAGTCAATCTACTTATTTTCTGGGCTGATGCGTGCTGAATCATATGCTGTGTATAAGGTAGTCTCTGAAGCTGTTGATCAGGTGTTTGAGTTAGATTATGCAGAGGGAAAAAATATCAGTGAGGAGGAGGATGACTCAGTGCACCTTCCAGGGTAATGAAGCTAATGCACAAATACAGGTCTTGACATGCAAATGAAGATGATCATGAACATTCTGTCTCATTATAAATTGGCATTTTTCACAGTTCCGTCATGGATTCTCCACTTTTTTTTTTTTTTTTTTAAGAAGCAAACGAAATATCTTCTTCACTCTACTGCCAGACATCCCGATCTGAAGCTCCGTCTTCATTCCTGCACTGCGCTGTCACATGTAATCAAATTAAATTGACAGACTGTGGTTAAACAATGTCCTTTATCATATATTCAGTTAACTTGATGTCTTTCATTGGAAAGGCCCGACCAATACTGGAGGCTGATTCCAATATTAATATTGATATAGAAGAGCTGACAAAAAATTCTATAACGATAAGAGACTAACCTAAATGAATTAACCCTTCGCTAAGCCCCGCCCTCCACTGCTACACCGTCAAGCTGTCAGAGGTAACATGGAGCCCACACTGTCACAAACTGCACTCCCTGGATAAATACTATCAATTTAGAAGAAAGGAAATAGAATTCAGAGAGAATTAGACAGAAGGGTCTACAAAATGCGTTTGAAGGATATATCTACAATGTCAAACTGATTCAGCAACGAAAACAGGTTAAAAAGATAAAGATAGAAGCTAAAGCCTACAGATTACAGTGTAAAAGTGAATAATGTAGTCACCTGGTGACTGAGACTGAAGACAATGACATTAAGGAAACAACACTGTTCCTGGAAAGCCAGGTAGGTCTTAATTCACTGTTACAATCAGTAGAAAGCAAAAGCAGCATGTGTACACATTCTGTATACCTTTAGTAGCTAGCGTAGCATACAAGTGCTAACGCTAGTTAATGACGTGCTAATTTACTCTAATGTTAGCTCCACAGGTTTTTACGTAGAAATGTAACATTTTAGTACATCTATTAGTATAAATATATCTATTTTAGTATATCTATTTCCAACCTCCACAGGTAACAAGTATCACTATTACACAATTCTGAAACAATTGCATCAGAGTCTGTGGAGTGGGATAGTTGTCGGACCCTGTTCAGAGCTAGCCGAAGCTACGCTATGATTGGCCAGTCCGGATTAGATGGGCAGGACTTAGTGAAGGGTCAAATACTCACCCCGTGTTACCTTGAGGACTTGAGGAAAACTGTTTTTCTCACTACCTCAACCTCAAAAAATACAAACATTTGGAAAATTCTTGATGAATTGAAGTCAATGGGGACATCAATGAATAACATCAAAACATCCATTTTCAAAACTCACACACAACCCGTGCAGAGTATTCCAAGTCTCATTTATCCATGCGCACTTCTTCCCAAACACACGCTATAACCTTGTTATTTAAAACACTTAACCTCATAAAAAGTACTCACACGCATCTCATTAGTGAGCGTACGACTGGAGTTTGTAAACGGAGGTTTTGATGTCGTTAAATGTGGCCCCTATTCACTTCAATTCATCAAGACTTTTCTCGGATGCGTCAGATCTCCGTGGAGGCATGCGAGAAAAAGTTTTCCTTAAGAGTTCAAGGTAATACAGGGTGAGTAATTGATATACAAATGATCACTTTGGGTTGTTTTTTTTTTTTAAAGAAAACTGGCTCAGCAGTTCCTTTCCATCTGATTGCAGCTGTTTTGAGCTGCTTTTTTTCAGAGTTTCAGATCTTACCCCAATTAAAGCAGTGAGAGAAATCCCAGCTAAAAGGGCACATTTGAATCTCTGAGAGCAATGTGCTGAATTTCCACAAGACAGATTTAACAGTGCAAACTATATACTGCAAAAGTCAGGAGTAGGAAGCAGTTGACGCAGACATTAGTCTTAATTTAAAACTTTCAAATCCAAGTTCACACCTTTAAAACTTAACCTTTCAAATCATAGTTCCAGTTTTATGAACCGTGAGTGTGATTACAAATAGAGCGGCCTCCAAAGCTCAATAGCCCTGAAGAAGAGCCCTGATCCTCCGTCTCTAACAGGAAGAACTTTCAGATGTAATACTGTTTTCTGTACCCTGAGAACGGAGGAGTTTGTATTAATAATGCTAACAGTCAATGCTGAATGCCATAGCAAGCAGTAAGAAAAGTGTCACATTGATGTGCAGCTCAGTGGGTGAAATACCCGGTGGCAGGTCCCACCCGTCATGGACTGAAGCGTCCATGAGGTTCAACTGAAATCTAATAGAAGTCAATGCGTTTTCAAGCAATAAATGCTCACTGAACAAAACCATTCATTATGAAAACACCTTTCCCTAATATGATTGTCAAGTTGGAATCTTTATTAGCAAAACATATTTTGTCATTATATACTACTCGAAGCTAGAAATCGCACTTTGACCTTAAAAACATGAACTCTTCAGCCGAGAGGAAACATTTTTCTTCCACATATACTGCTTGCTGTAGAGTTCAATTCCTGTATTAGATTACCACTCAGCAAAGGACCCACTAAACATGAAACAGAGGCTCGGGTTATGGCCAGGTAGCAGGTACAGGGTGACTGTTTCTGCTTCAAATGAGAATATAGTGTAGGCATACGCCAGTAAGGCATGAAATGAGGCATCCCTACGGAGGCGTCTCCACCGCAGTGTACAGCAGATACCTCCATTTCTCACTGCACAACACTAGCCTGCTTATAGTAGCTCCATAGAGACTGTGCAGTCTCTGCACTACCATACGCATATATAAACAATTAAAAACAATAATCACTTGGGGTTGGTGTTCAATAGCATTTTATAAATCTGAATTCGTCATCGAATGCACTTATGGAATCACTTTGGAGATTTGATTTTTGTCTAGCTTTCAACACCTGCAAGTGTAAAAGCTACTGAAAATGAGATGAAAAGCATAAGATAAGACAAAATTAAATAGCAGGTGTAGCATCGAAGTTAACTGTGAGGTTCTCCTGAAATTGATGCGCCTTTCTTGTTGGTCTTGTTGAACTACAAAAGCCCCGTTCACTCGTGGTTGTAAAGTGTTATTACAGTGTAGTGCTTGTTTTCTTTCCAAAATAGACTTTGGCTGAGCACAGACACTGGCTTTCAGAAAGCACTTTAAATCACACAGCGAGCCAAAAGTTTCATTTTAGCTGTTAACGTTATTGCGCTAAAGCTGATATAATCTACAATCAGGGATTTTATCATTTGAATGTAATGGGCAGTGCTGGCTAAAATAAAAAGCCTGATGCCCGATGCCCGAAAAGTTTTCGCAAAATTGCTCTTAAAGTAAACAAGCAAGACAGAGGAGAGACAAAAGGTTCGATAGGAGATTGGTCAGCAGAAAAACGTGTGTTGGAATACTGATAGTGCGATTACGGTCATCAGATTCAAGACCGTCAACTAGACACGGCAGTTACAGGGTGAAGCCAAAGGGTCAGACGTGGCTTGAAGAAGCATTTGACAGGAAAAACAAGCGATGGAGCGACATTATGAACACAATATCAATCCACCTATGCGTGGACATTAGTGGTGATCCATGAGCGGTAAGGATCCCCCACGTGTGAGCCGCGGATTAATTATGCCGTTTAAAGTTAACCATCGCAGTGTGAAATAAAGTTTTACTGACAATCGTTATCCGCCAATATTCAGTAAAATATGCGATCAGGACATCAGAATTTATGCTTTTCTAGTCGCTGATCTCTGACAATGTTGCATTTTAAACATGTTCAGTTACATTATGATGCGTTCAGACTCTGTTCAGTCCAAATGAGTATTGGGCGAAGGTAACTTATATCGTTATTGTGATGTGTTCACATGTAATCTCATAAAATGGAGTGTTTTGAGGGAGAAGTTTTTACAACAACATAAATAGATATTAGAGATGAACTATGTCCTGTTTACATTAGCTCTAAGCAGCTTATAATACATCATTAAAACTATAAATGACTTGTTTTCATCCATAAAAATACAATCTTTTATGTCCTTATCATTTTAATTGTGTGTTTTCATGAAGGAAAAGGTGAATATAACAAAGTAAAAAGATAACGTTAAGAATTATTTATGGTTTACACTGACTTCAAAGCTTTTGAAATGATTTTTGTGATGGTGGGGAAAAAAATACAGAAAGTCTGGAGCCTTGTAGACCAGCTGCTATAATCAAACAACAAAGGTATCTGTATCTGCCATCGGGGAACTCTAAAAAGTTATATTTGCTCCCTTTTTTCTCTTGTGCTGACCCGATCCGTGGTCCGATCCGTGACTCTGATGCTTATAAAGATCCGAACCGTGAGTTTTATTATCCATTGCACTACTAAAGGACATGGTTCTGCTACTGATATTCGAGAAATACGGGTTTATAGCATTGATTAAAAAACTTGATTTGAGCAGAGGTATGTCTGGGTGAAAATACTTCAGCCAAACTGTTATCCCAACAATATACCAACAATACCGAAGCAAGCTGAAAGCAGAGCTCCTCGGTTTTCTACAACAACAGACCTGTGGTCAAGGTCGGTTTATATAACAATATAAAAATGTGTCAATATCAAAATTGGTGGCTTATCTATTCATTTATTTATTCATATATTTAAGTTCTTTATATTTTACTGTTTCATGCATTTTGATTCATTCATATCTTGTTTAATTTTCTGGGGCCAAACCTATAGTAATCAAAGCCTTCAGTATATACAGGATGACATGAAAAGAAAATGTATATTCTATGTATTCCTGACAGTAGAATAAGCCATAAACTTATATAAAGGTGACATATAGGCAGAATCTTAAAGAAATACAGCTTGCTATCCAAAACCTAACTCTCAGATTTTGCATTCATCAACAGGTCAAATCTGGATGTGCTGTAACGACGTTGGCTGCAGAGAGGACTGACATCTTCATTCTTTGTGCCGTCTCACTTTAACTTTCCTAAACAAGAATCTAAATTCTAGTGGGGTACTGCATCATCAAAAAGATAAACCTGGGGAGGAGAACGGCTCAGTAAATCCTACCATTTCCCTAAAGCCAAGCCAACAAAACAACCCCCTCAAGTCATAATGAGGAGGAAAAATGTGATAGGAAATAACTGCGAAGCCACTGTGTGAGCGAGGAACACGGGCCAGCTGCTCACTAGATCAGCTTCAGCAGGGGTATCTCACTCCATCACCGCCGCATCAGTGAACACATCACATAGAAGGAGAGAGGCTGCATCCATCAAACACCACACCACGGGGAACTCAAGCTTTCAGCCCCTTGGGGGAAACTTTGGAGACAGTGTCAAAATATCAACAAATGAGCCTTGGGTTAGACCACATTTTGAGTGTAAAACTAAGAAATATATCTACAGACTCCCCGCTGATACCGATGGGTGCACTTCCTTCCCATGTTTAAACCATTCTTAAACAACTAGGTACACTCTGAAGTCGAAAAAACAAATTATCCAGAGATGGTGGGGAAAAGGGAAGAGAGAAAGGAAGAAGCCATAGCACAAACAAGCCCTGGATTCAGTGCTCTGAATTAAGAGTATTTTTGTGGATGATTCGCAGCAACAAATGGCTCATGAGGAAGGATAATGGATAAAGCTGCCTGGT
Organism: Ophiodon elongatus; assembly: GCA_016806645.1. Classification (NCBI taxonomy): domain Eukaryota; kingdom Metazoa; phylum Chordata; class Actinopteri; order Perciformes; family Hexagrammidae; genus Ophiodon; species Ophiodon elongatus. Next base: position 1,084,288 of record JACSYO010001668.1, on the reverse strand, counting down.
CTTTCAGCACTAGGTGTTCCAAGGTCGGATCAGTTGATGCATCAGAATATGGGTTATATTTAACATTTGAAGACAGTGTCAAATTAACTTGAAAAGACAAAACATACATATCTCAGCAGCATAAAAAAATTCACAAATATGATTGTGTTTGCAATCTGTATCTAGTTGTGAAGGAACTTGATACACCGCACACTACTCTTGTGAAAATAAATAGAAAATGTGATGTTTTTTCGACATGCGGTGCTAAAATGCATGCAGCTTGAGAAGAAAGCGTCTCCCGGCAGCAACTGTATGTGCTCTGATTTGGAGAGAAAAAAAATCTCAATAAAGAAGAGTAGAGGGCTTCACGCCAAATGTGGAGGACAGAATGTTTAAGGAGACGTGAGCGTGTGTTGTTAGTTCTGCAGAGAGCTGGAGGTACATCATAAAGCCAAAATAGTCCAATCAAAGCAGCAGGCTACACTCCGCCTGATCTGATGTTCGCACTACTGCAGAGAAATAGTCACTCCCGATTGCTGCCCACCGTTCTCCTTTTTAGTGTTGTCTCACGGTGCAAGAGCATTGTAGGTTTTGTGTTGACAAAATCAAACATGTTTCAAAATCTCAAAATGTCTGTGGGGAGGGGGGGGGAGGGGAGGGGGGCTCAAAAAGTACATCAGACTGCCTCTCTTCCAGCGCTTTTCCAGATGTTATTTTGACATGTTTATTTTGTATTCTTTGCCTGCCTTTTTGTGTAAGGAAATATGAAGTACAATGATACAGCAGCATATTTTTGGGGTATTTTTCAAAAGAGGATAAAACTGTGCTTGGACATATTTGTGGAAAGACCGAGCCCCAGGCCTCTGAGGCATTTCCCTTGGTAGCCGTTGACTGACAACTGAGGGCCGGAGTTGCTAGGATACACACGGACAACATTGGTCATAATGTATGAACTACAAAAGTTAATGCGAGCTGGTTTTCCCTTTTTCTGGTACTGTTTCGTATTTATTTCATATTTGGGAAGATCAAACGTGCTGTTGTTTTCCACCCAAAAAGTAGAAGTTAGTTAGCCTAGCTTAGTAATGGTAGCACTGATTTGCTCTTTCGTCGGTCCAGTTGTGGCCATGGCTTGTTGTTGTTTCCAAACAGCATGTAAAGCATTTTCAGAATATTTTCATTGAGTCAGTAAAGATATTAAACACTGCGAACAAGAAGCAGAAACTCGTGATCTCTAAGATTCATCGGGACGCACCTTCGGTCAACACACAGGTCAAGCAGCAACGTGCTAAATGTGGGCCAATCAGAAGAAGATGCCGGTTGCTTCACGATCAGTACAGAGGTCGTCAGTCGGGACCCATTACCCATTTGACAGATCAAGACACATTTTTGTCAGTTGTGTATCTTTATTGCAAGCATTAAATATAGTGCAAAGCCATTCAAACAAACCGTGGGAAAATGTTTGAGTATTATGTCCCTGAGCATGAAGATTTTGTCAAATTCAGTTTAATAATAATACCAATCCAACCGGATATGCGTTAGTAAGCTACAATTTCAAAAGAAAATCCTTTTCCTTCTCACAAGATACACACAAAATGCTCCCTAAGCAGGTCTTAGTTCAAACTACTGAACTGGGCTCAAATGTAACCACCTTCAAACATAAATGGATTTATGGCATACATCCCTTAACCTCTGTCATTCATGCACACGCACACACACACACATGAGCACCAACACGACGTCGTCAAATAATTAAAGGAGATAATGGCAGTACAGGCCTGCATGCTAAATTACTTCACTCTTTTATTTTTCAAAGACCAGCCGAGCTTCCTTTTAACTCCATGGGAGAAGAAAAAAGAATTTGAAGTTTCAAAACGCTCTCTGATGCAGACTTAAAAGACAGGTTGGATTTTAATATAAATGCTCAGAACGTGACATGTTTCATGGTGTGTGTGTGTGTGTGTGTGTGTGATATGATTTCTATGCTGTGTGCATATGTGTGTGGGAGGTTGCGTTGTGTATTTGTGTGTGTGTACAAACGAGTGGGTGGATAAGTGCATGCATGGGAATGTGTTCCTGTGCGTCAGTGTGAGCCTGTGTGTGTATACACAAACATTTATTTGCTCTACCAGGTCTTGTCTTAAAATGTACACCGGCTGGATTTGACCTTTCGACGTCGTCCAAAGCTCCAAACAGGCGAAAGATCATGAACACTGTGACAGAGATCAATTCTCTCATTTCCTCTCTTATGCTCCCCTGGGTTCTCTCTTTGGCCCAAAACTGAATTAATTGACCTCCTGCACTGTGAAACTTCCCCGCTGAAAACTTTACCCCATCATCAGAAGTATAATGAAGTGACTGATAATTAATTAATGCAGTTCCTCCTGTGTTAATACCACAGGCCTCATCTGAGTAGATAATACTCATATCTGTATCTGTAATAGGAAGCCGCGCTTCAGTGCTCGTGTCCAGAGAAAACAGTGTGTACAAGATCTGCAACCCTTCTCCCCTCTACGTTCTTGCACTCCTACACCGGGATGCCATCTAGTCATCGGGTTATTCGTGGTAAACTATTAAACTGAATTTTTTTGAGACTGACACCAGCCGGTCACCAGTCATAGCTGATCAGCTGAAAACCAGCCAGTTGGGATCGATCGGTGCATCTCTAGTTACGAGTTCTCATAAAATAAGAGTATCCCTCCCACCCTTACTGACTTTGTCTTTGGCTTCGAACCAAGATAAACAGACTGTAAATGCTATTAAGTATCCCTGTCAAATCATCACTGCTAATACATTACTCATTAAGCAGGAGAAAAATAAACAATATACAGTGTCTTCGCAGCAGTATTAGTGTGTGGGGGGGAACTGGCTGTGGTTGCTAATAATGCCCCTGTGAAACCTGTATGTATTAATAATAAGCTCAATCCACCCTTCCTCCTCCTCATCAGCTGTTCGTTTAGTTAGAGAGGATAAACAAACCTCAGTCAAGACAACACACATGACCTTTTAAAAGTCAGCCTCGTGTCATCTGAGCAATCGTCATTCTGTCTCATCGAGCACTTGGTGATATTTTCAGGCACCAGGAAACCTTTGGGCATGGGACACACAATTAGATTCTACACAAGTGTTGCAATGCCCATGTTGTTTGCAGAGGCTCAGTCAATATTCCACTTGGTTTTATCTGAAGTCGCTTTATGCCTCGGGCTGATTGATGGCCCTATTTTATCTACTCGGAGCATTTCAAGCCACCCAAACTTGCACAAAATCTGGACTCAAGGACGGTGAGGCAACAAGCCCAGGAAACAAAATGACAACAGATTCAGAGTTACCGCTCTAAATTCTGTGCACAAGTAACAGCTATCAGTAGGTGAAATAATCCCCCACACACTTATCACAACCAGCCTAATAGATCCCCATGCACATGCAGACAAATCTCTCAGCTGTCAATCTGGTCCTACAGGCAAAAAGTATTTTACGAATACATAATGAAATGTATTACTTATTCAACTAAAATTCCTTACAGCAGGGAAAGAGAAAATAACAACAAAACTTGATTTCCACGCTCTGCTAGACTGCTGCTGATGACTTCACAGTAACATTTTAAAACCAAAATGTAAAGCTGCCTTCTCAGCAGGTTCGTCTGCGATAGCGGCAGACAGCCCTGTCCGGACGAGGGAAAGTAAAACGGTACAAGTGGCAGCGAAATTGGCTGCCACACGAGACGCCAATTTCTTGATGTGTTTCAAACCGCCAGCGGAGAATAAATGCAGCGATATCAGTGGCATCTGAGAGAATGAGCTCGAGAAAGGCTTCGTGTAAAGACTGTTGTACTAGCGTACTCCTTTCATCTTTTAAAAAACATGCTTTTTTTGTTTTTGAGACACATGATTGCACAAGTATGGCTCTCACTCCCATTCGGCTTAGAGAGTATAATCTATTTTGGTTATATTGAAAAATGTCACTGAATAAAAGACAGACAAAGCTTTTAAGTTAGAGACATTTGTAGTAGCAAGAAAGCGCCCTTTAATTCAGGGAATTTCACAGATGTAGACAAGATGTAAAGAGCACTGGAGATAACATGAGAACATTGTATCTGGTATTATGGTAAACTCAGAGAATACCTGGCTGTTCTTTTATGCATCTTTCAACTGTAATACTACCTGAACTAATTCAACGTTTCTTATAATTTCACAATTTCCAGACCAGTTCAAGTACTGTCAAAAATGTAACTGTCCACAACATTGAAATAGATGCAATACCTGCAAGCTTGTCTTTTCACAATTTTACAGTCTACATTGGCAACACTTTAATTTAGCAATGTTAAGCAGATATAAAGACATATGTAGCAGTTTATTAACTTACAGTATTTGTCAACAATTATCTTTTTCTATGAAGGCATATTTTATATAATTACAACGGTGTTTTACAATATCATCAATGATTATCTGTTCATAAACCAGCCTCCACTTGCTTGCAGGAGGAGTTACAGCTGTAAAACTACATTATAGTGTGTTATAAACCATTTACTCAACGTTGACACACCTCTTATAGATGCGAAATGGGCGGGTCAGGGTAAAAGTGTGAGCTCCACCTTCAGCAACATACATTTCAACACCAATACTGTCACGCGCCAAGAGTTCACATTACAGAGGACACGTGACCTGGAACGTTCCCTTACCCCGTGTACCCTCGTTTCATCCACAGCCTCGGATCTGAAAAAGAAATGAAATCTTGCCACCGTAGGAGCTTTATATCACCGCCCATCATTTTCTTATCAAAATGCTGCAATACAATTAGCAATTTTTCTTAGAGATGCACAGATTTGTCGGCCGAACATCGTTGATGGCCGATATTTGCCTTGTTGGCCACCTATATCAAAAAAACTAAATTTGCAGATGGCAATGGCCGCGACACGCCTCTAGTTATTGATTGTACTGTCTATTCGGTACACGAAAGCTCAAGAGATGCATTATTAAAAAGAGTACACACATACATATTTTATAATGTAAGCACCCCTAAAAAATTGGGGAAAAAAATAGAATGTTTTGAGAATAAGTTGTGGTTATATAAATATGGTGCTGTTAGATTGCTGCTAGACCGATTAGACCATTAACAAACTGTACAGGTGCATCCCATGTGTGTTTTTGAATCACCAACGCTTTCCCATCTATACACCGTGAACTAACTTATCCTTTTGGAGGACAGACCGTATCTTTACATGTGTCTGTGTTTGTCTCTCTCTGTTGGCCTCCATTCCTCCATCCATCTACATCAAAGCTTCGACAGTAGTAGTGAGCTATCGCACTACTGTGTAATCACGCGTTACAATTCCATCTACTACATCAGCAAAAGTGTTACAACTTTGATCTCGAGCACTATTTTCTCTCACAGCAATTAGTGGAGCACCCTGCCGGGCTAACTGCTTTACAAGTCGACAACTCCACACTTAAAGACTGCTGACAAAACAATTTGCCACGTGACAACCGTCAACTTAAACAATTGCTGCGTTGTGCAATATGTGTGTGCTTTGCAGATGCAGAAGCGACAAAAATAATTTCTACTATAGTTACAAAAGTATAAATCATTTTGAATTATGTGTAGCTCCGAGGTGTAGCATTCAATCATCCTCCGTCTGGACAAAAGTCTTTCAGTAAGCGTGAAGCAAACAGCTCTTCATGAATTACAAATGGTGAAGCGGTCAGTACAGTTTCCTGCCAAAAATCCAGCAGAGGAAAGAAGTCCAAAAAAGAGCTGCATTGGATCTTAGTAATATGCTCAGAAAAACAACTGGCTGAGTGGCCAATATATTTGACTGCTTTGAATATGATTATGATATAATAGCACATCTGAGTGTTTGCAAATGTTTTAACGTTCAGAGTTTAAACCTGAGGGCTACAACAACAAACAACAACAACAACAGACGGACATGGTGTTCGAAATTGCCTAACACACACACACACACACACACACACACACACACAAACGCACACACTCACAATAGGTGGATTCAAACATACTGGACCAAAAGTGAAAAGCTTTTAGCAGAATATATCTTGTGGGTCGACTGTATTTAGCTATCTTGTAATTTAAACTGTATCCAAAACGCCTCGAGAATTTCTTAAAACCTTGAACTCAGAAAGCAACGGGCAACACTGTACTGATGAGGAATTGGCCCCACAGGAGAAGTCAACTCCTCTCCTCCCATGTACTGGAGTCGGTATTTGACTGTGAAAAAGCAATTCGGGGAGTTAATATGCAATTGACTTTCGTCTTTAACCCAGTGTAAATCTGTGACGGAAATATTTGGTTAAACAGGTACATGTTAAATTGATAAAGAAAAAAGGCTTATGGGAAGCTAAATACCTTTGATCATTCATCAACAACTGAGGCAGCAACTCTGCTCTTTTCAATTGCATGCAACTCTCAGGAATGTGATGCTTGAATTGACAAACAGTCATACGATTATTGTGTGCAGGGAAATAAAGCAGACTTGAGGTTTAGTATCGTAAACACTCAGCTCAGTCTTTTACCCAGTACACACATCCCTATATTCACATGTTATTCAAGCAATCTTTCCACAGTTCAATCACCAAAAGGTTCAGCCGGCATGAAACGTTACCACTTGACCATGAAAGCTCCTCACTCGTGAAGCACAGTGTGAACTGTGAAGGACCGGAGGAACCTTCCTGAAATCAAAACAAAAAGCCTCCTGACACAGCCGGGTCACTGACTCAAAGTACGTCTCGCTGCTCCGTAAGCAGAGCAAACCCTCAGGTCAGGCTGACAGAACAGATGCAGCCATTACTGTATCTGGGCGTGTCACAACCTCACATAAATGTCTCCACTGCGCCACAGCCAGATGGGAGCTGTATACAGAACACATTAACTGCAGTAACACTCAGATTATGACTGGCTTTTGATTTCTCCTTACTTCTGCGATTACTCATCCACCACACACACACACACACACACACACACACACACACACACATACTGGTGCTTAGGGTTGGGAGATCGTTTTTTTACTCATGTTGTCCAATCGTTCGAGATTGTCATGAGTGGGAGGTGAGGGGGGGGGGGGTATATTTAGGGGTATTATGCTTTTACCCAGATACCAAAGGTGAGCCTAAGGACACAGCCCATCTGCACTGTGTCAAAGACGTGTGCCAGTGAAGGACACGCAGACCACTCATTTATTTGCACACATGCTGGTTCACTCCGCTATTCTTTCCCACTGTGCTTGACGCAGCGATATCACAGCATTTTCACAGGCCTTTGATATCACAATCCAAATCATATCCACATTAACTACTCTTATGGAGCGCAGAGCAAAGAGAACATGGATGCAGGGTGTCAGATCCAATACGGAAAAGAGACGGCAAACTGGTTTGTAATTAAGGATTTAAAGTGAAAAGGTCCCTCGTGCTGATTAACGCGGCTCAGCGGGCGGAAATACCGCTCCACCAGAATTCTAGAGAATTCTTTTTTTTTTTAAGTGTTTATTTTTTATAACATTTTAGTTGTGATAAGTTAAAATTGGAGGGAAGTCCAATCGTCGATATACCATCAGATCGCCAATTGGCACAGGCCTAGTGGTGGTGCACTTTCTTCTGTTCCCAATGTAATCACTAAAGCTTAGTTTTGTCTCTGCTCTTGTATTCCCTTTTGCCATCCACACTTTTTTAATTCTGTTCCTAATCCCACCTACAGAGGCCCGGGTAATTACATATGTTCAACCCAGGTCCCCACTGCAATATAGCAGGAGACTTGGAGGAAAAAAAAGCTCCTGCGTCTGTTTGTGCTTCACTATGGAACAAAGGGACGATGCAGCTGCCTCATCATTTGCTCGCTCATGTTGCTTTCTGTCTGACATTGTCCGTGGACAATGGCGGTAGGCAGATCCAATGACGTGCCCTGGCATTCTCACACTCATATGGGATTGCGTGCCCTATGGCTGATCTATAAGTTTCTGAATACGTGACACAGGCTTGGGGCACGGTGGATTTAGCTGGATATTGATTTCTGTGACAATGCAGTTGTGTTTGCAATTTAAGCACATTTTGAGTAAAAATATTTTTTTTTTCAATAGATAAGTAGGCTTGACAAAAGGTAGAAGAATATGACTTATCTTAGAACAGTGATCTTTAAATGAGATAAAGCCAGCAAAAAATAAAAGTACATCCTTAAAGACTGTGTGATGTGAGGTACATAAAGACCTTTATTAGGCACCATGCTACTCCATTAATCAAGGAAGTATGCTTTCGGTGCTGGCTGGATAGCTGATCGTGGTGGCTCTATGATGGATTGTGTGTATACGGTGTTCCCCGAGCAAGAAGCGGTGCTCCCTGGCCCGAGTAAACCCCACCGGCACTCAGCCATGAGAAATTAGCTGAGTGTGCCCGACATTTTTCTGCCTTGACATGAATCTGCAGATCCACTCCGGTCAACATATCACACAGTCTGGGCTGGGAGGGGAAGCATGTGGTGTGACTCATGATTGCTTCTTGTAAAGAAAATATGCACCGTAAACTACAACTAATCTATTTACAGATAAGAAAAATGTAAAGTTGGTCTTTGAAATAAGGGTGGGGTGAAAATGTATTCTCTAAATTACAATATTTTATTATAATAACAATGTATCAAATGACATGTTGACGCGGCGAAAGGGCTAGCTGCGCTAATAGTGACCTACAGAAAATGATCACTTGACGCTGCAGCTTGCCTCGGTCTTACGGAGCTTTATAGTACGTTTCAGCTCATTGCTTAGCTGTCCGGCACGCAATTTTACTCTTGGTTCAATCTCACTTGTGTCATTTTGGGTCACAGCAGGCAGCTGTGTTCAGCCTAAAAGCTCAAGAAATAAGAAATAGAAAAGAAAAAAATCCCTGTACACTACCCGCTCACACAAACAGCAGACAGACACACTAAGTTGAGCTTTTAGCAGCTACGCAGTTGGTAGAGACCAAAAAAGAGCTAAAAGAGAGTTAATATTAACCTTCGTCTTTGCCTTAACTAGGACGCTTCCGCATTGCGTCATTTTGTGATCTTACTTCTGTTTAAGAGTGGAAGTGTGATTACTTTGCTTAATGTCGCCAACTTTATCTTCCTTGCCAAAAAAATGTGGTTCTGTAAACCCATGAATCAAATTGTGTTTGTTCTTCTTTTTAGCGCTACGAGGGTTATAAACAACTTTTTTGAGAACATTCAGCAGCTACACTACAGCAATGGGATGGTTTTACTGTACCATGAGCATAATGTAGACAATGTCTGTGTGTCTGCTAGCTAGTAGTTTAATTTGCTCTCTACATTAACTTACATTTATGAATTTCAACTGTCTGTGCAGACCTTTATCTATTCTTCTGGCAGTGATAGTAATTACAAAAACATGTGCTTCTGAATGCCAAAGCTTTATGCTTTAGTACTTTTGTAGGTTCTCATAGCAGAGCCACCTACACCCGCAGACACTACAAACTAAGTAATTCAAAATGTCCCCATGTGTGATTTCAGGCCATTTTCATGTCATCCTCCAACTGTTTGTTAAATTGATAATTGATTCTGAAATGTGGTGTTTGCTATGACATGACTTAATGACTGTGGATGTGCAATTTCATTAAAAATAATGAATAACAACTTTGATTAATAAGTTATTAGACATTGACTAACTCAAATTAGATTCTCTCTGAATAATTTGATAATTGAATTGATAATTGTGAATCATCAGCAACAGTTGGCAGGACAGGACTTTGAGCTGGAGCCTCTGACAGCAGCCTTGTCACCTCCCAGCATACAGCTAATGTGCTGTATTCTCACTAAAGATAGCAAATTACACTAATCAGAAGCACGCTGCAGATGAAAGCAACCTGCTTCGGGCAATGTCTGTTTGATTTGGGCAAATGTTACGGCTGTTTAAATATCACATATAATTTGTATTCACCATTCGTCCAACTCTAAAAAGGAGACAAAAAATGGTGGGCGGAGGGGAGGAGAGCAGGGAATTTGCTTGCAACGTCTCGGTGCTTGACGTTTTCTAAATCAATGAGATAAACATAAGGGCTCTGAATGTCAGAGTTTACATCTACAAGATTGAAGACTTAAATTTGGTCACTGGCGACTGCTCTTAGGGAAAATTCCATTTAAAAAGGTCAGCCTAAACCCTCCTCATACTGAATAACTAAATGTCTGGGTCCCTGTGTGGCTCTGGCCTTCTATATCAAAAGCATGTTATTGGCTTAAATGCTTTCGCATTTGCCAATTTCTGGAAACCACAGAAAGCTGTTGTTTCCACACAAACTTAAATTTTTCACTCCTGGATCTACCATTTTCGAAATATGAAACAGACCTTTTCATTCAAAAAGTTGACTCATTGATAAGAGCAATGCTCTCCATCAATGACTTCTTTAATTGGAACAACACATTTGTGGGGAAGGTATCAAAAGTCAACAATCCACTTTCTGCTCATTCAATCCTGTAATTCAATCACACCTAAACAAAGCAGATTAGCTAAACACTTGGCACTGACTCTCACTTATTCATACAAGTCGTTGCCAGCGTCCTTGCTGAGGTCTGATGGTGGGACTACAGCTTCATAAGGAAACCTGGCTGCCTTATGGATGGGTCTCTGGCTGGGACTAGATTTACAACAGAAGACCAGGTGGCAGTGCAGTAGGAGGCTCTTGGCAGGAACTGGTTTTGTGAGACTGGAGGGGAGTGTGGGGGGAAGGGGGGGATGTTATCCTGCTGGCTGAGGGAGCTGTTTCTCACCCCCTGGTGCAAGCCGAGCACCCTTCTGCCAGAACATGCCTGTGGCGTGTGGGACCATCACCAAGTCTGGAAGGGAGAGGCTGAACTTCAGAATTATGAAGTTCTGTACTGTGATTTTAGAAAATCAAACCATAAAGTCTTACTAAAACTCTATTTTAGATATTTCAAGAATAATTGTTCATAAAACTATATACCTCTGTTAATGTCCCTGCATAATAGAGGTGGGGGGAAAATTGATTCTTAGACGCATCGATTATGACTCGATGCAGAAAACTCAATAAATCGGAAATTGAAAACTCAATTCTCATCGTTATGATCGCCTGAAACTATTTTGTGACACCGGGCTGACCTTTTCATTCAATGTGAATGAGAAGGTGTGTCCAAACTTCTGACTGGTACTGTAATACATGTGCGTCTTATTTACGTTCTAAGCTAGGCTAAATACTAGCAGAGGTTTGGTAATATGAATACACTTTGGAACCGAGATACAACATTCATCACAACGTTTTTACGGACACAGCGATACTCTACAACCAAACCAAAGCTAAAGTCATGGAATCACTGAGGGAAGCGGGTAGGATGGCAGTAACAAGCTATGCATGACAATGGTCATCACTTTATCACTGTATATATAGCTTTACCACATGTTCCAGAAAGCGTTATTTTTGTACGAGAGCTGAATGCTCATTGCCTTTAACATTTTGTTTGAAGAGCCGTCTGTATTATATCTTTGTGAATAACAGCAGCTTTTTATGTCAAATGACTGAGAACATGCTAAATTCTGTCTTTTTACTACGAGGGTGCTCCTACCGGCCCAATTATATTTTTATTTTCCTGTTGGTTCTCTTTGCAATGCAGGGAAATGTAACCCTCCAGTTGATACATCTCTTCTATTTGTTACTAATATTGAATTAATGAAAGATAGTGGAAGTAAATTCAGAATTTTTTTTAATTATGAATCATTACAAATATGCAGTGTTTCTACATTATTATTTTTTTTTAAAGAAGATAGTCACAGTGAGAAAAAAGAGAACATGTATATAAAAAGTTGTATGCATCAAGATGAATCGCTAATCATTTTATAATCGCATCGTAGCCCTCTGAATCTTAATCAAATAGAATCGTGAGGTGCCTAGAGATTCCCACCTCTGCTGCATACGAGTCGAAGAGTCGCTCTATACACAGGACTTCTAAACAGGTAGGTATTCCAGGGGGAAAATCCTCTGCTGCACAGCATGTGACAGATGTTACACTACTGGCAGCAATTGTTCGGAGTACATAATAAGAAGTGCTCAGCATTTACCATGAACAGCAATAACCGCCATGTCTAAACAGAACAGACAAAGAGTATAACAAAAGGAAAAACAAATCACATTATTGTTGATACTCATCGACTAGAAAAAGGCAGTGCAGAAATAACACAGCAGTGACAGTCGAGTATCAAAGACGTGACCACAGTGAAGCATTTTACAGACTGCATTTAAACGTACAGCGCTGGATTGTACAGCGTACGTCTAGAATGAAGCCGGAACTCATATTCTCGCACTATTATCACACGCCGTGTTCACAGTGATGTTTTGGTGTCAGGCCAGGCGCTGCCTTCATGTGCCAAACATGTCAGAGAATGGGAGCTCACATTCACACCAGACAAGAACATGGCATTTCTCACATCGGCTCTGGTTTGCAGGCGAGAGAGAGGAAATTGGGCTGGTAAATGAGGTTGGGTGTGGGCCGTGAGGGAAGGAGGTAGAAGGCATGAGTGAAATCCTCTTTAAAAAGGACTGGAAGAAAGACAAACAAGTCTGTGACAAGCCTGAGTGAAGACGGACCAAAGCTGACAAATTAGGAGGAACAGCAGTCTAAGTGAGCGCTGCCCTGCTGCTGATATAAAGTATAAAAACAAAAAACAACAGCAAAGGTCTCAAATGAGATGCATACCAATGAGTAACACTGCATAACAATCTGCATCCAAGCACTGTCCGCCTATAACTCTTTTTGTTCTCTCCCTTTCCCATTCAAATGACAACCTCAGAAACTTACTTCGCTCCCATTTCCCAGCTCGTGGAGATTTCTTATTTCCTTTGAGAATTTATTCAGCAGTCAGACGTCTGTCCGAACCAATGTGAAGCCATCTTAACCCTTCCATGTGTGGTATATCCTGAAAATCCCTAGCACAATGGCTGTTCCCAAACTTCATGTGGACAGATTCCCATAAATCCTGCTAATCTTTTCACATGTTCCATTTCTATTGTTTGACTAATTTCTTCTTCCTTTTTTTTTTTTTTTTACTGTTTAAATAATGGATGCGTAGGAGAGGGGGAAGATGATCTAACAGATGAGATCAACCCTTATGAAACTGTAATTGCAGCAGCATCTACAATGACAACATGGCAATTGGATTGCCTGGAAATAGGAATTACTGTGCCAATAAATATGCCTGTGTAGTTACAGAATGTGGTTTGTCATATGCTGAAATAAATAAAATAAACTTGTGGTGAAATATCACTTGCCCACAGCTTCCAATCAGTTGTGCCAACTGAGGACAATTATCAGACCCATAATGAGTTCATTAAGATAATGAAAGAGCTAAGGCTGATTTTCTATTCTGCATCTTAAACCCTTGTATTAGGTTCTCCACTAGCAATTTAGATTAGCAAACCCAAACACAGACTCAAGAAATGCATTGAGCAGATAAGACATTGCTGGTGCAGAACACACAGAGGTTACAAAACACTTGCATCCTACATAACTTCTGCCGAGAGTTTAGAGGAACTGTATTTTTGAGACCAACACTTATATTGATATTTGAGAGTTTTAAAAAGTCTGACAGCCAACAGTCTTATTTTTAACATAAAGAGACATATCACTCAGATAGTTTCTTCAAAGGTATTGTGACCACGATCAATACGTGAAATAAAGAGTTTTCAAAGACCGCAGTAACAGGTTAGAAATATAAAGCAGTGAGGACATTGTCAGTTGGTTTTGCTTGACTGAGTAAACTGTCTGAAGTCTGGCTGTTAGTCAGATAAACCGTAGTCATAGTCAAACGTCCCCCTTTGTGAAAACGGCCTTATTGAATTTGAAATCCAACAAGGACTCTGAGTGATGACTTTTAGCTTTAAAAAGACCAACACAATTCAAATCAATTACTCTGGCTGATTTGACTCCGCTCAGGTTGAAGCTGGGTAGAGTTATCCTTGGAATTACGTGAGGTCACAAAACTCTCTAGACCAATAGGAAACGTCTACTGTTTAAATTTGGTTTCTATCGCAGCTGGCTTTACATGCAGCTGATTCAGATAAAGACGTGCATGCATACATCATGATGGGCCTTAATGTCTGTAAGCTATCAGCACATTACATAATTTGGAGAATCAGTGTTAATGATTATCTGTCGATAGCGACGTGCTTCCAGTAGAGCGCCCCAAAGCTTCAAGTGGAAGAAGTTTGTCTGAAGCCTTGCGGCAATGCTCTTCAGCAGCTACAGTATATTCACTTCTTACGTATTTTAGGGGATTTGCCTTCAGTCTGGTCTTCAACCAAAGATGATGAAACACATGATCCAGGTCAGGATTAAGGTCATGTGATTGACTTGGCCTGGCAATAATTTCAAAATGTATGGCGCTAGGAATCCCTCCGAATGCTTTGGCTGCATCTTTGGGGTCCCTGTCCTGCAGCACTGTCCTCAAATCAAGAGACTATGTATAAAAACACTTTTCACCTCATGAATGTGAACCCCTTTAAATACCTCTTATTAATACAAGCTGAAAGTCAGCACTTTTACCCCGGAGTTGTTGGTTTTTTAATTTCAAATCCAATATGCTGGGGTACAGAAAAAAACTGAAAATGTGTCACAGTCCCAATATTTTTGGCCCACTTTGTACACAGGATGCTGGTGTGTAACTGCTAATTACAATATGACTAAGCCAGTGATCATGGCCATGACGCAGAAAGAAAAAAAAAAAAGACCTGGTTGAGAAACAAGAGTCTTCGGTAATATCCATTGGTGTGAGTCACATTTAGTTCAATCTTTTGAAAATGTGACACACACACACACACACACACACACACACACACACACACACACACACACACACACACACACACACATGTACAGTGTGCCTTATGGAGCGATCGTAAACAAAGGTGTTGCTCTGGAACTGTAATTAAAGTGTGTCAAAAACAGAATGGAAATGAGTCACTGATCATTCGTTTGCAGCAATTCCTATAAATCCATGACGATGGCCGTTACTCATCCTCAGCTTGAAGCATGCGAATGAGGTCGACGCTAGCGTCATTAGCCTCTGTGAAATAAGCACCACCTCTCTGTGAGAAGTTTGAAACAGCACTCGGCGGCACAGCAGATAATAAAGCACGGACAAGGCTATCTGCTTTAATTTATATGCAGGCAGAGAGTGATCTGCCTCGGGCGTGTTAGGCCTGACTAAGCAGAGTGAGTGAGACATGGACTTGTCGGCAGAGAGCCTTCCCACGACCCACTGAGGAGAAAACACATCTCCTTCGAGCTCCGGACAGCGGCGCTACACTGACGTATGGAGGCTCTAATGGACCTCACCGTTACCATATGACGAGTAAATAGCGATACTGGGATTCTAAAGAACTCCCGACACTCGCAGCATTATCAAGGGGCTACATCTGGGGAACGTGGAGCCAGAAATCAGCCATTAGGGAGCGCTAGTTCAGCTACCAAAGCTGCAGTTTCTTTATAACAATTACTGTTTTAGGTGTTCAGTGAGAAGTGTCTTCAAAAAGGAATGTTCTCCCGTGGCTCTCATGCATAGAGACTTCTGATAGACTTTATCGGCGGATATAAGGGAGGCCGAGACAAAGAGGAAGATGGAGATGAAACAAAGTAGGGATGAGGACAGAGTTAGAGATAAGGAGAGATATACCCTTAGCATTCTGGGGTACATACATTATCGGACTGCTGCATTGTTTAACTGCAAAGAGGATGTACTCTGAGCAGTTTTGGGCAAGTTACTTTAAAAATGTAATATATTACATATCACTAGTTACTTTCATTTGAATGTGGGGCAGCACCAATCAAGTAGTTGATTATTATAAAGATACATTTTTAAATTCCCGATTAATATAGCAATAACTTAAGAAAAGTCACAAACAGACATCAACAGTTTGTAACGTTAAAGCTACTTTGTGAGAACACTCGTGTACGTAAAAGAACAATATAAAACACTGGATAACAATGTTACATGACGCATGGTGTAACATTAGGTTACCATAAGGGCAGCGGAGCCAAAATTACTTTTAACATGTGGGCAATGAGGAAAGATTTACTGTAGAAGCTCAATTTCAAGTGACTCCTACAAACGGAAACAAGTTCTATGTGCTGATAATCTTAACATATTATGCTTAGGTATATTTGAAAGTGAGAACTTACTTTAAAATATCACTGTCAGTGCAAAATGTGTTACTGAATACACTACTTTTATGTTATTTTCACCAAAATAACTGCAGAAGTACGACTAGGCTTTATCAAACGGAGAGGGTAATGTTGTTTCATAGGGGGTAATCAAAGCACAGACGTACATTGTAGTTCAGAACAAATCCAGTGATGGAGCCTGGTTCCAGGCCCATTAATGCATTCACATGGGGTGGTTACCACTTTGTAATAAAATCGCCTGCTATATTTCTCGTGGTGCACTGATGAAAGTAGCCTGATGTGGATGAATGAAAAATGAATCTATGCTATTTGCGCCAATACTGGTACAACAGCGAGAAAACAAACATAGATATACACAGATTCTGCAAGTTCTGCATAATACAGATGTTAAGTATCCACTCAAATAATGTGCAGTTGTTCTGTTTGTTTAACTGACATCCTACCAGGAAATCTACATGTTCCGATCAAAATAGTCTGAACTACAGATTGTGTAGTATGAAGTGTGAATCAGCAGAAGCAAAGGTTTACTAATCTGCGGATACAGAGGCAGAGAGAGGAGACCGGAAGGTACGAACTGTGCTGTGGAATAGAGACACTTTGAGATAAGCACAGTTACAGAAAATGCAAACTAGATGAGTCACCACTCCTCCTCGCACGTATCAGAACAACACTTTTCAGGTAAGGTCATTACAATTACAGATAACAATACAGTGCCAGAATTCAATGTACAAACTGTGAGATTGTGTTTCACTATCTCCTGCAGGTTTGCAGTTCTGTCAATGTCCTCCCCATAACCCCTCCAGCTCACTTAGTGGGAGCTTCGGCCCTCATTTATTGTGCCATTGTTGAAACCAATGCAACTCTAAAGATACGGTGGTGATACAGACACTGTCTGATTACAGTGAGTGCAAGCTGAGGGAGCACATTCACAACACCTACAGTGCATTTCCACAATAACACAATGCCCACTTTTATCTGCCCTCCATTAAAATCCACAGGTGGCGTGTAGGCTTCAAATCAAACCCATTAATAATTGTGAGGCATTGTAATTTTGAATTACGCCAAACTCTGAACTCAGCCCGAGTCACATTTGGATCTCCATGACAACAGTCAATTTAGCACTTTTGAAGGGCGTGAGTGTGAATACACATTTGCAGTTTTAGTGTCCAAACTGCAACAGCCCAACACCTGAAGCAACCTAAACAAGCAAACACACATGGGTGGAGGCTTTACATTCCAAAAAATGTGCTTCTGGCGAGAATCATGTCCCCAGTGATACCATTACTTTATTTCCTCCAGTTCCACAGCCCTAATGAGTCTCAGAAGAGTGCATAGTTATAACAAACATCTCCCTGAAAACACAAAGGAAGACAGGAAAGGCCGATAAATGTTACAGTTGTCGGACTGTGGATCAATCCCCAAACAAGTGTACACAGCAACAGTCTGTGTTGTTGTACTACTAGCTGTAAGACATTTAAACGTAAGGTCACTACAGAGGGCCGTCGCTTATTCAAAAGTTCAACTTAGAACAATTGAGAGGTAATAAGTGATTTATTGTATTAGTTTAATCAACCAAAAAAAAGCAAGTTTACAAAAGACGCGCAAGAGCAAAATAATTTGTGCGAGTGTGAAGAATGAAGAGCAGAAAACCAGCTGATTGGATGCTACATATTACATGGAAATGAAAACATTAGTTTATAGCTAGGTATCGTCATCCGCTTATTTTCTGCCGTGTGGAAAAAGAGGATGTGCAACAGAAATATGCTCATCATCCTTGAATAAGACAAAATGAGATAAATGTACTTACACAAACAGAAGTGCTATTTGTGGTCTTTCAGCAGCCAATCAGAGCAGAATGGGCTGTTTCAGAAGCGCGTCTTAAAGAGACAGGCGCTAAAACAGAGTGTTTCAGACAGAGGACAAAGGCAGTATGAGTAGACATTAGAGCAAAGTAAAAATGTTCTCGTAAAAAACCCAAAAAACACCAAAAAGTATTAACCTGAAAATTAGTCTCCTTTAAGTCTTTTCTCTTAAAATATTCAGGGAAAGAAATCTCATTGTGCTCATGCTCACGTACGGATTCTTTTGGAAGTGCCTCCTTTAGAATGTCCCAATGTTCACTGATTCAATATATAGACCAGCAGGGTAATGGGATGTCAATATGCTCAAATGTTGTTGGCGATCCACTGTGGTGTGCACATAGAAATAGTTCGGAACAAATACTGAGGGAGAAGAAATGATAGGATATAGGATTGAAGTTTGAATTGCACCCCATGTTAACCGCAGGAAGAGTGTTGTTGCACTTTAAGAGCTGGTTAGATGAGTCGGGTAATTGTGCTGAACGTGGAGTAATGCCATTTGTGATAACAGCATAGGAGCATAGGAGCATGCCTCGCAGACGACTGCCATGGCAACAGACTGGCCCAAGGTAGCGAGGGGCTAGATTTTATTTCAGTTCCCACTGAAATGAGAGAACTAATACATCAAGCTTTGATCTATTTAACATTCTAATGAGGAAACAAAAGCAGGTGTTTAGACATAGATCCGAAGAAAAACAGGCTTTAAATATTTTGTTTTTATCCCTGTGAATGGATTGGTAGAGGATTGCTAATGGCACTTTAGTCATTGCAGAGCATGGGAAATATGGATTTAATTGTTTTTGTTCTATATTAATTTGTAGCTAGCGGTCACAAAAATGACCTGCTCGCTCATCAGGAGTCCTAATTCTATTAGCTATTTAAATTTCAGACACTCAATAGTTTCATGCATTGCAGTAGATAAGGTGGTTTATTTGATGGTGTGGAAAATCTGTTGTTTAACTGGTGTGCAATAAGATCATAGATGGGCCCAGTATAGGGGGACAAAATTAATTATGCTCCAATGAGTTTTCAAAGGGCAGTCTCTGTACTCCCTTGTCAATGCAGGGACATTTCCTTTGGCTACATCATTTGAATCTTGGAGTTATAAGGAGGGAGAGAGATATAAAAAAAAAAAACAGAAAAAGAAAAAAACAGGCGGTTAAATCGTGAGATATTTTATTTTATTTTGACCCTACTGAAAGCTGGAATAACAATTCACACTTTAAATGCTTCCATGTTTATTCAAGATCTCTTCAGAAATAAAACAAACTAATCTGTGAAATTTTGATAATGAATTTGTCTTTTAAGTCAAAGAAATAAAATACAGCTTCAGCCATCATAATATTTGCTGTTTTTTTGTTTTCTTTGACATTAAAATGAATTATTTTCATTTAATTAATTTCATAATTTGTTTTTAATTTTTTAGGTTTAAGAGGAGAGCAACAACACTAATGGTGTTGTCGTGCAAACGCAACTTTTTCATGCAGCGTATTTACATACAAAGTAAATGCACAGATGCGAATAGAACCGGACAAAACTCTTTGTGTATAGTAAACCGTACACTGCCCATAATATAAACAATAACGTTGCTACCGTATTTATGCCTGCATGGCACTATTTTGAGTATCGATGAAGCAGCTACAGTGTTAGCACAGCTTAGCACCTGTCGATCCAAACTCCATTCAGAGAAAAAGAATTGCTTGAGGACGGACCTGACAGAGCATGAATTCAAACCTTTGAATTCGGCATCATTATGTGGTTGTTTCAGCTTCCTTTTGTATCCGTTTATTTGGGGGTCATTGGAGCGTAGTAAACCAGCTGACACGTGGCTTGCGCCATAGCGAATACAGCTCAGTGAAATTCAACTTGTGCGAGTAACACGAGGAGCATTTCGTGTGAACACAGAACATGAAACTACCGGTGGAATGACATGTAAAATATCACACACATGTGATATTTTTTACGTGTCATTCCACCGGTAGTTTCATGTGGCTGGAAAACAGCAAGCTGCTGAAAATAAATAAATACAGGCCAAGCATTCACCTATAATAACGCCTTGCATCAATTGTTACATTGATCAATGTACCAAATACACATTAAAATGACAGCTCTACACAGAGAAGGAGAGAAGGCTGAGGAAAGCTGGAGTGGTCCGTTGCTCTCATAGCGAAGGTGTGACGCTGTCCGGCCATTGACTGCAGGTTATCCCTTCATCGACTTGCTCCGCATCAGTAAGCGCAGAATGTTTGGCAACTGCAGACTATAACAGTGTGTAAAAATAAACTTTTTGCAAAGCCTATTTGTGATGGTATCTCCATTTCTAGCCGCCGCGCTGTAAGATTGAATGTTCACAAGTACTTTAGTGTCTGAGGGCCATTGACCTACCATGGATCGCTCTATTTTTTATAGTGGTGTTTATTGTGATTTTCCTATCCTATATTTATGCTCTTAACTTTTGCAGTACTTTGCCTGTGCTTTTATTTCCTCTTAGTATGTTTCATTGTATGCG
This sequence comes from Ophiodon elongatus, assembly GCA_016806645.1. Classification (NCBI taxonomy): domain Eukaryota; kingdom Metazoa; phylum Chordata; class Actinopteri; order Perciformes; family Hexagrammidae; genus Ophiodon; species Ophiodon elongatus. Next base: position 1,063,762 of record JACSYO010001668.1, on the reverse strand, counting down.
TCAAACACCAAGGCAAATTCCTTGTAAGTGAAAACCTACTTGGCAATAAACCGTATTCTGAGTCAGTATCGATGATGCTATACAATATGTTACACACAAGCTGTGAACATTTGAATTAAAAAGCATATAATACTGCCACCCTTATAAAACCCTATCAAAGGATATTCTGGATTCAACATTAACCACAAATTAAAAGATTTTGAAACATAATTGTATTGGCCATGGTGGTTGAAGCACAAATGGAAGGGACAAAACATGACAGAGCACATTATGTACCAAGAGCAAACTAAGTGGGTTTAATGATGAAAAAAAGGAACCAGTGTTAAGATCAGAGGCACTCACCAATCTCTCTCAGATTAATTTCATTATGAATAGTAATTCAAGACTGCAAGCTATGTCATATCAAAGCAAAAGCAAAGCAGACAAACAACTTTTTTCTAGCATTTTGGGTAGAATATTCTCAAAATATTTTTAGGAAGTGAAGAGATGCTGTTATTATTCCTACAGGAGACGTGTGAGGGGAAGCATTTTGCTACCCATAAACAAACCAGAGCAGTGTTGCATCATAAATAAATAAATAAATAAACCACCCAGCTATAGCACCTTTGTTGTTGTTGATTACATCTTGCACTACTGTTTCATTTTGTTAGTTAATTTAACATTATTATTCTATTCTATTTGTTGTATATATTGTTCTTTCTTATGTAAAGATTGTTCTTTTATGTAAAAATGCTGCTGTACCAAATAAATGTCCCCTTGTGGGATTAATAAAGTATCTATCTATCTATCTATCTATCTATCTATCTATCTATCTATCTGTCTATCTATCTATCTAAACTGAGCCTGTACAATACAGAGGGACATATTGACAATTTGGCCTTCACGTAAGTAATCCAGTCTTGGCGAAGATTAATAAACCACCACGGCCCATGAATGTAAATGAGTTTAGCACTGCAGCCCTGTTGATGATGGCGCGATGCAGGTCACAATCAAGGTAATGGCAGGTGAAATGATTTCTAGCACAATACTGTCTGTGTGATTAGTGGTTCCATGAGTTGAAATGTAAGGGACTAAAGGAGCCGCCTGTTTCCAAGCTCTGGGCAAAATTTGGAAGGAATTAATAAACATTCTGAACATGTAGGAGGCAGAATCGATTTACTCCGAGACGTATTAATTTGTGCTTCCTCTTTGTGTTGTTGTACGTTAATGGAAAAAGCACTCATGCAAATAGAAGGTGCAAAATGCTCACTGTGCCCAGGCAACACCAAAAAATATAGAAGTGCTTGTTTTGCAAAAGCAACATCATCTTCAGTTTATCTGCTGTGCTATACTTGTAAGTCATGAACGCAAGTTAAACTAGTTTAACCTTTGCTTACAGCATGAATGGCTTGATTGTGTTTTCCACAATGGCAATACATGGGACTAGAATAATTGAATAAAGGGATATTACTTAACTCACTTGCATTACCTTGAGTTTGCACCAATTCAAAATGTATAACATGTGATATAAAATGACATGTAAAATGGAATAACAATAACAGCCTCAAGTGAATTGAGTGAGACAAGTGCTCTTTTCCATTTGATAATATTAGTTAGGCGACGCACCGACACATACTTCTAGTTTACAACTGCAGTACTGAGTGTGTGATTTTCCTTATGTCAGGCCCTGGTACTTGAGGAACAAATTCTACTTTAGTTTCAGGAGTATTACATTTTATAGTTATCTCTTCATGTTTAAAAAGTCCCTCATTATGGTCAGTGAAACATTTTAGATTTCTAATCACGCATTTTTATTGACTCAGTATGCAATCGCACTACCTCTAATATTTGCTTTGTGTTTGTCTGAACAGACAGTTCAAAAGGAAGATTTATATTAAAAGCCTTATTTAGTAAGGCTGTCCCAAACAATAGCAAATATTCAAAGCTTCGGCCAGTGGTGGGGATTAAACCTACTGCGCGGGACCGCCGTGACCGGAGACACGCGTTAACCTTTAGGTTAGTAGGCAACGCGGCCGTATGGCATTTAAGCAGAACAATACTTCTTGTCATTGATTGTTTTATGTTGTTATCAATGCATCTTAGTAAATACTGTTACATAGACAGTGAGACTGCTGCTTATTGCATTCATTATCACAGCAGCGGTAATTAGCCAATACTAACTTCAATTCATTTTGTACCGATGATCACAGAATAATAACCTTGTTTTCTCTCCGTAATTAATCCTTTCACAAAGACTGGAAAATAAATGCAAAAGATGCACTGTGTAGTGATCATCACCAGACATATGACATCCTGTCCTGTAAATCCTGTCAGGGATTGCTTTTTAAATCCCTATAAACTAACCTTCTTTAGGACAGTATCAGTCCCGTTAGGAATATTTTCGGGATATCACAGCCTACTTGTTGTTTGGTTGTAGCAGCAGTAGGCTGCAAGATACAATGTTGTTATCTGCTGTCAAATGCAAGCGGTGACATACAGTAAGGCAATCTCGGGCAGAGATTAGGCTCATTCGAGACACCCTGACTGGAATGCAGACGAGAGTCGCTTAAATGATAAAAACCGCAGTCAAGTTGGACCTTCCTGAGATGACACTGAAAGTCAAATATTTGTCACATTGCAATAGTCTTACTGCTGATGTTGGGTAGGTTATAACATAAGTGCCTTGCTTACATGAATTTAACTATCAAACAGCTTTTCAGTCAATGATGTAATAATTCTTTAAATGCAAGATTTGCCGTTGTAAGTCCCCATTAAATAAACTAGCGAGTGAATTAGCTGACCTAATTAGTTAGGTCAAGATCACGAGACAATAATTCAGTGATTATAACAGAACAAACCATACAAGTAATTACACTTATGGCCTCTAAGTTCTAGTTACTTTCCAGTATGTTTTACTCTTAAATGAAGCTTGTTAGGGAACAACAGCATGGGAAGCTACTTATGTTCCTTGAGTTCATCCCAAAGTCATGTGCATCTCCCCAGGGTGGTATACTACTGTACCTGGATGGAGGCATTGCCTTGTCAGGAACAAAAGTCTCCCATTAGCAATTAATGCTATACAGGAAAGACTGTAGCATGACTGGCTGCAGCTTTGCTCTCTGAGACGAATAATAACAGGATTCTCTAACTATTTTCTAGTAGGTAATCAGTAAATCTCTCTACCCAGAGGAGGGTATACGTTGAATACTTAAGTAATACAATTCAGAAGGAGCCTCGCTCAAGTTACGCCACTAAACTCCAAAGTAACTGCTTTGAATGCAATGATGCTTTTTTTTCCCACTTTACAGCCCACCTTTTGCCATCGAACATTTATTTTTAGATCTGGTTTGATACTGAAAACCATGGCAGAGACAAATAGACCCATATCTCTTTCTGTAACCACTCTTCTCCCTCTTATACATGCGGCTCTCTCTCTCTCTCTCTCTCTCTCTTGCCCTGCTCTAAGTAATGGAAACCCCAGTGTTACAGGTGAGGTTGCAAACATTAGCAGGGGACTGGTGCAGAAGCACCTTAATATTTCTTGAGGCCCTGGGGAAACAGACGTTTTGGAAGACCTTCACAATAGGCCACAAAAACATTAATTCAGCACCCTTCGCCAATGGACAGCGACAAATTGTAAATTGAGTGCCTTCCTAATCAGAAAACAGCTTAATTTTTCATTCTGTTTGAACATGGTATTTCTGCACAGTTGCAGATAAAGATCAGGCCAAACTCATTTTATTAGCATTATATATGCTATATACACTACTTGTGGAATTAGATTCCAGTGGCGGCTCAGCTGCAACTTGTGTGAGCCAAACATTTCCAATAACTCCAGAGAAGTGTGAAGTCCAAAAGTCAAAGTTTTGTGAAAAATGTTACAAAATTCACAACATGTTTGTACCGAACGTAATATTCTGCTTCACACCATAATTTGGGGGTTTTAGCCTCGGTGCTGGCGGCACACAAAGTCAGGCAAGCAAAAGTATTATCAGGGAAGTCTAGCAGCAATCTAACAGCACCATAACTTACATGTCATGTAACCACAATAAAATCTTCTTTTTTTCCCCTTTCTTTTTTTTAGGGTGAACATGGCATAAAATATGACGAATCCTCATAGAAAAATCTACATAGAATCCTCCAGTGTAAAAACAAAAAGACATTTGGCCCAGCCTTAAGTCAAGACAAAGCTATATGATAAAAATGTGCCACGCATTGAAATATTCTATTCCTATGTTGCCACGGAAACATAGAATTATCCTATTCCAAGGCAACATTAATTCAGCACTGGTAATAGTAAACACAATATGAAATACAGTCATAAAGACGGGACAATATGTCAAACATAACCCAGCATATGGTTTAAATCTTTTATACCACTGTACGAACAAGATAATTGACTTTTGCCAGCCATGAAAAATATAGAAAATTTTCTTTTAAAAAAGGCATCACACCTTAGCTCTGTTTGTTGTTTATATTTCACTTTGCAGATATGCTCTCCTGTTTTCCCATCTCAATCTGTTCCTGAGTTTACAGAGTACGTCTGCGACACAATTCTCACAACTCATCACCAAAGTCATGAAACAATATTCGGTGGAGCATCTTGTTTTCTTCCTTCCTCACGCTCTCCGTTGTTGCCTCCCTTGACCGTGTGCACATAAAGTTTCGACTGCTCTTGCAGAGCAGCTGTTAGTACAGCGAGATATATTCTTTCTTTTTTTTTCCTTTTACTAAAACCGATCAGCTTAATGATGCAGCTTTAAAGACGTCTTGTTCCCACCAGCTGAATTCTGAGGATAGCTTTGTTCCGTAACAGCAGCGACCTGACGACAGTGGGTTCATACAGTGGCTGCTGGAGCAGTTTGCGGATTCTTATTGCTGCAAATTCCATTTCATGGGATGTAGCTTTGTGGAGTGTTGCGACATGCTCTCACTGTGTATCCGTGTATGTGTACATTGGGCTTCATGTGGCGGTGTCAGCTGCCACGTTCCTGACTACAGGCCTCTGTGTGTTGTGCCTGCCTGTGTCTGTGTACACTTGGTAAGAAGATACCGGTGTGTAAACAAAAGTTTAAGCATGCGCATCGGTTAGACCCTGCTGATTTCACTACAACAATACGTGGACCTTCCCGATGGCAGGCCACACATATGATGACCCAACAGCTAATTATCAACGACTGACTGCAGTTTAAAGTAGCCGTTAGCAAAAAAAGCTGTGATAAACAGTCTGTGTACTACCCACTCAGCATTTAACAGCAGACAGACAAAGTTAGCGACTAGCTGGTGAACATTGTTGAGCATGAAGCAGCTTAAGAACCAGATATGTTTGTACACTAAAGACTTATGGAGACCAAAACAGAGCAAACAGGAGAGGGAATGTCAGACTAACAAGACTCCAAAATAAATGCTAATGCTGCTCCTTGTATTGTGTTTTCAACTTGATGCCCTGACCCCACGTAAAATAAATAAATTAAAAATAAATTAAATTAATGGTGATTTAATGATGGCTCCATTCCGTGTAGGTTCCAGGGTCCTGACAGTGCTACACTCAAACACAGCTGTTATTAATGTTATTAGTTACACCTGTGTTTGACAAGTCAACTCTGTAAGAAAGCTCTACAGGATGATATTCATAAACTGACACGTTTTTTTTAATAGGAATTCTAAACGTGGTTATCAAAGAGTTGAGACAAATATATATTTGACAGGTTTTTCTATAATCTTTTTTACAGTTAATCATTATAGTTATTATGAACACAATCTGCATCACCATCTGCTGAACTGTGATATTTCGCTCTGCCAACTCAGCTGCCGTAGAGTGTTGTCAACAAAAGAAGCTGCTCTGCAAAACAATGAAATTATAAAATTGTGTTTTTTAATTCCTCTCTTGACGTGCATTTTATTGCACTCTATTTGTGCAAATCAGCCAACATATACACCACCGCCGAAGTAGCTGCGACAAGACAATGATATCAGGGCTATAGAGATACATCCTCTGGCTCTTGTGTCAATCTGTTTAGAGGGAAAATGAGCCTCCAATTGTTGAGGGCCTCTGCCTGAAAAAACCTAAAGCTCCAATGTGTAGATCCACAAGTCACATTGTGTCAGTCAGCCTCGTCTCAACCGTAGCCATGTTTCATCCCCTTGGCACCTGCTGTCATCTGGGTGATAAGGTGAAAGACAACTCACATCTTAAAGACTGAGCCTCAGCAAAATGTGATGATAAATACTGATTTTACACACTCTGTAAGAAATGGACAGAAATGTAGCCGAGAGGGACTTGTCATGACCTGTCAAGACTTAAGAATGTTGCGCCACATCCACACGATCAGATTATGATAATCAACCTCTTGTTCACTAGCTGCAGTCTATCATCTACTGAAGGGCCATTTACATACAGTGTGAGGCATAGGCTACTCGTATCGTCTTTCAGAGCCACAGCAAGTCAATAAATACATATTGATAAAGGTCATCTTCCTGACAGAAACACAGCTATTTAAGACCACATACCATCTTTAAAATTTAAAATCTGTATAATCCCCAGTAAATTCAATTAAACTATATAGGTGGGTTACTGTTGATATGGTGAAAAAAATGTTTAAATCTACTTAATCCTGCTATGATCTTTCAATAGGAAAAGCTTTAGTCGTGGTTTCAGGATTGCTATTATAGCAGGGATGGAAAGCAGCTTTTGGGAGATTTCAGGATACGATTTGAACTCTGGTTCACTTCAGACTGGAAGGTACATTTTTATATCTCACAAAAGAGATGGTTTTAAATGTCTTTCTGAAGATTAAGCTCACTCTGAAATAAATTCAAGCAATAATCTCGGGGTTAGAGAATATACTCATCTAAAGATCACGATAATCTCAACAAAAAACAAACTTGCCCTGGAAAAATCTGATTTTAAATATTGAAACGGCTTGCTCTGACACAAGAACTGATAGATGACTTCTGTGATAACTTTCATCTTCAAGTGGGTATTTAGATTTTTATCTTGTGGTACAAAACAATCTTAAATTCGGCCATGATCTACAAAAAAAATATAAATGTTTCATGACATTGATAACATGTGTCCAATAAAATCATTAGGAGGGATTAAGGTTGTTAATTGATTGGAAACACAAATAGACATCCTCCCCTTGCTCGCCCACCCATTCCAATGCAAAACATTTTGAATGCCTTGTTTCCCAAATGCGTCATAACCCAGACTTAATGGAATTCTTCCTTCATTTATTCAAGGTCAAAGCTCATCACTTCCACAGTCCTTTGAATTGTAAATCTCCCTCTCAACATGTCTGTGGGGGAATTTGAATAATTGAAAATTTCCTGTAGTAGTCGTCTAAATATCAGTATACAGTCAGCGAATACTGAGTCTGTGTTTGGAAAAGAAAACAGCATGGACACGTATTGGTAGATAAAGTCAACAAAATCCAACCTGGTATATTAGAAATATTTCATTTTTTTTCTGCTGAAAAATTTCTAATAAACTGCAGCTGAGATGGGTTTTTTTTTTTTCCCCCGCTGAAGCAGGTTATGAACTCAGTTACTCCATTAGTGAGCAAGCCTCAGTGTTCGCAGTTAGTTATGTGAGATTATTATCAGATACAGCACCCAACACTCCGCTCGATGGGTAATGGCATACTGGTACTCATCCAAGTCCTGACAAACACATTTCTGCCTATTGAGAGCATAATGCTGTGTGGTGTGGCGGTGCTTTACCCGCTGCATCCAAACAACACACCACAGCGATGGAGGGGGATCAACAAGACTGTTCAAATCTCATGCCAGGTGAAAGTTCACAGTTTGTTGGACCAACAAATTTGCCCAACAAAAGCAAGTGAACACGCAGCAGATCCAAATTCATGAACTGTTTCTACCATATGTGACGCTGAATGCATTTTAAATTAAGCAATACAATGGCAATTAGCTTCCCCTGAATGATTTGTTTCTCAAGACACTCTTGGGTGCTGCTCGGAAACAAACATGTAAATGGAGACTTTCCAAATTCACAGTAATCGTGATACAAATTAAAACAAAAAAAAAAAAAATAAGATGAAATAAAAATCAATATTAAATTAGGCGCTACATCTGCTCACACAGCAGACAAGGGTTTTGATCAACTCTGAAGATTATTGTCAGTCTCTTAAAAACTAGCCATCTGTGGTGATTTCTTTCAGGGTTGATGAAAGATGCAGCGTAGATTAGAAATTGTATTTTTGAGAGTGGATAGACTCAATGGAGAGATAAGTAAGTTAGGTGTTACTCCATGCACCTGCACTTTAAGATATGGGATATAGGACACAGACGCATAGAGAATAATAAAACGTCTTAAAATAAGAGTGGGAAGTGAAACAAACAAGTGATATTGCAGAGCTGCCTATCCCTAGGCTGCCTCTTTATTATTCTTTTTCTTTTTGGCCAATGTATTCTTGTTTAAATAAAATAATGGGCAATCGAGACTAAGCCAAGGAGGGCTTTGCTTTGTTTTGGGTCTCTATTTCACTCAAATAAAACTTCTTAATTAAACAGTCTGATTAAACTCAAACTCAAACTTGTATTCCTGTTTTTGATTGGAGTACGAGTGGAGATCACAGACTGCATGACAGGAAACTGTTTGGAGACACGTGAATTTGTAAAACAGCTAAATGAACAACTAAAAACAGTGATGTATGTAATCACTTTCTCATTTGATATATTTCATGATGCTGATTTAATTGTAGCACTAATTTAAGTAACTCTGGAACTATAGTTTCTCTCTTTTAGGATATGTGCTATAAGGTCATATTTTCCATTGAAAGTCTACTCAAACTCCCTCTGGAAGTGTCACTTCTTAAAAATATTACAGCCTCATCTCACAGTGTGCATTATAATGCAGCTGCAGCACTTGGGTGTGCTCAGATCTTTATGAGGATATATTGTCCGATGTCACGAAGAGCCAGGTCTCTGCTTTAACTAATATAGTCCATTACTTAAAAACTACTGTGGGGCCAATCCTTGTTACTGCATATGCTTTTAAATTGCTTTTCAATGTAATACTCCATAATTAAATAGGTATGCATTGTCAGCTATATCATCAGCTGACACAACAAACCAAAAGCAAACCATTTACAGTTTAGTGAACTTCATTCATACTGAATGGTGAATGAAGAGCTATGCTTGATTGGACACATAGCCAAATGGAGTATTGATGAATGAATCAAAGCGCACGGTGCGACTGCCTGGTGAAAACACGACACCTTTCCTGAATGATCTCTAAAATAATCTTTGTGGAAGAATCCGTTTTATTTAGACATTTGAAATGCAGAACAAAATAAATTGTTTCCTCCGACTCCGGAGAAAGAACTTATCTGAAAGAGATCATTTGGAGCAGCACTAATGAATATTTGAATGAGCAGAATAAACGAGGTGGGATAAATAATGAGAACAGACAGCACGGTGACTCCAACTTCATAGCAAAGCAATAATCAGTTAACAACTTCGATTTGTTATTAAAGCATCTGTCAGAATTGCAAAAACAAATGCGTGTGTGCATGCTTAAACCATCAATTTGACCTACAGTACAACCACTCATGGAAACAATCTCTCCTGGAAATATAGCGATACACAACACCTAACAAAAAAATGATTTTATTTTCTCTTCTTGGAAGCCAAGCTGTCTTAAGAAATCACTAAGCAAGCCAGTAATGGACGTTACAGACATTTTTGAAGGATTTCACCTTTGGACCTGAACCTTACCACAAGTGTAACGCACAATTTGCTCTCAGCACAGCACACACCAACAACAATAGCTTTTGTAAGTACTGACAACACTTTAAAAATAACAACCACAACATTAACACCGGACTATTTTAGAGGACCAGATGCATTAAAGCCAGGCATGTGTTTCAAATAAATTTCTCCAGCAACAATAAAACTCGGTCGAAGCTCATCTGACCATAAAAGAGAGGGGCAGGCTGTCAGGTCTGGCAGGAAATACAGCATACTGTGCAGAAATACAACATGTTAAGATAATAGAGTGTGAACGCATGAGCACTTACCGTGGAGAAGTTCACCGGGTAGCAATCCTCTCCTCGAAAGGTGCACTGCAGTAGCATCTCACCGATGTCATGACCTGTGCGGTTATAGAAATCAGTCATGTTGAACAGTTTTGGCTTGAAGTTCTGGAAGTTTGCCTTATCCTTTAGGGCAGCCAGAACCTCGGGCTCAGCCAAGTGTGGGTTGGCTATTTTGTAGTTGTTATTAAGGAGGGCCAGGAGCTCTCCCACGTGGTACAGGTCATTTCTGGTGATTTGGGAGAAGCGGAACTCATTGAGGTTACAGAAGGTGACGGCTGGGAAGGTGAGGTTGGTCGCCGCCACCTCGTCCAGCTTGGTGACGTGAGGGTACTCCAGGTAATATGACACTCGATCCATGCAGACCAGCATCAGTAGGCTTAGCGAACCAAGGAAGGAGATACTCCAAAGAAACCGACGGAATGTCATGTGCCCATAGGCGAATATGTGACTCATGCCATGTAGGGTGGATATGTTAGCAAACGCTTGCAGGTTGGAGGGCCTGGTGCTTTCAATGCTTTCCTCTGAGTTTCCTTTCATGGCTGTAGAGGGATGCTCAAGACTGTCTGCCCAAGAACTTCAGGTGAAAAATACTTTGCTTAGCAACAGCAATAGCAGAATCCAACCAGCAGTGTTTGGTTTGGCACACTGCTTCCTTATTCCCTCAAGAAGTGGTAATTGCCCCAATAAATAGACAACTTAAAATGGTTGTCAGTCTCTGTAACAGTTTTCTTTTCATCACAATTCACCTTCCAGTCAGCTGTTCCTGTAGTCCCAGGTCCCCCCCCCCCTCTCTTTCTGGCTGCTGTTTTATTATCTCCAAAACTGTCTCTCTGACTCCCTGCTCAGCTCCTTTGTAGCGGCACCAAATACAATGACAGCACCAGAAACACCCACTTCTACCAAAACGCAATGCCTCCTGATTCCTGAGTGGTGTGAAAAGGGACAAGAATACAAAGGAAAGGGAAAAAGAGAAAAACAGAGAAAATAGGAGACATAGAGGATAGAGGCGAGAGATGAGGGGGGCGGGGAGGTGGGGGGTGGGGGGCTGCAATGAAAAGGGCTAGCGTTTGGAGAGAGGTGCTAAGCCTCAGCAGTCAATGGGACCCTTCCTCCTCTAACCGGAGAGAATGCCTCTACATCGCTGTGATAATGGGATGCAATGGTTTTGTGAATGGAAGTAATAAAGAGAGAAATGGCTCACTGGTCCCTCGCTGCCACCTTCCTCTTTCTCTCGTGTCTTTTTTGCTCCTCTTTTCTCCCCCAAAAATAAAAACGAGGGGGTCAGAGACCTCCGACCAGCACACCAATGTGCTTGACAACCGGCGTTCACAGCTCCCGCGGGTTCCACTTCCTTATTTGCAAAGATCCTCAGTTAACAGGGAAAACCACCTCTTGATGCTTTATGGCCACCCCCAACCAGCATTACCACTAAAGACGCTTCGAGACCTCCAGCTTTAGTCCTGCTAACATACAGATTTATATTCTGCCGTGTGGAGCCTTTCACTCTCTTTTTCGCTTCCTCTCTCTCTCCCTCTCTCTCTTTCCCACCACTCCCCCATGTCTTGCTCTCTCGCTCTCGCTCGCTCGCACTCTCTCTCTCTCTCTCTCTCTCTCTCCCTCAATCTCTCTCTCTCTTCTCTATCTCTCTCTCTCTCTCGCTCTCTCTCTCTCTCTCTCTCTCTCCCTCAATCTCTCTCTCTCTTCTCTCTCGCTCTCTTCTCTCTTCCAGTCTTCCTCTCTCTCCCTCATCCTCTTTAGTAGTCAGGATCCATCCCACTGCTGAATGGCTGCTTTGCCTGTGTGTCTGTGCTCACAGGGGAAGTCTCTCAATCTGGACAGCACCTTTACTGTGTTATTATTCTCTAATCGGCTCCAACAGTCTCTGCCGCCAACATGCTTGCTCGCATGCAACAATGCTACAGGTTGCACGTTTATTGCATTGATATACACATAATGGGGTTCCAGAAATGTCCACATTTTTATTTTATTGAATTGAAACAAGTAAAGCAGGCAAATATATGACCGAGACCTGCCGGTTAAACGTTTTCTTCATTATTAAATATAATTCATTAAACATCCGATTAAATATCTTTATGCATTGTCTTCTCTTGTGACAGCATGGGTTAAATATTTCCATTTTCTTTGTAGTTCCAAGCGATGGACTAATGCCAAAAGCATCTCAGAGTCGGGCTGTAGCAGTCCAGCGATATGGTTCGCTGTGTGTGACGACATGAGGGTTTCAGGCTTGACCAGTAATGGGGTTGGCGATTTTACTTTGGTTAATATTTATTTCACCGCACCATTCTGAGAAACCATTTCATTTCTCCGAGGACCAAACGAGATTATCACTCACTGGCCACCCGGGGATGTCTTATTATCATAACAATAGGTGAGCTGCCAAGGATATGACCACAGCCCTTGAGGATTAAATCAATATTCTGCCTTAGTAACCACGCACAGTGACCATAGCAACCATTCCCCACAACACTATAGAGGTATGCAATTCAGATAACTCTGCGAAAACCACTTCTTCTGTAAACTTTTGAGAAATGCAACGTCAATCCTACATTGTCAACAGTCAAGATGCAATTTAAATAAATGCTCCAGAAGGAAATGCAACATGATGCCTGAAGTGATGGACTATTGTGGTTTTGAATCCGCCTATCATCACAGTCTTTTCACATGACAGGGAACGCTAAGACTTAGAATAAGTCTACCAAAACAACATCTGACATATTGCAATTTCAAAACTACAAGACAGAAGCCTTTTGTTTGCTTCTTCCCCCCCAAAAGCAGTAGAAGTTCAAAATCAAAACAGGATTGAGCCTCTTTTCTTTATCCATGCCACCTAAATACATCCAAAACTATTTCTTGTCAAAATGTCATTGACTTTATTTAGATGTTTGAATTTACAAGTGGCTAACGCTTGACTAAAGGTTATAATTTCCTCCTATACTACCTAAGCAGTACTTTGTATTCACAGTCATGACCGATAACGATTAAGGTGCTAAAGAAAACGTGATGGATGATGCTGTGTCCATTTAACATATGAGACCTTGATTGAGTTTTTAATATGTCCTCATTCTCAAACGGAGACAAGTCAAGGTTGACAAACAATGACGGACTGAAAATACTGAGTTACTGCCTGAAACAGAGCTCTAGTGTGAAATTGGCTGAATGGTTATGGTACTCTACAGATAATACAGAGCTCCACAGTGAGAATTATAACACACACATATATTAGTGAGCATGTGGGGAGCACTGTACACTGTAGTGGTGTTTGCTGAAAAGACAACCTCAAACAGTAAGCCAACTAACAGCAGTAACTGTGTCTAAGGGACCAACTCCAAGTACTGGACCAATTTGTGGAGCGTGGTGATGTGCAGTGGGTTGACTATATCCTTACCTATTGTGTCCATGATATTAAGTCAGAGCTAGCCCCAGCTTTTATAATAGCAAAACAGGAAACCCTGAGGTGAAACCCTCTGACTAGCGTAATATCGCATACATGGTTTCATAGCATCTGAACAGTGATCTCAAACCTCAAAAAAGAAAAGTAGATTGTGATTAATAGCTAAATTGTCTTGTGTGAAACAAACATATTAACATTTTTCCTCATATATTGATAAATATTCAATATCAGAGTGGTGATTGTTGTCGTCATTGTTGCATGAGTCTGCATCTGACATTCAATTTCTACATTCAGTGATAGAACGCAAATACTCTTCACGGCAGGCTGTTTTCATTTATTTTCTCTTAACGTTGTCCTGTGTACAGATTAGCCAACTTTAATCCCAAATTCATACTAGCAGGCATGCCTGTTGTTGCAGATTGCAGGATGAAAGTGGTGGACTTTTCAACAGTAATTGGCTTTCAAGTGGATGGTAGAAAGCACAGCATAATGCAGTGAATATTAATAAGGAGGGGAAATATTTATGACGCTGCTAAGCACTGCACTCTCTTTTTTGCCTTTGAATTTGACTTTAAACTATTAACTAATGTTCTGAAAAATTCCAGGCCGAAAACACCTCCGGCTTATAGAGGCTAGTCTGTTTCTCCATAACTGACGCAATGTCATAACTGCATTTTAACTAGCCCAGGTATGTCGGTGAAAGCAACTACATATTGTGAGGATGCGATGCCATTTATAGACTCGTTGACCCTGATGCAGCCGAGACAAGAGTGAGGAGTAATTCACAGTACTGTCTCATATGTGTGCCGACCTAAAGTTGAGTGTCCACGGTGTTTTTCTCTAGCAGAAAAGAGATAGCAGGGCGCCGGGGACTGAAAAGTTCAACGAGTTCAACTGGAAGCGCTCGGACCGGTCGCACAAAAAAAAGTCGGAGCACTGGATGCAGTGCTTTTTCCTTTGGGGGGTGGGGGGGCGCATAAGATCACTCCTCATTGGAAGAAATTTAAGAAAGATGCTATATGGACACTCCTAATACAGCACAAAAAGCAATTTGTCTCTTAACTATAATATATGCGCATCCTTTGTCCTATATATTTGATCATACTTTGTGTAAATGCTACAACTTTCCGTTTACAGTTCCAGGTTTAGCTTTGGTCAGATTTCCAAGAAACGTGTCATATATTAATCCAAAACAGCTTCATGTGGGATAATGCACATTAAAATGTTTAGCACTGCCAGAAATGATCAAATGGAATCAAAAGCTACTGTATGGAAGGCTAACTGAGACCAGGATTTCTGAAAACTGACAAGATCCTTAACAGGATTGATAGGGTTTAGGTCGGTGCATTGTTTGGGCACATTGTCTGCAGTCATCCCGCTGCGCTGCTGTGCTGCTGGCTGTCGTTGAAGATGTGCTGCGAAAGCTTTCGCAAAATACAAAAGTTGAACCAGATTTGACAAGTAAAGATCTTGATTTAGTAAAAACAATACAGCAGCCGCAGCGCTACCACTCTCGCTGTGTGGATCTAAATGACGCCGGATATTAAATGGTGTGTCGTTATAATTACTACAGTTCAGCGGAAAATCCTAAGACAAGCAAACCTCCCTGATACGATGTAAAGCTAAAAGGATCAATTTCAGTAAGTCTTCCTTTGTGATGCCCGAGTTATGCAGATTTGGCAAGCAGCTCGGAGGACAGATTACCCTGTTAGGAACCGAACTCTGCGGTAAAGCCGTCGACATTTAAGAGCACATACATCAAGAAGTTAAAGAAGGAGCAGCAGAGATGCAACACTGCACCAGCAGAGCAGTGCCAGTACGGAGGAGCGGAAACATTACCTGGACTACAAATTAGACTGAAGTGTGATCCTTTAAAACTACCCCAGCCTCTACAGTAGTTTAGAGGTTGTTACAAATCTATTTTGTTTGCAACGGTAGACTAGTTGCATTGGTAGTATAATGTTCAAGGCCTTTGTTGCATCTGTAACTGTATCAGACATTTCTTTTATTGCAAATGCTGCGTTGTCCTTTAGGGTTCGAATTGCTCGTCCAACTGGGGGCAAAATTATAAAAAAAACTCTAACATTTGCTCTAGTGTGGATATGTTCACAGAAACACAAACTGGTATATTTGAATAAAGGATTGTGAAACAACATGTGCATTTTGGCAACTACAGAGTAATCACTGCAGGTATCAAGCTAAGCTTTGTTCTGGTAAGCTACAAACCCTGCAGACAAAAAAAAAAAAAAAAAAAACATTCCTCGTAACCTTTAGCAATATGTTATGTTGATACGGAAGGTTGTGATTAACAGAACAGCCAACACTTTTCTTTTTCTGTGATTGTCAGACAGACTAAGCCCGGTAGCAGATGTGCACACACACACACACACACACTCACCTTATTTTCCCCCCTCATCTTCTCTTCACAGATGAACGAACAAACCGCAGATATCTGCCAGACAAAAGAGAAAAAGACAGCCTTCACAATACAGTCAACCAATGGCTGCTATTCAATGTGTGCGGCAGCTGCTGCAAATGACCTTGCTTAAATGCTGTCTGAGATAAGGGCCTATTCGTATGTAATCTACTGCTCAATATCTGCTCTGTGATGTGGAGGACAAAACCGAGAGGAGAAGAAAAAGCCCAAGACCCTGGATACGAGAATGGCAATGTACTATGAAGTGATTTGGCAGAAATACATACTCAAATTGTAACGCTAATGTGTCATTCATCGACCCAAATGTTCCAAGTTCTTCGTAAAAATATCTGCTTTTATTTCTTTTTTTTTTCTTCCAGAGGGTCGGTGAAGTCTTACAGCGAAAGGCTTTCATGTTGAAGACAAAATAAATATGGATGGGTCTCTACTCGATTCAAAATGTCATATTGCTTAGGCTGAATACACATTATTGCTGAAACCACAGCTGCCTAGATGTTTGCCGTTTTGTGAGCAGAGTTGTTTTTGTGTGTCCTACTACTTGACAGACTTAAATGTGTCTCTTTACATCTTTTTTAGAGAACATTTAAGTAAATAACTGTGACTTGCTAAAGGTTTTCAGTAATGATTCCAGAGCTATTTAAAACCCAAAAGGTTTCCACGATGAAGCTGTTATTGCGAAGCTCCACTGCTTCAAACTCTCTAAACACTACTGTTAATTTACTTCACACTCTATACGACCTAAATAGCCTACTTGATAGAGAGTGAGGTCGCAGCAGCCTTCTGTTCCCTACTTATCTGAGATTATTCATGGTTGCATGTCAAAATCTGAGTGAAACCTCAGGAGCTCGACTAAAGCCAATACGACTGTCCCAAGCTCCGGTGTGATAGTAAAGAAAGAGCATGACGAAGTGCTTTTCCATTTAGAGAGACGTGTTTGAATGATAAAGGGTATTATTTGTGTTCAGTTCATTTAAGTACCTTGGGTCTCATCAATCAAAAAGATAAAACGTCTGTGATACAGGAGCTAGATCATATAGCACACACACACACACACACACGCGCACACGCACACACACACACACACACACACACACACGATATATGTTTGTGAATCTTGTTATTGGCTCATACATACAATGATATGTCAGCATTAGGAAATATCTACTCATTAAAATAGGAATGATAATCAACGGAAATCTGAAAAATACAATAACATTGTGGGATATGGGGAGTAAAATGCTTTAAGGCAAACAAATTATTTGAGTTCAAAGTCAGAAGATGCTGAAGATGCAGAAGATGCAGGTTTTTAAATTAAATCCAGATATAATTAGTCCTCAAATACACTATCACTGCTTCAAATATGCTGTACTACATGACTAAAACAATCAAACATTGAGGGCCAATATAGATGTTAAACTTTTCATACTGAATTACACAACAAGGATCTGATACAAAATAAAATAAAATACATGTGCCCGGAGCACAAATATTTGTATCCCAATTATCAGCATGAAAATCTGAAATTTGTCGAGATGCTCTGCACATAAAAGTGTCGAGGATCAAACACAAGCGTAAGGGATGTAAACACACCATTACTAAACAAACAAATACCCCCCATCATCACAATTAGACACCACAGAAGCACCAACTAAAACTGAAAAACATTCTGAGTTCATCAAGAGGACAGACGGATCCACTAGGGGGCCTCAGAGCATAACCTACCCAGAGAGGGCTCTCCTCCACCAAAGCCACCACCACTGTGCCCTTATTGATGCAAAGACATTGATTATTTATATATATATATATATATATATATATATATATATATATATATATATATATATATATATATATATATATATATATATATATATATATCGTACTGTATCTGATTTTTTTTCTCCAATCTGAAAGTGATGAGATAATATGTTTAGAATATGCTTTCATTATAATTTGCCAAAGAACCCAAAAAATAATCAGTAGCACAAGGCTGAATAGCTTTTGCAATTAGTCCCAATTAGCAGTTTGTTTAGAGGCAGAATAGTTCATGTGAATACAGTCTAACTGAACGTAGCACTCCTCCACTACATTAGAAAGCAATACGAATAGACATTAATAGTGCAAATTCCCAAACATTTGCCACACACTTTATCAGGCTAAATGAACCTAGGGAGCAAGTGCCTGCTTTAATCCAGCCTTGCTCATAATACCGTACATTTTTTTTTTAATAAGCATCGCCTCAGTGCACATTAATCTCTCCGGAAACAGAGCAGGTCTACATGTGGATCGAGAGTGAGCACTGAACACTGAATGTTACTATAAAATGCAGCTCAAACGTGTTTCCCTGTCAGTATCATGCCATCCAAATATGCCTCCTGTTCGCTACTAGCTGCATGGAAGATTGCAACGGATTACAGTGGAATCTGTTACAGGTGAACAACTCCAGTTGACGGATTTCATGCAGCCTTCAAACTGGTGCAAGTGTGCCCCCCAGTGGACACCATTAGTACGTGCAAGGACAAACTCAGCATGTATCACATGACTACTGTGCAAGGCTTCTGTACGAAAAATATTAACTGCCTCAATAAAAAAAAAAAAAAAACTTAACACGCATGAAAGGCCTCTTGACTACAGATTTATTCACTCTCGTGGTCATTAATTTTCCCTTTATGGAGCGCGAGCGTATCCGTTACAAAAACAAAGCAGGTGAGTTAAATCAGTGGCTAATTAACGCTCGCTACATTAACAGCTGCCCATTAGCCAGAAAACCGGGATAACTATTCCTAAAGTACTTGATACAGCGGTTTGACGAGCTTAAGATTGTCAAAGGTAATATTTGACGCCATCTAAAGAATGACTAATGACATATCTAAAAAGAAGGGGAAGAGTACAGGTGAGAAAAAGGGCAAGAGAAAGGCCAAAAGAAGAGAGACTTACGCGATGTACATCTATAAAGTTTTGAAACAGGTGGGTGGACAAAAAGAAAAAAGAAAAAGGACACCGTGCCTTTTCCCATGTTTCGGTTTTCTTATCTTAAAATTAAAATTGTTATTCTGCCTTCAAAAAAGGTTCATCCGGACACGGGGATTTCGAGCCGAGCCATGAGCATCATGAACTCCTTCGTGAATGACCTGTTTGAGAGGATTGCCACAGAGGCGTCCCGGCTGGCCCAGTACAATAAACGCTCCACCATCACCAGCAGAGAGGTGCAGACCGCAGTGAGGCTGCTGCTGCCCGGGGAGCTGGCGAAACACGCCGTGTCCGAGGGAACCAAGGCCGTCACCAAGTACACCAGTTCCAAATGAGGACTTCAGCACACTGGGAGTTGTTGTGGCGAGGGGGTCCGAGTATTTGTCACCTGGTTTGTTTCCAATAAACATAAGCAAAAAAAAACAACAAACAAAACAAAAAAAAATGTTTTTTTTTGTTTCATTTTTATCCTCGCTTTTTATATGGTGAAGCAGTAACGCGTACTTACCACTAGATGGGGGCAATTGCACATCTTGACTCAGTGCCTTTGACTGAACATACCTCATTCTGTACATTACAGCTATAAATGTTCCCATCACAAACTATTATTTGGTGAAATCAACTGTGCGATGTTACAATAACTCACATGAATCCGTATGATACTGCATCTATTTATATTAACACCTATGTATCTGCTCAGTGCTCTTCATAGATAATATCCAGCGATTGTGCTTTTTGACAGTCTGAAAATAACAGCGTTTTTGAATTTATTACAAAGGTAATAAAAAAAAAAAAATATGCCTCTTACCAAGCCCCAAAGTATTTTTCATGTGCTGACTAACTTAATTTCAACTAATGGTTTAATAATAACTCAGCATAGCAGAGGACAGTGTACAGAGGACATTTCATAGCCTTGTATGTCTGGTATACTTCTGATCACTATATATATATATATATATATATATATATATATTATATGAATCATGTGAATTGTGCTTCCGAAAGGATGACGACAACATAACTGGAGCTGTATCAAAGCGTAACTACTGTCAGTCAGCTAACTTAGTGCGACAAAAACCAAAAGACATTTGAACTATTTTAACTTGTTTCTGAAGTTGCGACGGTCCAAACAAAGATGGCAACCGTAAGTGACAGTTTTTTGCTTGTTTGCTATGCCACAAGAAAAGTATCAACAGTATAGGATATATGATTTTTAGTTAATTCAGGAAAATAGCACTAATGCATTAAATTATGATAAAAATCAATTTCTGTGACATTTTCTTCAAGCTGAGAAAGTAGGGTATCTATCAATCTACACTTGGCTGAACAAGACACACACAACATGAAAAACTGGACAAAAATCACGTCCACAGCATGTTTGTGTGCGACCGTTAGCTCGATTAAAAAAAAGTCTTTGAGGGATCTAGAAAAGTCTTCAAAACAGGTTTGGTTTTCAGAAAAAAAAACTTGCATAGCTCTGACTCAATTGTAATCATCGTCTACCGCACGTGTAATGACAAGGAATGCATGACAGGTCATTTTTATTTCAAAATACAGTAATGGTCTGTATTAAAACTCATATTTCTCCCCTCTGACGTCTTTTTTCAAAACCTGACAAGATCAATTATTCAGTTGGCTTTAAAAATGTACATATTTATAAACTGACAGAGGAAATAATGCAACATTGTATCCTTGTTATGCATTCTAATCAGTGTTTTAAAGGACGACACTGTCAACTGAATAGTACTTGATTACAGGATAATGGCACTTGCGCTTGCACCAGTCCAATCTGCATAAAATGGAGGAACTGATAAAGGTCTTTCTAATTAGGATGGTGTTTAAATCAGGCTTTACATACACCCATTAGGCTACCCTTGTCAACATCCTACAAAGCCAGGCTCACTGTGATAATGCACTTGGATGTGACTCCCGCCGCTGACTGTTATTGTTGCGATACCCATTTTAGATGTTTCCCAGTATTGTTGGTAACGATGTAAAAATCTTCAGATGTTATTATGAGGGTGATACGGTCTTTGATGGCACTAACTTTGTTCATGATTATCATGCCCATTTAGGTTTTGCATCGTGCACCCTTTCCCCATATCCCCTCTCGTGCCCATGCCTAGTGGTAGTCATCGCTGACTCCTTTAGGCAGACTGCTATGAACACATTATGGATGGATGCATTAGTGACTGATGCAGAGCCCGGGCTGGCTTGCCTTGTTTTCGTGTGAGAGTGCATCATTAGAAAATGTTCCACTTGGCAGGGAAGCGCGTATTAACTGCAACCGCAATGAAATGAGGTTGTGATAGATGGTTAAAGTTATACAGGACTATTAGGTTGAAATATGAACCTCTCAATTGTCATGATGAAACAAAGGGCTATTTGCGTGGTGATCAGTGCATTGAGAGACAATTGGAATCTGTAAAGACCAATTCAATACATTATAGGTAGTGGGCTCAGAGCTGAAAGAGTACAGAAAAAGTAATCATGCTTCCACGGAATAGTTTGGAGCTACTGTTCAATTCAAGGCTCTATAAATTCATTTAGGTTCTCCACCAACATCTCAAGCATCGTGATGAGACCTGGGGGAGATTTGCAAACAGGGCATATTGTCAAAGCCCACGTTGATGAGCCATATATATGGAAGGAAACCAGTGATTGGCTATCAGAGGCGCTTTAATGGCATTGAGAGTGTGTGTGTGTGTGTGTGTGTGTGTGTGTGTGTGTGGACCTTAATGTGTCTGTATGGACTGCCAAAGTCAATACGATATTAGGAAAATTAGAACAAGCCACGGTGTAAATCAGAATCAGCAGACAAAGGCATAAATGCGGCAACCAGCTTTCCTTCAGATAATGTCGTTAGCCAATTAAGCATCCTCATCATCTCTCATCAGGTTTCCATAGTGACCTCGTATTCTACCAGAATTCAGACCTAAGACCCCATTTCTCTTTAGCTCCCTGGGTGTGAATAAAATGTGTAAATTACATATTAATTGCTCTCTTGCCGGCACAGACTTGCCCATGTACCAGACAGGATCTTGCCTCCTCTGACAGGAATAACAATAAGTGACACATAAATCATTAATAAAAGAAACACCTGATGGATAATTGATTGATCTGATGTCATGGTGGCACTCTCCAAACTTAGAATTCTTTGGGTTGCACACTGTTTCAGATCCAATTGCGAATCCATTAGCATTTAATATTACTGTAATTACTGTGTACATTTCATTATGTTCTCACTATATTAAATGACTGCTCAGTGTGGAGGGAGGGCTATAGTTTAATCTCTTTCTGTATTACTGTGTGCCACAGTACTCAAAACAGCATTAAGAGGCACATAATCAGAGGGAACTAATTGCCTATGATTGCATAAATGAAGTGCCTCGCTCTCATCAGGCCTGTTGCTGATGTCCAGCCTCTCACAGCCTTGGGAGAGGAAGGTTGACCACAATGTAGAAAACCTCGGAGAGACCGCTTCTGGTGGGTAATGTGAGGAAACCAAAGATTTAATATGTCCACGGGGGGCTGTGGGGCCAGGGGGTGTTACTACTGCTGATGTTTTTTTGTTGTCATCAGAGTTGCCTCCGCTTCACAGAGGAAGAAGAAGGGAAAAAAAAGAAAAGAAACACGAATGCCTACCATTTGAGAAATGAATTTATCGAAGTCGCTGTCTTTTTCCCCATTAGTAAGTGTTTAGTTCAGCGTTTTAAATAATTGCGTTACCAGGAATGATATTTAAAATACATTTGGGAGTCAATGAGGCGGGAAAGTGCCTACATGTTTTGCTGATGACACCCGGGCCATTTGGAAGACATCAAAGTAGAGAGGAGGTAGCCCAGATGCATATTATAAACTCATTATGTATATCATTTAAAAGGATGTACTCCAGCCGCAAAAACAATATTCCTAGTCTCTCTCTGGTAATGTGTGTTTTCAAAGTTGAAACTCTTACTCGCCTTCAGTTTAATGTGGCATCTATTACCAAACTGTAACATAAAATAAATGACCTTGATTTCCATACCAGAACAGTCGTTAAGGTATAGATGAGATGCAGCGATGCTTCCGCTTTTTCAAATGGGAAAGAAGGTAACACCTCTCCACAAATATCAAGTATTTCTTCACCTGTGGTGCCGACCTTGTTTTCCACAGAGCTTACATGCATTTTGATGGACTCCAGCACAGAGGTGGATAAACAGACATTAAAATATGAGCGATTTTATACATTGTGTGTCCAATACAGCAAATTTTAATAGAAAAGTGAATCAGTCTCCGAAAAATCCATCACTTGTGTTTGGAGAGCTAAAGGATGGGAGCAGTTTTGCTCCTGGATAGAATTTCTACCAGCGTTGGAAAATGATGGTCCATCAGTCAAAAGAGATGTTTGTCAGATGCCAAGCGAGTAGGCTTTAGAGGCTTAATTATGTGCCGTCCCTCCGCCATCAGAACGCTACACGTGGGGCAGAGTGACACAGCGGTTGCCAGTCATTCAGCCTAATGTTCTAATGCAGGGAGCCATGTGGATACATAAAATCCATTAAGGCTCTTGAAATAAAATAAAAAAAATACTGAGCAGAGAAAATACACTTTGCTAACACGTACTCACAGGGGCTTACAATGAAGGGAAATGTCAGGGTGACAATTTAACCTTAAAAGTTGCCCCAGATGTCCAAAAGCCACCTATTACTTTTTGAGTTAAGTTTAAAGCCTTGCTGGGAATGGAAACGATTTATAATACAATGTCTTGACCCTTGAAACTTTTCTTACTCTGAACATTTAGAGTACAAGAGGAGGAAATATATCTGAAATAAGTGGTATGTGATGAACTTTAAAATGTAATGCTACCTATTTTGTTTTTTTTTAAAGGAAGCAAGCCTCCCATGTGTTGCTGATTCAACTTCTGTCTAATGAGATGTAATTGCATAAATATATGTTCTATCGCCCCCTAAAAACAGCATGTATCGTAGTTACAAAACATGAGTTTATTCAACTCATTTGATACTTGCACCCTGACAGAGACACTTCATGGCTGTGACTTTGCTGGAGGCGAATAGGAGAGGCTCGAGTGGCTGCATGTGAGACACAAAAATAGCATTACTTGTCACACTCCAGGGAGGGTCTCATACCGAATATCAAAACAACTCTGTGAACCAAACCTGTGAACAGCCGGCAGGCACAGAGTGGACATCAGCCAGGGAGAAAGAAACAACAACAGAAGCTGAGCGACGGGCCTTTTTTAAGACGGCCTCCCTCATTTCACCACACACATCTCACACAACCACTTCTTTTCTCTGTAGGAGGTAAAACATTCAGCATGTCGCTGCCAGACTCAAATGGTAGCTTTGTCTTCACGTCCTCGGCCTTGCGCTCTCTTGAACTTGATAGAGACATGCTGGAGAGGCAAAAGTACAAGAAGCAGCTGACCAGCCATCACTTCAATCGCTACATGCTGAAGAAGGAGATCAGGGACAGGGCACCGCTGAGGTCCAGCACTTCCACGCCGCCAGCTGTCTGCCAGGATGCGGTCGTCCAGAACGCTCTGTACACAGGAGACCTGGAGGCGGTGCAGCACCTCTTTCCAAGAGGATCCACAGCAAACCTCATCATCGAGTCACAGGGAGGGGACATGCGCTGGGTCGCCGCAGGGGACGGTGAGAAGACAACATTTCTCACTCATTAGATACATTAATTCAGGAATGTATATGCAACGGCACAGCTATGTGACTTTACTTTATTTCCTGGAGATTAGCATCCAAAATGAACAAAAGTGAGACACTTATATATATATATATATATACTTAGAAGTTGTTGTGGAAAAAAGTAAATCACTGCTTTAAAACTTCAATATGCAACTGCATGCCATATGTCACTCGTGCATCTCACCTTGAGCCAGTATTTAAAGACACAGTGATGTGATATTTATAGAAAAGAACACGAGGCAATATTTATAGAAACCATCATGGGTTCACCACATAAACATACTTGAGGGTTGGCTTCAGTTGGGGCCTGTCACTGAAGAATGGAGATGTTTGGTCAGTTCTGGCTTGTTGAGTCCCTGGAAATGAATAATCAAGACTCCAAGACTCCAAGACTCCAAGTTAAAATGTTGTATGAAGACATAACACTAATAATGGTAGTGTACTGGGGTGTTACTAAACTTTAAACCGTGTGCTTCTGCTAAACCTCCGAGGTCCGGTGACCTCAGAGAATTAGCTGAATCTGGCAGCAGTTGACATGTAACACACCAGTGCACTGGCCTCCATGCCACTGCACTGGCCAGCCTCACCGGGTTGAGCTAAATATCACATGACACCAGCCTGAAATAGCCCCAGCTGCACAAACAACCATCATGAGCGCTTATTTACTTCAGGATAAATCATCCGACTAAAACGTTGGAAAACAATCTCGTCGGCGTCAGTATGGCTTACGTAGCACCGACGATTAAGTGGCACAAACCAAAGAAGTACCGCAACGACGTGATCGCCACAGCCAAGGCCTCGGGTTCGGTCCTGCAGTTCTGGAACTCTCTGATCGTGGGTGATGATCTGACGGTTCTCAGCATCGTGGACGACGACGAGTACGATTACCTTATCAATGCCATTTATGACACCAGCAACATCGAGGAATGGAAGAACTTCAGATTTAACTACAGAGGCCTGAGTAGGTTTATCAGAGCTTTGAGTGTTAAATCAAACTGGCTGCAGTTATGAAAAAAAGTTGATGGTCTTTCTATTTTTATTGCATGTTTTAAAATGCTGCAGGGAAGTGTTTTTTTTCTAGGCCAACCAAAAAGCCAGTGGAATCTTTCCATTGGATTTTAGATTATTGCAGAAAATAAGCTCTGCGGCAAACACAAAATTATGACACTTACATGTTTTGTTCAGCAGGATAATTTTTGCAAATAAACACAACTTTAATGGTTTTTGAAGCGTGAATACAATCGTCAGAAGTAAAAAGCTAACGTTGGGCTATAAACGAACTACACCGCGGTCGATTGAGAGCGAATACACACAATGATGCTGTGAAGGCAGACTAGTCGGACACATGACGTTTTGTTAGCAACCGCCTTTTTTAAGAGACAATATAGCTTCAAAATTCACGAGTGGGATATTTACTGACGTATTTAATGCCGTACAACAAAACGTTAAAATATTTTAAACTTGTGTTAACTGCAGACTTTATTTCAGGCATCTAACCAAACACCCATTCAAGAAATGGAGCACTCTGTTGAGTATTTTATTGAGTGTTGGGAAGAGACATGTAACAATAAATACTTTGAAAATGTTATGATGTATATTCTGATTGACAGCAAAACCACTCTTGGATTACGTGTGAGCTTATTTACAGTAGTATTTACAGTGCTCCTGCGGGTCGAGCTCAAAGTTGACTTTCTTGTTTACTCTCTGCTGCTGGCAGGACTTTGGTCACTGAGCTATGAGCAGGAGCTGACCACGCCACTTCACATCACGGCTAGCCGAGGCTTCACCGACTGCCTGAGACTCCTGCTGCAGCGGGGGGCCGATGTAGACCAGGCCCCCGCGGGCGCCACTGCCCTGCATGAGTCCTGTGAAAACTGCCAGCCAGAGTGTACCAAACTGCTGCTGATCCATGGCGCCAACGCCAATGCCGTCACTGAAGAGGGCTTCATGCCTTTGCACTTTTGCACAAGCCCCGAATCCCTTGAGTGAGTAAAGTAGAACAAATGTAGAAACGTGTAACAAGCACAAGAGGAGAGTCAACAAGTCAGTAATGTCAGTTATACTTAGTATTTTTCTAACATTAGCCATCATAAGCTACCGTTCATACCAGACTCAAGCAAGGATGCCATTATTGCATTTGATTATACTTTAAGGAGAAGAAGACTGTGTTATTTATAATCAGTGAAACGCAATATCTAACCAGAGTGTGGTGACATTATTATCAACCATCAGCTAAGTAACTGGTCATGACAGAGCAAGAAAGGCCGCAGCAGCAAAACCTCAGAGTGGATTGAAATAAGCAAGGGTGTATTTGTTGCAGATTAATTATTTTCTATGAGATACATAGTCTCACTGTAACACTCTCCTGTTGAGGGTGCATGAAAACTAGCTAGCAGGCCAACAGAGAAGAAAGTGGTGAAATGGATTTAACTAAAAATGCATGAAATGTGGAGTTTCTGCCTCTCAAAGTGGTACAACGACCTAGCCTAGACATCAACAATAACTGTAATCATATCCATATCCATGTTAAATGATACGTGTGGTGTTCGTGAAGAGGCACTTCATCTTGTAAGAATGGTGAGGACAACCGATGTCTAATGTTTGTGTGGGAATACAACTTGCGAATTCTGTCTGCAGATGCGCCAAGAACCTCCTGCAGTACGGAGCAGCGATCAACGGTCGCACTCTAGATGAGAACGACACTCCCTTACATGTGGCAGCCAGCAACGGCCTCCCGGACCACACTGAGCTCTACCTGCGCTACGGAGCTGCAGTGGACAAACGGAACAACGAGGGCCTCACGCCCCTGATCGCCGCTTGCTCACAACCCCAGGAGGTGCAGGAGCTTGAACGGTACTTCAAGGTGTGCCAGATGCTGCTGGGGGCGGGGGCCGACGTGCACACTGTGGACCAGGACAAACGCACGCCTTTGCACATGGCCTGTAAGAATGTAAATCCAGACGTTGTGGATCTGCTGCTGGCCAACGGAGCCTGCGTCAACGACATGGAGTACGGCGGAGAAGCGCCCATGCACAACATCCTGAAGGTGGTGTGCTACAAGGTTTCCCATCAGCCCGAGAGGATCGTCCGAGCTCTGCTCAACCATGGTTCTATCCGGGTGTGGCCTGGAGCTCTGGCCACGGTAGGACATCAAGAGCCACGTGTCATTTAAAAAATAATAAAGTATGAAATGTGTGCACATGCATTCCATATCAGCCAAAGCATTCCACACTGGTTTGAACTAGTATATTGTATTTACAGCATGGACCAATTATTCATCAAGGTGTCTCGTTTTGCATAATTAGCACGTACTGCACATGTAACACCTTGAGAAGGAGTCTTGAAACACTAAATTGTTCCTTGCAATATTCCAGACTTCACAACTTCACATTCAAATCATTCCCATTTCATGACACAACATGAAGTGTTGCACTCTGCGGGAAACAGACTACAACCATCAGTGAACCCACGTGCACTAGACAAAATGCCTGGTTCCTAATTAGGCAAGTGTTAATAGGAGATTAATTAGCACTAATTGCATAATTTCCAGTTAAACCCCTGGAGGGAAGACCAATCTGTTCATTTCACAAGTGTTTAATTACTTTATTTCTCCAGTTCTATGGAGTCACAAGCTCGCTCATGAACTTAAATGATGGTTATATGAATCTGTGCTCTGTGTTGTGGCGTTTCTTTGCAGGTTTTGAAGCACTGCTGTGGATCTCCACGCACCATCGAGGTCCTGCTGAACGCCTACAGTCGCCTCAAAGTCACAGACACCTGGGTTGAGTCCGTGTCATCGGAGGCGTTTGAGGCAAGCTTGTTAAATACTTAAGTCATAAAGTTAGATTTTAATTTATTGTTTTAAGACAAGACAAATGTTTTTAGTTTTAAAAAAAGAAAGAAGTAATATCTTTAAATAGTGTCGTCTGTCTCTTCTTCAATTTCTTTATGGTATTTACGTGGACACAAGTAATATCAACTGATCTCTTCTGTGATTTTGTCTAACCAGGAGCACAGAGAGTTCTATGAGTCCGTCTTCTCGTTGGCACAGACTCCTCGCTCCCTGCAGCACTTGGCACGCTTCAGGATCCGGTTCTTTCTGGAGGGCCGGGTGCACAAGGTGGTCCCTCAACTGGATCTGCCCACCTTCATCAAGAACTACCTGCTCCTGGAGTACAGAGACTATGTCCACTGAAAGTGTTAGTGTGAGGCCTGATGAAGGCCGAGTGCTGCCACATGTGAGGAAGAAGCTGATAAGTCAACATCATAATTAAAATAGTGGCACCAACTGTAGCAGCAGTACATTTTATACGTTTAAATGCATGTTAATGAAGACATTAAGAAGCAGCTTCTGGTTCTCTTGTCACTTTTATTCGAGTGAGAGGTACACATTGGATTTCTCACCACAAGAGGGAGCTATAGACTAGAGTTGATCAAATACATGGCAGGTATACAATTTGTTTTATATTTTAATATATTTTAAGATCACTTTTCTTTTTTACTTCTGCACTTCTGATAGTAAAGAGACTCAGAGACTTTTTTATACATAATACTTATTGCAGTAGTTTGATGTTAATGGTCATAGTGACGATGTGTTGTACATTGAGGATTGCCTTAAAATATTTGCATAACTAATTATTAATAAATAAATATAAATAATAATATAAATAAAATTAAATATTCCACCATGGCTATGTAATCTAGTCATCTTGTCTTACGTTTTTCTCCCGTTTCTTCTCTCGTGCTTCTGTGCTGCTTACTGTCGTTGTTTTTCTATACTCTCGGTTTTTATATTAATTAAATAAAATACATTTCTTTTTAAACCAGATTGAGCCGTTGTTATCAAACTACACTGTAAATATAAAGAGACACGTTGAAAGTTCAACTTTAAAAACAAGCTGAAACTACACTAATAACGATTGTAATTTGTGCTTTTATCAAGAGGTTAATAAAGTTATTAACCTGGTCATAGATTCAGAAATTAAAAACGACATGATTCAGGAAGTTGTCTGTCAGTCGCTCATATCAGACATCCAGGAAGAAAACGTTAAGTTGGAGGAATCATTAGGTCACATGTTAATTATCAGCGACTTAATTTCATCAATTTTATCAGAAAAAAACAGCACTGACAAGATTTCCAGCACTTCTTATGACAATTATAATATATATAGATATAGATATATAGATATCTATATATCTATATAGATATATAGATATCTATATAGATATATATAGATATCTATATCTATATAGATATCTATATATATATATAGATATAGATATATATATATACTTTTTTTATAACAGGTGATTTCCTGTTTGCCCTATATTTAAGACATATTGTAGACCAGAAATAGATTTAAATGATAAATATTATATATGAATGTCAATTTCATTTGGTCATAAAAATCGTAAAAAAAACAAACAAACATGGTTAATACAAATTGTAAAGAGGAGCTGAGTAACATCAGAGGTCCCCTCGAAAAGAAAAGGGAGAGGAGCTGAGCAAATGGTTTCAATAGATCAGAGAGAGGTGCTGCTGGAGTCACTTGCAATTATAAGAATTAGCCTGGCCGGGCCCTCAACTGCTAATCAGAGTCGGTGTGATATGTTTATGTCCTCGTGCAATCAGGCGACCAGTTGGAGAGCCCGGGCACCCAGGACTCAATAGGGCTAATCATCATCAGTTCCCATTGCCATTTAAAAGGTGAAATGATCTGCGATTAAACCACTGCTTAAAGAAAAGATAAGAGATTTTTTTTTGTGTCTCTTTGGATCAGGAATAAATTACAACTGTGTGCATAAATGTGTGCATTATTTAATGTGTATATATATATATATATATATATATATATATATATATATATATATATATATATATATATATATATATATATATATATATATATATATATACATATACATATATATAAAAATATATATATAAATATATAAATATATATATATGAAAGAAAATAAAAGATTCCCAAACAAAAAACAAAAACAAAACGTTAAGGGATGATTTACGTGACAGCTGATCGGTAAGAGACGTTAAAAGTTTATCATTCACAGCTCTTTAAATAAATTCCCCCGAGTTCAAACAACGTGGAATCACTCAAATTTGACTTTGGCGCACTATGTGTCCGCGTCCACACCGCGGATGACCTCGCATAAACGCCTTTTATCCGAATCTAATTTCGCGCAGAGTATCTCTCTCCAGGGAACAATTGTTGCGGCACTTCTCTCTTTTTTTTCTGAAGCCGAGCGCATTGTTTTTAGCCGCGGAGAATGGGACAGAGAGCGGAGAAACATCTGCCTCTCCTCCCTCCCGACTCTGATGCCCATCGGCCCCAATATCTCAACAAAAGCCACCGTTGTTTTACGCTGTCCCTTGAATCCAGAGTAATTACTTATCATCAATCAAAATTAATAATAGCTGATTGGGTTGGTGTGGTCAACGATTATAGAAGGGGAAGGGCTGGAGCAGTCTCTCACACCGTTTTGCAGTCAATGGTGAACCTGGCAAAAGAGGAGGAGGGCTTTGAGGGAGGGGGGGGGGGGGGGGGGCGACCCGTCTATTTGGTCTCCCCTGGGAAACTACCGCCTCTCAAGACGGCCAAAAAGTCAGAGGCTGAATAAGGAAATGAAGCGTAATTTGAGGAAGATGGATGAGCCCCCAGGGAAACACCCCTTTTCATTCCTCTTGTATTGCAGATGATAACCAATGCGCTCTCTCTCTCTCTCTCTCTCTCTCTCTCTCTCTCTCTCTCTTTCGCGCGCACGTACGTACGCACATATCGGAGACGGGCTGGGGGAGGAGTTGCAGAGAGGGGTGGGAGAGGTGGATAGATAGAGAGAGAGAGCGTGTGTTTATGTCTGAGTGTGTGACAAATAAGAGGGAAAAGGTAGCGGTGGGGCTCACAACAAAGCGCCCGACCGCCTGACGCATATAGAGCGCAGAGATCCGGAGAAGCAGTCCACTCCCGGGGATGACAGCACGGCAGAGGATCTACTTTCAATTCACTCCGTCTTTGCACTGAAAGTTTTGCGCGTCGCAGAGGAAAAAGGACACCTGCCTTCAAGTTTCCACCAAATAAAAAAGTGTTTTGCCTGCAAAATGCAGAGACCAGGCGGCCATGGGACGGCGTTTTCAATCGATGCCCTGATTGGGACTCCACAGCCCAGACCGGGACACCTGCTCTACACGGGCTACCCTATGTTCATGCCGTACAGACCTTTGGTTATTCCACAAGCTTTAGCCCACTCGCCTTTAACGTCTGGTATACCTCCACTCGCGCCTTTGGCTTCTTTTGCGGGACGGCTCACCAACACTTTCTGTGCCAGTTTGGGACAGGGGGTGCCATCCATGGTGGCGCTCACCGCGACGATGCCAAGCTTCTCGGATCCTCCGGACAGTTTCTACCCACCACAGGAACTCCCAGGTCCCCGTTTAAGCGCCGCGGACCCCGGAGCGAGGAGGCAGGAGAGTCCGCACTCCGATGAGCTGCACAGCCGGGACAAGGGCTCCGAGCTGCTGAACTTCTCGGAAACTTTTCAAACAATATCAGGTAAGCTCGGCCTCCTTACTTATTTATGGTATTTCATCAGATGCAGACCCCTCAAGGCTGTTGCGTAAAAAAAAGTGACCGTTGTGCGTAAAATGCGTTGAAGCAGAGGTTGTTGGCCCATGGCGAAAGTGTTTGGTCGAAGAGATGCCGTCCAATTAAAACGAAAAGTAAAAACTAATCTTACATCAGTTTTGCCATCGTGGTTAGAGCAACATAATTATTAATGATACATGTGTTAGAGCACACATTCATGGGGATGCAACCTGGTTGACAGTTAAACCCTAAAATCTGTCGTTCCAGATACAATTATTATTTGTTTATTGGCATGAATTCTGAATTGTTCGTCATACTATTAGAAGAATTTGGAGGGCATGTTTAATAACGTTTTTATGGAAACTTCACGTGAGTGATTTTGCAGGGCGATAAAATGAAACCTGGTCTAAGTTGCCAGAAACAGTTGCAGTGAAAACTTACAGAACAACGCACTGATTAAACACAGGACAGCTGTAGAAAGGCCCAAAAGGAGTCGAGTTTATGTTGCTGCTTGTAAATAAACATTTGGGAGTGTTTTCAGCTCCTCTGTTTTTTGACCATTATCTCTCCCAGCTCACTAAAAAAAAAAAACCCACCATGATTGATGTCTAACGTTTGGGAGACATTGCATATACATGGTCGCCTTTTTTTCTTTTTTTTTTGGTGAGGGGGTGGAGGGGCTTGCAGACTCAAGTCACTCAACGTGGATGCGTTTTGTTTCTTCTTTTCTTCACATTTTTTTTTAAATTTTTTTTTTTTTAGGTGAGACCAAACTGTACAGCTCGGACGACGAGAAGCTGGACCTCAAATCCGCAGACACCGCGTGCAGCGACCGGGAGGACAGCTCCGCGGACAGCGAGAACGAAAGTTTCTCGGACGGCAACAACTGCGGCTCGCTGTCCCAGAAGAGCAAACTAAAAGCCGGCTCGCAGGAGGCGCTACCGACCGGCGGCTCGGCGGGGAAGAGCCGGAGGAGACGAACAGCTTTTACCAGCGAGCAGCTGCTGGAACTTGAAAAGGAGTTTCACTGTAAAAAGTACCTTTCTCTGACTGAGCGCTCGCAGATCGCACACGCACTTAAACTGAGCGAGGTGCAGGTGAAGATTTGGTTTCAGAACCGCAGGGCCAAGTGGAAACGGATCAAAGCCGGCAACGTGAACAACCGCTCCGGAGAGCCGGTGAGAAATCCCAAAATTGTGGTGCCCATCCCCGTGCACGTCAACAGGTTCGCTGTGAGGAGTCAGCACCAACAAATAGAACAAGGGAGCAGGCCATGAACTCAGATGAAAATCTAAAACAAAATATTAATAATAATAAGAATAAAAAAAAAAAAAAAAAACACTTACATTGACTCTATCTTCCACTGATTCGTTGAACGCATGAAGCACAAACATGGAGGATTAGATTTTTTTCTTTTTTTTTTGTCTGAGAGGTGAGACTGAGCAGAGGAGAAGGCTTGCTCGCAGACTGATCAATTATTTGGCAATATGCTGTCATTTTTTTTTTATTTATTGCTGTGAATATGTAAATATAAATGGGCAAAAATTGGTACAAATGGGCACTATGAGAGGAGACTGTAAAGATTTTTTTTAAGTATTTATATGTTGGGCCAAAATGTTCTGTTGGTTATGTGCATG
This sequence comes from Ophiodon elongatus, assembly GCA_016806645.1. Lineage (NCBI taxonomy): Eukaryota > Metazoa > Chordata > Actinopteri > Perciformes > Hexagrammidae > Ophiodon > Ophiodon elongatus. The sequence continues at coordinate 1,029,966 of JACSYO010001668.1, read as the reverse complement.
TCCTCATTTGGTGAAGCTGAATTTTTGTTTTGTGTTTCGTACAATTTGTTGACGACATTTGCATGTAAGACGTTTTACATTTTGTTTGGCAAGTGAAGGAACCACCTTTGACAGCTATTTGTGGAGAAAAAAAAGAAGAAAAGATGTGAAGGAAATAATGACCAAACAAGGGACAACTGTAAAGTATATTGACCTAATAAATCGCTTTATACGAAAGTTGGAATTCAGATTGAATTATTATTGTTTAGGAGGGCAGAGTAAATATGTTTTTATGCTCACATATAGGAGTTATTTTATCCATCTAAAATGAAAGAGAAAATGTACAAACGAAAGTGCGACTCAGTACAAACTGCAGTCAGGCGGCTATTTTTATATTATTTACCCACATTTTAAATAAAAGAAAATTATATAATGACAATATTTCCATGTCATTTCAACATTTATGAAGGTTTTCACTGAAAAACCGAAGCGTTGCAACTGAAAAGTTCACAAATGTGAATGTGTTATTTGATGCAGTATCGTAGCTTCGTTTACACCCGTGGTGATTTTAATCACTTGATTTTATAAATTATTTATTTTTCCAAAAGAAATCAGTATCTGAAAGAAATATATATATATATATATTCGTACGTATTTATGAAAAAGAAACAGCAGCATCAATGGATTTCTCTTCAAGAGGCCACGTTGTCTCAAGTGATGGATCCTCATTAGACTGAGAACATTCAACACACTATAATGAACTTATCTATCACTCACTACAGAGGCAACCGAACCGACAGCAGCCATTACTAATCTGTGAGCCACACATTTTATTTTAGTAAAAATAATAATAATGGGACTCTGCAACAATTTATATCCGAACAAGACGTGATCTATTGGGACGCGTTTAGAGGCTTAAGATGCATTTTAAAAACTCGCTAAAGACGATAATGTTGCTTCTGTGGAAAACAACATTATATACTTTTCTTAAATAATGGTTCATTTTCTTTATATAACTCATTTCGAGAGAGATTTAGTTTGATATTTACTTTAAATACTGACACCTGTAGATAATTCATACACAATTAAAGTGTATTAGAATGAAGTTTGAATGCTCCAGAATATTTCATGAAATTTGATAAGACATTTAAAAAAAGATTATTATTACAGATAAAGCAACATTTACAAAAAATGTCGGTTTTCATATAAATATAGACTCCTATAGCTAATAAATAAAATTAGAACTACATGACTATTTATATTTACAGACCTCATCTGCAAAGATGGTGACATAGGCCAATACGGAAACTTACATGGCAATGTAAAATCATACAGCTGCAATATTCAAATAATCTGTAACTAAAATAATGTTTAGCCACATAGCTATCCATTTACAGGAAAGGGAAAACAGGGCTCAACGTTTTATGCAAACATTCATATGCATGTTTCTGGGGGTTACATGGTTTCTCTGAACTGTTTCCAGAAACGTCTCATGTTGGAATAATTTCACTTCCGCTCAGATGAGAGACAGTGATTGGTTTTCCCCCATTCCTAAATAGACTCTGGTCTCATGTTAAAGCTATACTGCAGCAGCACCTGTTGAAGTATGATGATAGGGCGAGATTCCTCAAATATTTGTTTAGTATTCTCATTTTATTAAATAACCAGCACTCTTATTAATCAGTAGCCAAAATATGGAGGGTTTGTGTAAATAAAAAAGTTGAATACCTGAGGAAGCACGTTATTATCTCACAATTTATTTCCATCAAGCCTCTCATGGGGACACACACACACACACACACACACACACACACACACACACACACACACACACACACACACACACACACACACACACACACACACACACACACACACACACACACACACACACACACACACACACACTTTTTATCTCAATTTGACCTCAGCACACAAACAGACACTTCGTGACCAGGGCACCCATGAGTAGTAAAGTTTATTCCACCGTCCACCTCATACGTCAAGACTGTGACACTTGGATGGAGATTCAAGGAGTGATTGGTCATGTGAAGGAGCGGTGGAAGTTTTATTATGGTCCAAGAGCTGACTAATGTAGACAGTCAATTCCACGACATTGTGCCAGAGTGCAACGGCTATTTCGGTTCCCATGAGCTGCGCAGTGGAGGTGACGACGAGGAGCCGTGACACAGCTCAGGGGCTAAGGTCATGGTGGTTGTTGTCATCAAGATCCTGTGAGTGGGACCATTTTATTATTCCAAAGTGAGAAGAATTATTAACTAAACAGCTGACATCTTACAGGATTTGCTTATTCAAATCAATAAACAATATAATTTTGCTTTATTTGGCTATGACATATTTTGTGCGTGTTGTGAATTTGTTAAATCCTTCATGAGTTTTAATAATCCCTCTTCCATCACAGCTACTCTGTAAGTGAACACCTCAGTCTCATGACAGTATCTGTATCCTTTTACCATTCTGCTACTTGAATCACAAATTGAAATATCAGAAGTTCTCTCCAGCGAAGACATTAAACCATTTTCCACATTCCCACCTGGAGTCAGGGAGACAGAGCGAGCCAGAGAGCCAGAGAGAGAGAGCCAGAGAGAGAGAGAGAGAGAGAGAGAGAGAGAGAGAGAGAGAGAGAGAGAGAGAGAGAGAGCTCATTACTTGGTGCTCGTGTGAGTGCAGGCTGCTCGGCGTCGACTGCAGGCCTGACTTCTTGGGAGGGTCCGGTCGGTCGTGGCTACAGTGATGTATGGGCAGATGCATCAAATCGCACAAGATAAACAAGCGATGAGTTTCATCAGGGCCATCATAGCTTTAATTTGGCTGCCTAATGAGTCAGATCTAGTGGCGGAGATAAGAGTTGTCAGAGGCCCAGCTCTAATGAATTTCTTGCCACTTGTAATCAAGGTTGCCTGTCTGAGGGGGGATGATTAATGGAACCCTGGAGGATTCCCTCGGCCCTCAGCCTTCATTACAGCTAATGCATTCTCAGGCAAATTAACAGAGAAATGCAGGCAAAAGCCAACGGGGAAGGGGAGCGAAAGAGAGAGGAGGGAAGTGTGTGGGGGGGGTGATGGGAACGGAGCGTTTATGTAAGACAAAGGAGAGAGAGGGGAGGATGAGGAGGAAGACGGCACGGTGCGGATGAAACAGCAGGAGAAGAGGGGCAGAGAGGCAGGGATGGGCTGAAATCCGCTGATTAGCGAGAGGTTCAAGGATATGGAAATGAAGACATGAGTTTTGGGTCAGTCAAAGAGGAGCAACATGGATGCACCGGTCAGACGTGATGGAGCTGAAATTGATAAATGGATGTTCAGGTCTGGGGGGGATTCAGGAGAGCAGAGATGGTCGGGGTGGAAGGAGCAGAGTGGATATAATTATTGGTTAAAGAGGTTGAAAGGGTGAAGGGAGGAGGAGAAAACAGGGAGCAACATGTCCAAATGAAGACAAGCTGACACAAACATGTTAGACAAACGGCACCTTAAAGCAACATTTATGTTACGAGCGGGCTCATCACCGACTGCTCGCTAAACAGGCTGTGAAAGTGGCCCGTGGCCAAGCAGCCCCCTACATGTTATGGAAATATGGATTTAATGTTTGCAAATATGGTCTCGTCAGGTCTTTGTGTACCCATCCATCAGCCTCAGACCCACCTCTGCAATCTCGGAGGCAATTTGTCTGGGAAGAGGTGGGCGGCAGAGAGCCCTCCTCACTGTTTAGCAGGCCCTGATGAAATATCAAAACACACAGCAGTGCAAGCGAGCGCTCCAGTCTCACCACAACAAACACAAGTGGCCCGGGTCTGCCAAGGCGCGAGGCACCGTAATAAATTACAGGACACGTACCTTCGGTGACATTTCTCAAGAGATGTGGAAGGATGTGGAAGGAATGTAATGTGTGTTCAGATTAGGATCATTTAAGCAAGGCCCTAAAATGTTGATATTCAAAGCCCACGAAGACTTTAAAACTTATAATAGATTTCTTTTTTTTTTTATATTAACAATGGATCACATTAATGGGTTTATGTGAAAGAGAACATCACCCGACAGACCTGAACTTCTAGAGCAGTTTTAGCGTCTTTTAATCTCATCGTTTTGTTTTGGGCCCTCACTTTACTGTTTTGGTTCACTCTCAGTGTTTCAAGCTGAAAACGAAAGCTCTAAAAACTCACTGTGCGCTACCTGCCCAGCACCAGCATTTTGGAAGAGACCAAAAAAAAAAAAAGAGCTTAAAAAGTGAATATTGGACTTCCATTTATCAGGCTAAAATGCTAAATGAAAGCTAAGTTTGCTCCATATCTGCTGGATGTGTAAATAGGCCCCTATTTGCTCATTAATATCAGCTTAAAAGCTGAATTTATGTCAATGTTGTGTTTACAGCTCGTTTCCTCTGCTCCAAAGTGGCCCAAAAATCACTCAATGGATGTTCATGTTTTTCTCAATAATACTGAATATTCAGGCCAAATGTACATCAATCTAAGTTAAATAAAGATACGTTATAGTTTATAAATAGATCATTTATTTTACAGTCAAAAACCCAGCTAATCTGCAGCAATTGGTCTGTTTGTGGGTGCAAACAACTGTCATCAGATTCTGATTCAAATATTGCTTGATCCCCGATTGGTGCAGGGATATTTAATGTCACCTTTTTCTAAATGAGCCGTGCTCACTTCAAACCAGTCAGAAGAGATCAGAGAAACACTGAAATACATAAATCTTTCATGTGAAACATCCACAACATGCTCAGGCAGGACCCCATTAGTGCTAGAAAGGAAGCCGATTGATAAAATAAGTTTTCGAGGCCTTAAAGCGTGACTCTTGAGGTTTGTGGCTCCATGTCGAGCCAGCGCAGAGGGAGGAAGAGGAAACACTAAAGAGAAACCAGGTGAGGAAGCTCAGACAAAGCCGGCCAACAGAGAGAGGAAGGGGATGAAGATATGCTGAGACCAGATTAGCAGGAAATAAGAAGTAGATTAGTGAGGGCTTGACTCCTCTCAACACTGAGACCTTTCACTTTTCCCCACGGCGTTGTGCTGCCTGACACTAAGCCCGGCTCTTTATCTTAATCCTCTTTCAGCGAACTGTTGGGGGTCCCACAAGCAGGAAGTGGGGAGAGGTTGCTTTACTTACCTCAAGACAGGCTCGGATGATTTGCCTTGGACACATTCACAGGACTCCTCCGGTGATGTTGGATTTCTCCAGGAAGTTTGATGAAGGAACACGCAAAAAGGGGGAAGAACGTGAAATGGCAGTGCTTGATGAAGCGATAGTGAGACTTTTCATTTGAAAGAGAGTTTCACCTCGTCAGGTCATGCACAGATACAGCGGGAGCGGGATGGATGATGGACGAACACACACACACACACACACTAGACAGATGTGTCGATTTCCCCTAAATGCAGGGAAGGCTACATTGTTTTATTTGAGTGTTTATTAATAGGTCAACAGTCAGCCGAGCATCCAAGCATACAACAAGTTACTCTTTAGCTTTTGCTTCGTTTCACGTTCTCAACGTAAAAGGAATTACAATAGGAAAATTAACTTGAACAACAACAAAAAAAAAAAAAAAAGAAAAAAAGATATTTACAAACTGCATTATAAATATGTCAAATGTACATCATTATACACAAGTACCAAAGATGGTCGGTTCATGTAGAGACCAAACAGAAGTACCTTAAAAATATGCCTAAGGAGAAACAAAAAAACAACATATCAAAATATGGTTCATGGGTCAAAAGGGACCGTTGACCTAAAACCAGTTTAGCTTGTTTCTCGAGGAGGAGCTTGTCTTCAGATAAAAGCATAAAGCTAATATTTACACGTCCATGTTGTGTCTGGGGGGAAAAACAGGCAGGTTTCTAGTGTTTTCTTCATCATCTACATTATGTAAATAAGGGTTCAGGTAATCACTATACACATTAAACTCCTCTCAGTAATCCCCTCGGACACCGAAATGTACTCATTGAAATAAATTTGTCGAGTAGAAATCAGAAATAAGGCCAGTACCTCTGTACAGTACAAATCAATCTGAAGCTTTCTGGTTGAATTCGAGGTCGCTTATGGGTTTTCTTGAAGAGATAGAAAGACATTTTGGGAAATGTGCTTATTTGCTTTCTTGCTGAGAGTTCGATGAGAAGGTCAATGCCACTGCCCTGCCTGTGCGTTAAGTATGGCGCTAGAGCCAGGAGGCTGTTAGCTTAGCTTAGCTAGCATACAGACCGGAAGCAGGGCGATACAGTTAGCGTGTCTCTCTCCAGAGTTCGAACAACCGCCTACAAACACCTCTGGAGCTTAAAAATAAACATGTTCTTTCTTGTTTGTTTAATTTGAAGAGAAATGATTTTAGAGTGAGTAACTTGATACAACTTTGTGATAAGCCGCGCTAACTGTTTGCTAGGCTAAGCTAATCGCCTCCTGGCACCAGCTCCGAACGGAACGCACAGACCTGAGGGTGAGAGCGGTATCGATCTTCTGATCGAGAAAGCATATTTCTGAAAAATGTCAAAACTATTCTTTTACTACATCGTTTTCTCCTTGATTTACAAACATCCTTTTTTGACCACATCTTCAAAACAGGAAACATAATCCTGAACATAAGGTACAAAATCTTGCTCTGTAAACACACATCCTGCCTTTGTAAACCAATAAAATCAAGACGGTTAAAAACCTTAAAAATGGCAGTTGAATAAAAAAGAAAAAACACGGTAGACATTGTGCCAACTGCGACTTCTTACCGTTACTATAAATTAATCTGCTTATCATGACAGTGGAATACTGTACATTTGTATTAACGCAAAGAGAGTCAAACTAATTTAACTTCCGTCTATGAATCTCCTTGCTCATTTTAATCCCTAAATGTCTCACTTCAGTCACTTGAATGCATTTTGTTAACTCCCCGCTTTTAGGCTGACACACAGGTTGAAGGAAAAAGGAAAGTCAGAGACTGTTTCTTATAAGGAGTAAGGTGAATGAACAATAACTACTTTTTACAGACGGCTGTACATTAAAACACAGTTATGTTCATCTTGCACTGCAGGTGTCTCCTCGCCCGTGTCCTTTCTCCGAGGTTTATGGACAGAAAATGCCCGGTCGCTCTCTGCTGCACGCGGTCACAGACGAAGACGTAAGCACACACGTGTTGTACAGTAATGCACGGACGCAGGCACACACGCACACACACACACACACACACACACACACGCACACACACACACACAACCATATGTGTATTTCACAGCAACAAAAGAAGAAACGCTCTCGAGAGTACCGCTTCCACAGCCTTTGGCCACAGGAGGTGAATGGATATTCCAGTATCTATCTATGTCAAACAATCAACAACACAATCTAGTCAATCGGAAAGAAATTACTCCAACAAAGACATTGTTAATGGTGCGATTTCACTGTTTCAATCAAACGTTTTAAAATTTTTGAATGAATTTTGATTGAAGAGGCAACGCTTACAAAGCCACGTGGCTCGATGGTCATAAAACATTATGCGCCATAATTCCTTTATAGTCACGGACACTTTTACAGGAGGATCACGACAAGGGAGGCGAAGGAAATGACTCACTTTCACCCGATAGGAATTCTGCAATCAGCTCCTTTATGATGATCTGAACCCATTTTCCTGTGAATTAAGTATCTAAATGATTTGGACTCTTCAATTATAATTGCTTTGCCTTTGTATATGAATTGTATGTCATGAGTTTGATGGCTGTGTTGAAGACATGCATCATTACTAAAGCTGCAACAGCCATTGAGATCATGGAAGATTTAGTTTCTTTCCCACATCAGTGTTTTGTCACTTGTACAACTATTCCTCACAGTTTTATGTTATTATGCTTAGCCTTGGAAATTTGAAGGAAGTTTCTCATTTCAAGCTCATTATAAAATCAGTTCACGTCGCGGAAGGGGAAGACATAAAAGGAAATGTTCAAGCATTAAGGAAATGCTTTTCGTAGGGTAGGTATGAATGCAAAAGTAAGTCATTTGTTTGGTTGGCGCTTAAAAAAAACAAAGAGCTTAAAGCTGATCGTGATCATTTCAGACCAAGATTGAACGAATTTAACGAAATAAAAAATAATAATATAAAACAAAAAATGTACAATGTCTGAACACCCAGTTCTTTCGGCATAGTGGAATATAAACAATGAGTCCATCGCTCCGGATTTCTCTCCGTTGGTACTGATTCTGGGTTACGCAGTGCGAAACAGAGGAGGAAATACTGGGGAAGAGACGAGCGGGTTCGGGTTCTTTCGTGTGCGTCTGTCCGCAGCTGCTCATTGGCTCCTACATGATGCTGATGCTGCGGTTGAGCTCACACTGGGCGTTGTTGTTGTTGATGTTGGGGTTGCGGCGGCTCATGTTGGGCGTGGGCACGGACGTCAGGCTGCTCGTGTCGTTGGGGCAACCGTGCTGAAGCAAGATGTCCGCGCACTCCTGGCTGCCGGCTCGCCGGGCGTAGGACAGCGTGGTCTGGCCACGAGCGTCACGACTCTTCACGTCCACACCGTACTGTGGGAGAAGATGGCGGGTATGATCAGATATACGATTCTTTACATGCTTGGGGGAAGTTCCGAGGAACTTACAGACATTTATCAAGATTTCCCTGTTATGAATGGTAATACAAACAGTATGAAAAGGGGATTTCATTTAATATGCTTTATTTGATTTGATACAAAATGCAATGCAAGCACTCTGTAGTTGAACTATTCTTTCTGATTCTACTCAGAGGCTCATTTTAGTTTCCCCCTTTTCCTCCGTTTTTCTCTCCACTGTCTACGATCAGAAGCATTTTTTAGAGCTGCGTTATCGCAAGACGACTTAGTTTACTGCAATCTGCAATGATCACTGTGTTTCTCGAACAGGCAACACAGCAACTTTTAGAAACTGCTGATCTTTTTGAAATCATGATGAGTATATGGCTTAAATTCCTGTATGTGCAATAGCTACTACTATTTACACCTAATGTCTGAGCATGCCTTGGTTTTTGGTTTGTTTTACCTAAAACAGAATTATGTGGTTGTCCTGAACTTGAATGGATTTGACTTTGTCACTTTACAGCTCTTATAGAGGGAAAACAATTGAGCATAACGAAAGAAATGTGGAATGAACCGTTTCCCATTTAAAATGTAAAACTTCAACATTTGAGCAATGAGCCTTGTGCATACTTTAACTTCTTGAAAGTTCTATGACAATAAATAAAATATACAGTATATTCTGTGTCTCTAAAAACGGCAATATATTAATTCTCATATTTGGTTAATTATTCAAACCCGCTTGGGAAGTCATTTTTGCCACACAACATGTTATTCGCAGCTGAAGCTTCCACTGAGGTAGACATATTTATGGTAAAAAAAAATGGGGTTTTAGCAACACGGTACATTTAAAATGCTATATTTTTTTACTTAAAATGGACTAAATAAATAAACAGATGATTCACTATTGCTTATTTATTCCTAACAGCATGGAGCGAGCTTTAAAACAGCATTTAAATGGTCATGTTGGGAAATAAATGGTAATGCTTTATTTTATGGGTCTGTTGATTCTCAGCACTTTCCTGTATTTTAGTCAGTTTAGTTAATTGTGTTAAGTTCATAGGAAGTTACTTCCTTCAAGGAACTGCTCCTTTTAAATTCAACTTTAAGAAAATATAATTGCACAGCTAACTATGAAGGATAAAAATCCCAATAATTGAAAATTGTTTAGACTTGGTGTCTGGGGGACGAACTTGTAATAAGAAACTGGCACATCTGGTAAGGTCAAAGAAGTCTTTCGTTTCACACTTAAACTCCTAAATCACTTGCCCAAACGCTAAATGCCTCCAATAACAATGTTCATCCACCTCTGACCGTTCACCCCTTCAAAGCCGGAGAGGCCAACTCACCCAGATGAGCAGCTGTGTGATCACCACGTTGGCCATTGCGCAGGAGAGGTGCAGAGCGGTGCGTCCGTCTCCGTCCCCGTAGGTCTCGTTAACCTCCTCCTTGGTGCCGTGGGCCAGCAGCACCACCACCAACCTCAGGTCATCCTCCACCACCGCCCGAAGGAGCTGCTGCCCCAGGGGCATGTCCGACTGGGGCAACCCCACCAGAAACAGCTTCTGCTCATACTTGGCTCGGATCCAGCGCTCCTTCTCCTCCCTGGAGAAAAATTAATGACAGGGACGCCGCAGGTCAGGCGGGGTGAATCATGGCGAACATATGTACACGACTGTGAGCCATTTAGCACATGAGTTAAAGAACTTTTTAAAACGCACATCTCACAAGCCAGAGGCAGTGATCTTAAGACTGAGCCATGTGGAAAAGGTAGAATGTAGATAGCTACGGGAAGTGTTGAAGTAATTGGTCTTAGAGACTCACTTAAGTGATGTTTCTAAATTATTAGAGCACAGGAAAGCCACTAGCCTCCTCTATCACAGTGGGAAATAATACAGCGAGATTGGCTGCAGAGATGAGAGAATGCCAAAGGCTGCGATGCTTTGGGCAATATTCCACTTTCTAGTGATTAAGGTCGACAGCAAGACGGTTAGAGCCTGGCCAGCTTTCTAAAGGTTACACATCTTGAACAGCATGTCTGCTGCTGACAATACAGGAAGGAGGGGGACGTATTTTTATCAGCGCAGTCGGCTGTCAGTCTGAACCGGTGGATCCCCTCCACAAAAGAGGCAGTGTGTCTCCAAGCCCCGGTCTCCCTCGGGGCGGCTGGGCCCTGAGTCAGATCGATGGGGCTGAATGGCAGCCAGAGAGGGACGGCGGGATGCGGGGCTCCTTCACTCCAGCATGCAGCAGAGAATAGAGGCAGAGGGATGGCTCCATCCTCTATCGCCAGGCAGAATTATATCTACTGCTCTCCATCTTGACACCCCCCCATTTCATTCTCTGCCCACATACAAACTGTCCAAATAAGAAAAGAGGTTATAAAAATAAAATCAATATCAATATGTGAATGACTGAGCATGCCCAGTGTGGCACTAACCCTGTGACCCTGTCAGCCGGCGTGATAAGGGGAGCAGAAAGAGGCTGTTGTTTGGATTTGTGGGTGAGTGACAGAAAGGAGAAGGTTTGCACGGATAAGTTGAAGTGTCGACGCTGGCGAGAGTGACAAGACTCTCGTGGGACTCTCTATCAACGGGCCGAGGCTTTGCAGCAAGTACAAACTGACAATCAAACTCACTTCAATTCCGTTTCATCATAATCACAGTGACAACAAACTCCAACTGCACGACTTAATTACCAAAATCAACCTTGTAGATGAGCAATGAAACATCCCATCTACACATTAAATTATATATTTGTTATCATATTGGTTGGTTCACCCAATTTACAAAAGTCGTATTTAGCCACACACACACACACACACACACACGGTTTTATTTCAGCTAATCTTTTTGGGGATTTCTGTTTCCACCTTGATGCAATGAAGGTGAATGGAATTTTGTCAGTATTGTAAAATAACATTCAAAGGATAAGGCTTCTATATTCCTTCTGTTTTGAATCCAAAAAAAAAGACCAAAACCAATAATATGTCTTTTCATGGGATTTGTTGACAATTAGAAAAATAATGAAAATGTCCAAACTGATCCTTTAAAAAATAAAAAATAAAAACAGCAATATCTCCTTCCTGAAACAATGTCCTTTTTACTCTACAAAACCCACAGACCTCGTCGGATAGACTATCTAATGATGATATAGTGCCTACTGAAAAAGTGCAATTAGGATAATGTCAGTGATATCTCAAAACCTGCTTGAGTAAAACCAAAAACTAGAACCACTAAAAGTAAAAAAAAAAGGAGATAAATAGGTAATCTTGTCATTTGTGTGAACTGACCTTAGTATTTCCCCCGAATAGCAAATGTTTCAATTACAGCAGCGGCTTTAACAATAGTAGCCAGTTCAACATTAGTCACTCTCCTTTATTACGACCTTATAGCAGCTAGGTGTCAAGGCTGCCAACGTACCACAGACAGCAACCATTTTCAGACTCATATGTCAGCTGCCAGGCTCACTTCACAGAGCAGTCTGTCTTGCACAGAGGAGCCTGGCACCGGCCCTAACTGCAGGAGTTAAGGATATGATGGAAGAGGCGCAGGTCTTTATCAGCACCCCAGCACAGATTGATTAACTGCGAAACGCCACCGGAAGCTCGTAAAGCAACTTAACCCACATTTTAAAATGGTCTGAACTCTATTGCGTTTATAAGCATATGGGTGCATTTTTATTATGACCTCGAGGAAAATGTGGAGGAGAAAGCCCTTTGCCCATCAGACTATCTTTTCTTTAGGGTATACGGGGTATTATGTGAGCAACAATACAGCCCTAATGGCAGGCAATTGCAGTGCCTCAGAGTTTTATGGTGTAAGACCTCCATCAATCCCTACTCAGTCATTATGTGTGGACAAGCCTGTTAGCAAATCAATTGGCCTTAGAACCAGAGGACCGCTCAGAACAGGAAGGGGCCGTCCTGCCCTCCCCTCTTATTTCCGGTGAAAGTCTTTTTTTTATATCGCGTGGAAGTCTTTTTTTTTTCTTCTTATTTTTTTTTTTTTTACTGCCAAAGAGGAGAAAGTATGTTTAAAAAAACTCTCTAACTGTAATTCCTCAAGGCAAAAAAAAAAAAAATCTACAACCTGTAACAAAAATCTGAGCACGGTTAAAATCAATCACTTAGAGCTGTTGTCCAAAGTTTGTTTCAGAAAGCTAGGCCATGAATGAGATGCTGAATCTGTGGAGCCCAGTGAATTGATATGAGCTAAATGAGGCAGAAAGTTAGCACCAAGATGTGAAACAAAAAGGCTGAGGAGAGCCATTAAGAAGACGTCAACATCTCAGAAAGGAGCCCCGAGGACACTTTGTTAGCCTCCGCTACGAAATCAGCCCCGAAGACCTGCAGGGAAAAGGCCTCCCTCACTGCTGATGCTGAGCTCTGAATTCAACCACAGTTCTTTTTGCATCGTCTACTTTCACGAAAAAATAAAAAGCAAAAGCAGCCGGACAGTGGTTTTCTTTTTTGAAAAATTCCTAAACCTCTGCCACTTGAAAGGCCGAGTGTGAAAGGAAGTGAAATGGTAATCCTGCCTCTGTCTTTTGTTTGAAATAGAAAAACAATCCAAACAGAGGTCGGGTTTAGACAGTCAGGGGGAAAACCGAGACCCTTGAAAAGGACACTTCCTCACCGCAGGAGGAAGAAAAATAAAATCAGCAGATTTAGCATGTCAAAGCGCCAGGACAGAGTAGGAGGGGAGGTGGAGAGGGAAAGGAGAGGGAATTTTCACAGCATGGGGGGATATTTAGGAAATTGAACTGATGGTTACTCTTTTACACACACACACACACACACACACACACACACACACACACACACACACACACACACACACACACACACACACACACACACCAATTTCCCCACCCTGGCTTGAGCACATGCTTGTTGGAAATTTCTCTGTTGCTTAGGGGACAGAGGGGAGCTTAAAGTTCCCAATAAAAATGCCTGTGTGTGTGTCTCTCTCTCTCTGTCAACTAAAAACAAGCTGGCGTTTGCTTCGCCGCAATCTTCCTCCATCATTCAGCGTTACCGCGAGGCTGATAATCATTGTTTAACTTTGACGTCGTTAGATTTCATGTGAAAGAAATCTTGGGCAAACATCAAAATGCTCGCAGAGTCTAAAGTGGAAATGGGCTCCTGTCCAGAGCTGGTGTCCCCTTTCATTTGACTACGTAGAACCCACCTAGATAAAGGCAGCCTTAACAGTAGAGAAAGGCCTCTTTTATAATTCTATTAGAGCTCTGTCCTTTCAGCTCTCCGTTGAGCAATGGATCCTGACCCTGACTTAATTAAGTGGCAAATGGCGGAATGATTCTCCTAAACCCAGCCCACGGAGTCAAGAACACATGACTGAATTCAAATAAAGAGGGACAAACAAGGATAATTAGTCAAGCCTGAAAGACAAAGGCGAACGGGAATTTATAAGAAGGGAAGGGAAACTGAGACGGCGGGGGTGGAGCCAGCGGTGGAGTAGCCACAGAATGACCAATCTGACTGCCTGCAATAAAGGTGCATTGGTCCATAGGAAGAGGAGGATGTCCGTCCCACCACTCGCCCATCTTTCAAACACATACTGAGTCCTCCTAAACAATCAAAGCCTCTGGAGCTCCTCCTACTCTTCCCCAAGGATCCAAATTCACTGCGGACACATCAAATAGATGCAGTGAAGGGGAGAAATGGTGGTGGTTGGTTGGAGGGAGGGAGGGAGGGAGGGGGGGGGGCTTGGGGTTTGACCAGCCTGAACAGACCTCACAGTGGGGGTGGGCAACTTGTATGGGACCGATTCCCATGCAGCCAGCGGCTTCACTTCCACAAGCAGAGGGGAGGGAAGAGACAGAAGAGTGAGGAAGAGGGACAGCAGCAGAAAGACAGAGAGGGGGCTCCGAGGGAAACGACAGAGATGAAAAAAAAAAAAAGAAAGCGCACACAACAGGGACAGAAAGCTGGGCCCCAAAGCTTCAAAGGTTGCTAAGGGCCAGAAATGAAGGAGCAACCCAGTAAACGCCGCAGCAAAAGTGCTAAATAAGGCCTCCTATGGACCAGTGGTTACAGTGTAGACACGCTACGCTCCGCTCCGAGAACAACAGCTGCGAAAGAATTAAGACAAATATTTTCACAAGTGGAATCGCTGCCACTTTTTCTCGCTTCCAGAGCGCGGCCTGAACAGATGACCAGAATTCAAAAGGTTGTTGTGCTGAGCTCTATAGAGAGGCCAACAGGAGAGCATCTGGGTGCCGTAGGCAGCCAGAGGGATGAGTTGAATATATTGTGACATTAATGAGGTTGTCAGACTCCTCGTGATGGAGTGGCTGTGTTTTTGTGCCGGCAAGACTAACACCCTTAAATGCTCATGCTGTTAACCCCTGCTGAACCCTCGCCTCACATACAAAGCAGAGGGGACGATAACACATGCCCTGCTTATGTATGCAGCCTGCTGCACGAACACATTTCAAATTCTCGGTCACATAAAGGGGCCGTCTCTGATCTTTTTTCTTTCACATCATCAGAGAAGAACTTTTTTTGTTATGACTTTATAGCGCTAACAGTATTAAAACTACATTGCACGGTTAAGTAGACTTCGCCATAATGACTCAGACCTTCCTCCACGTCTACCTGGGTCTGAAACCCGGTGGCATGTGGGCAATTAGTGACTGTGGTTCCCACTTCTCCCACACAGGGCTAATTACTGACCTGTGGGTTTCATTTAGAGAGGGAGAAAGAGAGCGAGAGCGCGGGAGGACATGGGAAGGCCCAGCCATTCATTTGTCTTAATTAATTACTCTTCCTCCACCAGGGCTCCTGGCAAGGCCGGCTATTCTAAAAGCTCTTCGGAGAGTTGGCGTTCCAGCACTCCTAACCTGTGAGTAGCCCCGCAGCTTTGCTCTGTTATTTGGTGGAATAACTTGGAGGACAGAGTGCACCGTGGACAGAAACCCAAATCTGTTGGCCACAGCGGGCTGTTGTTGTAAACGCGGCAAACAGCTCGGGAGGACGAGCAAAGGTGCCACCGCCGGAGCGGAAGGGGTTAAAAGAGGCAGCGGGGCCAGGTTTGGAGAGGTTAGCGGTGTGATTCATTTTTATTACCACGCAGCCCCTGCAGGCGGCAGGAGTGGCAAATTATTTCTGAAACAAAGTGGAGGGCTCTCATCAGAGCTATTACCTGCCTGTGGCCAAGGGCGGCGCGGAGCCCACAGAGGGTGACAGTGAGAGGGCCGCGCCAGTGAGGGATAGCCGTCCACATCCGTCCACGCTCCGGGACATCTCCCCCAAATGAGAACCGGTGTCTCTGTGTGTGTGTGTGTGTGTGTGTGTGTGTGTGTGTGTGTGTGTGTGTGTGTGTGTGTGTGTGTGCGCGCGCGCGCGCTTCGGTGTGTGTGCCAGTAGACGATGAGGGTAAAGTTAGCTGGTGGACCTCCCCCACAGTATCTGTCAAAATAGTCTGTGGTGTTTTCTATCGCGAACACGCAAAGCAATTAGAGGTGACGTGCAAAACACAGCGACTCCCAGGTGCTAATTAAAAGAACTACTCCCCTCCAACATGCTGACTGCAGAGATCGGGCTCAATGTAGCGCTCGCACACATTCATCATCACGAATTTAACTGTAAAATAGCCAGGTAACGCTTTTTAATGAGGCATCTTTTATACATGGGTTATAATTGAAACTAATGGCTTTATTAATGGTTGGTATATATGTATTTCTTAAAGATCAGTTATTAACTATGAATAAGAAGAACTTTTGGGAGAAATGACTTTGGCTGTTTGACACGTCTGACTCATTACCTTCTGGAAATCCAGATTTTTTCATTGTTTGGGAAAATATTAGCACTTACAACTGCAGACTTAATGATTAGAAGCCCGTATTAATTACATATCAAACTGCCGGCTTGATGGCTTATTGGAAAGTGATAAAAACTCGAGTATTTATTAATGGATTAACAACATTTCTTACTGAATTCTTAAAAAAAGGATTGACACCAGCCAGATTTCTTTTACAACCTGGTAATCCAAAATGTTCTATTAATGGTTTGTAACTGATCTAAAAAGCCATTAGTTACAACTTTATGAAGGATACCTTATTACAAAGTGGTACCATGCATTTTCTTTTTTTACAATGTCTAAAAACAGGTGCCACATTAACACATGCACACCTGAGTGGATATAAGCATGCAGCCCATTATGATGCCTGTAATCAGTCTGACGCTGCTGTGCGGATCTGTGTACGACAAATCTATATATTGTGTTCTTCCGATCCAGAATATCATAAGCTAAACCAATCTTGTGGATGAATGCTTTTAAGTTAAATCTCAAAAATGCAAGGGGGTAAAACTAGTCTTGCAGGAGACATTCAATCAGACACTGAGTTGATATTCAGGTAGTTACTGAATCGTTTAGATTAGGTGTCACTAATGTTTAGTGGGACTCGGGAGCCACACACTGCCTGCCTGGGTGCCATCACAAAGCTGCTGCATGTCACCGATGTGACACAATTAAAATCCTCTCATATGTGCGCCGCTCGCGTTAAGAGGAGCATACGTAGAAAAAAAAGGAAAAAAAAGAGCCAGGTCAGGATTCATGGTGTTAAAAGAAAGAAAAAAAACTACATCCCACCGAGTTGGTTATAATTCATCATTTGTGATGAAGCAAAAATAATTTGAGACCAAATTTCCCCCCACAAGGGTACATTGTTCTATCAGCAACAAAATCATCAGCATCTCAATGACCAGTGGCCATATATGATATTTACAACTGCTGTGTTTTGTCTGGAGATTAGTTATGCCGCAAATGAGATTTATTGTTTGACAGGGAAAACTAATGGAGATGCTGCTGCGGGATAGGATCGGATTTTTTAGACAATGAAGAACCTTCCCGCTCGAGGCGACGTGGGACTGACAGTGGTAGGGAGAGGAATCAACATCAATAATCTTTCATCAAGTCCACAGTGGAGCACTTTGGCACAGATACCATTCAATAAATAACTGTAGGCCATCATTCAGTTGTGAACTGGCCGGAGAGCGCAGGATGGATTCAAGAGGAAAAGGCCTGAGACGACCGGTGGAATGGAAAAAAGAAAACGAACAAAAAAAAAACAACAATGAAAAACTCATCATTAGCAAACTTTTCATATGGTCCCAGTCCGTAGTATCTAAGTATTCTTTCTGTGTGACCAGTAGTGATCATGTGCATACGGAACAAAAAAATAGGAAAGTGGATTTTATGGTACTCACTCACGCTGCTTTAACTTTTCCACAGTAGACGTCATCCTTATATATTGTAGCGCCACAAGTTAAAAACTGTACTCAGTTCCTAAGAAAATACTGTCATCACATGAGAAATGCATTAAAGGGTTGGGTTTGACCAATATTAGGCTTATATTAGGCTGGTACAATAGCTGTTCTTCTCTGACCATATACATGCGATATAAACCGGAAATTTTATTTTCTTCATGAAATGATAACACATTGACTTCAGTAATCTGTCCCTAACATCTAGTTATGATGGGTAAGCAGCAGAGGTCCTGCCTTAAAGAGCTACAATCTTGAATCCCATTAGTTTGAGATTCAAGGAGCAGTTTTGTCCTGTCACATCATTGTCTTAATACCGTTTTAGAGTTGTTGTATTATTATTTATTTTTGTATCTAATAGGAATAATTGTATACTCGTAATTTTCTTTGCAAGAAAACGAATAACAGTGATGAAAATATTTGCTGCTTCAGTGCAAAATCTCTGTATTGGCTTTGAAAAATCTGACATAGTGTCATTTCAAGGCTGAAATTAGGCCTGAAATTGATGATAGTTTTCCTTAGTAATTCATCCGTTTCTTCTCATTGAAATATTCTCACCGATTAAACGTTTATACAGAATAAATACCCATCTCAAGTTCCCAGAGCCCAAAGTGACATCTTCCTATTACTAATTATGTTATGACTTGCAAGTAAATACAATACAATACAATAAATAGGGGAAAAACATAAAATAATCACATTTTAAAAGCTATAACCAGCATTCAATTTGCTTTTTAGTTTGACTTGAATTACTTAAATGATCGTTTGGCACTTCATGAGTATCAGTTGATAGTACTGGTTGTGAGCACCCTATAGTTTATCAGTAATACATAAATGTTATTTTACATGTTGTATGGTTTACATGGTTCCATTATGGTGGACAAGAATAATACTTTTATTAATATATTACATTTGTATGATTTTTTTAGCCATAACCACTAGAGCAGTAGGACAAAAGTAGTAAAAAATAAATGTTTCTCTGTTGATATGTCACTTTTGGTAACAAAGTTACAAAGCTGTGATGTTAAAACCATCTAATGCCACCAGGTAGACCCTACAGACAGTCTTTGCTGTGACAGACTGAGTGATGACCCGGCCCTATGTGATGGATATGTGACACGGCAACTTGGGCCCCGAGGGCCTCGCTCTTGGGGTGGAGTTTAGCCATAATGGTGTGCTTAATTACCTGCACAGCCACACAGCAGGTCATTAGTCAGACTGGGACGCTAGGTCTCACCTGTCACCAAGAGATAAACAATCCTCCTACCAGATCTGGGTACCTCAGAGGAGCGGGAGCAGATAGTCATTGGAGGGTAAGTTAGGGCAAGGAAGTGCAGGGGAAGTGGCAAAGTCCAAAGAGATACATTTTAAAAAGATGGAGAGCTACACGTTTGGTTCCAAAAGTAAAAAGCTTTGGTTACGTAAGTTGTAGAAGTTTGGAAAAAGTTCACATTTAAAACTCTTTAAACTCTCACTGATAACAGGCAAGAAAAAAAGGACTACGGCTGGTTTCAGATGTGGTTTGGATTTAAAGATCTTTTCCTAATTAGTGCTCAAATGTCAAGTGACAATCTTGATGGATTAGGAGCTAGTCAGGGATTTTATCGGGTGAGTGCAAAACAACGTCACACTCGACACTCCTTTCATGAATGGCGTTAAAGTGAAGTTAGTAGAAGGACAGACGTACAAGACAACAGATACTCTGGTGGAAATAAAAGATATTACATCCTTAAATGAAGCGATAGAGGGATCGAGATGCCAACGAAGGACTGATACATAAAATACTGTGTCCTCGGCTCAGCAGACTGACATTTATAGACCCCTGCTGCTTCTTATGGAGCATTTTGCGGTGTGATCCGCCTGTGCTGAAATGTGGGTGGCTAATAAACGGCAGGTAATGGAGAGAAGACGGCGCTGCCTCCCCGTTCTATAATCTCTGTATGCTTCATTAAGCAGCACCTTTATTTGCAGAAGCGTGCTAACCTGGTGCTGTCGCTGCCTGGCTTGGTGTAGCCCTCCAAAGCGCCCTCCCACACACTGTTGGCCATCGAGTTGCCGATGGCCGTCATCACCATGCTGAGCTCCACCGGCCAGTCGTCCAGGTCCAGGGAGCGGACGCGAGACAGGTGGGTGCCCAAGTTCCTGTGGATCCCGGAGCACTCGATGCACATCAAGGCGCCCAGGTTCAGACTGGCCCAGTCTGGGTCTGCGTGACAAGGGATAAGCAAGCATTTCAACACGAGAGTAAGAGAAGTAACAAGAGAGGCTTTATAAATTAGTCCGAACAGGTGATTTAATCTTGATAATCTCTCTTGGAGAAAGCTTTTGTAAGGATTACTCAGCAGTTTGACCTTCCAAAAAAGAAAACCTCTAGTTCTGGGAAACAAAAGCAGGAATCTTGGTGCTAAATTTGAAATTGTTCGTGCATGCGAGTGGCTCAGTCGCTTCCATGTTGAGAGCCATGTGGAGGCAATCCTTCAATCACATCCATGCTCTAAATATGGAATATAGCACTTTAAATGTCATAGTAATTTTATTTGAATGATTTTAGCTTCAAACTTGGATCTTTGTAGAATCTTTGTAGAACAAACAATATCCATCATTAAGTCTTGAATCCAACAAGGAAATGTATTTTGATGCAGTTCCTGTAGAGATCACTAGATAGTGGCTGTAACACCTTTAACTCGAGGTAAACTGGTGCAAATGGCTCTGAGGCAATTAAGAAACACCCCATCAGCAAAGCGAGTGTATGGGGCAAAACTAAGGTTCACACCATCGCCGTGCTTGTGACGTGTTTCACCGTTAATATGCAAATTTGACTGATGTGTTATTAAATATGTGAGATGCACCGACTGAGTTGATCAAATAAATGAAAGTACTGCAGATACTATAAGCTGCAGTAGGTTGCGTAACAACGTAACAAAAAAGGAAACAAGCCTATCGTGTTCAATAAAGCCACTAAGTATAAAATAAACACTGAGGGAAATAGGAGTTGCTGTAGGACAGTTTTTTTTTTATGTCAGAGTGATTTTAAACAACAATAAAATAATATAGGATACATTACAGTTACCTTTCAAGTAAATATAACAACATTATCTTAAAAGTTTAATTACGTTATGGTCTCAATGTCACTTCTTCAAGTAGTATGTTAAGAGGCCATTCATTTTGGCTTTGGGGCATGTTTTCCATGAATGAAAGGTTTTGCAGACACATCCATAATGGCTGCGGTTTGCTCTTGCAATTGCAATGAGCGAGCTAGTGGTAAACCCAAACCCAATCATTGTTTATGTATATTTTGTCAATTTTCAAATTTCAAATAAATGTCCTTGCGTAACCCGTAGGTCAAAGAAGAATTGAATCAGTAATTTCTT
This sequence comes from Ophiodon elongatus, assembly GCA_016806645.1. Lineage (NCBI taxonomy): Eukaryota > Metazoa > Chordata > Actinopteri > Perciformes > Hexagrammidae > Ophiodon > Ophiodon elongatus. Next base: position 1,008,779 of record JACSYO010001668.1, on the reverse strand, counting down.
TGTGAGAGCAAGCAATCACGTTCCATTGTGTTGCATTGGCTAGATGGTCTGTAACTGCATTCTTTAAATCAAAATCAATTGTCAAAATGTTTCCTACTCTACAAGGCCTTCATCAAAGAGAAATGAGCGGTCGCGATGAAGAATCATACTCACTGGGTGCATCACAGTCCACACAGAAGCTGTTCCCCCTCACGTTTCGTATGGACTGAATGGCCATTGCATCACTTTGGCTGCCTAACCGAGACTGTAAAGAAATGAGGGAGAGAATAAGTCAGCAGGAACTAATGATTGCAAGGGTAAGAGAAGGCAAACAATTATAGCCGGACTCAAATCACAGACAACCAGCGAGGAGAGGGAGGGATGAGGTTTCTCAAAGGGAAAATATGAATATGAAAATTAGGCTGCGTCTCCCCAGTATGCTGACACAAGCCGTGTTCTCTCTCTGATGTCTGTCAGTTCTAATAAGAGATCCCCCACACTGCAGTGCACCTGTCTGACAACCTCCCACATGTGACAGCTTGAAGTGGGTGAGGAGGGGCGGGGGAGGGTGAGGGCGCAAATAAAAGGTTGGAAAAGAAGGGGAAAAGAGGAGTGGAAATGAAGCAGCAGAATTGTAGGATGATGACGATGCTGTGATTAGATCCTGTTCGGTCCTTGTGATATATATATATTTTTTTATCTCTCATGACCTACTGTACCTTGTTCTTTATGCTCTCACAAGACTGCAGGCTGGCGAAGATCTGGCTCTCAACTGCTTGGACCCACAGTTCCCTCTCCTCGAAGGTAGACGCTTCGAAGTTCCACGTCTGACCCGTCAGCGACACAATGACGAACTCAAAGGAATCCTCTTGCTCTGGAAAACACAAATAAACAACGAATTAGTACTTGAGCAACGCGCATTGCCGGTTGCGCAATCCGACTCTGCAAGGCAGCGACACAGCTCAGCAGTCGAGGTCCATTCATGCACGAATGCACGATGAAATGAGGCTTCTGTTAAACTCAGCAACGTTCAGATGATTTCTCGGCCCCTCTTGGCTCCCGTGCACTGCTGTTCTGTTAGACAATGCCTCACAATATCAAACTCAAAAAGACTAGGATACAATTTTTTATTTCTTTCTGCTGCAGTCGAATAACTTAAAAAGGGTCCCATATTGTAGAAAGTGTCTTTTATTTTCATTGTAAAGCAGGTTTAGGTGCTGTAAAAATACTGTGAAAGTATAAATTCAAAACTCTCAATCCACGGATAAATGCACACGGCCTGTATTCAGACACCGTGCCTTTAAACGAGCCTTCAGGACTTCTGTAATGTTGTGATGTTAACTACTGTAAACAGTCACGGGGAGAAGTGTTGCTGAACTCTGTAGTTGACGCTATAGTCCTCAGCTGAAATGAGACTGCGAGGACGGCCACCGGAGACGCTGACCAATCAGAGCAGACTGGGCTTTTTTGAGAGGCAGGCGCTAAAGCGGAGCGTTTCATATTAAGGCATGTAAACATGTCCTCGTAGAAACCCAAAATACATGTACGAACCTGAATATGAACATTATATCGCTTCTTAAAATGAGATTTCTATTTTGATGTCTTAAGCATTTAGCTTGCAGTTAGCCCAAAGTTATAAAACCCTACCTACTTCATAAATGTACAGCATCGACAACGAAAGTTCGGTTCATTATTTTAATTTATTTTTGGAGAAATTATGTTTTGTTTGCCATTTTGGCATGGAGGACGTCAGTAAATGCTACAACGCCCAAGAGCCTTGGTTATCATTGCCATAAAGAAGAAGGCAATCAGAACAAACACAGCACCAAAGTTGCTGAATATATCCGACATTTATCCAGAATATGAAGGTAAATTAATTGAATGCAGACTGTCTTATCTATTATCTCAAGGCTGTATTCTTTATCGTTCACCAGCTGTTATTGATGAACGTGACAGAATTTTAAGCTCGGCGATTGGAAGTATTTTTTTTGCATAAATGCACCTTGGGAGTCGTAGTTAACTTCCACCCCACCGTTTTGATGTACACAGTCTGATTCTTTTTACTTATTATCAAAGAACCACTTATTTTAATTTAAATTTTAATACAATCAGGTCATTCCAGCTCGGATCCCAAAGTTGTCCAAACTAGATTTTAAGATTTCATGGACATTTTGAAAAAAAATTGAGTATTGACAGGAACTACTTCCAACATTTTAGTTAAACGCTAAATAGAGTATATTAGTGTCCGTCACAATTAGTCCAATAATGTTTTACAATAGTAATGGTACACAGTCTTTTTTCTTAAAGGCATTTGTTGTTTGTTGATAAAATGAAAACTTATTTTGCTTCAAACTGGCTTTGAAAATTGTGAACCGGGGTTGTATTTTTGTCTCTTCTCTTTGTGTTTAACTAAGATTTATGAAAATGTCACCTGTCGTTTTCAAACAAGAGGTCTGACACAACATATGTTCCAACACATGCTGTAATGCCTCTGCTGTTCAGAGGCAATTCATTAACTCCGTACTGTACAATGTGACTCGTGTAACATCTCTGGTCTGTGCACATGCTTGAGCTCATAGCCAAATGATTTGTAATTACCTAATTATGTCTATGCAAATAGTCTTCTCATTTGCATAAACCATGTTTGGAGGACTAAAGGCAAGTAGACACGAGAGGATTCTTTTCCTCCTGTGAAGCTATATCATTAATCATTAATAGAGGTTACATTAAAAAAAAAATAAGTGTGAAATGAACAAAATATATTTATACTTCTGATGTATTAATGCATTGTGCATTAATGTGTTTAATTCTTAACTGCACGTCTGCAGTTATAAAATGACGGCAATCTGATGATGATAAGATCGTCAGACAAATCATGTAATCAAAGAAAATTACAACACTTTGTATTTATAATCAATTCAGCCTCCTTGGTGCGAGACGCAGCCCCGCGCTGGTAAATGACAGATGTCTGACGGACGCCACTGATGTAGCAATCCCTGAGCTGCGGTGGAGGGCCATCTCTTCAGGGGGAAAGCGATAATCCAATTAGCTCGACACCGACTTCAATTATCTGATTCAGTTTGTGGAATCGACTACGGGTCACGAAGAATCAATAAAGCCTTGGAAGTCTCTTTATTTAGACTTACAGTGACAAAGTGTTTATGTGGGTGGGACATTTTAAAGCACTGGTGGGGATTCAAAAAGAAAAATGGCTATTTGATGAAACCAAAACGGTCAATTTAAAAAAGGAGCCTTAAAGTGACAGAGAATAAAAGCAATAAAACAAGTAAGGAATATCAAATTTGAAGAAAGAAAAAAAACCCAGCTTGATTAATTGGAATACATACAGTAAAAATCAATTTTCTTGTCCAATATAACTTCAGGTACAATAACTAATGCATTTGATTATAATTTGTGGCTCGCAGACTCAAATGTTGTTATACTTGTGTTTTCATCTTTAAAAAAAAAAAAAAAAAAAACCCTGAACAAAGCTAATTATTCTGTTGGCTGCCCAGGCAATAAATTGGAGGCATTAAAACACTTTCATTATGGAGATTAAAAAAGCAACGAATGGCTGGTTTCTTAAACTGATGAGTATACAAGGGAAAACAAATCTAACTCTCCATGCATAGTAATGCACATGCGAGACATACTGTAGCCACTAAAGAGACAGAGGACAATGTGCAGCAGGAGGCTGTATGTGTGACGCCGGTATTGTCATGACATGCAGCTCCAGCACACCGACATTACCTTTTAATGCCGTCCAACAGTGTGGCAATTGAGCTCCATAAGCCAAAGTAATTCTGCTCCATGTACGCATGATGCTGAGGTCAAAGTGGTCTTCTCGGAGACGGAACATGTTCAGCATGAACAATGTGTCAAAGGCATCACCGCTATCTCTCAGGCACCTGACATGATGAGCTTGTAAAAGGGCCATTAGCGCTTCCTGTTATTACTCAATGGCCGCAGTTAGCACACGGCTAGCAGAGGAGCGATCACCTTGTCACATTAGCGTGAGCATTAACCTCCTGACCAGATCTATCTGCGAGCCGACAATCAACAAGTTCTCGCCAATTAGAAATAAATTAACACACCTCTGCTAGTGGGCGGACAAGAAAGAACACAATTTAAAGCCAACGGAGGAGCCAACTGTGAAGAATGAGCGAAATATGACTTTCCTTAATTAACATGGCATAATAAAAAGGAAATTAGAGCGTAATGGCCACAGAGCTGCAAAGAGGAAGGAACAGATAAAAAGATACACATCTCCGTCCATCATTTACATGGATCATAAAAACTGTTCAGGAACCTCAGATGTTATTCATCAGACACTTGATGGTTTCTAGCAGCAACACAACTGCACTTCAGTTTCGCCAATAATAAATTATTGCTTCAAGATGCAAAAATGTACTGGCTGCAGTGGTGGGAAGCATTTACTCAAGTACTGAACTTAAGTACAGTTTTGATGTACTGCTATTTTGATTAAGTAATTCCACTTCATGCTACTTTATACTTCTACTCAGCTATAATGCTTACAATAAACCAATTAAACCAATGGTTCCCAACAACAGCAGTGTCTGATTGAGGTCATCACTTTACAGATCTCTATGAGCTATTAGCTGTTCTACCAAAGAGTGATGTCATCCTAAAACTTCTCAGATGGTTTCATTTTAAATATAAACCGTTAAATATAGGGGGGCCTCACCCTCAGGTCGAGAACCACTGGATTAAATATATAAAGTACCACCTCAACCGGCAACAACGATAAAGTGTCTCTTGATGCATCAATACCAACAGTGAAATATTTATACACATACACATACACATACACACATACATATACATATACATACACACACACACACACACACATATATATACATACATATATACATATATGTATGTATATATGTATATATATATATTAAGTCGTGGGGCTGCCTCCTCTTAGTCGATTATCGACTAATCAGTCTGGTTTTAGTTGACCAAGATCTCTTTCGTCATTTTTTTATGCTTTTTCATGCTAAATTACATATTTTCAAGAAACTTAGAAGCACATCTCTGGCAAACAAGATTTAAAGTGGTGCTTTTGTTTGATTATTTGCGGATTAGTTGATTAAATCAACTAATTGATTAACTAGTTGATTAAATCAACTAATCAATCAGTCAACAAAATCCTATGAGTGTTGGTCGAGTAAGGATTTATTTTGTCGAGAATAGCCTTAATAAAGTAGGATTTTGAATTTAGGTCTTTTACCAGACGGAGTATTTTTTAAATAGTTTTATTGTTATTTGAGTAAAAGGATCGGCTCACTTCTTCCACCACTGACTGGCTGCCATTAAAAGAAAGTTGTTCATCAAATATTAAAACCTCTAAAAAGGCGTTTGTTTGGCCTGAAAAATCAAAAGTGGGACCTGAAAGTAAAGGGAGTGACCCGAGGACGGTGATTCCTCTACTGCTGTGTACGTGCAGCAGATGCACCGCCGAGGACCTGTGGACCAGATTAGCACCTCGGGGGGTTTTGGTGCTGAGCCCAGCTGTGCTGTCTGCACGGCACGCGGCAACGCAGCATCTATTCTGTCTAAGCCTCTCTAAGACCTCTGGAGACCGGTGTGACGAACCCTCGGAGAGGACTTAGCCAACACTTCTCAGCCTTGAGGACTCCTTTTTCCGTCCATTTGTGTGAACACTTTGGTTGAAATGATGACGAGGTGCACAAGGTGAGCTATTGTTTTGGTGTGTAGGACGTGTTGTGTTGTGTCGTGTCGTATGCGTGCACCAGGCAGTCACTTAAAGAAGTGCTTGCCGTTCCCGTGAATTAACGAGCAGTTGGGAAGAACAGGCCAAGGCGGTGCCATCTGTAAATGTCACAGGCACTGCTTGCTCATTTTACACATCATTAAAGCCAATATTCCTAACCTGTATCAGAGCAATCAGGAGCAGGCCATTACTGCGACAAGGGCCCCAGGGGAACCACGACCAAACTCAGAAAGAGGAGAACAGGGAGGGAGGGAGAGAGATAGAGCACACTCTTTATCTATCTGACACACACACACACACACACGCACGCTCGTGTACACACACACACACACACACACTTTTACATGCACACTCTCAAACAAACAAGGAGCACACCTTCCAACAATAAACAAACACATGAAATCAGCACCAATACCACTACTACACTAATAGCTAGTGCATTTAACAACAGAGCAGAATGAAAACAGGGCCAATTATACATGTATCTGTGGGCAGTGTGTATGGAGCCCAAATGAGAATCTTGTTATTCCTTTCCCTCCATACTGTGGCGCTCAGAAAGCTAAGCCATTACAAGAGTGGAGGCTCCAGGGACAGCTTTCGGAAATGAGAGCGAGTCGGGGAGTGACAAAACAAAGTATTGAGATAAACACCCACCATTAGCACAGGCAGTTAAACCTCCATTTCCTAATCCTCAGCTGGACTCCAGAGGATATTAACCCTTAGTTTCCCAAGGCGCAGGACAATAGGATAGTGGATTAAGTTGGACTGACAAATATTTTACTTGACGCCGTTTTTGATCAACTATCGATGCGTTTTAATTTGTGGTTTGGGCACAGATAGACCATGACTCATTGTTCAGGTCAATCTGTAGATGAGTCCTGAACAGCAAGACTTCTGATCTAAACCGGCAGTATTTATGTAGCCTAAGACAGCTAAAGGTCGTGAAAGAAACCCAAGACCAGACATAGATTAATAAAAGTAATTAATGACAAATTAAAAAAGAGAAAAATCTGATAACTAGTTACGTTAGCAGCACTGTTAGAGGTGCTGGATTTGAAATTCAGAGCACATCTATTGCCTCTACACGACTCTCACGACGGCTGAGCCGGCGGCTTGCAGTTAACAATGCTAAAAACGCTAACAATGCTAAAAACGCTAACAATGCTAAAAACGCTAACAATGCAAACAACTGCAACACAACTGACAGTGTTTACTTGGGAGGGGGGGGAGAGACAGTTTAGAACAGAGACACCAAACTCAGAGACAATTTCCTGTTTCTGTGTGGGTCCCTTCTCTTCCCAACCCCTTGAGGAGAATAGCGTCCCGAGTCCATTAACTTAAAGTTAAAGTGAACTTCAACACAGATTAAGACTGATTATTTTACTCCATAGTCACCAAAGTAAATATTGAACCCATTTTTCACAAGCCACATATGTTCCGAACAATCTGACACTAAAAGAAACTATGAAAACATTATGCAAATTTAACCCAATCTGCTTTCATCCACACGACGTTAACAACACTTTCAAACAAGGTAGAGGTGGGTGGGGAGTCCGGGGGGGCTTGTAATGCGCCATAGAGCATCTCTGGGCAATGCCTGCTGTGAGCGAGCCAGTGGGGCACGCTCACATGCTCGAACATTCAGGAACATGAAATATGAGCAAGCATCGGCCGGCCCGGCTGTGCCAACACAGCAAGGAGAAGCTCCAATAACAACACACAGAGGGAGAGTCTCTTAGCCTGTAGTCCTGTTAGTTGAATGCTCTGTACAATTCAACATCACTGCAAAGTGGTTTTGGGAAAGAAGTCTTATTACTTTCAAGAATATAAAATGGCCAGTTGTGATTATTGCAGCTAATTCTTCACTGTCCAATTACTGGTGACCATGCCGTTGCTCCCAGTTGACCCACATTATGTTGTGTACAGTATTATGCTGCACAGCCTTTTTACAATGGTACATTATCTTTTCTAACAGTGTCCATCTTCTGATGACAACTGAGAGCTCAAACATGCTACTATTTTACCCTATTTTTAATTTTTTGTTATATTCATTTGAAGACAAAGTCATCTCTTTGAGTAGAATGATAACTATTTTTATAGTATGCACGAGTTAAAACATGTAATATGTGCATGTATTTTTAGCCCTCGAAGTTTTAGGGTCACATTCCATCAGTGTTCATCTTACGTCTGTATTTATGTCAAGATTTTGTTCCGATTGAGCAGAGCCTCTACTTTTTCATTTCCACTGATTTCACGAGGGCAGATTGCGGCCATCATTTTCGGGATCTGTTTGAACTTTAAGAGTCCACTTTCTTGACACATTAAAACTGAATTGTGTTCGCGATTATCACAGGAGAGGAAAATCCTGTTAATCCTGATGATCGCGAATACAATCCAGTGGATGAGTCCTTTCAATCAATTTGTATTCAATCAATTTGAAATGCAAAATAAAACTACTTGATTAAAATTCATTGCTGAATCTTTCATTAAATAAGATGTTATTACCAATTTAAGATTAAATTCAAAAATGTAATTTGTCAAAAGAAATTGCCCCCACTCCCTCTGTTGCAAACACAATGCTCCGCAGCACTTTACAGTTCATTACAGCTTATGAAGGGCATGTCATGCAGTGCGAGTAATGCTTCCTTCAGTCCGTTATCTTCTTTTAGGACTGAAGGCTACAAATATGCATGTCTAGAGAAATGCTTCAAATCAAATCCTGTGATGTAGCTGTAAACAAAGACCGTAACGCCTTCTTTACATTAAAAGCATTCAGGCAAACACTTAGCTCCGGTTGATTTCTGTGACCTTAGCAAAAGTAAATATCGTCACCCATAAACCTGGAAGAATCCGGAGCCTCTCGTCACAACTCCCCTCCGCTCCTGCACCTCCCTTTCTGCTCACATTGGACAAACTAAAAACCCCCAAAACAATGAGCATTTGATACACTTTCTTTAAAAGAGAAATACATTAATGATGCTGCCTGACAGTCTGCATTAATCAGAGGGGGCTCCCCCTGAACACAACTCTTTATCGGCCATCGATTTTCCAGTGGGTTTATGGCGAGCGACACACCGAGAAAGCTCGTCGCTGGGCGGCTGCTGGGAAACACATTACGGGGCTGTCAGTTGTCTCGCCATGCATCCTGCATCATTCTTTAAGCACATGAGAAGTTCATTACACCACACAGCTCTGACAGTGCATAGGATATTAGGGACTGTGTCCATTGTGCATATCGTTGGTGGAAGTGTAGCACCGTAGACCTAACAGGGACTTTTTACATATTAACCAAATACGGTTTTAAAGTGATTAGAAAAAAATGCAGCTTTACATTGATTTGAAATGAATGCAGTTTTAAATCTAATACATAGGTTCAAATCGGATTTTAAAGCTCTTAGCTTGCCTAAAGCCTATATTTGAACGTTTTCAGAAAAGATGTTTCTGGGCAATTACTGTCCGTCATTTATCCTTTCATGATCATAGTCACAAACTTGAGTTTATAAAAGATGCATACGATTTTCTCCCACTTCAGCATCCATGTAGAAGAGTACTGTAGTACAATATTTGGAAATGATGGTGCAGCAACAGTTTCTCCAGGCTCCCCCTTACATCCGACACGTCCAATGTTGACCAAAATGATTTCTCACCTTAAGACGTGCACGCTGTTTTGATTTATGATGCTTCACAACTACTAAAATTCAATTTCAGCCTGCATTGCACGCTTCTGATTGCCCCGTAAATGAGATAAACTGATAGCAATTTATTCAAGGATCCCACCTCTCCTCTGCTTTCCCTCTGCTTTCCCTCTCCTCTCCTCTCTCCTCGGTTCTGTTCTTTCAACAGGAGACACAACTCACATCCCAGACTTGGGTGAATCCAATATTTAAGCGATACGTCTGTATTCCAGAGCATTCAGCAGAACAGACAAGGTGATGCTAATGGAAAACCTTGCAGAGAACAATGAATGAGATAGAAAACAATGTGCGTGTTTGATGACGTGAGAAACATTCAGAATCTGCCTCCTCCTGTCTGATTACTCTTAAGAGTTCCTCCTCAGGAAGTCCAGGAGTCATCCGACATCAACTATTCCTGTGTAGGTGCCATCGAGGAGATTTGATGATGTTTGATAATGCCAGCCATTAAGAGCCAGGTCCCATTAAGAGCCAAGTAATGTCAAATAAAACAGAAGTAACGGACTCTACACTTGGACACTATGCTGCTCGCTGCTTCTGTACATACAACCGCCAAATGATCAGATCTGAGTTTCACTTCCACCAGTATCGAGATGTGACCACATAGCACTCCAACAACAAAAACCGCGCCACTTATCTCACACCACTTATCTCCGAGATGCTGATGATGTTCCCTCCAAACAACAATGTGGTCAACAGACCCATTCAGACTTTCAAGAGAAGCTGTCAGAGACCATGATAAAAAAGTATAATGATTATAAATGCCAAGCCCCATTTAGGAGGCGTCAATGCCATTGTTGTTGTTATCCAGCGTATCAATCTTGTTGATTGATCATCCCGCTCCGGTGACATCGGTTTTATGGCCTCTGAAATGCGTCCCAGTGTTTTCACAATGCCATCCAATTAGGGTACTCCATTCATCATTGGTCTGGAGAATCATTATTAATTGGGTGGAGAGCCGACTGCCACTCCCCTGCTGAGGAGGGCCACGGCTTCTGGAGATCAGGCCTCTCCGACTACGCTAAAAGAAATGGGGGCTGAGAGTGTGCACCGTGCAGGGGGGGGGAGGGAAGGGGGGAGGGGGGGGGGGCACAGAGAGATACAAAACTACACACCTTTATGTACCTCATATGCCTTTTCAATCACAATACAGGAGCTCTTTTTTCATAATGGCTGGAGATCTGATCAGTGCGAGTAAATTTGATCTTTACTTCAACGACAAACTGGTTAGAAAAAAAAAACATGACAAGTTTCTGTTAAATTCCATATCAACATTGGTTTTCAAGTTTTTCCATTCATAATTTAGTATCGGCAGTTACTTTGTATAAACCTGACCCGCCAGACGGTTTGTTCCACGAAAACATCTGAGAAGCTGTCATTGGAAAGGGCGGGCACTTTCAACACTTTTCACAGGACGCGAACTTCGTGACGCTGAAAGGCCGTCAGCGTAGAGAAGCTCCGCCCGTCATCACCGACGCCCTGCCATTGTTGAATCAGAAACTATGGAGGATAAGTTGATAGTCGCTGTTTGTGGTCACCTGAGCTCTACGATACGTCGTCCTACGAATATCGAAATAGGATCAAGAAAGATGTCGCTTGGCGAACAGTGAGTGAGGACGTTGGACTACCTGGTAAACGAGGGCGTCTGATGTTCCGACGTTTGTGGGACTTCCACAACATGTACAAAGCAGAAATAGTGGTTATTTCTGTTCCCATGGAGATAAGCCACTCCTCAACTCCGGCGCGTCTGGTGCAAATGAAGCAAATAACCACAAATAGCTCGGCGAGTAAACTCACGCGAGTAACGCAACGCGAAAATTCCCTTTGCTTTTGGTGTGAATGCACCATTAGGATGTGATCCCTCTCTGGCTTCCCAATAGCAAAGAAGAGCTAATTGTGTTGGTTTGTAAGCATAATTCATTTTACACTCTGACGAAGTGGCTGAAACATCTGTGGGTTTTATTCCTATGTGCTGCACATAGAAACTTAACATTTAATGAATTAAGTATTAGTTATTATATTATTAATTATCTGGTAAGTGACCTTAACTCGGGTCTCTACAGGTTTCCAATTTAGCGCAAATTTTAACAGAATTTCCAGAAAATGCAAATGAATGCACGTTTGCCTCCACCACGGCTATGCGGGAATTGGGAGTTGGTTCAACAATATAAATAGTTGGTGTCTCTAATTCCTCACTCAGGTGCCATTAAACCATTGCAGAAGAAGAGGGCGTAACCAGATGAAAGAGCGGTGGTCAAACCTCAAACGGTGGAAAACAATACAGAAAATGTGATGGAAATATGATATTTTTACATTTTTAGTCTCTTCGGTGGCGGAAGCCTCAGTGGAAGTCGGAAATGGGCATAAAAACAGGTGGATGCAAACACGCTTATGGCACCTGTGTATCCCACAGACCATTTCCTTTTTGCTTCAGAAGCGTTGGTCATTTCAGAACTGTAGCAACGTGATTGTGCCGTACCTTCGTTGCCTGCAGATAAGCCGTCTGGCTTCGTGATGCCCGTGCTCTTTTTCCGTCTGTGTTTCTTGCGGTTGGCGTGTGGCGAAGGAGGTGGCTCAAGTTTAGGACTCGTGGCGCTGCCCACAAAGGAACTCGCAGGATCACTCATCCCATTGGCTGAAAAAACACAGACAGAGAAAACTATTATCAATCTATATGTTAAATAAACAGGGTGGTTTGGTTTTTTTTTCATTAAGTTGATCTCAGTTTAATATTGCCTGCTCATGGAGGTGAGTTTGAGTTTCACTGTCACAGCTTATATAGAGTCCACAAAACAGAAATGGTGACGCTATAGAAGTCACTCATGAAGTCAAGATAAAACTCTTTAAATGCACCTTGGTGAGTCATCGTTACAAGGAAGATCATTTTTGAAGTCATCAAACACTACGCTCAAAAAACCTTTGAGAAGATTTTATTATGGATTCAACTATTTAACTTCAAAGAGTTTTTTTTAAACTAGTTAATATATATAAATATATATATATATATATGGTATTTGAAAAATACAGGAGATAAAAGGTTTTGTCTAACAACAAATTAAGGGAAACACTAAAATTAAGAAAATTAATATTAATATTTATTGCCATGATGAACCATAATATAAAGATAATGAACTGCAGAAGATGGATGAAGAGCATCCAAGAGTGTCCAATTCAAAAATAAAAATGATTTGATGCAATATCAACTAGAAATTGCTCTGGCAGAGTGCTGTAGCATCATGCTGGCTCTGGGTGAAGATCTCTTTGTGCCTAATGAGGACTGTTGATTAGTCCGCTGTTAATTGTATTCATTGCTCTCAGCTGAAGCTGCAAGTCCAGTATGAAGACAGAAATGTAAGACAAAAAAAAACCCCACCAAGAATAAAATGGAGACAGATTTGAAAAATGGGAAACGATGTCTTAAAAAACAAACTTAGCTGGCAGCTTCAATTCAACTTATTCAACTCGTAAAATGTACGATTATGTATCAAATGTACGAATGCATGAATCATTGTGCGATGACAGTGAGCTATGAATAATGAATGACATTATGAGCTTTATTGAAAGCGTCATGCAAAGTAGCGGCAGGCTTGTCACATCCTAAAAACGGCAGTAAGAGTTAGAGGCGCCAGTGATCGCTCCAAAAGTAACCGCGTGGCTCCGGCTTTAGATAGAGTGAAGGACAGGTAAGGGGCCATCACTGAACAAATGGTTACCTAAGTTAGCCGGCGGCAAAGCTCTCGATATGACTGTCTGAGAGTGACAGGGGGCTAAGAGCCGGCTTTGTTTCTTGTAAGTGATTTTATAAATGTGATATTAACCTGTGCTACCGTTGGGCAAAGGGATAGGAGGGATGGGCCGATAGGAGGGGGTTGTCAGCTTGCCATCTTTCTGATTTCCTGACATTTGACATCGCTTTCCCTTCTTTCCCCCTCCGGATGCCATTATGAATCTGGGAGCGGGGGCCAGGGCCCTTGGGGAAGCAGGGAGGGAGGGCCGGTAGATGGGCCCCATATTGCTCTCCCCTTTACCACCCTGTGTGGTGCTGGCAGCCTCCTCCATTGTCTCCCATCAAAAGCTCATTGTAGTGTGGCAAACTCCATTCATTTCCCTGTGCACCGTCCCAGCCCCAGGGGTGGAGTGCAGGAGGACAAGGGGCTCAGGGATTATTGCTGTTGTCGTTGCCAGTTGCACATGCTATAATGTGCGGCACTGTGCCATTAGCCAGTGTACAACATTAGGCCTAATTCGGTCATTACCTTTGGGGAGAAGGGGCTGTCTTGGAGGAGTAAGATGGGCTCAGCAGGGGATTGAAGATGCTAACGTTGGGGGGAGAGCGGTGCTCTCGGCCGGGGGATGCATTGTTTGAGCGTGGGCAAAACATAGGAGGCAGGCAACACCTGAGACACACATTGTTATGTCCGTCCTCGACTTGGAGATTAATCTTGATGAGAGCGGATGTGTACAAACAAGAAAGTCATTACCAGGAGAGAAAAAAAAAATGTGTATAACTACTGGTATCTTTAATTTGCTCGAAAATAAGTGACCATCCTAAGAAGTAGCATTTAGCATAAATAGTGAAGTACTGTGAAGAAAAATAATAATAACTAATTCTTCACATTAATAAACATAACATTGTCCCCTTTGCTGGACTACATACATTAAGTAAGCTCTCTGGTGTTTTGAATGGCAGCACGCAGCCACACATGTAGCAGCTCCTCGTCGAGGCGTCTGTTTCAATTTCCCTGCTCTCTTACAACAGCCCCCCTGAGACGAGTCATTAGCTGGCTCAGACAGCTGGGGGCACAGGGGTCCTCCATGTGCCCCCCCACCCCCCCACATACCCCCCCTCTCTCTCCCTCCCACCCTCTGCTTCCTCCTCCCTCTCCATCCCAGCGTCTGTCCCGCCAGCACAGCTCCGTATGGCGGGTGGAAGACTCGAGCTCCGACCTGCCTCCGACGTGACAGCCAGCATTTGTTTAATGTCGCTTGAGGTTAAAGGGGAGGGCTGCCCCTCGGGGGCCCCGACCGTGTCATAAACACCTCTAATTATCAATTTCTGGCCCTAATGTTGTGGAAAATGACCCTGGCCCTGCTCATCCTGCACCTCCTGCACCTGAAACATATACGGGGGTAATGCACCTCCCTTTGTTTGCACCAATCAGGCTTTAGGAAGTCTGCACCATGAAGGTATAGGAGCAGAGAATGGATCAAACACATCACTGAGCAACAATATCAAAGCACCTGAAACCTAATGGTTTTATATAATGTAAAGGCTCCTGCCTTTAAGCGGTTCTCAGCTCTAAACTAGGCATGACTGGTAGATTATATTTCTTAAATTGAGAATTATGAAGTTAGAACTGGACTGATTCCGCAAGCAGAGTATTCACTGTGGCATTATTAGCTCGCTGTTAGTGTGTATGAGGGCCATCAGGACCAAGCTGGGTAATGAAGCACACTGGGGATCAGGAGTCTCTTTCCCACTCAGCCAATATCACCTGGGCAGCCGAATAGGTATCAGTCTAACCTGTGATTACAGCGTATTACACTCCCACTATGGAGATGACAGTTTAAACACGCTCCAGGATGAAGACTATGGGTGAGACAAAGAGGGGGCCACTAACAGCTTCCTGCCTTTACTATGGCCACACTGAGAATGAATGAGAATGAAAAAAGGGTGAGAGAGAGAGGCAGAGAAGGGGGACGCAGAGGAGAAGGGGGTGGGGGTGTGGGGGGGGGGGGGGGGGTCATTTCATTGTTATTCAAGAGGCTCTGGGTGAGGAGCACTATGATTCCGCCAGGCCCCTTGACATGGCAGCCCTGCCTGTCCTCAATCAAAGCCAACGGCTGCAATTAATGGCAAAAATTAGAAACAATCACCGCCTCCCCCTTATTATCCTCAATTAGAGCGTACTAATCAAGGCCTGATCGCGCTCTGCTGCTCTCTCCAAACTAAATGTCAAACTTCATTACGGCCTGGCGTAGAAATCAAACGCCCCACATGCTATCACCCTCACATCGGGAGGCCAAGGTATAAAACACAGTGCCACAGGAAAAGGCTATCCGTACATTAACTACCTGTGTCCTGATATGCAAACTTAGAGGGGAAAAAGCACTTATATATAAATTAACACATAGCGGAGCAGAGAGTCGCAGCATAAAGGTCTTGGAGGACGAAGAGAAAGAAAGGCAGCGGTGAAAAGTTTTCATGGAGGGCTGTATGGACAAATATATAGCGATAATTAGTGCAGAATTATCAACATGCAATTTAGGATTAAAACTCATGGTGAAAACTTAAAATATTGCTCTTCTCATTTGGGCTGCGACTAACAATTATTTTCAACGTGGACAAATCTCCTGATTATTTTGTCAATTAATGTAATTATTTTCATAAAATGTAGAAAAAAAGTAAAGAAATTGTGATTTCTCAGTTCCTAAAATGGCGTTTGCCAATTGCTTATTGTGTCAGGCAAACACACAATATTTTCAATTTACTGACATATATGACAAAGAAATGCAACAAATCCTCATGTTAGAGAAGCAAAAAACTGTGAGTGAATTAATCGATCATAAAATTGTAACGGATTTATTTTCTCTTGATCAACTTAACTATTAAATCAACTTATCGTCAACTTCCTACTCAAGTTTGGGTTTTAATAAAAGATATTCCTTTTTTTAAACTACATCTTGCACAGATTTTTAGCACAATTTCACTGCTTATATATTTTGGGCCGTGAGATCAGTGAACCAATATATCTCTCGTCCACCAACAGGATTATATTGAATTAATTATTGAATCATCACCCGTGGCGAGCACTGATCTACGGTAATCTTTTGCCTTTGGAGATGTGACATTACTCACACTTTGACCAGGACTCAAGTTATTGTCATCAGCGAGCCCATCACGCTGCTCAGACGCCTGCTTGAGCCTCTTGCTTTTAATTCAGGCTCAAAGATTGAGGCGTACGAAGGAGAGCGGGATCTAAACAAGCATCCGCTGCATTAAGAATGGGTGTCTTTATGAATGCAAGCAATAGAAAAAATTGGGCCGAGATTTAATCAAAAATCGGCGCTCAATATTCAAGAGACGCTACTACCCCTGCTTCTGCCTTTGCTCAATAGGTTTACAAATGAGGACATTCTTTAAATAATATGGAAATGGTTACCTGGCTAAGATGCATTCATTCTCCAGTGAATCATCAATCTGCTGTTTTTGCATCTCAGAATCACATTTTATGTTAACCTGCAACCTTCACCAAGGATAATGGAGTGATTGGGCCAGGTTCAAGTCAATTCAAATGGCAAAACATGAGCATGCTTCACTGTGGAACACCCTCTATTGATTATTGAAGGCACATTAGGATGAAAGATAAGAGGGACGCATTTCAATCAAGTTTTTGTTTTCTGATAGTCCAGTCACACTTTACACTACAGACGTATTTTCTGCTGCTGTAATTTAAATTCTTAAATTGTGAGGAGACACGAGAACAAGATATTCTGGGGAAAGTTTTCTAGAGTACATTACGAGCCTTAAACTGTCTGCACTGACTATGCACTGATTACAGTGACACTCCTTCCCAAGGACGAGCAACATATCTATCATTTGACGCAATGTTTCTGCTATTATTTTCAGCTCATTTGCCTCATTCGAGCTCATTTGTGGTTACCTTAAGAGTAGCATGAAAATAATTGAAGAAAACAGAATAAAGGAGCAAAGTGTGGATCTGATTTAGTTGAAGACTGGATGCTGGTTAATGAGCTATGTTAATATCGAGGGCTTCTCAGTTTACCAAACATGAAAATGGGAAATTCTCCTTATTTTCTCAACACAACGTTTAGGAACTCCTATTTGTCCTCTGCAGACCGTCCGCCAAACGAACATTCACAAACATCCAGTATGAAGCCTCCCACACACACACACACACACACACACACACACACACACACACACTCCGTGGAAAAAACTCACAGGCAAACAGCAACCCACACACACACGCGCAAGAAAAATAGAAAATCAGCGAGAACGCACACACATACACAACACACACTCGCGCTCATTTATTTGAGGACCCCACGAATCTAAGTAATTCTGCTTTGGGCATGCTGCTGATGGGAGACAGGGGTAGGGGGTGATGGAAGTGCCTGCGTCCAGGCAGAATTGATCGTTTGGCAGCTCCAAATGAGAGACAGGCTTGTCTGCGGAACCACGAGGGCCGTGCAGTTGGACTCCAGCAGCGCTCGTAAAGTGCGCTCTTTAAACTGCCGGGGCCCCTGGGAGCCCATGGGGAGGGGGGGAGCCGCCGCCGCGCTAATGAGAACTACCAGAGTGCAAACATGCATGGAAATGACTGTTATTCTGTTGATGTGCATTTAAGTGCTTTTTTACTGCCAACCACAAAGAGAGGGAAATAACTGGTGATGAATGGTACCCCCAAAAAGCATTCATTTTCCTCTTCGGAAGAAAAGAGAGGAAAACAGTGGAAGGAGAGGGAGGGAAGGGGGTGGGGGGGGGGGAATAAGAGTAAGATGGAAGGTAAAGACAGGATGGGAGGGGGGCGTAGACATGAATATATTATCTCACTTCACTCAAGTACAGTGACAAGGTGCAATGTGACGCAGAGGCAGCGAGTGGAGATGCATTGCAAGTTAACCTTCACTGTTCCTCTCCTCCGAACACGCCGCTGCTATCAGAGAGCAGCAGCCAAAAAGGTCACAGCGATCACAGCCCTGATCACCTAATTATAAAAAAAATGAGGATTGCTCCACCTGTGCGAGACGCGTGGGGGAAATGGCGTCTCCACGTCACACCGCACCTCTAGATCAGATCAGATCCATTCCTGTTTGTCTTAAGTCCCTTCGCGTCTTTGCGGTGGTAATATGAACATTTCGATTGCGCAACGCACGGCAAGACTTTGGAGGAGGTTTAGGGGATGTGAATGTAGAAGGTGGCGGTCTTACGGGCTCCGCTGCTCGTACTGGTGTTGATGGCTTCATTCCACTGGTCGGCGCTGGACACGGAGAAGGAGCGTTGGTGCATGCCGTCTTTACTGCCGCTGAACAACGACGCGCCCGTCTGGAGGGACGAGCTGCTGTTGGAGTGAGGAGCACCTGGAAAACAAGACACAGACACAAGAAAATGAATCCTGATTTTTGGATTTATTTTTCATGATGTTCTCTACGTCCGTCTGATTTCCGACAGGATTGTTCTCTTTCAACAAAAGAAGTCTGTAAAGAAGTTATAATGATGCAACGGAGTACATGGTTTTGGGGAGTTTCTACAGCAATGCAAAGCTGCTGCCGCCATATTTGTGCGCATCCCTCTGTCAACTACCCCGCTCTCACACACACACACACACACACACACACACACACACACACACACACGAAACCCGTCTCCCTCCGCCTCTGCCTCTAATTAGCCCTTAATTAACAAGATACACTCTGAACGCTAATTATCTCGCCTCATCCCTCTGACTGCCACATCGATCTCCACTGGCGTCAGCAGGCGTTCTCTCCCTAACTTCCAATCAGGCGAGCCACGGACGCCTGGCTCTCTTTACTAATTCATGGGCTAGGCTGCGCCATGTGGGGTCCTTCCCTCCTGTTCGCGAGCAGTCGCTACGACACATCCTAACTACTCTGAAGAACTCATCGATACACTTCCAGTCATGTGCGGGGAATCAGATTAACTGCTTCAGAGTTACGATGCATCAATCTGAGCAGTACCGTGTCATGTGACACAATAATCTGTTCAAAAAAAAAAAGAAAATGTAATTTTCTTTTCTGTGAAATTAATTAACGATACACTAATTAGAACATATTTTGTATGACCTACAAGTAAAGGTTGGTGGGTTGTTTATCAATAAAATAAAAGTAAATTTTCACAGTAATTTGACCCTTAAAGTTGTCACAAAAACTCCTTTACAGGCTGCACAACTAAATTCTGAAAACAATACAATTTAAAAAAGGTTAAAATTGGTTGTTTTGGAAAACAAGCCATATCTCTTATTTTCTCAACAATGCTTTCTCATCTTGCAGGTATCACACGTCAGGACCTTTTATTCAATAATTACTAGAGAATATCAGTTTCTGATTGAGGTGACAATAACAGAAAATATATAGTGTCTGGGTCGCGTGTAAAGTAAACTAAGCGGCACGGGTGCTTGTTAGGATAATATGTCCTACTCATTATCTAGAGTAATAAGTGTATCAAATTCACATAATCATGTCTAATTAGTATCAGTAATTATCTTGTTGGGCCCAGGAATATTAATCTTCAGGTCCCAGAGGGGAGGGAGCAGAATCGCAGCAAGAATGGGAGAGAGAGCGAGGGAATCATGCTGAGGAGCACTGACTAAATTAGCATGCTGAAATCAGAGCAGAGGAGGAGGAGGAGGAGGGAGAGGAGGAGGAGGAGGGAGAGGAGGAGGAGGAGGAGGAGGAAAGAGAGCTGAGGAGTAGGGTTACTGAAAGAAAATGTGAAACTTTTTTTTTTTTTTTTTAAAGTGACGGATGAATGATACATTAAATCAGCTGATATCTTTTCTAAAAAAAAAAAAAGGCTTTTGGATGCTTTTATCATTACTGAATAAAAATATAAAGAATATTTCCAATTACGATTCATAAAAAACACATCAGTACCGTTGTTTACAACAAAAATCTCGTTTATACAGATACATATTTAATCGTGGTTTCGACTTAATTCTATTTTCTGCTACTAAACGATGTACTTTTCTTTATTTCCGACGCGTGACGTTTGACTCTTTTGACACCTTAAAAAAGGAAAACAGGTATAAAAAAAAAAAAATTAAAAAAAATAAATAAAAATCTGTTAGATAACTACAAGACAAGTTACATTGATATTTAAAATTCAACAATCACGTCTAATTGTCAAATTGGATGCTAATGATTAATGAATTATACATGGCTGTATCCATTAGTCCCCAGAGACCACTCCTGCATAAAGGGGAGGATAATGTAATTACAGTGGAGAAATAATCAGCTTGTGGCATTAAAAGAGCACTGTACTCGCAGCTCCAGCCAGGCCTGACTCCAGTGAGTCTTACGGATTCAGTGGCGGCTCTCTGGTGGACGGACGCGGTGCTGATGGACCCGACGTCTGCAAACCGACGTCCAAAGGATTCGATTTCATTCTGATGTGGCCAACTTTGTGTCAGAGATTTTCCAGTCATCTGTTTTTACTACATTTTAATGCAATACATGTTTAGAATAATAATAAAAAAACGGTGGTGCAACAGAAGATTTTAGGAGTAGAAAGTTAAGAGTGTTAACATGATGGTGCTGCTTCATAAAGGCCGAAACATCATTCTGGTGACTCCCTGATGTTTTTCTGAAAACATTAGCTTTTGTCTCTATTGATGAAATCATTTATTTTTGCAATAAAATTCAACAGAGATTAGTGTGAGATTGCACGACACGTAGACAGTAGAAAATAAAGTACATTGACACAATTAATGTACGTATGTATAATTATAAGGGTACTTGAGTTTTTCCTCTTACTTATACTCCATTCTACTTGTACTTTAGCTTTATTGACAGCTTTAGTTACTTTGTAAATTAATATTTTGCATATAAGAATATGATTTATTTTAATAAATTTGTTTCAATATCATACAATTTGATGGGTTAAACTACCCAACATCATAAAGTAGTACAAAATTGCTCCACCTCAGCTGTGCATCAGTGATAATAATCTCATATTTGATAATATAACACTGATAGCCGCCATTCTGCTGCATAATACTTTCTTCTGTACTTCTACTTATGGCACATTTTGATGACGATCTTTTACTTTTAATACAGTTTTTTTTACTCTGCGGTATTTATACTTAAATAAAATATCTGATTACTACTTCAACCCCTGCATCTAAATATTGTAATGAAAAACAACACCAGCAAAGAGGAAAGTCTCCTGTTCAACTAAATTCAAATTCATACTTTTCTAATCAAAAATGTAGCTGTACAGATACATCTAAAAGATTTCAAAGTCAACTACTGCACAATTCTAAATATAAAAAGAATGAAAACTTAAATACAAAGCACCGTTATGAATACTTCTTGCTGACTGTATCTACACGTGTAAAACAAAAGCCATGTAGTGTGTTCTGCAGGCGATCCAGGGCTGCGGTGTTAAGTAGAGGCGATGGATTAGCGGGGAGCAGCGCTGCCTTGCTCCTCATTTCTCTTTAGGCCGGGCCGTCAGTGGGTTGATGAGCCGTGACGAGGCCTGACCCCTCCGTGGAGTTGTTGCCATTATGTACAAGTAGTGGGATAATGAAGCATTCATGCTAATGTGGGCCGGGCAGCACATCATCTGCGGCTGTGTGTAATCCACCACCACCACCACCACCACCACCACCATCATCCTGACCAACGCTCAGACGCTCCACCCCCACCCTCCCTCCTTCCTTCCCCGACACTGCTGCTGTTGCCAGTCCCCGCACAAGTCACTCATATCCGTGCATCATAAATCGTCTCTCTACAAAAACTGTATGCCTTAATCCGACTTTAGGATTCTATATTTCAACCCTTGTGTACGACAATGCCACCCTATTTTCTTTACTAGTTTAGATATCTCGCTTTTAGGACAAATCTGAAATTGTATTTTTTTTTTCATCATTTAGGCCTTATGATATGGTTTCTGGTTGTCAGAGGATGCTTGTAGACATTCCCAGCACTGTTACTATGAATTCGATGATATTTTGAGGTTAGTTAAAAAAAATAGCATTGTTGGCTACGGACTCCTGGGTGCTAATAGCATCTGCCTTAAAGTTAACTCAAGACAA
This sequence comes from Ophiodon elongatus, assembly GCA_016806645.1. Taxonomy (NCBI): domain Eukaryota; kingdom Metazoa; phylum Chordata; class Actinopteri; order Perciformes; family Hexagrammidae; genus Ophiodon; species Ophiodon elongatus. Next base: position 986,544 of record JACSYO010001668.1, on the reverse strand, counting down.
AAAATATCTCTACAGACAAAACGGATCTTGATACAAACTAATACTCTATTGCCGCGATTTACTTCCACAGGACTGTGGACACAAGACCGGGGAGAAGCTCAACTGATTTGAAAAAAATATAAATATCAATAAATTGTCTGGCGTTGGCACTGGCAGGGCCTGCTGGTCAGTGCGTACGTGGCTACTGGTTCCACTGGGCTAAAGATTAGAGCTGGAGACAAACTGTAGATGAGCTCGACACTTTCCTGAAACCTCCACCTTTTCCACATGCATCTCTCTCCCCCACAGGATTGATTCAAAGTGACTGGGCCCATTAATACTTTGATACAATGTATCTGTCGCCGGTGACACGGCAGGATGCGTGTTAACAGGGAGGATCATATTTAAAATGGTTCCGCTCAGCACCCAGCAAAGGAATTAAACCTGGCCGCTTGGCAAACTCGTGGGCGCATGCGTTCTCTCATTTACTCTCTGTCTCCTCAGCCTCTCCTCTTCATCTTCCCATCTCCCCCATCCACTCCGCCCCTCCTGCGCTCCGTCGCTATCCCTCTTCTCCCAGTGATTATAAAGGTCTTTAGATCTAAGGAATGAATGAATTACCAAAGGCACAGACAAGGCTTGTGATTTGGGCGCCGTGAATGAAAAATTACCCCTTTGTTCCCTTCATCAATTGCACGTCTAATGAAATCAAAATCCCGATCGCATAATCAGAAGATGGCCCTCCACCCAGAGAGAGACCTGATGTGATTTGTAACCTTTCTTTTCCTAAGTGGAGATTAAGGCAAATCTCCCACACATTGTTCCCTGATGCACAAATGGATGGCAACTGACAATCTTGGGAATTTGTCATTGAGATCGAAGAAATGAACAACAAAGAAAACAGACCAGTTTGTGCCGTTTAACCCCCCCCCCCCCCCCATCACCTCCCTCCCCTCCCCCTCCCAAAAAAATTGGCTCATCTGGCCTGTTTTTCAAGGCCCTTTGTGTGCCCTCAATCCAGCGCTCAAGGTGAACAGATCCAGCGTCCTCTCTGCTCTGTATACTCCTACATCTTCCTGCTTTTGACTGATAAACCCGTACAGCAGCGGGCAGCAGCAGGTTTAACGGTAACCTGCCCGGACAGCGCTAATGGTCCCCGCCGCCCCGTCTCTGGCCCCGTGCCCACTCTGAGCCAGTTAGCTTTAGCCTGAGCGATGGAAACACTGTGCCCATTTCACAGCCGACGAAGGACCCCGCCTCCCATCGGGGATCACTTTGCTAATTAGTATTAATTACTCTTAATCCTAACCCCTAAATCCAATCACTGGCTTCCCCTCTGTAAGCCTGCCAGACTCTCTCCGCAGCCTCCGGTGGCACCGCTCGCTGGGAGAGGAGCTCTATTTTTAAACTTGAAAGGTGGAGGAACCCTGGCACCATGCTCAGGACCAAACTGCTTTTTTTTTTTTCTTTTTTTTTTACGGTGACCCCCTCTACTACCATAGAGGATGAAATATAACTAGGTCAGTGACATGGTGGCGTAACGGTCCAAAAATAAACAACTCTCCATGATTTCATTATATTTCCTTAAACACAGGCATTATGTTTAAACACCATTTTCAATTCCCTGTTTAATAATTTTGAGAATTAATAGATTTCTCATAGGCGCTCATTAAGTAATCATTGTGCATACTATGAGGCAGCTAATTTGCATGCATGAAACGTACGGAAACTAGATAATTAACCTGTTGGGACTCATTTTTATGATTAATCACAAACTGAGTATGTAGAAAATAAGTACAGTAATAAAAGACTCATTTGATAAACCATTACACATTTATACCTATGATTCGTTTTGTCTTTTGCGTGGCACGTGACATTTCGCTCCACCTACCATGTCAATCCTTTCACATTTACCAAAATATGTTAATATTATCATGTAGTATTAATTTCCATACCACAACAAAAAGTGAAAAAGAGAAAAAAAGTGCTTTGCGTACACAGAGTACTTCTGAACTGGAGGTGCAGCGATTTTAAAGATGAACAATTAGTCAAAAAAGTGAAAATAAACTCTTAATCCCTTAAAAATATACAATCCATGATTTTTTCTTAACAGCTAAGAGCAACACATTTTGCTCGGCGCTTCATCGGGATCACAAAAAGGTATTTGTTTATTGTTTTTGACGACACTGATTACAAGCCTGACGTCGTGTGTGCAAATGCCAATTTGCACACAAACCGTTGTTTTCACAAATTGAAGTCTTTGGTGTTCATAAGCCTGATGAAGCACTGAGCAAAAACACGTTTCCCTCATCAGAGTTTGAAGATCCTTAATCATATATCATATCATATCATACGTCATGTGACGTCACACTTGTTGAGCTGGACTTAAGTTGAAGCTAAAACAGCTTACAAACGTACTGATCATCACTCCATCGTTTGCCAGAATGTACAAAATAAACATCTTGAATCGTACATGAATCTGTTTCTTAATTATGACCATTTACTTGTATTGCTCTGGACATTAGCCTTAGCATGAGGACAGGTACCTGTGTTTCCTATGCCCAACTGCAAGGTGCTGCGGTCCTTGGTCAGCCCGTTGGTTTTGGGACTGGCAGTGGGGGCGACGGTGGACACCGCTCTGGGCGGTCGCTTCCCAGGAACCTTGACTGTCGTCCTCAGCAAGTCGATCTCTTTCCCATGCACATTCTGCATGTAGTCCTACGGAAAGTGGAGAAAAAAGAAAAAGAAAGACAAATGTTGTGAATGGCCTGCTCTCTACTTACGTAAAAGTCCCAATATATCCATGCATGTCCCTCAATTCAGGGAACTGATTACACACAGCGGACCAACAGGAATCCAGGAATTATGGAAGAAAAACAAATTAAAAGACTATTCAATTTCCATCCTCATTAGTCACAACCCATCTTAGACCTTCCACTAAAGGTGTATGATAGCAGAAGAATTACTGTAACGGCATTATACATCACCTGTGCCCACGCCGTCTCTCCCAATAGCGAGATGTTCGGCTTAATGAATGCAAACGGTCTCATTCGCTTTCAATTTGGGCATTTGATTTGGTTTAAAGCGACTACTGCCCAAATGTGGGAAGCCAAGGTGAAAATCATTGGGCTCAGCAGAAAAAGACCCAGATAGGGGCGAGTTCGGCCTTTGCCGTCCCCCCACCGGCTCCTCTGCTTTATTACCGTGTCATAAAGCACTCATTTCTTTCCCAAGCCTCCTCGCTAATTACCCAGTGAGCGCTCTCATTTCATTTTATTGCTGGAATTAACAGCCAGATCGAAGCGTGCAAAGCTATTAAGATGTGTGATTAAGCCACATTCAATTAGTTTCTACAAACAATTTAATTGATGTAGCAGATAGAATTAACAGAAGGTGATTGTGTGGATGGCTTGGCTGACTGCGAAATTAAAGGTTCCCCTCTTCCACTCTCAGTCTGCCTCCCTCCCTCCTTTCTGCCTCCCTCAATCTCTCTCCCCCCTTTTCTTACTCCTTCTCCGCTCCACCGCTCAAAATGAGCTGGAGCTGTTACCGCGGTAATGTAACTGTCTCCCCTATTTCACCTCCCTCCGTAAGTCAACAGATTCATACATTCATAGATTGCCCTGATGACCCGTAATAGCTGTAATGATCAAGAGATAGCCTGTTCAGTCAATTACATACATCACTGTAGCACGGCTCCGCTCTGCTAATAACCGCTTGTAAATTAAACCACTAACACACTGTCAGTGCAACAAGGCCACACACAAGGTTCGCGTCTAACTGTTGGGCTTGTGTTCAAAGTTTGGGCTGTCTCATTAGACACAAGATGTTGCGGCCATCTTTCATTTTACCTCGCCAAATTATCTAAACACCGTAAACGCCGGGCTGGAGGATCGGAGAGCGACGGGAGGATTTTGTGAGAAGGGCGGGCGTTTCTGAGCGTGGCACCGGGCTCCTGAGCTGTCTGCTGCCAGCCAGCCGAGTGTTTAAGAGGTATTAGCGGCCCAGCGGGATTCTGACAAAGATGGATGTGGGAGGCTGGTCAGGCTCTGCTGCCATGCGGCGAGAACCATTATAAATACAAGCCAGCGTGGAGTCTGGGCGCGGCGGGCAGAGCCATGTCTCCATTAGACGGCACCGGGGATGGACACCGCGGGGGGGGACAGAGATGACCACTAGGAAGTCCCCGTTTCTTAATACTACACTTAAAGTCACAGGGTTAGCCAATACAGCTGTAATATGCAGCGATAAGCCTCTGTAGAAATCATGAGCCTATATGCTTGTAATCCAGCTCACTACAGCAGCGGTGGTAAATGTAATCCCATCAAGAGAATCGCGCTCAGCGGTTGAAAAAGTCGCACATTAAAACCTCCAGCAGCACCCTCGAGTACAAACAGTAGTGTAACAAACACATAAAGCCGATTGGAAAAGGAATGGGGAGGGAAGAAGAAGAAGAAGAAGAAGAAGAAGAAGGGGGGGTTCAGACTCACATGTAAACTGGGGTGGTAAGTGAGGACGCCATTATCACACAGTGTGACATATTTCTTTTTCCACTCCTTGTTGAGGGATTTGCCACTTCGCTTCAGAAGGATTCCCTGTAAGAGACAAGGCATCACGGTGAGCATGTGCTCTTCCCAAAAGCAGCATGGTGGATGATATGAGCCATTATGGATGGTAAATACCACAAAACAGCATTATTATTGTTATTACACATTCGTTATGGCAGTTACATTTCCTTTGTGTCATAAAGCAAACAAACATAAGTGACGATTATGAAACAGTATGGAAGTGATTATACATAAAAAAAAAATGTAATTAAATCCCTTTAAACTTTCATTATTTAGTATAATTTATTGGCTGACAGGTTTAATGACGTGTTAGTTTTTCTATTGTGATCTTTTGAACCCCCAAAGTTGGCCAAGTTCCTCTGGCACAGAGGCCTTTCAGAGAGAGAGACAATCCAATTTGCCAGACCTCCTCCCTGCATTCATACACATTACATGCTGAACTCTGGAAGACCTCTCAAATCCTGGGATTAGGGAGTGTGATCTCCCCTCTTCAAAGCCCACTCAGCTCTTATTCTATTCTACTTTATCTTCTGGGGCCTTTTAGGGCATCAGATGGATTCCTTATCTGCTGGGTAAATCCACTGGTAAACAATGCAGTTCCTCCGCTGGAGGTGGCCAAACGCTGCTGAGTGCAAGGGCCAGGAGGCTCTCTGGGGTTAAATAGTGAGGAGGGGCACGCTTAATTAGGGGATTAAGCCGGGGCGATGTTTGTGCTTTTACAGCCAGGGCCTGTGTGTGTGTGTGTGTGTGTGTGTGTGAATGTGAGCTGAACTAGGGGGGGTAGTATTTTGCTAGCCAGGCCCATCCTGCAGGCTTTAATCCTGATTAACACATCAGGAAGAGTTGACCCTCGGTGACCTGGGCACCAGGCTGTTTGCCGACAATCATCCTAATCCGAACCCTGATTCATCTGAGGGGGGCCAGTACTAGCTGTTGGCTGCATGTTGGGAGAGTTTGGTCTTCTTAATACCCCATGAATATACCTGCCTGTTTATGGCTTCTCCCTGGAGCAGAACTTCAAATATGGCTCAAATATTTTCTTTAAATCTACTCAATCAAATCGTTCTCTATTTCTCACAAGAAAAATAAAAAAGTTACAGAGTATCAAAGATTATTTTCTGATGTTATCTTCTCCTAAAAGCTTATTTTAAAATGGGAAAACAGTATTTTTCCAAATTTAAGTTAAGACAACTGGGAACAAAGATCAGTATCAACTTTGGCTGTGTGTTGTTGAAGCTTAATAAATTCTTTTGAACAATTTGTAAAACAACTTGTTGGGCATTGCAATAAAATAAAAGAAATCATAAAATTCTCAAAAAAGGAAAATAAATATTTGTTTCATATATTCTTTTTTTACTCTTGTTTAAAGTAAGTAGTAAAAAAGTAAAATTTGTGCAGTTAAATTACATATAAATATTATTTTACATATCAGAAAGCCTTGCTTCTGGGGATTTTTTCCAGGAAGAAACATCGTGTCCTTCAATCGATAACTTGCTGACTGCCCAGACTCTTCTCAATTTAGTCAATAAAAGAACTGTAAACACATTTTTAAATGACTCTATAATCATACAAAGTAAATGATCCAGTCACAGGGCCTCCGGCGACTTTTTAATGCATGTTTTACAAGCAAATATGTTGCTCATCTCATGGCCTTACTGAAGCATACATAAATCTATACATGCAATCAGTGCGAAGCTTCATATATTTATCAGAGCCGGGAAGCAGATCAATAAAGATGCTAAGACAATAATGTGAAAATCTTTCCACGTGCAGACTGATCTTTCTGTTTTATTTGAAGACTTTTGCTGAGGTATGTCTTTCACGGAGCGCGTCGCTTTCAGTAACAAGAACGATTTGAGATAATTCAACATAATTGTTCAATTGTCCGCCACATTCGGATTGAGCCGTCTGCTCTTCAAGTGATAGTTTGCCGTCAAATGGTATCGTGTGTGGAGCCCTGTGCTTCCCTTCAACACAGATACACACACACACACACACACACACACACAGAGAGAGAGAGATGAGTGTGTTCAGCGTGTGCGACATAAGGAAACAGGCCGATCGTCAGACGTGCTCTCTGCTCACACAATTGTCATATCTACACAGAGGAGATAGTGTCTTTCCCGTCTTTTGTCAGACGACCAGGAGAAAAGCTGCATCCTGCCACTGTGGCTGACTGATAGGCCGGCCCTTTGTGTGTGTGTGTGTGTGTGTTGGGGGGGGTCGGTGATGGGGCAAGAATGCACTCACTGCTGAGGAGCTGTTGGCGGCTCCTCAGCATTGTTATCCTCACTCACTATTTTTATAGATAGCGGGGGGGGTGGGTGGGGGGCAGAAGGGGAGAGGTGGAGCGGGTGGGGGGTGTAATTTGGCCCGATGGGGTGAGGGGGGTGGAGGTAATTAAGCTCACATTGACACTTTGATCTCCTTGATTGTGCATTTGACTGGCCTGGAGATGAGCTAGTAACACCACTAACCCCCTCCCTCCACATCTGTATCCCCCCCCCCCCCCCCTCTTTCTGAAAAAAAAGAATCCTTTGTAGATACAGAGGGGGATGGCTCTTGTCAAAAGTTGCCATGATACTCAGAGAAACTGGCCCTGGACTTTAGAGAGGAGCCCCCCTGTAATGTACTGGATAAGAATGGGGGAGTCTACAGTAAAGATTGCTCAGACGGGGTTCTTTCTAATGTGTGAAACACAACCTCCCGCTCACCTGCACTCATCAGATTTGCCAGCTTCTGCAGAGAATTACACTAATCTAGTTAAAATAAACAAGAGCTTTACGGAGATGGCATGTTTGCAGAAAGGCCACCATGAAGTTTGATTTTCTGTGTCTTGTTTTTTTTAGATATTTGCAGCCATTTATCCAGGATGCTGCGCACAAATCTGTCGCATTAATAAGTATGATTGTGATGTCAAAGAAATGGAACGCTAACTAATGAATTTGACAACGCCATGAAATGTTTGTATTTTTATATAACATGTACTATCAGTGGCAGACTGATGAGGCCGGTAGATACTGTATGTGATGGTTTCCTCAAAGCCATTTTTTCTGATTGAGTGAGGGGGCTTGGAAGTGTCACGAGTGTCATTATTTCCGCCGGACCAAAGCCATGGCAATTTACTTCCAACGGGAATGAGGATGTCTGGCTCAACAGTTTCAAAGAGGACATCATCTTCCGCAGGTAAAGAGGGTAATATAATGATGCTGACCCATTTTCAAAAGCCCTCATATAATCACAAGTGATTACTAATCAATGTGTCAATTACTTCTCCTTCGGTTGTGGTCGGACCTTTAGAAAATGATCCCCCACTCAGATGTGTAACTCAGTTTTCAGCACTTCCCAACTGGTCCTTTAAAAGCAAAGCTTGAATACGTAAAAGAAAAATGAAGAAGATTGTGCTAAATATAATTAATAAAAAAAAAAATAAAAAAAAAAAAACACGAAAGATTCTTCAAGATGGGAAAAAAGTTGTAACAATGTTTAAATAGAGACCAGTCAGTGAGTCTGTTGTATTTAATGCAACGCAACCGATTACGAAACTACCTAAAAATAAGTCAGACTAAAGAAAATTATGTCTATAGGGTTATCTAATTTGAAGCTAATCATAGCTGTCAAAGTTGATTATATGGATATGCCTGAATGAACTTGTATTTAAAAAATACTACCAACGCACCATAATGAGCAATAATAACAATAACATTTCCACGGGGGCCAAACGTTTATATATTAAAAAGGTGCGTAAGATTATTACCAGATCATGACTAAACGTTACACAATATCTAGGTCTATTAAAAAATGTTTTATCAAGCCATATGCTTTTTTACGTTGGTTGTGTTCGTGTACACACAGTTAAAACAAAACCTTTATTTTAAGTTACGTTCAAATGAGAAACACGCAAAATGTTTATTTTCATCATCAACAATAGAAATCTTGAATATCACAATTTACCTGCAATTTATGAGGTCAGAAATGAGCTTATTGTGTCTTTTTTAAATTTGTGTAATTTACACAACTGGGGAGATTGTTTCGCTTATAATCCATCTAAACCCTCAGCCCTCTTCTCTCTTGTACTCGGCCACACTGGTACCGGCACTGAGGTGGTTTGATAAGTTGCATCATGGCCCCATCTAGTGGCCGCGGCAACACATGACCAAATCCCACTGGCGAGCTCCTCGTCCTATCCACTGCCATTAAACCCTCAACACACAGCATCCATCAACATTCACCAGGAAACAACATCTAATGGCACCGAAAGTGATCCCACTTACCGGGGTATCTATGAGAAGTGTAGGGTAGGAATGAGGAAGACGGCTTACCTGTTTGATAGGTATGGCCCTCCCACTGCCTATGCTGTCTGTTTTACTGTCAACGCTCTTTGCTTGTTCACTGGCTTTCCGTGACTGCAAGAAAACAAGAAAGTCAGTCAGCAACTGAAGCGACAAACTGACGGCAAAAGCAGAGTGGGAGATGTGGGGCGTGAGGTGAGTTTTGGGGGCGTAGTGGTGTATGTGTGTGTGTGTGTGTGTGTGTGTGTGTGAGGGAAAGAGGGAAAGAGGGAGAGAGAGAGAGAGAGAGTGAGAGAGAGAGAGAGTGAGAGAGAGAGAGAGAGAGTCTGGGGGTGAGAAGGGGAGGTGAGGGTTTGTGTTTTGAGCATTTGCAGTATTTGTGGTGAAACTCGACATTGCAAAATAAAAGTCTCAAAAGAAGCTCGAAAATCAACAGACAAGCAGACCAGCGGAACAAACAGCAGTAACACCGACGTGCAAGTTGAAAATAAACAAAATTAAAATAAGAGACCAAACCAAGACCACGATAGACACATCTCAACACAGAGGAGACCAAGGACGACCACACATTGAGTCATGACTCAGCCCTGAAACCCTTTTTTGGGAGGGAGGGGGATCCTTTCCTCTGTGTGAGACCCAGAGCGGGCCCTTAGTGGACCTGCAGACCAGCTGCTGAAAGAGCAGCGCAGCTTCAGCTGTGCCTAGTCGCACTGATAAGGGCTTTTGTAGCATGATAAATACGTTACAGTTCAGAACAGGTTAAAAAAGGGAGAAAAGGGAAAATGGTTATTTCACAGGAGACTTAAGTTTAGGTAGCGTCCTCCGAAAACCTGCAAAAACCTGGTGGGACACGAAATCATTTTGCACATATCAAAACAATTTAAAGGTCACGTTAAAACACATTAAACAGTTCAAGTTTCAGGCCGTGCCTGTGTGTGGGTGGGGGGGGGGGAAGAAACGTGGTGAGACAGTAAATATAACTTTACATGGGGAAAAAAAATAATCATTAAAATAAATCATAACCTTCCCACCCCAAAACAAAGAGATGTGATACAGGTAGGGACAGACATGAGTGTGTATGGTCTCACTCAGAACATGAGAAATGTCCAGTCACCAATGGAGAAGAGGTAGAGTCTGAGTTCAAGTAAACCAACTCTGGTGTTTATATTTTTTCCAACATTTTATTTTTTGTTAATGATGACTTGTTTAGCTTCTATACAGACACCATACAAAGCAAGTCACAAATTCACTTCAAAATATTCAACAGATTGAGCCAAACATTGCAGTTCCCACAAAATATAGGATGAACAATAAAGGCATTATTTCATATACTCCTTATATGTATGTACTTTTTATAGAGTACCATCGTAAATAAAATACAATACAAGATATACAGCAGTCTATATTTTCGTCAATCCGTTCATGATAGAAAAGCGATTATGCAAGAGTTCATAATCTTTGTACCAAACCTAAACTGAGGAAAATTAAAATAAATAAATGAATAAAAGACAATTGAATGTGCAAAAATAAATAACTTAAAATAAATAAAAGGGAAAACAAATGTTAAGTTTAACTACATTCATACAAGTCGGTGCAACCCAGTGTCATCCAATATGATCTCTCTCTGTAATACCTCAACACCCTACCCTGATTTTTATGAAGGCCTTCATAAAATAACCCCAAATTGCTCTAATCTAAAATACCTCCATGATAATACATTTATACCACATTTTCAATTCCATTCAATACTCCCTGGAAAATAAGAAGGAATCAAATAAAAACGAACCAAACGAATGTAGGAAAATCTAAAAGGAAGAACAAAAAAAAAAAAAACAACGTGGCACCTCTAGTCCTTGAGTCCTCATTTATGGCAAAAGGCAGTGTGATGTCATGTGAGGAAAGGTTGTGTCCTTTGGGTGGCTGGATAACAGTTCCAAGAGTGACTTGACTGTACAGCGTGTATTTGTATGGGATGTCTGAATGGGAGTTGGGGGGGGGAGGGGGCGGGGGGCGGGGGGCGGGGGGCAGGGGGGAGAGGGGGTGGACGGGGCATTTCCAGAAGAGTCCCTAGAGTCTGTCTCACTTCGTGATACTTGACAGTCTACTTTGAGTGCGCTCAAACACTCAAATGGACTCGACTTTAGGCTGCGTTCGACGCAAAGTCCTATGGATTCCGTATAGTGCAAGTTCTATGCATTACCCACAATGCCACAAAGCACCGAGGGTAAAGCAGCGACAAGCTGTAAGTCCTCAATAAATTAGCTCCTCTCTATTCTGACTGGCAAAGCAGGGGGACTCTGTTTTTTTTTTTTTTTTCTTTTTTCTTTTTTTAAACCGTCATGCTCTTCTAATACGGAAGGAGTCGGAAAGCCCTTTTTGTTGAAGAAAGGTTGGAAACAGAAGCACAAATCTGCAAATATTGAAAAACAGTGTCGTGTTTGTTTTGTTTTTTTTTGTTTCGTTTTGTTCTTTTGTTTGTTTTGGTTATGTTTTGTTTCATACGTGGAGCTCCGGTAAAAGGTCAAGGGACTAAAAACATGAAATGGGACACATCAAATGGCAGACATGAATACATGGAGTAAATGAAGATGAATGATTGAGTGGGGGGGTAGAATTAAGTATAAAAAATGCCGTAGTATTCATCTAACTTCCTTAAACAGTGTGCTTTAACACAAAAAGGGACAGACAGCCTGAAGACGTCAGGAAAACCACAGACAGATTACAAAACCGATTGTTTTTTTCCGAGTTATTGACCATGGAAGCACTAGGAAAGAATAATGTGTACTGTGCTGACACCTAGTGGCCGACGACAGTTATGGCAAAGACTGGCTTGAAATGATTGTGGTTGGTGAAATTGATCGTGAGGGCGGTGAAAAGACGGAGTGATAAGATCTTCTGTCGTAAAGCTTTGAGTTTCATTTATTTACTTAAAAGAAATACGGCCAAAACAAAGTGTTGTAGAAAAAGATTTGCCTACTTTAAGGGGCTTTTCTAATAATCCACATCTGATGTTTATGGTGTCAAATTAAAAACTTGGGCCAAAAGAAAATCTGAACCCAAAAGTAATATTTTTTCTTCTTCTCTCCCACGCTGTTAACTCAAACTGCACATAGCAAAGGATTTTTTTAAAATGTATTTTTAATTTCAAGAGTCCCAATGCCAGTGCCACAAATGTGACAATAATTATTTTTATATCTGATTACAAGTGAAGATTTATTACTTGCTGCAAAGTTCTCCTCTGCATTATTAGAACAAAAACATTGTATGTAATGACTAAAGTGAGTCTGATATTGATCTGTCAAAGCTTGTCTACTAATGAGATTAAGGCATATTTTCATTCATGGAATACTTTCTCTTGAAACTCCCAAAATTAACATAAAGTGAACCTACTTACAAGAGTGTGGCTAGAAAACATGAATGGCAGCCTACTGTCTATCAGTGAGCAGCAGGACGTTTTAGAGAACTTTGTAACACAGATGTCAACTTGTTTTTTTTTTTTTTTTTAAACGGACAAAGCGAGGAAAGGGACATCCTCGATATTGTTGTGTCGATGGAATATTTTCTCTTTCTGGTGTTTCTCGTAATGGCAAAAAGGTTGGCACTGCAAGTCTTCCTCTCCTTAGCCCACTGCACTCTTCAAGTGTCACTGAAGAAATGTCGACATCGCCCCGTTAACTTTCCGTCCCCTCCTCCTCCTCCTTTCCTCCTCCTTCCTCCTCCTCCTCCTTCCTCCTCCTCCTCCTTCTTTCCTCCCTCCCCCTCCCCTCTCCCACCCTCGGCTCGCTGCTCCTCAGAAGGTCATGAGCTGAAACTCCCGCTCGGCTTGCCACTCCGGCACCCACACTGGGTAGGTGGCGTGCTTCGGTATCTCCATGACGCGGACGGGGAGAGGCTCATTTCTCTGGTGGACATGGTTAGTCACTACCTAGCAGGGGGGGAAGGGAGACAACAAGGGGAGCTAGCACACAGCCTGTACTGCTCGGAGGCCACAAAAAAGCCTGCGGCTCCCACAGCAGCTGGGGTAACAGGGTGAAGGCAGTAGGAGAAATAGAGGAGTCGGGGGATAGATGGGGAGGTTCGAGAGGGAGTTAGTTAGAAAGAGATGGGGGGTGGGGGGGGGGCAGGAGGGAGGAGACAGAGGGCGACAGAAGAAAGCGCTGAGGGACAGGTAAGACAGGTGGAGGAGAAGGGTTGTTTTAAAGGTGGGGAAGGGGGGATGTATCAGGGAGGAGTCAGGAAAGAAATCATCTCACATAGCCTGATCTCTGTCTCATAAAGCTCTCAAGAGTTCTGGAGAAACAATAAGAAAAGAAACTAGGATAAGCAGACCTTTGGAAAAGCTGACTCAGGCATTGTGAAAATACTCGTTGGCGTTATTTTTTTGGAGGCACAAACAGGCTCTCTGAAGAATTATTTAATTGATTTGAAGGACGGCGACGCCATTTTTGGGACACAAAAAATAAAATAAAATCTGCAGGCCTCCCCGAGCTTGAAAGAGGCGGACTACGTGAGATTAGGAAAGGCTTAGCAGCAAAGAAGAAGGCTGGTGTAGGAGGGAAGAGAGAGGAGGAAAGGGGGGAGCAGGCTGGGTAGAAGAAGAGGGCAGAGGCTACAAGTAAAAGACAAGCTTAGGACAGCTCAGGAAATTAGAGTGGTTAGTGCACACATATGCTATTGGTTAGCGCAAAGGGCAAATACGACAGGACATGGGGTAAAGAGCAGGCAGACAAGGGTCGGGATACTGGTGGGGTAATTCCTGGTGGTCGAGATCGGATTTGGGCCCGGAGTAGAAGTACGCGGGGTGGGTGAGGTCTGGGGAGTTGTCTAGACTCAGCGAGATGGTTAGTGGGTGGGTGAGCGTTTTCTATCTGGAGCTGGGGTGTCGGAGTGTGAGGGCATGCGTTACTAGCAGCGCGTTATCAGGGCATTGGCTGGCTCGGACTTTTAGTTTAGCTCGGTCGGGCAGGAGAGGTGGCATTGGCGGTTTGTTGCTGCCGTTTCTGCCCAAAAGGGAAGTCACTGCAAAGAAAGGATCTAGTAAAAATAAGAGGGGGAGGGGGAGGGAGGTCAAAGATTTAGACAGTGCAGAGGGCCTAGTTTGTTGTGGGTGAGATGAGAAACTTAATCCATGTGCACTCACTACATCCAATTAGAAAAGGAAAAGGACATGAAAACAGTTTTTCTTTTTTTTCTTTTTTTTTTTCCACAGTGCTTATCTTTGATATTTGCTTTGAAAGAAGGGTTTATTCTTTTTGGAGCATTTCGGGGATCTAATATAATTTCTACTTAAGTCTTTTTCTCCTTTGCCCTTTGTGCTGTGTGAACAAGACGCTTTTCTTTGCCTGCATAGGAGGCAGGAGAGGTGGCTGTGATGCATTTCGAGCGACCTGTCTCCCTCTGGTGGACAAAGTGTGCTAGGCAACATGCCTTCTAGTAGTGTGAGTGGGTGTTGCTTTGCATCAGCTGTCGCATACTTACTGTGAAAATGTTGGAGCGGCGCTTCGACTGCTTGCGGATGGGCGTGGGCGTGTTGGAGGAAGCGATGGTCTCAATGCGCATCTCCCGCTGACTTATGCTGGGGGTGGAGGGAACAGAGGAGGAGTAGTCGCTGAATGCACCCCCACCATTGGCCGCCTGGGGAGCGAGAGAGATTAAGAGGAGCCGACGGAATCAGAAGAAGGGAGGGGGGTGAGGGGAGTGAGGGTGGGTGGGGAGAGAGAGAGGGAAAGATGGAGAGATGGAAAGTCTTTATATTGGAGGGGCAGTCTATTTATTTTCCCACGCTGATAAAAAAAAAAAAAAAAATCATGAAGAATTACATAAACGGAGAAGATTCCTTAAATAACAGCGTAAAGCTCTTATATGCAATAATTGAACTGCGTGATCAGGACGTAAAACAGCGTGCTGTGATCTTACCTGGTTAATGTGAACAGAGGGGATGGATGCAGCGGGGACTGACGAGTGGCTGGGAGAGTTAGGGAGAGATTTGCATGGACCGATAGAGAGCTGCTGCTTTTTCCTCATGGCCACAACCTTCTGGGCAACTGGAGAAGAGCGTGGCAAAGACACAGCAACACATTGCTCATTAACCCCGTCTTTCCATTACATTACATTGCATTACATTATTGTCAGTAAAGGAAGTCAGAGGGCTTTGGGGGACTGCTTAATGAACGTAGAAACCATACATGTGCCTCTGTAGATTAAGTTACACTGCTCCTTTCTGGGACTACTACACTACTAATAGAAGTGAGTGTGAGTGCGAGCGTGAGTGACGTGATACATAATTAAACAACGAGTATCTGTTAGTCATGGATCAGAGATCGGATACATTTACGCAACATAAACTGCTAAAATAAAAAATAGTTTCCACCAACAGAAACCGTATAATTGGCAGTACCGTCTCTCGGTTTCCAAACGATTTGGATCATGACTTTTGTTTTCGTGACAAAGGGATTTGGTGAATGTGCAGCCAAAGATCACAACACAATAGAGAAACAGGTGGTAGTCCAACTAATCTGTACAAACCACCTTGGACAAATAGTCCTCACAATAAAAACACGTGTCTTCAGTAAGATAACTCATAAATTGAAGTTATGAAACAGCATGTAATAGAAGACAGCATGTCTTAATAAAGGTCAATCTTCTCACCTGTGATCACTTTAAGAGTCATTTTCCGCCAAAAAAACATATTTCCTTTCTTAATTTTAGTAAGTAGCTGTGCAGATAGATATTTTCAGTAAGGTTTCGTTACACAGTGCATCAGGTGAACTGGTCCTTTAATATTTCGTTCGGAGTCTGGAACATGCAGATGATGAAATCAGTTGTTATGCAGTTCCGCTACAGGTTAACTCATCTGCATGTGTTAGGACATGTCAATTAAGTCTTCATAAAAACACTGTTTTCGCTTGTATCAGGAGAGGCTTCAGATATTTTGGTTTAAAGTATACTGAGGCACAAAGATAGAAAAAAATATTTAGAGGACAAAAGATACCTTCTTTAATAAAGTCAGTATAAGATGACCAAAATCTCCTCTCCTTATTAGAGATTTAATGATCACGTTGTGATGTTTATACTTTGGTTCTCGGTATCAGCAGACACCCGGAAACCAAAGCCAGTGTTTAATAAACACGTTGTATTCACCGCGAGGAAGTGACTTGGTGAAAGCATCTTCAAATTAACAGGAATTACAGTTCAAGGGTCCAATTCCAAACAGCTGACGTGTTTGTTGACATGTCCGTCAGCTATACTGATGTGCTGCATGCGGATGCGTGACGTAGCACGCGCACGCACGCACGCGTAATCGGACGCAAACATTGGATTTAATTGCATAGATCGGCCGCATTGTCACGTTCCCCGATCCAGTGATGCGAGTCAGTATCGGATCGGTGTATCGGATCGGTGCCCCCTCCCCCCCCCCCCGATGCAAAGAGAGCAGCGGACAGGCCTGCAATCTCTCGTGCAGCTCGCACTATTTTTCCTCTCGTTTCCTCATAAACAGGACACGAACAGCATATTAATCAAATAAAGCTCAGCAAAGTAAGCAAAGCTAATTCCAGCCAGACGAAGAGGCATATGAGCACATTATCACAAAACACCTCGGGCCATTTGTTTTCCAGTCAGGTAATAAGCAACATACTGCAAAGAATCTCACGCATAACTCCTGGGGATAAAAAAAAAAAAAGCACCTCTATTTCCAAGAAAAAGTAATCATCCAAAATGATGCTTGCAATTTTTTTTCCGTGTCATTCCCTGAGCTCTCCAGAGTGATCTGGGCCAAATGAGACTATTGTCAGCATCCGAACAACCTGATTTGCCGTGCAGGTTTGTGCACCCCCCCCCCTCCCCCCCCCCCACACACACACACCACCACCCCCACCCCACCCACGTCATTGAATTCACAGCACACTCGCGTGAGGGGCCGGGTGGAGCAGTAGAGGTGATGTTCGTGGCGGCGTGACGTGAATCGGCGCTGAGGGGAAAGGAGAGATGATTTGAAGCTGCGCCGACAGCTGGGACCACGACGCCCGGCTGCCCGCTGCCTGCTGCCGGCAGCCCGCTGCCCGCTGCAGCGGGGCAAACGCGGAGCGAAGAGTGAGACGGAGCGACATCTCCAAACCAGCCAGCGCGCCCTCCTTCATCGCTTCTAATTATTTCAAATTGGGCTTCGGGAAGCAATTTACGGGGAGGGGGGGGGCGGGGGGTAGGATGGGGGGGGGGCAACGTGCCCGTGCGTCAAGTCGACGGCATGCAAAGCGACCCCTTGTGTTACATACTCAGACGTCTTGTGGAGGGATGGCGGGCTCTCAGGGGAGCTGCAGCCGGAGGGGGTAACGTGCCGGAGTTGAAGCAGCCGAGGTTTCCACGCGACGCTTTTCGTGACTTCACTTACGGGTTTCGGGGAGAAGAAACGCAGAGTTCCCAGATATAGTTATGAGACGTTGCGAGGGCATTTCACCAGTCCTACACGACTGAATATTAACCGGTCTTTTTTAGCTCCCAGCTCCACATTCGTATGCAACCCTACGTCCTGCTTTAAGCTCGAAGCGTTTTGACGATTTTTTTTAAAAACGCCTGCTGCGTTATTAATTAAGATGAGCCTGTTAATGTCCCTCCACTGTTCACAAAGTGCACTGCTAATCATAGCTGCTGACCACACAGCATAGAGAATATGAATGTGTACGTGCGCCACTCTGCACAAGTCATACAGGCATTTATGAGTGTACATGCTCAGCAGCGTGGGGTCCTTTCCCATTAGCAAGTGTAGTGAACAAAAAAAAAAAAAACGTAATAATTTGTGATTTTTAAAAGCTAATTCTATTCACGTGTCACAGCGTGACACTTGGAGGTTGCAAAGAAAAATGTTATCCAAAGATTATAGAAGTTAATCTAATGTTTTGCCACAGGAACCGACTCATAATTTATCATATAGTTTTGCACAAATTGGACCTAATTTGACCACTTTCTTGGAAAAAGGTGAAAAGATTCTGTATCCAAGTGGCGTTCACGTCATTCATACAAAACAATGCTATTTTGTTGATTCGAGAAAATTGTCAAATAATCCTGTAATCCTTCCGTCAAATTTGTCAGATTAGAAATTGTTCTGAAATGTGATTTAGCTGTTGGTTTGATGGTTTAGAATCATTTTGATCTCAATGAATAAACAAAGCCTTTGTGTTTGCTTTGAGTGAGGCATGTGAATAAGACCATAAGCTAAAACTAGGACTTCAACCAACACATTAATCATTATAGATTAAACTGACTATTATTTTCCATAAATTGGTCTTTTGTTTCATCTATAAATGTCAGCGAGTAGCCTAAAAAGCCCATCACAAGGAAAACCCACGTGTTCAAATTATTTGTAACGTGTGACCAACTATTCACGGATGAGAAGTTGTGAATTTCTGTCTCTTTTGTTTTACAAATCACATAAATGATGAAATGATTCTTTAAAAAAAAACAAAAAAAAACAGTTCAGACAAATCGTTTCAGCTCAAGAGAAAAACGACGCCGACCAAAAACCAAACGAATACAGTTCAGGAGTCATCAAGCGTGTCTCATGGGCCGGTAGGCGGTGAACTAGTGACGTGTGCTGTGCCATCACGTGTTCAAGCTACACCTTCTACTTCCTGTCTAACCCATTTCCATTCATCTTGGCCGCCCCTCTCACCGTCCTGGAAGACTCTCTCCACGTTCAGGCCGTAGGTGGAGCAGGTCTCATAATACGTGCAGCGCTTCAGGTCGTTCGACAGCTTTCTGGCCCGCGAGTCATCGATCACTCTGGGGTTGGCAGCGCTGATCGCATCTGAGAGAAGAGGGCGAGGAAATATGTTGAGGCTGGTGATATACTGTAGTTTTGTTGTAGGAAACATTATTAAAAAAAAAAGAGGTGTAAATGGTGCATTCTTTGGGGGCCATTTTCAGCTGAGGATTAATACACATTTGATGTGCTTGCGAGTATTTCCGGCAGCAGGGTGGTGTGTGTGTGTGTGTGTGTGTGTGTGTGTGTGTGTGTGTGTGTGTGTGTGTGTGTGTGTAGGATTGATTAAAAATGAACTACAGAGCCCATGTTCACTGTAATGAGGGAACGTGTCACCCAGAGCGACAGTGTGGCTCACTGATGTGATTGAATAGTTTTTTTGGACAATAAAGGAGCTCTATAAGGAGCTACGGTAATTCAGGCTCTGGCTACACAGACAGCTGTTGTTATTATGACCATTTCCTTCTTGGTTTTGGTTCAGATCTTTTCGTGGGATTTTGTTGATAATGATCAAGTGTAAAGACAATGCAAGGACATAGAGTAGAGAAACATGTATGTCAGATGTAGTAAAAAAAAAAAAAAAAAACACCTTGTGTTCCAACGAGGACCATGGGGACCTCAGCTGTGTTCCTGTAGCTGGATAGGCGCAAGAAGTAATTGTAGACCGTCTGGAAGCTGATCTCATCCTCCAGGCTGAAGACGAAAACCACCGCATCCACCCAGGCAGCAAACTGAGGACAGAGCAGAGGTGACATGTTGAAGCACTGTGAAAACT
Source organism: Ophiodon elongatus (assembly GCA_016806645.1). NCBI lineage: Eukaryota > Metazoa > Chordata > Actinopteri > Perciformes > Hexagrammidae > Ophiodon > Ophiodon elongatus. The sequence continues at coordinate 967,173 of JACSYO010001668.1, read as the reverse complement.
AAGACGCCTTATTATTGCTTTTACGTAGCGGAAACCGAACCGCTGCTTATTGTCACTTCACTTGGATGCTTGAGCTCCACTGTGCAGAATGATGCGTGTGCAGAATGATGCGTGTGCAGAATGATGCGTGTGCAGAATGATGCGTGTGCAGAATGATGCGTGTGCAGAGTTTGACACTAGAAGGCATTTAAGTTTTTCTGAGCTCACCTTAAACCTGAGTTTAAGTCTCGTGCACACTACTACTACTAGTAGCTAAACTTTTGAAATATACAATCTGCATGTTCATAGATCATAAAAGGAATAGATGTCAATTTAAGACTTTTTATCAAAGTAATAAAACTATTTTTGAGGGAAAACTATTTGAGACCCAAATTTTGTTGAATACTAATGTCTTAAAGCTTCTTTTTTTTAATGAATCCAATTTGTTCTTATAACGGGCCCCTGAAATAGGCGATGCATCTTAAATACAGACGTTTTTACTGTTATGTGCTTCTGGCCTCTTGACTGAAGTTCATGCATACAGACAGAAGGGGGCAGTGTAGCAGCAGCCACGACAGTCTTGTTTTCAGGCAAAGGGCCGTCAGTCACTGGGTGATATGAAAGCGAATGATTAAACACTACTACTGCATCCTTATCTGTATTCCCACTGCTGTCATAATCTAGGAGTCTTTGTATCTGCGTCATATACGTTCACAATCTCAGCGTGGTTTATGATCAAGCAGGGGGGAGAGAGGTTTCCCTTGAGCAGAGGGAATCAATCCTAATCATTCGTCGCGGGGAAGAGGCAAAGCAGAGCTCAGAGTACCAGTACTGACAATCAAGTGATAGCTGTTCCCCCGTCCTGCCCTCTTCTCCATTCAGGTTTCACACGTCACTCAGACCCGCAATAGGGAAAGAATGGCAAATCAAGCCTCGGAGCCACAACTCTGCTCAGCCTCCTGTGTGAGTGTGAACATAATGGAGGCCTTTAATTATGCCACTAATTATACAGGCAGCTGACAACTAAACCAAACAAATTTCTATTCCCTAATCTCACGGAGCGCAACAATGCAAGCGTAAAAAACAAAAATCGGAGCTTTGCCAGGCCAGGTGACAATGGCTGCTAATGGAAGCGCACGGTCAATTCACACTGAGCTCACGCGTGACGAGAAACTTTGAATCTGGTGAGAGAAGCCACAAGCAAGTCGTTTTTTGCATTTCCAGGGGGGGTTTGTTAGCATTTAATTAAAACTGCTTATCAAATCTCCTTCTTTCGAATCCAGCAACAGAAGTTACAAAAGCCTTAGTATTTAAGAACTAAAACTTTAAGAGTGATATTAAATAATTAACTCAATACATTCTAATACTCATGTTTTGCCACACGCATGTGTCGTTCATTACTCTCCGTTATTAAAAAAAAAAGACAGACACCTTTGCTCGAGGTGAAAAGTAACGGCGTACCTTGTAAGTATTGTACCGTGGCCAAGCTGAGAAACACACCAAAACTATATCACCATCTTCTGAGCTGATATGGTGAACGTGTAAGCCGATAGCCGCCTGTTTACACTTCCAGTAGACAGGGAGCAACATCAGCATTCATTTGGAGTCGTGTTTCTGACCACCAGACAAACGTAAGTCCAACTTCCTTTTAGCTCTGTTGCGCTTCGTGCCAGCTCCCGGGGGAGATATCTGGCTCTTTAGCAGCTTAATGCTCCACTATGTTCAACAGGAAGCTGCAGCTTTGCCTGTCTGCCGTTTGACGCTGGATCTGTGGCGTGTAGTCGGTTCATCAGAGCTTTTTTGGTGACAAGCAGCTGTCTGCTGCATCGGGACACGACGCTGCTGAAGGTCGTGAGAGTGAACCGAAATAGTCAGATATCGCGCGCTTTTAACAAATCATGATAATCTTTTTAGACAGTTGCTAGTTACTTGCAGATTAAGACTTAAGCAAAACATGTGATTAAAATATATGAATACAATACGATCCATTGTTCTAAATTTGAAGCATCCATTTGTATATAGCACATAGGATTTTTCCAAAAAACTTGAAAAGAGGATAACCCAGACACCAAAACAAATGTCAGAATGAATCCTTGACAGTTAAAAACCCAGACCGGATGAAGTAAAATAGAACATAAATGTCCTACGTTAAGTACATTTATGTCCTGTACGATCTGTAAATGAGGTAAAACCCAACACTTTCTGGTAAAACTATCAAGAATCACAGAGGAGAAGAGTCTGATGCCGGCTCTGACGTTACACAACGTTTTGCAGGAAGCCATTTATTTCCATTGGAAAAGCAAGAAATAGGCTCGGTAGTGTTGCATGATCTCTTATGAAGACTCAGTGCAGCCCACTCTGGATGAAACAGTAGCTCCATTACTCTTCATATTGCACATAATAATATATTAGATGCTGCTTTGACACCACAAACATTATTTTGGCTCGGCTTGCTCATTGATCTGTTGTGCTGCCCCGCTGCTCCAAACAGTCCAGCAGAGAAGTAATGGTCTGTCTCTAAACAGTTCCTGCATGACAGCTTGCAGTAGTGCTGTACTCGACCAAAGACATCCTCAGGTCAAACAAACACCTTTTAGAGGCATTCACAATGTGATGAACAACGGCCTCTTAATGGCGGGCAGTCAGTGGGGGAAGAAGTACGCCGACCCTGTTCCCAAGTGACACTACAGCAATGTAAAAACACTCCATCAAGTCAAAGTCCTAAACTCAACATCCTACTCATTACGGCTGTCCTCGACCGAAAGTTAGTGTTTTGTTTTGTTAGTTCATTTAATTTTTATTTTAATATATTATTCTATTCTATTTGTTGTATATATTGTGCATTTTCTTATTTTTCTTTTCTTCTATTCTATTTTTGTGTATATAAAAATTGTTCTTTTCTTATGTAAACATGCTGCTGTACCAAAAATAATTTCCCCTTGCGGGATTAATAAAGTATCTATCTATCTATCTATCTATCTATCTATCTATCTATCTATCTATCTATCTAAGTCGACTAACACTCAGATTTATAGTGGTGCTTCTCATCAATTTGTCATTGAAATCGTATGTTTAACTGATTAATTAAAAAGCATAAAAAAAAAAAACTAATCGAAATCTTCGCCGACTAAGACCCAAACCACCGATCAGTCGACTGAACTTCTACGAGGGAGCAGCCATAGTTTACAGACAGTTCCTGTCTGTCACATCTTGCAGCTTTTAGAGGAAAGAGATGTCTTACCTGCAATTCCGGAGGCCCTCCTTCATCTCTGATCAGAAGTAAGTAGCTCTGTCCATCCACCACGATCTCCTTCTTGAACCGTCCACCTGAGGAAGAGACATTTATCAATTATTTGTTATTGTTCCAAGATGATTCTTGTAACGTGGTAAGTCTGGTAGCAAGATGGATATTGGAAAATGGTCTGAGGATGCAATAACTGACCACCAAGGTTTCCCCACACGGAGAAAAAGACTGCAGACACATCTCGTAAATCATAAAAAAACAATGAGGATGTTCCAGATACCGAAGTTAATATGAAGACACAGCTTGACATGGCCCATAAAAGTTTGGTGAGATGTGTGAGAGTCCAAGTGCGGCTCTCAATTTAGACCCCCCGAGTGTGTTGCCGTGAGGATCGTATGCCGACAGGAAACCAGGTCTCTCTGGAGCCAATTATGTGGGCGAGAAATTGCCATTTAGCGCATCTAATGCACAGCTGCTGAGTGAACAGGTTCAGGGACACTGTCACCGCACAGCCACAAGTCCCGGAAAAAAAAAACTTTCACTTCACAAACCCGTTATCAGACTGCACGTTCACGCCATCACTTCGCCGTGTGAGCTACGGAGGTTTTTTTTTTTCGAAGATTGGTTTTCACAGCATTAACATAACTCATTACGCTCTGCTTAAATTAATGGTTTATTGCAAAGTAGACTGAAAGAAGAAAAGGAACGGAGGTGATGGGAGATTAAAAAAAAAATCAGAGGCAAAAACATTATGAACCGGTGCGCCTCAGGTCACGCCGCGTCCACAGGAGACTAGTGACGAGCTCACACTTAGCCCCCGTGTAGCCATGACTATCTCGCTCCTCTTCTTCGCTTCTGCTCTAATAGAAATGCAGATTCCTTGCTGCTAGCAAAGCCGGCTGCAGATAAATGAGAGATCAATGGGAGAACTATGCAGTAAATTAGATTTTGCATATCATTTGAGTGGTCTGCGATCCTGCGGGGATTAAAAAAACATTCAAACGAGAAAGTTGCGAGGCTAGCGATGTCCCTGGGTGTGAGCACAGTGCCTTATGAATACGAGAATAGGCTGAAGGCAATTTGATCAAATTTGTAAAATGCACAAATTAAAAAAAAGTTCTAGGAATGATCATGAAACGTATCAAACAAAAATGGTGCTGAGGACAGCAGATGTGCGACGCCGACTGAAAGTGCACCTGTTACACTCGTCTAGGAGTTTCATAAGCAGGCCCGTTCGCCAAGATATTCTCGGATAATAAGGCCGGAGTTCACGCTGCGCAACCACCACATCAAGGACTACAGGTCTTATATCACGGAGGAGCTGTGAGGGCCATACAGTAGTCAGGCCCTGTAATATTTTAATAGGCGGAGTTTATTCCTATCTCAGCAAGCAATACATATCCACTTGAGCCACACTTCCACCCCGTTAAGTCCACTCTAGCCCGCTTGGCAAATAAGGGATTCTCCCAGTCTTTTGCTCCAGCTCTCGAGCCCTGCTGGATGCTGGTTGTGTAACAGGGCGAGATTCACGTACCACCAGCCAGCTTCTTTTCTTTTTTTTTTTTTTTTTAAACTCAGTCACAGAGCTTTGGAGATTCAGACAAAGGACTGAGAAACTACGTGTCTGTGTGTCTCTGAATCCCGTTTAAAAAAAAAAGGGGGGGGAAAAAAGATGAGGAGGATCTAATTACACAGTGGGACAGACTGGATCAGAACGACACAGCAAAACCAAAGATTTATCAGAATACGGAGCTTGGCAGCACATGCATACGCCAGAAGAGATTATGGAAAGTCTCTCTGAAATCAGTATCTGTAATGAAAGCATACGGCTCTGGTGAAAACATGGGTGGAAATCGAAGTAAACATTTCAGTTGCGTAATCACCCGGGATGCTGTTGTCTTTATTTAGAGCCGAGCCGATACAAAAAGCCTGTGCTGTGCATAATAATAATTGAGGCAGCAGACCACCGCCCCTCTTTCACCCTCGCACTTTTCCAAGTCGTGGTGAGAAGCGATCATTCAAATGGACTCCATCTTACATAAAAAGAGGCGACTAATAACCTTGCAGCCAGCCTACAGAGAGACGGTGAGTTGGTAGGCACGGTTAACACGCAGTGAGCATACTCTGCTTACACGGAGGCTTAGACCTTGACACAGAGCCACAATCCAACGGCGCTCCATCCGGTGTTGCCATGGCAACACACCCCAGTACCTTTTCTTTTTTTTTTTTTTTTTTTTATTTAATTTTTTTGATATCATAGCAAAAGCCCAGAAACAAAACACTGAAGAAAACCGCCATCGCTGAACCAGTGTTAAAGCATGTGAATACAAATTAAAACAAAGGGAGCTTGAGGACTCGCTAATTATGGTACAGGTATATTGTATCATAGCAACTCGCAGCAATGTGAAGGGGCACGCTGACATATCTGAGTCGCCGTGTCTTCTTGATTAAAGCTGCAACGCCTGTTCCGTTTTTTCCTGCATTTTCCACCATTGATTTCTCAAGGAGTAATTAAGCCATGAGGATTTTTCTCCCTTGGTGCAGCAAAATGCCAGTAACTAATTATGCACTTCACGTCTTATCCTCCCTATAATTACACAAAAATGAAACACAGCAAACCCCTCAAAAGATCATCAGTTAACTCTGGGTTTACCAACATCTCTGAGAGGAGGACTTACCTTTCAGGCCAGAAGGGGGCATTCTCATTATGATTCTGCTGATAAACTAAAGAATATTTGATTTTTAAATCTCAAGAGTGAGTTACAAAAGGAGAGGGTTGCCTCTCTGGAAATAGACCTTCCTAGACCTAAACTAAACTGATCCATTCTCCATCAGCACGTCCAGGAAGTGAACGGTTTATGATTTACAGTCCCAGGAAAAAGGATGGGGTTTAGTTTTACCTTTGAGTTTTAACAATGAGTAATCTTCACAGCCCTAATTTACTGGAAATGTTATGCTTTGTCATTATCTCACCAATCCCAGTGGAGGAGGAGAAAGCGAATTTATGAAAATGAACCCAGCCAATTATCAGTTTTGGCATCCGGAAACTTGATTTAATCCAACACACAACATTTTAATACAAACTTATTTTAAAAAAAACAACACTCTAACAAGGCACCATGCTTCATGTGAATATTCTAATGCACCCATCCTAATATGGTTATCCGTCTGTACAGTGTAGCAATCAGTGACAACATGCTTGACTTTCTTCCTGCGTAAAACAAAAGAAAACTAATTTACCAGCTGGCAGGTTTCTGTATAACTTCATTAATCAAATGATTTTAGAAGACATCAGATTGTCATCAATCTAATAACAAGGCTTCTCTGAATTTATGAGAGGCTGACACATGGGCAACAAGAGGTGTTCACTCGTCAGCAGCCACGTATTTTATATGACAAGCTGTGAGGTAAATTAGGCCATGAAAGCCACAGTAAACACGCTGCATTAAATCAGAATAATCAGAATATTTGTGGTTTATTTTGAGTATTTCACAATCACCTCTTGACCAGAACCTCCAACAGCAGACTCTTACCTTCAGGAGACTCCTCCTGCACATATGTGCCTGTCAAGTACCGGTGGACCAAAGCAGACTTCCCGCTGGACAGATTCCCCACAATGCCCTGCAAGGCCAAGAGCAAAATACTGTGATTATCGCTGACAGGCATAACATGGCAGCTACAAACCAGAAGCATATGTAGACTTGAGGGGCCATAATGGTGACCTGACAAAAAAAAAGAAGAAAAGTCTCAGCACAAGGTCGTCTCACTTTGTGTTTCCGTAGCTCTCAACCTTACTCAGCGACTCTATCCGCTGAGTAAGGCCATGACATGTTGTTAAAAGCTGCAGAAATACAAGGTTAGTGGACCTTTTCCTTGTGGTTAAGCTGTTGCTTCAAAGTTCAAGAATGACCCTTCAACCTCAACCACGACCGTGGTTTTTCCAGGTGCAGGCCCATTATCGGGAAACTGCATGGAGCTGTATTAAAATAAACACATTTCACATGGATTGTAATAGAAAGAATAATAAAGGGTTGCTCTTTGGCCGACAAGTGACAAATCTTAGTTGTACGAAAAGTTTTTATAACAGTTTATAACAGAAGCATCACCATTAGAGCCCAACAATATTGTGAGACAATGAGATTTTTGATAAATAATTCTCAGTAATGTGGATTAAATGACTAAGTGGATAAAGAATAAATAACAGAACAGTCTGGTAAGTTCAGAAAATGACACGTTTACTGTAATGCAGGCTTTAAAACCAGGAAAAGGCCAATTTTTACAATAACAAACATCCAAGACGATATCTAGTCTCATATCACGATATCGTTATAAAACCTATATATTGCGCAGCCCTGTATCGGTTTACATCCAAAAGATTTATATTGAAGTATATGTTAGAATCCAAGTAACGAGAAATTGCATCTGCCTCAAAAGTGTAGTATTGGTTGGGCTACGGTTACCGTACAAGCACAACATAGAAGGTGAATCAATTTCCACTGTGACGGATCGCTTCTCTATCAGTAGATTTTAATTCCATACTGGTATAAACTGAATATGTTTATATGGCATGCTTAGAAAACGGTGGGAAGTAAATAGAAAGTACATTTGGTTTGTAGTCAAGGAACAAAAACCTTGAAAACCACTATTTGGTTCTTCGCGCAGGCTGTAAGAGGTTGAAACATTGTGAGGAAAATCATCTGACATACGACGGTTTGGTTGCAATCTTTCCCCTACTTCCTCTCCCTGGTGTCTAGACCAGACCTAGCTACAACGCCTTCGGGGTGATGCATGGCGGAGGGTGGGCTGATGATGCCAGCATGTCTGGGAAGAACAAAGGCTGCAACATGCCTCATCTCCTCCTCCTCCTCCTCCTCCACCCTCCTCCTCCTCCTCCTCTGCCTCCTCCTCCTCCACCTCCTCTACCCACCATCGCCCTCTTCTTCTTCAGATCATTAGTGGGTGTTAGAGTCAGGTATGGTTCTAATTATAGGGAAGTTTGAGGCTCAAGAGAAAAGATAGGTTTAAGGCCTTTCCCAGCCTTCCCTCTCTATAATTGAAGTATAAATATACCATGTGGTACCCCGGAAGAATAAACTATGAATAAGCTTTAAGTTAGCAAAAGTTGCAGGCTGTGCGCGGTGAAAGCAATGAGTCAACAACAATCGACTTTGAATGTACCACCGAACCCGTGTTCCTGCTGTTTTAATGGTTCGGCTCTGTGACCTGCTGATATATAGCCTTTGTAAAAACCCAACAGCTGTTTCAGCACTATTCCAGTACAAAACCTTTACTCGTCTTTGTAAATGTTCGGGTTTGATCTGGGAATATTTTAGGAGTGTGGATTTAATGATCAAAAGATGGCAAAAATATTTTTACGTTTGACCACAGTTTAGTCAACATAAAAACTACAATGTCGGGGTACAGCTCAGTGTGGTAGCAGATGTTTTGGAGGTCCTCTCAGCCTATCATTTCAACTAATCTGCAGACGATGTTTTGACCCCACTTCCTGTCATTATTACTGTGGCACCCAAAATGGAGTATGCCATCATATTAAAAAGCTTCCGAGCCCAACTTCTTTTCATTATGACCTTCGTCTGAGCAGCAATTCTTTGAAAATATTTGAGTTTTGAAAAGAATGATGGCTTTTCTGAGTCACTTCATTCAGTCTTTTTCTAGTCCATTTAACAAGAAAATATGCGTTGAGGCTCCTGATTAACACCTGAGAAACCTTAAAGGAACAGGGACGCATCTGAAGTGTTTGAAGTCAGTTTGTCTTTGAGCTCGTGAACCCCTCCCCACCCCTTTCATTCTATTGAAGTTTTCTCTTTTGCAAAGGGGCAAACAATGAATTCCCCGAACACGGAAATATTATATCAACTGTCAGAATGGTGGAGTGCAGTTTCTAAAGGCTGCTAGTCTTCATGAGTGGAAAGCACTAAATCATGTGAGGATGTTAGTTGTTCATTTGGCAGTGGCTGTGTGTGTGCTTCACTGGCGGGTGGGATCAGACCCAGGATGTGTCACCAGTCTAGCCCAAAACTGTCACTCATTTCGCGGCCTGCTGCAAGCCACCCTGCGTCTCCATGCCAACGCATCTCATTAAAAATCACCCAGTACGTGCCAGGGAAAAAGTCCAGCCAATTTCTCAACTGTTCCATCTCATGTAAAATGCTAAACCAGTAGTACATGGACAGAACATGCTTTCCCATTGACATTTAAAAAGGATCATCAGCAACATGAAACCCCGGAGAGCGAACGGACAGAAGGACTGTTAGAAATATTAAAAAAAAAGTTACTCACCACTTTCAGCTCTGGCACTGACCGACTCAATGTCCATTCCTGGCTGTTGACGAAAGAGTCTAAAAAAGGAAAGAGAGACAAAAAAGAAATTAAGTCAAGCAGCATTGAAAGGTAATCCATCTGTTTGAACCCATTTGACCTCAGCTACAGATAATATGGTGTTAACAGTATTTCCCATCAGATGACGGTAAAGTACTTTACAGCTAAAGTTTATAGACTATCTTTAGGTGTGTGCAACAAGTTTTATGATAGATTCAGCTGTCGTTTAGATATAAGAACCCTATCTACAGTCTGGTCAGGTATTTAGGACACTTTGATGTACTGGGGGAATCGATTTTTGTGAAATGTTTCAAATGAAAGTTGAGCTTAGTTTCACCTATTTATTTTCCGTCATCTTTTATTGCCTGCACACAAAACCTCCACAGTTAACCAGTGGGATCACTGGAGATCTACAGAGCCACGCTGCACCCAGCTGACTGAAGTTAAATGGGTCAAACTGTTTGATAAAGATTAAGCCTTTCAAACAGGCAAACTTTTAACCTTTACTTATGTCATACACTCCAGGAGAAGCAATTTTTTCGCTTCATATTTTTCACTGCACTTCATTCTCGAGGAATTTCGGACAATATGATCAGAAAAACTAACAATTTAACACATTCGAGATGCAGAGAATGATCGATCAAGTGATTTTGAGGGAGCAAAAGGACAACAAAAAAATCTGAGTATATTGAAGATCATCGCCAACTTTGGCATCTTTCATCATTTTCTTTTTTTGTATCAATACAAGGATAAATCAAGAAAGTAATGAGCAGCTTAATCAAGAAAAAGAACTAATAGCAGATCTGAAACGCATTCAAAGAATCAACCAGTTTCTCTTTCTCCGTGACTAATTTGCTCGTATCAAGTTTTTGTATTTACAACTTATATATACACACACAACTGCCAAGAGGGAATTGTAAAACAGTAAGTACAATCTATGCAGTTCAATAAAAACCTTTCAACACAGTGCAATCGCTGACGAGGATTTAGCTAATCCATTTGAAAAGACAGCCATTATCAGGCTTGAGTCAACTTGTTTGGTCTTCCAGTGACATTTGAAGTCTTCGACTGAATAGTCGCGCACAGGCAGTCGGGAACGAGCGCTGTGAAGAACAACACAAACCCTCAAGAGCTAAAAACACAAATGACAACTCCACAAGCGGTGGCCCGTTTCCCACAGAGACGGAGTACACAACTATGTGTCATAACAACTATTAGAACAAAGACCACCTTCCTGTTTTGGATCATGGCTTCTCTCACCATCTGAACCCTTCCCCCTCCCCCTTCCTCCCCCAGGATGAAGAAGATACCATCTCCAATAATGGGGGGGTTTGGTGTGGGGGGGGTAGACTCCCTGTCTCCAGACAACAAGGTGTGTAATGCCAGGTGAACCCCACACACTCCTTCCTCACATCTGAACCATAACAATTAAAAAGGTGTTCACACACTAAACAGGGAGCCATCAGAACAGTGAGCCCGTTTGTTGCAGCGCTGGTGGTTTCCTTTTTGTGCCCGAGGCGATAAAAGAATGACAGCATAAACGCTAAGGCAACCACTGTCACTACGAGACGCGTTTTGTCCGTTCCTCTCCAAAAATGTGCGCCAAGAGCCCACATGACTCATAGCTGGGCAGACCTGAGACAAACATTCCTTTACCTATACGTCCCCCCCCCCCCCCACTCAAATGTTTACTTATTTCTGAGATCCACTTACAAAGAGCGTCACGCTGCTCCGTGTGTCCCACTTGTTGTGGGAGAGGAGAAGAGTTCACCTTCAACAGAAGGGCCTTTCACCAGGCCCTGATGGAGCGGCGTCGTCTTTAGACCTCCCGCCTCCCGTTAAGCCCTCTCTCTCTCATTGTGGGTCTGACATGTCTGAACACGAGCGAAGACACCCGCCTGATTTGGTTTCAGGTCTGAGACTATATCGGATAAGGTTTCTGCCTAATTTTCCTGTATTTCCTTTCCTTCTGTAAGGACCTATTGTTTCCAGATTCCATTCCCTGTACTGACTATGATGTTATTTTTCACGTAATTGGTGGGGTTGATAAACGGTCACAACGGGCAATTTGATAAACACATCAAAGTTCCGGTCTTTAGCACTCAATGGAAAAAAAAGCGCAACAAATAATCAATGAATAGCGAAATAAACAGACACTAAAGAGAGTACAATTAAGAAAATAAACTAACAGAACAAAAAGGCCTCCGGATGCACAGATGTTTTTTTTCCTCTCTCATTTGCCCAGTTCACATATTAAAACTTTCACAGATGGACACATTCAAAGAAAGGCCAATCCATTGATAACCATGCAGGGCAATTAAGTGTCATCAAAGGCCAACACAGAAATGGAGCTGCTGGCCGCTGACATGCGCTGCATTTCTGACTCGCTTACTATTGATCATGACAACAGCACTTACGCTTTCAACGACGTAAAAGCACAAAACGAGAAGAAAGGGAGAAAATGAGGAGGTTTTACACAAAATTGGACCTGACACTTGTGCATTACTCTTTTGAAGAAATCATCTGGTACATTCCCTCTGGCGAACACACCCTTTACAAACTGTAACACAGAGAAAATGCCCAACTTTTTCCATCCTTTGAGCAGGATACAGTACAACCAGTTTGGTCCCATGCAAAAAAAAGAAAAGAAAAAAAAAAAAAAGCCCTAATTGAATCCATGTGCTCGTGTTACGTCAGTATTCAAAAATGAGCACCCCTACATTACCGCGTCCCAGAATGCCTATGGAAACAGAGAGCCCCTGCATTTGTGATGCCTAGAGAGGACACCGGTGTCTTTGTCTCTGCGAGGGGGAAACTGCGTTGCCAGCTTGTTTGTTAGGTTTTTCACTTCACTGCTCGTGTCTACTCAGATAAAAATGACCATTCTGTCTGAGTGTAGCGAAGCACAATTGCTACCCCCCCCCCCCCTCCACCCACACACACACACACACACAACAAAAAACCACATGCGTATGGTTGTCTGAGTGTATGTGCATGCATACGTGCAGTGAATCTGAAGTGTTCTTTTGGAATAACAACCTTGAGGTCGAAACTTCCACTCCGACTGACTTTCCAACCATGCTTTCCCACCATCATAAATTACAGAGCGAGAACTTAGCTAGCAATTAGCTTTTCTACTTTGCTTGTACGCCAACCTCATGGCCAACCAACATTCCCCGTCCGACTACTTTCGCCATGCCCCTCTTGACGAAACGGTCCTGCATCGTCTTCCTGTTGCGTGCCGCTCCGTGGAGCCAGTCACACAGCAAACGACCTGGTTGAAAAAAAAAGAAAAAATATCTCGTCTTTGTTCTTCTGAGCTCCCCAACACCATCAAAAGGAAGTAAGTGAAAAACACACGCTCGGCAGAGAACAAGGTAACAATATTTATGCCGCGTCTGGACGGTCTGCCCTACTTGCAGCTCTTTAAGTTTTGTCTCGTCTGCAGACAGGCATTGATCACTTTCCTGAAAGTAAATTGGACATCTTGGTTCAAACAGGATTCTCATTTCACATGAGATTTGCAAATTGGGTTTAGAGACATCTTGCAGCACAATGCCCGGGTTGACTGACTCGATTAAGAGAAGGATGTGTCAGATTTATCTTTTCCGCTCCCCAAAACATGTGAACAAACTGCAAACGGCATACAAAGTGAAGGAGGACCTGTCAAATTGCAGACCCCAACTCAAACTTCAAACAAACTGTTTGTGGACTTGTCTAGAACAGCAGGATGCTGCTCACCTACTCAACCACAGTCCCGACGAACAAAATGTACCCTGGCTGAGATTTGCAGTGGCAGATGCTCAAACACGAGCTATAGTCAGTTATTAACAGATTTCCCTCCGCTCATGCTTTTCAATATCTTGCCTTCTCCATATTTCTCCCGCAGCGGGTGAGGGGGCATCGTCACAGTGTTACTGTTTGTCCCAATTTCCTAGAAAGTGTCTATTTGTCTCGAACATAATCACCTGCTGGGAGTCTGGCTCCCCCACCCTTGCTGGTGTAAGAAGAAGCCTCTTTAAAGTCAATTTATTTTAATATGCAGATTTTGAAGCAGGCAGAAAGTTAAGTTGTTGTTGTTGGCAGGAATTCACAGGAAGTGTATGAGAAGTAGCGAGGGAGAGAGGCGAAGGGAATTACATCCTCTTTAATAAATGTCATGTCTGATCCAAGAAAAAAAAGGAAAAATGGATGACAAACACGGGGGAATTTCTTCAAACGGTCAATAGGTAAAATGGCAAGTCAACGCATGTCAAAATAAATATGCATGAGTGAGCATTTTTACTGCAGAGACTTATTGCAGAGTTCTATCTACAGCGCCAGTCTCAGTATTTCAACCTTCAACAAGATGAGTGCATTGCTGACCACCTACGCCGCATTGCCAGCCACCCCTCCTCCAACCCAAAGACCCCCAGAGAGCCCCCATCCCAGCACACGGCTCACTGATCACTCATGCCTCCACGGGCTCGACAGAGTGGCTTTGTTCGTCCACAGGTGGGGGTGGGGACGCGGTGCACACACCTCAAACCCCATCACCCTGAATTCCCCCACCCGCCCCCTTCCCACAAAACCTCACAAGATTTAGAAGTTGTCATCGGGAAGCACTCGAACGGAGCGTGCGTGTGCGCGCATGTGTGTGTTTAGTTTTGTGAGTGCTGAGGCCTCGGCTTTCTGGATTTAATTTAGGAGCAAACACTTAGGCAGGTAGCAACAGGCGGCGAGGCCCGCCCAGAACACCTAACTACACTCAGGCTGATCGGCACACCTACATTCCTAATGCCTGACTTGAGCGACTCCGCTGTAGAGAAAACGGACAAATACCACTTGGCACTCCACCACAGGAACAGGTATCCTTGGTAACATGTCATGTGAGAATACAAATACACTGGGAGATCAACACGGTTGACCTCAGGACCCATTACAGAGTGTTATGCTAGCATGAGAACGAAATATCTGCTTTGCTGGTTCAAAGGTTGGCTAAATGAGAATAAATACAACTAATTAGGTCTTCGCATGAAGGTGTGAACTTGGATCTTGACACACAAAACGTCACAAATCAAAGCTATTAATGCAGGTGGTGGTGGTTTGCCTCCCTTGGCCTGATCTTTCAGGCAACTGGACGAACGCCCTCCACTTTCAGTGTCGTCCTTTAGACCAGTGCTTAAGTCGTCTTCCTTTTCCCCCCCGACCGGTCATTATAGCATGTAAGCCCTCTTAATTTAGCCATGCTAGGCCGCCAAACAAATCCCCATTACTGCCACTAACTGCTTTAATGCTACCGTTTTAAGCTGTGTCCTGTGTGTGGGGAACACGGAGACAGAACTGGGGCTGTGCTACGCCACAGTTGCACCACAGTAAAACACGCCATTATACTGTGTTCTCATCAGTCACTGGTGATTTGACTTTACTGTACTTACCTCCTCATTTACTGAACTTCAAAAATCTTATGTAAGGCAAATTAGTTGCTGCGTAAGTGCTTACACACAGGCAGTTCACAAATGAAAAACACTGGAGAAATAAAGTACCCCGAAATAGAAATTCCAAAAGGACTCTCTGAAACCAGACGTTTTTTTGAATGCCATCCAAACTCACAATTCCCCATGTGTTTTTCATTTGCCTGTCCTTCTTAAAAAAAAAAAAAAAAAAGTGCACTTCCTTCTTTCTTTTGAGCTCTAACTTTCTGTGCAGTGGAGGAGGGGCTGCAAATTGAGAACTGAGCTGAGAAATAAATTCAGCAATCTTGCAGGTCTTACCTTGACCTTTGTGGGAGTCAATGCCTGCCAGAGTCTCTATGGAGACTGGCTCTGACTTATTATTCCCTTCCAGGGGATATTGGCCGATTTCTTTGTTCTGGGGCTGCTGGCTTTCACATTTGCCACTGCACGGCTGCTCTTTCCTCCTGAAACGGTTGGCTATGAGCTGCCATATGCTCGGTTCTTCTTGAACTGGTTTGGAAGAGAGTTTTGTTGGACAGAGGGGTACCTCCATTACCTTGACCTTTCCCATGCTGCGGTAATGAATGTACTGCATGCCCCCATCCTCTACCTGCTCACTGGAAGTTGGAAGCATTCTTCCCGTGAGGTACGAGAAAGGCCGTGGGGGCATTGTGGCCTCCTCGGCCGTACTTTTAGTCCGAGAGTTCTCCTTTAATTCCCTTTCAGGTCCTGAAGAAACTTTGTCCCTGGGCCGAGTCCTCCTGATTCGCAGGCTGAGGCTCCTTCTTAAGGAGCTCAGTGTACTTTTTGGAGCTTCAGATTTACTGGATTTAGGAGAAGATTTGGCATCTTTGTCACTATCGTTGTCTTTGCTCTTCTCTGGAGACGCTTTGCCAAAAAGCCTCCAGCGGAAGCCGCCCCCTTTGAGAAAGCTGCCATCGCTGCCTGTGTGGCTGTAGCTCCTCTGGCTGTCTATCTCATCATCAGATCCCCTCTTTCTTAGCTCCAGTACCGTCATACTGACTGGCCTGGGCATCCAGGTCCTCTGGCGGACCCTGGGAATCACCTCTGCGGGGGCCGAAGGCCGCTGAGCCACAACAGTATTGAGGCCATCCACAGCCCTCAACTCAGCCTTCCTGCTCCTGTTCTGCTGGTTGCTTTCTAATATGCCTGCCCTCTTGAAGGGCTGCTGGGTCCGGGTCTCCGACAGGACGGGGCCGGGGCCTGCCAGCATGCACACACTCCTGGGCCTCCGCAGACGCCTTTCTTGTTCAAGTTGACAATCTCTTTGCTGCTTGACTGAGTCGCCATACATGCTCACCGTTCGCCTACCCAGCGGGGCTTCGTCCTGTCGCGACCTTCGCAACATGGCCCGGGGCAGAGAGCTGTGTCCTGCAACAGTGCCATGTCCCCCCAAGACGAGCCCTGTAGCATTGACGGTGACAGATCGCGGCGTTGAGCTCTGAACGTGTTGCTCCTGGGTGTCCGTCTGAGCGGCTGACTCTGCCACGTCCCTGCCTTGCTGTGAAGAGTTACCAGAGTACCTGCAAGGCTGTTTCAAAAACCTGTCCGTCTTCATTTTTCCCTCCACCTCTTCCAACTCCTCCTCATTCTCCTCCACGACTACCTCCTCTCTTTGCCTCCCAGCTCTGCCGGTGCAGCTCAGGGAGGGCCACCTGTCAAGCTCGTGCCGTGCCCTGCCCAGCCTGGGGCTGTTCTCCATTGGCACTACACTAATTATCTCTCCTCCTGGCTGGCAATTCTCAACCAGGTTGCGGGCGACCTGGCCCGTTCCCAGCGCTGACACCGGCGCATCTTCCTCTGTTTCGTTCAGGATGACAGAGATGTGGTAAACGGTTTTCCCCTGTTGGCCGACAGCTGTACTCCTTGGGGTCACATCCACGGTCCCACTGCTAAGGAAGAGCATGGCACTTGGCTCAAACCGATTCACTCATACATCCTCATTCACAAGCGTGTCGCAGTAGCCAGTGCTCACATTCTGAGTTGCTGAGATTCAGCTCATGAAGTCCTTCATTTGAAGACCACATTCCTATGCAAGGCATAATCCTTCACCTTTGACATGGGGGGAAAAAAAAAAACTTCAAAGTTAGAGCAAAGCCTCGCTGCCACCTGCATCCTCTGGCTCCTTTACTCACACAGGCATTTAGATGGTAGCTGCTCTCTCCCCACACTTTGTTCTACTTGTCTTGCACAGAACAAAAGAAAAAACTGGTTATCCACCGCTTGTTTTGCAACAAAGTCAAATCTGTGATAGTTGCAAAAGTTGCAAAAGTTGCAACTTAAGAAAAAATGAATCACCCTTCCTCTTTGGCAAGTTGCGAACTGTGAGCAATCCCTGTTGTTGACGGTGCGGACAAACCCCTTAATCTCTGAGCTCTTGCCATGCAGAGCATGAGGGAGTGTGTCTCTGTTTGAACTTTCAGCTGCCTTCCAACCCCCGGGACACATGGAAAACAAGGAATGGATCCCACAGGCTTTAAACACGCCCTCCTGATTTTCTCCACAGCTGCTAGTGGCCCCCCAGAGACATACACAGACAAAAGTGAACACGAGATTGAGAGAAGACTGAGCTGATTACACACCGCCGTTGTCAACAAAGACGGCCAGCTATGAATGGACACTGTGTGTCTTCTGAAAACGCGGAGAAGGGGAAGAAGAGAGAATGGAGCGAACCAAGTTCTTTGTTAATTTATCCACATTTTAGAGAACACCACGTTGTACTAAATTAAAGGGTTTAGTATAGCTACACTATGTTGTACACAGTTTGGTCATATCTTTGAGAGGGGAAAACCTTACACAATATGAAAAATTGCCTGCCTCTCACTACATGTCCTAAAAAAGAAATGCAAACCTAGCCTGTGTTAGTAATATGAAGTATCCACACTGCTACACACCACGCTTCCAGTGGCTCCCACTACACAGCCCACACACAGTGGGAGAGCTCAAGTTTAATGGACCAAGCAGCCTTTACATTTTCCTGTCCCATTTCCTCTTTTTCCACAGGTGTTGTGCTCTACGAGGCTTTGGTGAACTGAAATGGGGCCATGAAATACGGGGCCGTGGACTATATAAAGAGCTTCATCTGAATCAAGCCAGATTTTACCTGCTGGACTCTGCAGCACTCTGGTTACAGTGTGGTTTGGGCTGGAACACTGCCCCTTTGTGGTCAGGAAGAGAAAAGGGTAGGACACAAAACTAGGGGAACGTTCGCCTGAGGTTACATTGATATCAATGTAATGAACAGTGGCCTCGACAATGTTTTTTATTGCACAACATCAGAACCAGCGCGCTCTAAAATGGGATATTCTATTGAAACCTCTCATTACGGCATTGCCTGTATTAAATATAAACACAGGTGCATGATCATTTAGCATATATTGCTTGTGAGGGAGAAAACCTACAACAAAATGACGGCCAATTCTCAGAGTGCGTCACTGTGGGAAATCATGACTGCGTCACTATGGGAAATCCAGTGTAACTATAAAGCTGGAAGCTGCAGTCCAGGCGTCACAGCAGCACTTGATTTAAAAAAAAACCTTTCATAAACACCCTAAAGCCCTTGAATGGCTGAAATATTGATAGTTTTTTTCAGATTGACAGAAAAACAAGCTCCAAAATGACATTACTTTAAGCTCATCTGTATCAAGGCCTTTGCCATTTCACACCATTTACTGTGCGTGTACTCATATTTGAGGTGTTTGTTGTTGCATTTTTTTCCCTTTTGTGTTCTTATCAGCAGACTGAGTGGTGTTGGAATGAAAACAATCTAAACTATTTCAGGTTTTGTTCCAGGATACCCAGTGCTTCACTTAACACCACCTACTGTAGACACACATACACAAATCGGGGATATGTTGAAGTTTCTTATGAGAGAGTATTAAGTAATACCAGTAAAATGTCAAGATGCCTTGACGGGGAAGTAAGGTCCCGTGTTAAGCTGTCAGAGCTCACTGTGGCGGCCTTTACCTGAGTCTTTGAAGCAGGGGTTTGGAATGATATGAGGCTCGTCGACAAGCAAAAAGTCCTTTTCGCTCCATTGGCTCTGGTGGTGTCGAGTTCGTCTACGACCCCCGAAGCACAGCAACATAGTTTACCTCAAAAAGGAACTTCTTTGTGACTCAAAACGAAAACATCCAGGTGTCTGAAATATCCTGTGTCAGTTACAATTGTTGGTCATCCTTTAATTGCCCTCTCCTCGTGGATTTTTTTTTTTCTGCTTTTGCTTTTATCAGGCCGTGCTGTGAAAATCTCCTTGCGTCTCAATTCTCAGCTCCAGCATGTTCCCGTCGCTTTTGTCCAGCATGGCTACCAAAAAAAAAAAAAATACAAATCAATAAAAAAAATCTCCTTTGTCAGTTCCATCTCGTTGTGGCCATGAGTTGCCCTCCATGCAGACCTGATAATGTGGTTACCAGCAGAAGCCCGACCGCTCACCGGACAGTCTGAGGAAGTGGCCCGGAGAGGCCATGTGTCATGGTTTTCTTAGAGCCGTTTCCTCCTGGTAATTCTTAATGCAGGTGTTGGCTAACAAGGTCCTACATAAGAAACACTGATAGGATTAAAGTTAATCCACCATCCTGTTGTCTCTGGGTCCAGACGAAAACCCGCGCTGTGGTAAATCATGAGATTTCAAAGCACTGACGGAGTAACAGAGCTTCTCTTGTGTGCCCCTCTCTCCTCCTGTGTCCCACAGCTAAATGTTTCTTCCTCTTGAAACTGTATCTTGATGGCAGCTGGGAGGGTTTTCAGAAAAACTGGATTAGCGTGTTTTGAGGTTCCTGAATTACCCTCCGCCTCCGCATCAGTGTGTACACATCAGCCTCACTGCGAGCAGATGTCGTACCGTGTGTGTTGGCCATTTATCCGTTTATCTGTGCGTGTTTGTGTCACTGTTACAAACATGAGTGTGCCGTTGTTGTTTTGACAACAGGACTCTGACCTGACTTTGTTCTTTACTTCCGTAAAGGCTACATTCAAAATCCTTAACACAGAAGAGTCACCTCTATCTGTCGTTGTCAGTAAATAAACAGAAAAGATACAAAGATGGATTTTGTTGAATATCCCAAAGGCCCTTTTTTTTTTGTACTTTCCTCGCATTTTACAAATACATTACAAATGTTTATCGAAAGTAAATCAGAAAACAAGAGGGGACATTTTAGTTGTTTTTTTTTTAAATCTAATTCGAAATAACACGAACATTTCATTCAGAACAGATATCCTCATTGTTTTCATTAAAAAAAAACTCATTACCTCTTCTTAATTGAATTCAATAAGAGTTTATGTTAATCAAGCAGTATTTGTATTTTCAGTGGATAATCACTAAGGATTACTGCATACTGATTTGAAAACATTCCTACAAGAAAATTCTAGGGACCTAAATTGTAATTCCTGTTAATTTTGAAGATTTCTTATCAGGTTGCTGGTTTGTCATATATCATTTTCATGCTTAAAAAAAACATAAAAATGTGTCATAAAAATATACATCTATGTATTTTTGTGTTACATTTAGTTTTACGAAGGAGTCCAATGTTAAAGTAAAGCCTCACGTTGCCTTATGCGTAAAATAATGACCCCGGTCTTGATGAATACAGCCCCAATCATCAAACATTGAAATTAGATTGGTACTCCGTATCGGCCGATACCCAAAGCCCAGATATTGGTATCTGGACTGGAAAGCTCTGATTGGTGCATCCCTAGAAAATTCGTTTTCAAACTTTGAGCCAACTTTAACTTTTGAAATTAGACGACCTCACTCGGATGTCTCCTCGCTGCGGCCAGCGACTCCCGTACGCCTGGAGATAGCGAGTGGCTGAATTGGGGAGAGGTTTTCACAGTATCATCAATTACCTCCAGGGCTTTAGCAATTTCAGGGGCCTGTGATACCTTCTGAATACCTGTTGGCAGGAAGCGCAGGGCCGATACGTTTGAAGAGCCGACGTGACAGACGGGCAGCACTGGCGCTGGCGTTGTCTAGCATATTGCGTGATGCAGACAAGCCACGAGTCCAGCTCACCAACCCCTCGTCAGCATCGGAAACATGAGTCAGCGCGAGGGAGACGGCTGTGCACATAT
The DNA here is from genome assembly GCA_016806645.1 of Ophiodon elongatus. Lineage (NCBI taxonomy): Eukaryota > Metazoa > Chordata > Actinopteri > Perciformes > Hexagrammidae > Ophiodon > Ophiodon elongatus. Next base: position 946,083 of record JACSYO010001668.1, on the reverse strand, counting down.
GTACACGCTTTCAAGGAGGCAGTTTGCTTCGTCTGGCAAAACAGGGAAACAGGAAGAGTCGGCGAAGGTGGCGACCTGATTTAGGATGCTCAGCATAAGGCTGGTAGGTGGTTGTAGTCATACGCGGCCTAATTTCTTCTTCTTTTTTTTTTTGTCAGTAAGGTGTTGCTGACCTCATTCGCACATACACAACAGCAGCACGACTCACACCTGACGCTTCCTCCAGCAGCGCTCTCTACTTTCAGAAAGCACGAACACACGTGTCATCCGCTTTCATTCGGAGGTGTTCGGTGACGGCTCGGCATGACATATCGGTGTCAAGGCTCGTGACAAGGTTTAATGATAACTCCCCCACCTCCCCAGGTACTGATGTCATGATTTTAAATATAGCTAAATGTGAACATGTGAAGGCATCGCACAGGGTGGGAGTTAATCACAGTATACAGAACGCGTCCTCGACATCCGACCTCACTGGAGTGGACGGAGTCAGAGACAGTGATTGGCGTCATCGCAGAGTAATAAACACATGAGCTCTGGGTTTCTCATCAGCCCCGGACGCGATTCTGCCCGAGGCTTCCATCAGACCAAATGACTCCCGATACCATCGTCTGGATTTTAAATTCTAGCTGGTTGCGAGCCCAAAAAAAAAAAAAAAAAAAAAATGCAAGTAGCCGCGCTCCTTTTGGGCAAAAGACGGAATAATATTGAGACTTAGTTGAATTACATACAGGGGAGAAGAAAATAAAGATTCTCAGAGCATTTCTTTCAATACTATGTCAGGGCTGTATGACTCAAAATCGATATGTTACTTTTATATCTCAAAAGGCAAACAAATTATAAGTTTTAACCAGAGCACCCTGAATTCTGTGTTTAAATAAAATAAAAAATATGCAGAATTATTATGTTGCAAGTTGCTTCGTTTTGAATAAAGATGAACACGATAAGACTGGGTGTTTATGTTTCCTAGGGGGGCGCTCATTAAAGCATTTAGAGAAGGCTTTAACCAAACATCCCAAGATGAGAAAAATTAAGTTGGTCCATGACTCCATGAATGTCCCCATTAGTATTTTTTTTTTTTTTTATGGTCTACAAAGCATTTTAATTATTTTTATGGAATTTAAGGTCCCTACCTCCCTAATTATTTCTCTGCTTGCAGATATTCAGCTACAGTGACAGCGATGTTAAGCTACTTTGCTAATAAGCGACTGTCAGCTGGTAAACTGTTATGAGCGGTTATCAATAAGCAGCTAGTGTGTGTGTGTGTGTCCAAAATCGCTTCCCATTTACAATACAGTGCACGACATATACAGTCGTGTTGTGTAACAACAATCACGTTTTTAAGCAAAAGTGACAAATATTCTCTGGCTCTACCTCATTCATTGTGACGATAATCTGCTTCCTTTCTTTCTGTGATAATAAACTGAAGTTCTGGACTGCTGGTAGAAGAAAACAAGCGATGACGACTTCACCGGGGCTTTTGGGAATTTAGCTTTTTCACTGTTTTTCTGACATTTTATGGACCAAATGATTAATCTGTAAAACAATTGACAGACAAATCAAATAATGGAAATAGTCATTTCTAATTATAGTGCAGGTGCTATTGTTATTATATACTTTTAATTGACCACATTGAGATGAAGTTTCATAACCCATGTCTTCTCTTGACTGATCAAGCCACTATTGTGGCACATAACTAAGATTCAAAATATGTCACTACGTCTTTAAGAAGAAAAAAGGAAGGGAATAAATCATCACGGCTAATTAGAAGTGTGGGCAGTCACAAGGGAGCTCCTCTGGAGCGCCGATGTTTTCCTGGGTGTGACTATTCAGCTCTCTGTGGCACAAATTACCACTTGATGTGACTCCCCCTCCAAAAAAACTCACAAACAGATCAGTCGAACTGTGAATCCCCTTGAAAGATCGGCTTTATAGTTCGAAAAAAGAACGACACACAGGAATGGATGTTAAAGGCTGACGACTGAAATCAAGCGTTCCTCCCCCTAATTAATGTACAACAGCATTTATATCCAAATGGCACAATGAGAATCGCTTACAAAACGTAAATGTAAACAAGCTGCAGTTTTGGTGTGATGTAAGCCAACCTCTGCATGCAGGAACACAAACCAGTGAAAGCAAAAACACAAACACACTGTGAACATATGCAAAAATGTGCTTTTGAATCTCCCAGGTGATTTAACCACGACAGCCTTGTGCACAATGACCCATCAATTAAAAAAATAAATAAAAAGACTCCTTTCACCCTCCCCCTTTCTGCATCGCCGCTGAATTAATATCTGCAAATGAATAAGTCAGGAGAACCGTACACAGAGACAGAAGGGCTACAGACAGCAAGGAAAGTTTATGATAATTACGCTTGCAGTAGTGGTATTGAGCGTGGGCGTAGAGCTTTTTAAAATTCAGCTGCACTGGCGACGAGCATACGTCACCATTGCTCCACTGCAGAGAAAATGATAGGTTCGAGGACGTCTGTGGGAGGTTGTGAAAAAATTCCAGACGCTTCTGTCTCTAAAATTCAGGTTTTTTGAGAGCGAGAGAGAGAGAGAGAGAGAGAGAGAGAGAAAGAGAGGGGGAGAGAGAGAGAGAGAGAGAGAGAGAGAGAGAGAGAGAGAGAGAGAGAGAGAGAGAGAGAGAGAGAGAGAGAGAGAGAGAGAGAGAGAGAGAATAAGACTGAATGGGAGAGACAGTGTGTATTCGTTGCATAACCTGAGCTGTAAAAGCAACATTGATGCCCACTGCTAATTTTCCTGTTTCCACTGACAGAACATACTAAACCAAGGATCAGTGTTGGCTTGCCGTGTGTGTGTGTGTGTGTGTGTGTGTGTGTGTGTGTGTGTGTGTGTGTGTGTGTGTGTGTGTGTGTGTACGTGCGTTTGCACCTGCAAATGTACTGAACATGCATGGGTGGGTGAATAGGCGGTAGTCTTGACTTCATGACCATTGCTTCTAGCAACCATAACTACCAGCCCGCAGCCAATATGTTACTATTCGCTTGAAGTGTCAGATGAAGAAATGTAAAAAAAAAAAAAAAGAAAAAAAAAAAAAGGTGCAGAAAACAGTGGGTGAGGTTTGCAGACTTGGCCGGAGAGAATGGAACAACTTAACACAGGAAAGAAAAAAGGTCAGTGTGAAATCTCAAACAACTGGGAACGGTTGAGGGGAAACACGGAGGCACATAGCGGTTTGTAGAGGACGACAAAATGACCAGTGAGAGAACGTAGGAGGAAGCTGCAGAGAGATGCAACGTTTCTACTGGCAGGTTTGTGTGGGCTGGTGGCTCCCAGTCCTCCTCCGCCTCTACACATTAGTTTGCAAACCCCCGCTTGCTTCTGGTGTCATCTTTTCAAACTTGCCTTGCAAACTCGCTTTTATGCAACAGCTTCTGATGTGCTATTGCATTCTGAAATCTGTATTATAAAGTAGGAGCAGCGATATCGGTGTTAGTTTGGGTATTGTTACGCAGCAGCACAGCGATGCGCTTGATTTTAGAGAATCAATTCGCTGGACACAATGACCAATGATGGCTATAATGTGCGGTAATTTCTTGACACATCCGCGAGAGCGACCGGAACACGAAAGGGAGGTTGAGATGTAGGGCGGCCGTTTGTGAGAGTGAAAGAAATCCCTTTTAAAATCGTGCTTCGCTGTCATTTAGGGGAAAAGAGAGCCTTGAGGTATTTGAAAGGTCTCGTCGCAGCTTCTCGCGCGTCACTCACAAATATCGATGCCCTTCAAACTGGATCATCATCACCGTCTTCCTCCAATTTTCCTTCCTGCAGCGGCAGCGTGTAATCTGTCACGCACCACCTGGCCTTCAGCTGCATTCTTGCATCTCGCCGCCATCGTCTTGTTACAATACCGCAGTTGTTAAAATAAATGGAACTGCCAATCCCAAGCTAAGTCAGCCACACACTGACGTCATCCTGCTACGACACCGTGAAGTCACTTGAAACTATGAAACCGACTTTGCTTTACTTCGGATTTTCCGTATGCCTTTTGCTACTCCTCGTTAGATGTTGAGATTCTAAAATGGTAACGCGAGGCGTTGTCATCGCTTCTTTCTGTTGGTTTTCATTCAAAAACCACGATCCTGCTGTGTGTCTTTCTACGGCGTCTCTCTCTCGAGAAGAAGAAGAAGAAGAAGAAGAAGAAGAAGAAGAAGCAGAAAAATCGACGGCATAATAATACAATTCTGTTCGGTCTCCTCCTGTTTCACTCCTTTCAAGGCCTTTCTTTCCGTGCCGTTGCAAAAAGAGGGCCAAGAATAGCGACACATTTGGGCACAAGCTCCCATGTAATTTCCCCACGCCTTTTGTCTCCGTTCCTGTGCCGCCCATGCACGCTGAGACAATAAGCTGGGAGCTTCGTTGTGAAGCTGACAACACTATTTTACAAAGAAGTCAGGAGGAAGACCAGCGTTCCCACTGATGCCCCCGCCCCCCCCCCACCCCCCACCCCACCTCCCGCGCTAATAACACGCAAACCTATGCAGCAGCTGCTGACTGATCGTACACAGGAGGCTTTATTTGTTTCCATCCATGCTGATACAGCCCATGAACCTCAGGTTTACAAAAATAAAAAAAAGTTTGTGTGAAAAGATCCAGTGTTCCAGGGCCCTTTGCGTGCTACAAAACAGTTATGTAATCAGTTTTGCAGATACAGATAATGGCACCAAGGGTTGTGACGCATCACCGATTCTGTATTCAATGTGGGATTAATTATTGTGTTCATTTAACTAGCATATCTGTGACTGATGAAAATCTCAAACCCTCAGCCGGGGGAAACGGCTCCGTCAGTCACCTGTGGAACTAAAGCTCCCAATTAAGCCACGCTCCACCGGATCAAGTTGAGTGGCGCTCGGTGTGATGGGCGCCGTGGTAACCTGGTTACTGAGAGTGATGGGCACAAAATGGAAGAGGTAAACATACAAAGATGTTTGCAACTAAAATAATTTCTCAATATAACCCCCCCCCCACCACTCCCCCCAAATTTCTAGATTCCCTCCCGGTGGCTCGCACAGACCTGAAATCTCACCGAGGCTTCAAAAGTGGGACTTCAGCGTGAAATTGAACGACTTTGAAATCATTTACACTCAACGCTGTGAACCTCCATCAGAAATGACAGGCCATCAGTATTCTGGAGGGGAACATGTCCGACAGCCAGACACAGCGGCTTAGTTCCAGCTCAGTCGGCATCCACACACTGTCTGAATGACACAGACTGGAGAGGCCGCCGCAAACATCTCCATCCTAATTGGTGAAGTTTCATGACAGGTCAATTTGTCAAAGTCGGCATGGAGCAGTTACATTAGCGCTCTTCGTGACGTTTTTTTGTTTTTTTTAAAAAAAAATGTAAGCGCCCTTAACATAATGACGCGTCATCCTGTCCCTGCCAGGTACATCGGAGGAGGAGGAAACCTTTCTTCATTGTTGCTCGCGGTTTCAGTCCAGTGGGATGTGGGCACGAGCGGCCGGCCGAGGTGAACCAGAAAAAGGGCTGAATGTGATTAAACTGGACGTGGGGACACTGAGTGATGCTGCCCGGCTAGTATTTCCTGCAATTTGCCTTTCGAGAAATGAGGCCCGCCTGAGGCCTTTTGTTATAATGTCAACCGAGTCGGAAAAATGGCAGCAATGAGATGGACTAGCTGGGATATTAGGAAACGAAAAAAAAAAAAAAACAACAGCTTAACATCCTCACAAACATTACAGAAACAGAGAAACATGAGCTTGTTTTGGTCAATTTTTTTTTTTCTCGCGCTTTTTTGTTAAATGTGAGGATATCAAAAGTGCCGATCAGAAGATTTGATTCTCCGCGGGACACCCCAGTGTGCCGAGTGCACAGTTTCTGTGACTCCAGCCGATACTTTACCGCAGAGTCTTCGTCAGGTTTTGACGCTGACGAGTGAAACATTTAAAAACGTTACAAAGAACTATTGGCCATCAAATCCTCCCTCAAAAAACAGCGCCTTCATAAAAAAAAATTTAAAAAAAATCACACAAAATCAGAGAGAGAAAAAAACGAAAGGTAGACAAAAACTGTATGAAGCAAATTTGTAGGATTGAGGAAACATGGGGGAGGGGGCGGCGGGGCAAGGGGGGGGGGTTGACCTGTTTGATATTTCACGTGAAGAGATAAGTGCTGCGTAGTCAACCTGGAGGGGTAAAAGGGAAAAAATTAAATGTACTTTGAAATCATATTAACTGATATTCATCTAAACACCCGTATTCCTCGAGAAACACCGCGAGAGATCAACTCGACTTCCTCAGACTTGTATCCAGCCTCGAGATCGAATTCTTCCAGAAGCTGACAAGCCATCTTTATTAGACACGGGGGAGTTCTCGCTTTGGGAAGTGTCCGAATCTAGTCGATTTAATGGAGGCACATATCTGCTGTACCAAAGAGATATATTTAATAACTTCTGCAGCCCTGTGGAGAGTGTCCAAGCACGCAGCTGCCACGCGAGTACAGAGCAGAACTTTAAGCAAACATCCACGATGCAGCCACCATCTCTGCACTTTACGTGATGGCATGTCCAATTTCGGATATTTTTTTAATTTCAATAACCGCAGCAATATGCACATTTCCACCTGTAACCAATCACTGGCGGCAAAGAAAATTACATATAAATTGCCATTAACAGGCATTTAATGAGCTTGGGCGAAAAATGCTGCACTTGAGAGGCTGATGTGTCCCGGTTTATGTATTTCATCTACCAGAGGGCTCTTCAATGCACTTAATAGAACATATCGTCTATGCAGAGCATGTACAGGGTGCATTATTATTCAGCATTACTGCCTCGTTGAGATTTGAAGTGTCATAACCTCCTACACCTTCAATCCATGTTAACTTTTCAGCAATTGATTTTTCCCCCTGCCACTGAGGTTGATTGTGTTTGAATATGATACACAAAAGGCACACGCGCACACACACACAGACACACACACACACACACACTCTCTCTCCACAGGCATCCCATATCTTCCCCTGTGTAATCCAAAGTGAAGTAAGCAGCCTAATGAGCTGAGGATTTTGGTTTGGGCTACGGTGGAAAAACAAACCTTAGCAGCAAGAATTGGCGTGAAATGAACGTGAGCGCCTCTCCTCCTCCTCGTCCTCGTCCTCGTCCTCCTCCTCCTCCTCCTTAACTTGATCATATCCGCCCACAACCCTCCACCTCCCTCCCACCCCCCCCCCCTTGTGCTTGCTGAAACGATGCATCAGCAGCATCCCCAGGAGAAGGGAGACCTGCTCTTCAACTAGACCCTCACAAATAAACCACCACGATGCGCCGGCTCCATCTGCTCCCACACCTTCTGGGAAGATCCGCTTCTATAATGCGATTCTCCGTTACGTAACCCTGCGTGATAAATAACCGCAGACACTCAGAGATTTATGAAATCCAGGGGAAGCCCCCCAAACCCCCCCCCGCCGTCCCCTACCCCCACACTGCCTGATCTACAATACTAGGAGATGACAGCTCTGCTATTTTTTACTCCGGCATCTCCATAGGTACTATGGTTTCTGAGGTCACATGGCAGCCCGCCCCTCGGAGAAGCACACTGCTGCAGTGCACTATTTCTGGGCTCCAGGAAGAGACAGGTGTGAGCGCTGGGGGGGGGGGGGAGGGGGGGGAAACCTGCTGAAAGGTGCTACAGCACTCCGCTGCTTCACGGCTGACGGTGGGAAAGATACCGCATGGTGTAAAAAAAATAACTGGTATACCAAACCTGCCCCCTGTTTGACCTCTAATGTGACGGAGGGCAGTTTAAAACAAGCCACGGTCAGAGTTTGGGGATCAAAAAGGTAAAAGCTCGCGTAGGCTGCTGTTATTTCTGACAGATCGTCTGGATTGAGTCGGAAACGTCCGCCGCTGCATGCCGATGAGATCAGCACGGCAGCGGTGTCAGTTTTGCGCCTCATCACAGTGACAGCTGCAGGATGGTGGGCATTATGTCGACATCGGACTCCCTTTGCCTCGTCTATCTGGTGAAAAGGCCGGCCTGGTACATTCAGAGGGCTGATAAAGAACTCTACGACTGACAACACAAAAAGGCCAGATGGTAGAGGCAGTGTCTCGGTAGACGTCTTACGATAATGTGCATAAAAAGTCATCTCTTAGTGGATCTTGCTGAACAAGAACCATATCTAGTATCTTAGCGATTCGCTGTCTGAGTCCCAAATAAGTCCTGCACACAATAAGTGTGTATAGCTTGTCGAGCAGAAAACTGAATTTGACACACAGTACAATGATGTCATGTTTTAGGGCAGTGTTTGCCAACCTCTTTGGCAAATGGCCCCTTCAGAGAAGCAGTGGTTTACTATCAGCGGCCTGGGAGCCTGTCCAATAATTCACAAGAAGAAAAAAAAAAAGCTAATGTTAGAAGAAAACTACGTGTAGCCCAAATCTTTTTTGATAATCTCCAGACCACTCAGATTTATCCTGCAACGCTCTGGTCCTGATCCTCGTGACGGGAACCCACTGTTTTAGGGCATGACTTATTGTGTAAGGAAACATCAGTTAAATAATCTCACATTTCTAAAAAACAGGCAAGCCTTTTCGGTTAATCCAAGGTCAACGCAGGGTCAAAATAAAAAGCCTCTGGGCCTTTTAGGAAATTAATCATTCAACAAGAAATGAAAAAAAAATAATGAAAACTGAAGGGGCTCCACTCAATTTATTATAAACTGAGACAAATCAGGTTTTTTTTTTTTTTTTTTTTTTACAAAGGACTGTGTAACGAACACATCCATGTCCTCTGATGTTATGCGTCTGTATTTGTTACGCAGTCAGAAAGCTAATGAAACTGCCCAAGTTCAGATTGCAAACAAGCCGAAACGCGGTTGTTTCAACAACAATTAACGCAAGAGAAGAAGAGCGATACCATCTTCCCATTAGATGACGCTTATTTGGTTATCAGCACACCACGACCTCAACATATTCAACATCACTGCTCTGCTTCAATGCACCGACGTGGAGCGATAAATCTCTGGCCTAATGGGAGCTGGAAGACAAAGCCTGTGGACGTGAGCCTGCTGTCACAATGAGTGACTATTTTAGGGAACGCCACGTTGAGAGGTGATCAGATAAAAGATAAAAAAAAAAAAAAAAAAAATTGATTTTACTCTAATGCATAAATTAAAGGAGTGGTGATCCTGTGGGCTCCAAGCTCCCAAAACAGGCGGATATGAATCCTCTCCTTATTGAACACGCTGGAGACAGAGAGTCTGTCAGTAATGGAAATGTTCTTTCACAGTCCACCGCGGTTGCAAATAAAAGTTATTCGATTCAGGGATTTTATGGGCGTCAGGTATAATATAAAAAAAAAAAAAGAAGAAAAAAAAAAAACATATCGTGATGACTTATCACAAATGAACACCCAGCGGTTTTAAGTGTGCAAAAGATGCAACAGCATGGCAAATATTTAGCAGAAACAAGTGATCGAGTGAATAAACTGCAGTGTCAGTCTCGATGGCAATTTCCCGCTACTCATAACGGCAAATTAACTTCCCGTGTAAACTGTGTAAGGAGGTAAAATGCATGTTTGCTTGCGAAATGCTTGACAGATAAAGCAGCTGCTCCCTGGGATTCAGTCTGACTTGCGCTGGCTTTCACTTTCGTAGACTTTGCTTCGAAAGCACACACAGTGGGGAAGTCATGACACATGCACATTCGGTAGGAAGCAAACACCACGGAGAAGGAATAACTCACACCGAGGCCGCGCTTGCCAGGATCCTGCAGGGGCACTGACCGCGAATAAACCCTCTCGACTATTCTAATGCTTATTCTAATAATACAAATATGTGGGAGAGGAATTGCTAATTATCCTCTTCACATGTAAATAGCCGCGCGTTCTGCTGTGATCCTGTGTGTGTGTGTGTGTGTGTGTGTGTGTGTGTGTGTGTGTGTGTGTGTGTGTGTCTCCATCGAGCTCCTGATGGCCCCAGCGATGAGTCACGCTGCAACAGATCTAAAAAGGCCCAGAGAAACTTGTATCCATCCATCATGGTATTACAGCTTACTCACTCACGGGTAATGTCACGCGACGCCTTGATGCATGTTGGCATTATGGAGACAGACATTCCTACTTATTTTTAAGGCTTATGGACGGAGGAAACCGTCACATCCCTCAAACCCGATATGGCTGATGTGGAGACCATCGGAGGTGCCACTTGATCCCTGTCCTCGGCGTGATTTCCCACTTATCAGATATACACACACACACACACACACACACACACAGCTTGAGGCGAAGTCACACCACGGCCCTTTAAAAAAGACTTCTCTCGTGATTATAAACGCGTCTTTCCAGATAACGTGACAGGAATAACCTGAAAGTGAGAAAAAGGACATTTGCAATTAAATATACAGGTCACTTGTGGGGAGGAGGGGTGGTTGGGGGGGGGGGCCTTAACCGTCCCGGTCCACTCAACCGGAGCCACAAAATAAATGAGAAATGCAGTCAGTCAAGTGATAAGGACGGAGTATAATCCTGGCACACTGGCCTTTTTTTTTCTTCTCCAGATACTCCAAATAGACTTCCAGATCCACGGATAATAACCAAAACACAACAGCATCTGTGCAACCGCCCCTGGAGAAGGGACAGCTGTGGAGAGTAAACAAATAGCTAATCTGACTTTAGCCAACAACTGAGCACTGCGTTGACACAATAAACGGAGGGGATTCATTTAAATCCCAACATAAGCTCTGCCCACGTACTGCGCAGAGGACGGGCACAACACCACCGACACCCCCGGGTTCTGCGTTTCCGGCGCGTACGGGTGATGCCGCGTGTCGAGGCGACCGGTCCGTTGTGGTCCCGCTTCAGATTTGACGCGGCAAAAAACCTACTTTGCTCCTCCGTCGGGCTGAGATGTATAAAGACAGGGTTTCATTTCACATCAGAGGTCAAAAGGAAGAAAAAAAAAAAACTCTCCTGGTGTGCATGCGGTGGCGGAGCGTCACCACAGGGGGTCGCTGTTGCTGTATGAAAATACTAAACGTATTTAGGGAGTAAACTCATCAAATCATCTGGAGCTTTAGCATATTTTTACTACTTGTGCTGAAAAGGAAATGCAGAAAATCTCACAGGGGGACAGACAGTACAGACTCGTTTCGCATGCAGGTTTCCAGGGTAACCATTTGTCATATTTTCTAAAAACAAATCCTGTGAAACTGAATTTTGCCAACATCATAAACATGTGCAGATATTTCATCTTCCGGCACATACAACACCGTGGCTCTTGAATGTTAGCCATAGCAACAGAGGAGTGAAAACCTGCCAGCTTGTGCTCACTGTGGACAATCCACCAGCAGCATGCACGGAGAGGTTGGGAGACGGATATTACATAAGAAGCTCATCAGTGGGGTAGTGGCCCACGCACTCCGCATCCTCAGCAGAATCTCTCACTGTTGATCGGCCTCTCACTCAAAGTAAGAACAAAATGGCTGAGGTGACTGGCTGAGAGGGGGGAGAATGCAGCAGAGAGGCTGCAAATTGATGTGAATAATTAGCCCGTTAAAGAGATGCTACTCAGTGCAAGTGAACTGGGCCTCTATACGATCCGAGGGGGGGAGGGGGAGAGAGGGGGAGGGGGGGGACGCTCAACATATTAGAAATGATCAAATGCTACAGGGAAGGGAATGCTAATTAGCCTATTAATGCATAGCAAGCATTATTCATGCGTTGCAATATGAAAGTTGCTGTTGTTCCCGTGTTTACCCACTACATTTTGTTAACAGACGGCCGAGTGGGGTCCGTGGGGTCAGTGGGGTCAGTGGGGTCAGTACTGCAGTTAGAGCGAGTGCTAATTTATCAACCACGCGATCCTTGACCTTTAATACGAGGCTGCGGGGTTTTTTTTTCTTTCTATGCGGCAGTTTTTGTAGGATTTTGAGCTCATTGCACCGACTGGCAAAGTGTCAATGAGAGAAGGAGTGAACTGGACCGTTGTGATCAGTTTGTTTGCATGACGTGGCTGTTAAATTACTTTTGAAATAAAGTCTTTATGCTCATAATGTTAAGCAGTTGATTGATGATCAATTCATTATTTGAGTCATTTTTCAAGCAAAGATGCCAAACATTCACTGTTGACAGCTTCTCAAATCTAAATATTTGAGGGGTTTTTGGAGCAATTTCAATACTTTGCCTTGGTCTACTGGGACTTTTAAAGGAATTTATTTCTGTCATTTTATCGGCAAAACCATTAACGGAGAAGATATTGAGCAAATAATCGTTAGTTGCAGCCCTACAATAAACATTCAACATGTGGGCTGTTTTCAGACAAAAACAAAAGCCAGTTAAACAGGTTACTTTGGACTCGAGGAGATGTATTTTCTGAGGTGTTATTGGACAAACGATGAATCAGGATATGAAAGGCAGATAAATTGATAGTAAAAAATACTCACATGAGACAAGGAAAAGCAGCAGATTCTTACATTTCCTAAGCTGGAACCATCAAACTATTTGGCATTTTGGCAATTATGAAGATAGTTGCAGACAACCTTTCTGTTGGCCCACTAATCAGTTGATGAACTAATCGCTTAAGCACCAACTGTACGGCAGCTACAACACGAGGCCTTCGCATTAGATCCGCAAAAAAAAAGACAGCCCTCTAATAAAGCAGCCAACTGAAAGGACAAATCTTCTTCCACCAGGTGGTCGCTGATTGTGATGTTTTCACAAACCGCCGCCGGGCCTCCAGCTGCGGCGTTGCCACAAAAGGCAGAAGTGTGTGCGCTCCCGGCGTGTCACGTTGTTGTCACCCACCTCATTTCCCAGCAGATCGACGAGGGTCGACACCGCCGTCAAATAACCGGCATTAAAGCCCCTGTGCGCCGGGCCGCGTGCCCATCGCCTGCCTCCGCTCTCGCCGGCCCACAAAACCCACGTTGACTCCACGCCCACTTGCCACTCCGCTGCACCGGCAACCAGTTGCCGTGGCAACCACAAAGCCCTCGTGTGCCTGTTTAAGTGTCGAGACAAATTTCACATTTCACTTGCACAACGGTTCATTTTTCATTCATGAATCCGTTTCCACATCTGCCCGTCTCCTTCTGTGAGCAAACCTCATGCTCAAAATTTGAACTCCACGCTCTCCAAATTTGATTGCAATGTGGCGCGGAAAATTAGGCAAACAGACACTCAGACACTGTTTTCCATCAACGTCTGCGTCTTACAGAACTAATAAAAGTGCCGCAGCTTCACAAAGTAGGCCATGATGAGCAGAGAATAAACGGATAGCTATCATCTTCAAATAGCTATAAGATGGATGAGTATAATTTGAGTCCCAATTACTGTGTGCCGTTTCCACCAAAGCAATTTATAAAGTGTAGATATTAAGCTGGAATGAAACACAGCCAAAGTCATAACAAAAATCAATCATCAAGTGAAAACAACTAAATAAGCATTGTATTAGCAAATGGCGGAGTCTCGGTTACATAACCGGAGCGGGTGCAACTTACCTGTTAATTAACAGTGATGAATACAGTGAAATCAAGAGTTGGTGCTTGGTTTTAACACTTTTGCACAAACCTACACGTTTGATAAGTGAGGCGACACGGCTACCGTTGTTCAAAAATCACAGCGTTGCAAGGATTTCATTGGATGTGACCTGCAGACACATCGATTCTAAAAAAGGAGCTGCATTATCTTCATTCAATTTCTATAAATGTTTCATGAAACCTTTCACATATTAATCCGGTCCACAGTGATTTTTGCACCGTCACCCATCACCCAGCGAGCCGTGGCAGCCTCGACTCCACGCCCCGTTTGACTGCTGCGCAGCCATCCGACTAAGCGACACCATTTCCTGTCTCTATCAGAAAATAACACGAGTTAGGAAATTGGAAAAATGTCTATCTGCTCTTTGGCTTTGTGTCAGAGAGAAGAGGAAAAAATAACAGAAAGAGAGAGACAGAATAACAAGTAACATTCAGTTCAACACAGCTGCTGTTGCATTCATCAATGCCAACCCTCTGTCAAGGGGGGCGTGACACACACAGGCTAACTCACTATGAAGCACATGCACACACGTGCACACACACAAACGTGCACACACACACACACGGCTGGAGGCCACCGTCGTGCTCATCAGTGTCACTGCCGCCGAGCCCCTCGCTGCACAAATCACAGCAGGGGTGCAGGCGATGGAAGGAAGAGGATGCTTACATAAAGACAAACGTAGAAACAAAGGACTCGCAGGATGCAAACAAACCTCCCCTGGCACGAACACAGACAAAAATATACTTCATGTTTAGAGGAGAAATCTGTAAAAAAAAAAAATGATTGTCAAACTGGAGACAAGCACACAAAAATCAGCATCAATGGAAGTCCCCCAATCAACCTTTTTCTAAAAGTGGGAGTCTTACACACAATCGCCACAAAATGGTGGTGCAACTAAACGATAAGCTGAAGAATTGCACATCCTCAGCATCACAAACAAACAAGCTCCATTATCAAGACGGGCTCAGTGTTTCCATGGGTGTTGTATCTCTTAATTCCTCATTTCTAGTCTACATTCAACAGAGCGCTGCTGTCATGCTCTGTACTGCCGCCCACGTTCACCCTTGCAGAGAGAAAGGAGAGAGAGAGAGAGAGAGAGAGAGAGAGAGAGAGAGAGAGAGAGAGAGAGAGAGAGAGAGAGAGAGAGAGAGAGAGAGAGAGAGAGAGCGAGCGAGAGATGGGAGTGGGAGGGAGGTAGAAGAGAAAACCTTGCTTTCACAGTGAGAGACCAACGATACATTATGGAAGGACAAACCATATTGCTCCATGCTGTTTTTTTTTTTTTCTTCTTACAAACCACTACATGACCAAACAATACGCGCACATATTGTAGAACTCCGAGGCGGCATGCCAGGCCTTGATTACTATAGCCCTGGTTGCACGGCTGAAGGGAGCCGTGAGGAAGTGCAATCTAAATCTATACACCGATGAGCTGTGTTTATGTTCCCAATAAAATGGGAACCTGTTTACCTTTCCTAAACTTCAGCAATTTCCTGGCAAATTAATTCTTCATGAAAAAAAATCCTTTTATTTGGGAAGCCAATTCCGAAGATTCGGGTACTGTTTATCCCTCAGGTCACAGCAACATAGATTTTCTACGTGGTAAAACAAAAACTCATGTTCTATGTTTTTCCAACACTTTCGAACACAGAAAAAAAAAATAATACAAGACTCTTCTACTCTTCTGTCTAGACAAGATTCAAATCCTGAATACTGCAGCACAATTATGAAAACTGTGTTTCTGAAACACAGCTTTCATAATTAGGGAGCAGAAAAAAGAAGAAAACAGTCACGTTATGTAAGACCAACAAATTTCCAATCCGAAAACCTGGAAAGATCTTAAGATGGCAGAGGTGGAGACGAGCACTGTACAGGACTGCAGCTACCACTCGGGATACTGAGGTCATGTCCTCTGTATCTTCTATGAATTTGGGGTTGTTAGCAACTTGAGAGAAGCCTTTTATACGCCGATTACTACTTTTTGTTTTAGGAAATGTGTTTACGTTTAACTACTTGTCGACCAACAAAATAATAAGTAAATAAGGGCTAGGTGTGGAGAAAGCTTCTAACTTCCATTTAGACCTTTACATTGGGGAAATCACGTTACCAGAAAGAGGAATTCGCCAAAAAAAAAAAGCACAACGAAAAGAAAACAACAATGCGAAACGTGTAGGGACTTTACTGATCTGCGTTACCATCTAAAGATCTCTCATGACCGTGACCTATATTACTGCGGGGGGAAGGGGGAGGGGGGGTCTATCAGAGGCAGTTCATCAGTGAGGATGAGCTCATATTCAAGGCCGCTCGTTCGCGAGCAAACGACAAACATCGGCACCCAAACGGCCCTTTATAACTTCCTGTCCTCGTCTCCTCTCCCTGCAGACCACTGAGCTGACAGGAAATGAAAGGTGGCCACCAGTTAATACAGCTAGTCTGACTGGTAGTTATGACAGAAAACCGGCGCAGCAGTGGATATAATCAGGTTTTGGCAGCAGCAGTCCACTGAGCAAACTAAAATCATTTCACCATGCAGCCTGAATTCCATCTGGCTTACCAACCACACTGTCAGAGACAAAATGTTCCTCCCTGTAGCCTGCTATAAAGCATTAAACATGGGTAGCCATGGAGAGGGGATTACTGCACTCTCCCTCTCTGCTAACATCACCAATTAGCCAACCTGCATTGAATGAAATGACAAGAGGGTCAAGACTGACAGTATCTGATACACTCTCCATTAGCCGCAGCAGGAATAGCATTATTAATAAGGCGTGTAGCACATGGCAGCCAATATCGAAGTACAGCACACAGTATGAACACACATGCTCAGTGCATCTTCCATTTGGGCTCGTTATTTTTGCAGGCAGGTATTAGGCCGCCAGCACAATCATTACTTGGAGAAAGATAGCTTTCTGCAGTTCAGCGCTCTCCGGGGGAATAGAGCGCGGAAAGAGACGAGGCACCTAAGCCTCCATTTTGACCTTAACTGCTTTATTTAGGTGGTTACCGCAAAAGAGGGAGAGGGGGGGGGGGAGAAAGGCCTTTTTATACTTTGAAATTAAACCTCCGCAGCGAAGAGTATAAAGATTACGGAAACAACTGCTGGGGAGCAGCTTGATAGCAGTACGACCGAAAGTAAAGCTTCTCCGCGGCCTTTAACTGATCCACCATACAGGGATTTGTTCTTACGGGCATGTCGTGGCTGCCAGATGAGCTAGATGCTGCCTCGTCGAGAGGCAGGGCAGCCTACGTCAGCGCTGCAGGCGGCCGTCCAGCACCACAGAGCAAGGACACGGGACAGACGAGCGGGAACTGCAAAAAGGCCCTTTCCCTCCAGGATTTTCCTCTCCAGCCTGGCGGCGCTCCGAGCCTGTGAGTCTAATTCTGCCACCAGGCCAGTCTCTGGCATCCTTTCCAGATGGTGGTGAACAGTGGGGCGAAGAGGGAGATTAGGAAGAGAGCGATGACTGGTTCCTGACTACACATCCGGTGGCTGAGTCCTCCTCCTCCTCCTCCTCCTCCTCCTCCTCATCCTCCTCCTCCTCCTCCTCCTCCTCCTCTCCTCCTCCACGCCAGGCATGGCCATGGAGGCCGGATGCTCCCCTGTCTTTGTGCTTCGGCGCGCTTTTAAGCCGCTTATTAGTAAGATGACAAGATGCTGTGGCAGTGCTGCATTGTCAATGCAACGCCAACACTGACAGGGGAAGCGTAAAGCCATTCAATTACATTTATTGATTTGTTGAGGGCATACAGCTGCTCTCCACTGCCATTGTTTTGTTTTATAAATGACACATATTGAGAGTCAGAAAACTTGTACGATTGTTATTCTAATTATATTCTATTAAAAGCAACAGATTCACTGCTCCGGCTTGCATGCACATCATTACGTAAACAGCATAAAAGCCGATATTCAAATTTGACTCCGGCTTCATTGTGGATAATTATTGCGAAACAAAAGTTTTGAAATAATTAAGGGCTTGGGGGTGCGAGTAAATCTTCGCGTGAGAGAACGAGAGAACGAGACCGAGAGGACGAGAGGACGAGAATATGAATGTGGAGCAGAATGAATGAGACCCGGCTTAAAAGACAGAGAGAGTAGAAGAGAGAGCATGTCGCAGCACATTTCACACTCCGAGACTGGCAAAGCGAATCGTCTGGCCCAAAAAACGCGAACTTCAACGAGCGTGGAAAGAGTTGCATCAGCTTCGAATTTTCTCAAACTTTTGGACCACTTTTCATGAGACGCTCCCGCCGAAATCCTGCTATGTGATGCTGAAGGAATGCGAAGGAAAAGCAGGGGAGACAAAGAAGCAGAGACTCTCCCCTCCCCCCCTCCCCCCCCCTTTTGTTCGGAAAAGTTGATGAGACGAGGAAATGTGGCAACTATACACATTTCTGGCCTTAAAAGTGCACTGCAGTGAAGAAATGAGAAGATAGATTGTGGCATGGCAAAGGAAAAGACGTCCATGTCTTTTGTCAATTTAAGCCAAATTGCTATCATTACCAATATGCACACTCTGAGAGCCCTGACAACGGGACGGTTATGAATCATCCAAAAAGGCTCGTGTCGTCTCTCCCTCGCTGTAATTTCTATCTTTTCCAGATTACATAAAGGGAACGAGTAAGAGAGGGGGAAGTGGAGAACAAAGAGGAAGGCGAGACGGGGAGCACTCGGAGCAACTCGGGCAAAAGTTGCTGTGCCGTTGTGGCGGCACGGGTTGATTTATGACCCTCCTGTTTTAAGCTGCAGATCTCACGCAACTCCATTCAAACAAAAGAAACCAACGAAAGACCCCTGCACCACCTGTGCCCGTGGTCCTTTGTCACATCCCATGGATTTTACAGTATAGAAAGAAAAAAAAAAAAAAAACAGTGGAGCCACCTGGTTCACAAAAGCCTCCCATCACCCTCAGGTCTTCAAGCCAATTACGACACGTACAGCATCTGATGTTACAAAGGACATCGCACATAAAAAGCGCACTTAAAGTCATTTTCTTCTTTGATCTGCCAAAGCACTGCATTGTGTGTATTTAAATACGTGAGCCAATTTTGAGCAAATAATGCTTGAAGAGCTAAAACAGAATTATAACTGGCACGTGATTATAGGCAGTGTGGCGTAGAGGTGTGACCATAAACAATTTTCAGTCAAACCTAGAATCAAGAGGAGCAAAAATACCTCTTAGTCATGACACATGGACAAAGCTGAATGTCTGTGAAAAGATTTATGGACATAATGAAACAAGAAATTTAGATGTAGAAATGTAGATACCCATAAAAACCCATATATCCCTTCAAGGGCAGAAAAAAAACTGTCAGAAAACCCAGAGATAAATGACTGAAGACAAAGAAAAAGGGCCGCACTGATAATTGTTTGATTGCAGTCCTTATATTGGGGACTTTGTGTTCTGTCTTTCACAAAAGCAGATGCTGAATGGAAAGGTCACTGACTGAATGAATTGAGTGGTAGAATTCACAAAAACTAAATTATAAAATCAGATGCTATAATTATGGTTCTAAAATTACCCTTTTATTGTGATTTAAAAAAAAGATAAATAACCATATTGGTCATTCTTCCCACATCTATTTCCATGATATGTTGTTTAGTGAAAAAGATTTGTTTTCACAATATGTCAGTCACGCCGTTTGATTCGTATCACACTCTCTCACACACACACACACACACACACACACACACACACACACACACACACACACACACACACACACACACACACACACACACACACACTATTTTAGAGGTTGTTTGTGTGGCTACCTATTGTCAAGTCCCCACTGCCCATCATGTCAATATGACGACAGCAAGTAATTAAGAGATGTAAACAAAGTCCAAATCATCCTGCAGGTGTCAAGCAGAGCTTCAAACAGCCCCAAACCACAGGCCCTCACCCACAGCTGCAGCCCGACCACCGGGATCTCTAGCAGTCGGCAAAAATCAAAGCTCAAGGGGTGTGGGTGTTGTTTTTTGACTGACACACCGCATGAGTCAGTGAACATGTCAAATGACAAATCCTGAGTAGCGTCCAAATGACGAATGACGAATAGCAACGTGTGGACTTCATAACACTCAAGGTAACTACACATAGCAACCCTGTCAGCATTAAAATAATACAATTAAATTGAAAAGTTGATGCCCTTTTGGGTCCCTTCTCGCGCTTTTACGGTTATTATTTCTTGAAGTAAGGAGGACCAAGAAAGATGAATGGACTCTGTGCTGGTGAGTTTACAGTCATCGGGTGTGACAGATGACTGAATCCCTCACAAGTTGGCGTTACATTAGTGAGCTTGCAGTCAGTTCCTGATACACCCTTTCATGTGTGAAGGGACTACTACTGACTGCTGCCTCATTTCCACCGGGTATGTAGCGCGCCAAGCCACTTTCGACCGCATGCGTTGCATCTGCATCCTCACAGCAGGAGATACCAGAGATGAGCCGCGATGTTGTGATGCTACTTGTGACAGGCTATCGAGCTAAATTGATCGGCCCCAACCTGTTCCGTCATGCAGGTGACGGAGACAAATCTTCATCCAGGAGTCTCACTTCACTCAGCATTTTTGTGCTTTTGTTGCTCCTGTGTAAAGTAGACTCTGTGGTTTGTTTGTTTTTTTCCACCCCCTGCATTCACATTCTTACTTTCATCTAACATCATCGCTGTTAGCATTTTCACCGAGCCGCTCCCCGTCACTCGTGCCGTGCCGGGCTCTTGACCACAATTGCTCACCGTACGGAAATTCTGCACAAGAGGAGTATCTTCCACTGCAGCAAGGCCGAAAAAGAAATGTACACAATAATTACACGGCTGGCTTAGCAAGAGAAGAGGCGCAGGCGGATTGGACAAATTGCTACGTGTTACGAGTGGCGTGGAAGTGGGCCAGCTGAGAGGATGGCATCCCCATCTGGGATCCTCTCAGGAGGTTATCACCATGAGCAATCAGCATGCTCCAGAAGAGGAGCCAGAAAAGACCCCTTAATACATCATCAGTGCTGCCCTGCTTATGACCCGCCCGGGGCTATATGCTCCTCTCCTTTCATGGAAATCTATGCAGTACAGAAACCAAAGGGTAATGTAGCCCACCTCCCTCCCCCCTCTTTGCACTCTCTTCTTCACCAGATTAGAAAGCCAAATCAGTCAAGTCAACACATTAAGAGGCTTATGTGTAGATTGGCTGTCTGCACGTTGAGAAACAGATCTGGTACCAATGCAGAACGTGAAACTCTTTGGGCATTTGAGCTCATGAAAAGCAAATATTTTGGTGCTTCTTATTCAGTTATTATTGAGACCCCGGTACCACAGCACAGCCTGAATCATACAAAGGTACCGTTTAACAGCTGGCTTTTAAAACTACTGGAGGGCGAGAGGGCAAGGAAGTCAGTGCTTTACATCCTTAGACACGTCACGGTATGGCAGGCTAGCTAACCCTCAAATCATGTAAGCATCCACCCAGGTGTGTCATGAAACAAACATAACTGTACACCCTGATATCTAACAATATGTTTTGAGTGCGAGTTCATATTGCTGTGTATTCTTGAGGCTCACCTGCAGAGTTGCATGGTGTTGGGAGTCCGTCAAGGTGGGCCAAAGGCAGCGAGGGCATGAGGGAGAGGAAACAAAGAAAATCAATGAGAAGTCCGATAGATGTTAAGCTGAAAATAAATCAGTTCAGTGGTTACTCAATAAGGCGGGGTCTTCCATTCTTATACTGCTTACTTGCCTATATGCATACACTGATCTAGTAGTACCCCTGAGCCTACTTACTGACATCCCCATCACATCCAAATGGAACATATACTGTTTGCATTTTACATTAGATACACAATTTCTGCTTTAAATTGTTGTTACCATGTCTGATGGAAAAACCTTATAATATAATTTCTTTTATGAATTCCGTTCCATTATCCAAACCACTCATCCTATTTATGGTCACGGGGGCGATGGAGCCGATCCCAGCTGACATTAGGCGAAGGCAGGGTTCACCCTGGACAGGTCTCCAGTTTATCTCAGGGCACATATTATTATATATATTATATATATATTATAATATTATTATTATTATCATTATCTCACATTCACACCTACGGGCAATTTAGAGTCTCCAATTAACCTGAGCTGCATGTCTTTGTACTGTGGGAGGAAGCCGGAGAACCCGGAGGGAACCCACGCTGCCACGGAGAGAACATGCAAACTCCACACAAAAGGACCACCCGGGGTCGTTGTTTTATAATTCATATTTAATACTAGGTTACCATTATCAATACTATACTAGTATCCATGGTAACAATGCAGCTATAAAAGCCCATTACTGGGCGGAACAAGTCAGGCCGGGCTTGTATCCCCAGGTGATTGTGACTACGAATATTAATGTATATTTGATCCAAGAGAGAAAGTAATGAATATGATATCTGGAGTGTTTATCTAGGTGTACTGATCCATCTGTATCAATAATATCTTTGAGCAATTTGTAATGAATGATCCTGGTCAAAGTCTGACCGTTGGTCCTGTAAATTGTCCATTATCGGTTATTACGTAATGCAACAGAAATCATTGATTAGCATGGTTTCCTTTGCTTATAATAGTACTCTATATCGATTAGTTTTACTGAGATCTGACTGGCATCCACCACATCCTGAAGTGCTTCTAAGCAATTAAACTATCTTTGAATTGCCATCGGAGTCGTCTGTGTTTCTTCGTTGGGAGTGTAGACCAACTGTCACCACCATCGTAGAACACAACGCAGAGTCGGTTTGCCGTCACGACCATCAGCGCATAGAAGAGCTTTAACGGAGCTGTCATGAACCGAGAGTCAAGAGAAGGCCGGGAAAGACCCCTCGTTACACAAAGACGAGTGACAGAATCCATGCATTACATTTAAGTACAATCCTCAGTGTACATGTCATGATAAAAACAAAACCTGGAGACAGAGCTGACATTCTGCCAAATTTGGTTACTTCTGAAAAGGTACGCTGTCAGCAAATATCAGTTTGCTTGTCATTGATTATTCCGGTCTGTTCTTTTTAGTCGAGCCAATATCATCCCAAGGTTGACACCTTTCAGAATGAATTCTCAACCAGCCACCGGATAAGTTTGGCTTTGTTAGTAAAATGATCGTTGTGTTCAGCTGACGGTTTGGTGCGTTGACAGTTAGTCGACACCTGCTTGTGACACTGCAAGCCGGCTAAGGTAACTCAATGAAGGAGTTGAATAATGTATCTAAAATATGAAATGAATAATTCATGAGATCACAAAGAAACATAAGTCTTTAGGAGGATATGATAGGGCGGTTGGCGTTGTCACATTTCTGTAAGACGACAACGATAAGCCAAAGATGTCAGACATCAAAGCTTAGTGATAGATTCAACCTTTTTGTTGCAGACAGAGCAGAAAGCTTTGTGTGGTTATGCGTCAGGTTTGAGTAGCAACATTAAATAAAAATGCAACATTATTTTATTTTATTTTTTTTAAAGGAACTCCATGTCAGATGACATTCCTGTCCAGTGGCATCACATCAAACTGATCACAGACAGCAGAGATGTTCCTTATTGAGTTTAGATAATCTTGGCGAGAGCTTTTCGATGTCCATTCGGCAAAATCTGCTGACGACCAGATGCTTAATTGAGTTAGTTGATGCTCCATCTACCCCCATCTATCCAAGCCCCTCTCCTGTCTGCTTCTATCTGACCGGAGAGAAACCAGCCTGACATATATAAAAAAAAAAAAAAGAAGTCTCACAGGAATTTAACTAAACAGACATGTCAAAACACTTTTTGCCGATGCGCTGCATTTACAGTAATGTTCTGCCCATCCAGGTCTGACAGCCTAAAACCCAGTACAAGTTTAAAAGCAACAAACAATCACACCACAAGCCCAGCTTCCCATTAAAAAGTAAACTTTGCTTCTCTACTGCATGAAGTTGCCAAACACGATTCATATTGGGTAACATCTAATAAAACGTTTTTTTTTTAACATGTCACAATATTCTGAACATGGAACATTTGAAATGTCCTGCAAAGAGATCTTCATAAGAAAATGATCCAACAAAAAAGAAAAATGCTGGTTAGAGTGGGTGTTATTTTATCTCCAGATGGACACAAGAGGACAAATTATCCAGGATATTCAAGAAAAGGCTCCGTAGAAAACAACCGAATAAGCCTAACTGCTTCCATGTTGAGGAGGAGTTAAAAGTATAATATGCAGGAATTTTCTAAAAGAAACGATGCATGGACTCATACAAAAACAATCCCTCGCAGTCATTACTTATAGCCCACTAGAAGTGTGCGGTGGTGTCTGTTTCTACAGAGGCCCTGCCCCTCAGAGAAATAATGTTACATTTGTCGGTTGCTAACGTGCGTACTGCTTCTTCTTGGTTATGTCCAATAACTCATAGTCATCGAGAGCCACTCCATGTTTGGCTGTGCAGTAGCTATCCCCGTCCTTGAGTCAGGCCGAGGTGCTGCATTGCTCAGCACGGGTATTATGCATCCAGAAGAATTTACAATGACTCATCAGCAGACCAGTTAATTCACAACGTGCATCATATAATACCTTGCTCGGTTCTTCCTGCAGTCAAGATGTGCTGCGAGACATTGTGACCAACGACATGCATGTACCAGAACATTTAAGCAACAAGCTGTGGAGTAAAACTACTAAACACGAGGTGGTCTGCCCACTATTTTCTCAATTAATCGTTTTCTATAGAATGTCAGACAAAAATCCATTATACACCTCAGAGCTTAATCTTCTAATTCATAATTTTATTCTAACCAAAAAGGTATTTAATTAACTATCATGAAAAGCAGCAAAAAATATAGTCGCTGTTTTCATCGATGAATTGACCAATTGTTTCAGCACTATTGTTCCCAAATCAGAGAATATGCAGATGAGGTTGAGTGGAAATTACCTGTAGTCAGTGTGAGTGTGTTTGTCTGCAGGATGAGGTTTGTCCAATGGCACACACGCTACTTTTCCACACATTCTTTCACCCTGTGCATGCTGGGATGTGCTCCACTAACTAAACGGATATAGAAAGTGAATGAATTCATGTTTAAGAGTGACTGAAAGGATAACATTTCTCTCACGTTTGATTTCACAAAGTGCATTGCTGTAAACAGACCTGTGTAGATGAGTTAGAGAACAAATACTGTGCTGGATTATCCCATCTATAGAAAAAATACCAGACCAGTAGCTCAGGCTCAGATAACCTCAGGTCAACCCGCCCTTGGGGGACTCTATCTGATCCCCTCTTTGTCAAAAATAAGGACGTCTAGTCCTGGACCAGCAGCAAACAAAGAGGTCGGGGCCAAATACAGAGGCAATTATCTGCACAGAGGCTATAGAGATATTGAGAGGACGAAGTAGGTTACGAAGTAGGTTACAATCCTAGAGAATGGTATAGATTGATCCTGCCATACAAGCGGTGTTAAGAGGTTTCCTAGACTGCAAACTCACCCTCAACAACCCCAATTCCTGACCCTCTGTCACAACATAACGCCGCTCTAATACCTTGTCCCTATACCGCCCCCACAAACCCAAACTCTCATTCCATCCATCTCCTCGGGGTTCTTCACCCAATAGACACCCACCCAGGTCAGGGGCAAAGGCCTGTGTGTGGGGAAAATTCACACATTCAGAGAGTATGAAACACACACCAGGAACACACACACACGAACACACGCAGAGCTACTCCAGCCACCTACTTGTGTTACATAACCAATGGTGCTGCCTACCCGTCCACCGCCAGATCTGCACTACGCTCAGCCACCGACGGAGATGCATCACCATGACGCTTACGCTGCAAAAGTATAACGATGCACTTCTCTGTGTGGAAGGACTTTTCCCCCCCGAACGTGACATCTGACAATCCATGAGGGTTGAGAGTGTGGCCAAAGGATTCGTTTTTTTAAAAAAAGTGGACCACTAATCGTGCCCACGCTCTTGCTCGCCAGCACATTAAACGTAGGGTCCTATTTACTAAAAGCCCTATTGGCATGAAAAGACCAGAGGAAGGTTTGTTTTATAGTGTAAACAGACAAAATGTAGCTTTGAATTAGCTTGGGTCCACATTAGCTGCCAATTTATTTTTTTGAGGCAAAAGCCAAACTTCATGCCAGATTCTGACACAACCAAAGATACCCTTTTTTGGAGCGGAGGTTCTCTTGAAGCCAAATACGTGAAAAGCCAAAATGGAACAGTGTGAATATTCTCAGAGAGGCCCTACTCAAACATGAGCAGAGTCAGTTGTCCCTCGCTTTAAACAGATGTACTTGTAACTGGACAGAAACTTGCAAGTCAACAAACAGCACAGTGCAGCTAAAAAAAAAAAAGAAAAAAAAAAAGCATTTGCCGATGTAATAAATGTCCTGAAAAGGACTTGCAAAATGGGTACAAATGGCTCACTATGTTTTAACACAGCAGCAGGGTGCATCTCTAGACACCAGTTGGTCCAATTTCACAACAGAATGGGCCCAAGAGCACAACAAGCCTGAGATATACTGTGTGGCAACACAAGTGTCATCATTCCTCCTTTTTAGCTGTACAGTATTTCATTCGAGGCCAGCAGTTTCGTTCCAGTACGCTAACACAAAACCGAGGGAGAGCTCATCTTCTGAGAACGGCGTCAGGCTGCTGAACAGTGCACTTTTTACGCCAGACTCCTCAATGAGGAAAATCTCATCATCCAAACCAGAGCTGCAGAGACGCTGCACTGACACAGCCCTGAGCAAGACTTATGGCAGCTTATATTAAAAACGGCCACTACACAGTGTCCGTCCACACAGGCGTCGATACAGCCGCTCAGTTTGCAGCACTGTCTCATATCAGAAACACTGCTTTAAAAATACATTTAAAAAAAAAAAAAAAAAAAAAGGACCAAATGGTGCTTGGCGAACGACGTAGCATTCTGGTAGCCTTTATCTTCCAAATCTCCATAGTAACATCGCTCCTAACTGGCAAGTATTAAGAATACAACTCGTGTGAGTGACTTCTTCGGATTTGATTCACTTTTGCCTTCGTGTGCTTGGCCTCTTGTGTCCTGGCATTTCGCGGACCGCTATTATTTTGGCTGAACCTTTCGATAAATGTGCCGTCCTGTTGCCAAGGGCTCCACTTTTTTTTTTTCAAAACGTAGAACAACTCTCAACATAGCTCTCCTTTTCGTGATTAATACATGTGTATACAAATACTACAGCAATGAAGTCATTAAACTCCAGACACACAGAGATATTAACCATTTTGCTTCTTGAGAAGTGGGAAAATGAAGGCCTTGTGTGCAATGATAAACTAAGATCCCTGAAACCACAAGGGCCTAATGCATTAGGGTTAAGATTTCTGCTCACCACAGCTCATTATTTGCTTGCAAAATGGAAAGAAAATGGTCTTCAGACTTTAAAATGTTCCACAGTTTTAAAGTATTATCTCGTAAATAATACGCACCACTGACCATAGACTCCATTAAAAAAATAGGTAGAGCAGCGTTTCCCAAACTTTGTTTTCTGGGTGTCCACTTTTTAAAACTGACAAACCATCGTGACCCAATTCACAACATGCCTCATCCATAAACCCTGAGAAGGAGGGAGTTTGTGCATAAATAAACGTTCCTGGCCATTTCTTACTGCAATTTCTGCATCACCTTATATTATCTAGTTAAAAACAGCCATTTCGGAGATATACACATTTGATAAACTCAGTTTTATGTACGTGTGAAAAAATATAGAACATATTCACACGTTAAATACTTTATAAATGAGACCAAATAAATGCATTTCGGAAGATGTGACAGGCCATCTCTTTCTTTTCATTTCCTCTCATCAGTAAAAACAGACAGAATGTACGCTCGCCTTTCATGAAGTAGACAATTATCAGAACAACATTCAGACGCTCTCATGTGGCTCAAACGAGTACTGTAGATGTAAACGTTTAAAAAAAAAAAAAAAAAAAAAAAAAAAGATTATGGAAGAAATTCTGCTCATTTATTTGCTGACCCTAATAAAAATCCCCTGCGACCCACCTGTGGGTCCCGACCCAGTCTCAGAGCGTCTGAACTGGAGCGCCAGCGCTCTCTGAATCACATCAGGGAAACGAATACAAACTCAGACATGAAAAGACTGGACGACTTTTAGTGCCACAGGAAGTAAGTCTTTACAGCTTGGAGCCGATGTCCTGCGCTCAGATGTCGGGTCCAAATGGGAACTGCGATTGTGTTCCTCGAGGGGTTGTTGTACATGCAGTTCACATACCCCACCACTTGACATGTTCCTGGGTCACGGCCAGTGGGGATTCAGCAGTGGAACAACTTTAGGTTATTCCAGTCGGCGGTGGGGAAGAGCAGGAAGCGGGGGTATAAACAGTAAATAGGGGTCACATTACTCTTCCTCTCAAGTGATTCCCACAGAATGAAAAACTCCACAACAAACCCTCCTCAGAGTTTAGTCCCGATTCACAAAGCAACAGACCAAAATATCCCCGCTGATCCACTTTGAGAAAAAAAAGGCTCCAGCGGACAGTTGGTTTTAATATCGTCTCATCTATGACATGTACTTTCCCGGAATCAGCAAACAAGAAAAAAAAAACCAACAAAAAAAAACAAGCACCTGGCATGTTGCCTGAGTCCTTTGAAGGCAGCGAGCACAAGGCCAGAGGACATGCCACAACACCATCAAAACAATGACATCTGCAAAAGGAATGTAGGACCTGGGTGATAACGCTCAGCTGGCACATGTTGAACAAGCTGCACTGACAAGAGGGCCAACATAAGAAAAGTAGCGCCGACGCTGACACTATTCTTAGTTATAAATATATACAGTAAGGATATTCTAGTGCGAGAGCAAATGTCAAACTGCTGCATACACACATCGAGCCTCAACTACACACTAAAGCGAGAGATGCGTATAATGGAGCCGAGTCGTCCTCACAAACTGGTTTATATGTCATTTTTAAATAGATCTGAAGTGGCGGTAATACTATCAGATAAGGAGCAACGCGGCCCTCCAACCTTTTGCTCAACATGATTCATTCACGCAGTAGAACACCAACTTTTTTCTGAATAACTCCAGCAACCCCCATGCGGAAACAAACAAACTCGAGGCCCGTCCTTGAAGATTGACTGACGCAGAAAAACTGTGACATGTCCCTGAGCCGTTAGGGGAATTACTTTTAATTTCCACAGCCCTGAAAACTTTAAATAGTCGGCGTGTTCTCAATTCTATTTCTCTCCAAGAGCAGGAGTAACTGTCTTGCTTAGTGTGTGCTGCCATAGGCGGCAGCATTATGGCCTCACATACCGTGGGCCACACTTCCTGCATCCGGCATTTTCCTCTTCAGTGGAGAAAATGTGCTCCCGAGGGCCAGAAAAGTCCCCGTGTGAGATTTATTTTCAAAGGCAACTGAGCTTCTTTTCCTGAATAACTGGATAACTAATTCAAGACCTCTGCTTGCTCTTCTAAACGGTGTTTTATAAAAAAAAACACTCCAGGTTGATCCTCTGCCACTATTTTCCATTTATCCCCAATTAGAAAAGATCTGAATCCTCCCGTAGGGGAGATTCCAGAGACAAACTGCTCACAGAAAGCCATTTTCATTCTAAGGACACTTTATTCTTCACCGTGATCCTCTATCCATCCCAAACCTGGATGAGGCCAAAATCTTCCCACAGTTAGTCACGGGACTGCTGGCAGGCTGAGGGGACTTGGAGGCATATGCGCCTTTCCATCTGTTGCTCACTCACCGCTTTCCAAACCCCTTCCTCTGTCAGCAGCCATCTGCTTCCAGCCCTACCCCACTGGCAGGAAACATGAGCGCTTCCACCATAGGATATCGATGATGCACACGAAAAAAAATAAACAAGAGCCCATGGCAAATTTATTGACCGCTGTCTCGGCCGTAAAAGCAGAAAACATTAATATAGGGAATAATAAATATTACAAAACAATACAACTTTAGATGTAGGGCTGTAACTAGATGACCGAATAATCATTCTAGTCATTTTTAAAAAAAAAAAAAAGGTACAGTGTGTCGCACTTTGGGGGATCTATCAGCAGAAATGGAATATAATATTCATAATTATGTTTTCAGAGTATAAAATCACCTGGAACTAAGAAACGTTGTGTTTTTGGTAGGTTAGAATGAGCCTTTCATATAGGGAGGGGTCCCAAGCCTCAGGAAGAGCGCTGGGATTCAGAGAAAATTCTACATAGTGGCCAAACTGTAGAACTACAACTTTGGGTCCGTCACTTGACGCTGTGGGGCCCAAAAAGACTCGCATTGGGAAAGAGACGTCTGTGTTTTTTATTGAAGTAAATTAACTCCCAAATATGAACACATGAACAGCCCTTATTTAAATCGTTAGGTCCTAAAAGTTTTAAAATGCATTATTAGCCTAATCCAGAGTTATTTTTCTTCCTCCGTTTAGGAGTCCCAGAAAGGGGCCGGACCGAGGGCTGGGAGGCGGGGTCTAAGGAAAGGCTAGTGCTCTTGCTCTTTGGGCCCCATGGATGTGGACGATTGCGAGAAGATCCAGGTAATTTCATCTAAAAAAAATGTATTCGAAGTTGAACTTTCATTCACCGGCTCCAACGCTGTGTCCAGTTCTCTTTATATATCCATGGCGGGTCCTCGTCATGTTTCTACAATCGGCCACAGTACTTCTCGACGCGCTTGTAAAAACCGTGGTACCGTCAGCCGTGTTATTATGGTATGGATGGCCTTTGAGCGAGGCGAACAATGCTACCAGGGTTTTGCAATCAGCGGCTCATGTTATCGCAGTCGTGGAAAAGGAGGAGTGAGCAAAGAGGTATTCTCCAGTCGGTTGCAATCTGCAACCACGCCGCTTGATGGCAACAAACACTACACACTGTGCCTTTAAGCAGAAAAAAAACCCGAACATTTTCTGGTTCTAGCTTCTTAAATTTCAAGATTTGGTGCTTTTATTTGTCATACATGATAATAAACTGTCTTTAGGGCTTCGGACTGACCGTCAGACACAACAAGACATTTGAAGGATCGTTCACTTTTTTTCCATTTTTCATTAAAATCTTCAGATGCAGCCCTAATTGTCTGGTCAATAAAATGTCAATAAAAAGTGAAAATGCTCTGCTTGTCTGACCAACATTGATTATCAAATCAAGAAAATTCTCACAATGCAGTGGCTGAAAAGAAATTGGGTTTCTTTTCATTTTGCAATGTTGCACTAGATTGTATCAAAAGACTGTGGTGGTGGTGTCCATACTATGGTGAATTTATACTGCATTTTTTACATTATTACAGCACGCTTAGTTATAAAAGCCACATCCTCTCAATTGGTCATTCTAGTTATAGCTAAATTCCCCATGTGAGAAAGAGAATATAGACCATATGACATCCCCACGTATCCCAAAAACCCAGATTGTTTCTTCTTTCTTTCATCTAAATCTAACAAAGCTTCTGAAGGATGAACAACCACAGATCTATGTATGGTGGGGACAAGCACTTATCTCCTTTTCTGTATTGAAAACCCAGTGATTCAAAATGAACTGAGCCCAGGAACTCAATGGCTCTTACCTTCAATAAAACATTAGATCAGAACTACTCCACACTACCCGTTAACAATGTCAGAATAGGACAGAGACAAAACAACCCTCTACTTTCTGTACAGAAGAGATTAGGCTACTCTAAATTTTCCCTTTATTTAAAAATAAAAAAATAAAAAAAACAGCTCAACACCCATCCCTCCACATTCAGAACAGAAGAAAAAAAAAATTGTTGTCCATCAATAGGAGAGAGTGAGCCTTTGTTCAAAAGCACAATGGAGGACATTCTGCTGTTGAGGATAGCGTCACATTCAATAAGCCAATGCTGTGGTGCTGCAGCAGAGAGAGGACAGCAGGGCCGAGGCAGAAATGACACTCTGACCCCGCAGACCTCCCAGACCGAGGCTGTTTACAGCTCTCCAGTTCGGCTCATCCCTGCTGACCCACGGTCAAAAGTCGGGTGCCATGTTAAAATGCATTTCAATGGGGATGAAATGAGCGTTCTCAAGCCGCAGATGAGAGGAACTTTATGGGCTAATCACAAAGCAGGGGAGTCTCTTGAGCATGTGGAGACCCTGTTATCTGGTGAGCATCTGTTCGGGGTAACGTCTGCTACTACCGCGCTCCCAAGAATAAAACTGTGACGTCAACGTGATGTCAAGTGCTTTTTCAACACGGACTCTCAAGGATTAAACTGGGGCCCGATACTTGCCATGCTCAACACAGAGGCGCTTCAGTTGCTACGCAGGGTCTGAAAATGTCTTCAAACGAATGGGAAATCAAAAGGAAGCTTATGCTTTTAATCAATGGCCGCTTGAGCGGGTTGACAAGGGAGCTGCATGTGCATCTCAGGTGTTCGTATTAATCCGTGTTACATCACATCAAAAAGGCTCAACTGAGAGCTTGACAGTGCTGTTGTAGACCTCTGAGACATTAGAGGCAGCGAAGGAGCTTCTTCCTCCTCTGACAGATACATGATCATTCCCTTCTTCAGAAGTTGATGGAACTGAAGTGAAATGTGTTTCTTCTGGGTAATCTGTGTTTGTCTTAATTCTCACAAATCCAGACAGATCCTAGCGGTCCATCAGTCTAAGACGCATGCCATATACTTACAGTGGCATCCTAAATTCAATTCCACTTTTCTACTTCTAACACAAGGCTTTTGTTCTGAAATATTTGCGGGACAGTGTGGATTCTCATTTACAAATGAGCGCACACACACACACACACACACACATCTTAACTTTTTTTTTCCTGTCTAAAACAAGTATAAAAGACATTTATAATGAAATTAAACATTCCGGCCTATGTAGAAAGAAGGGCTGGCAGCAGCAAAACCGGCTGTGTGGACAGCACACGGTGAGAGATGCAGCAGTTCAGCGAGGCGGCGGTCACGCGCCGCTCACGCACGTGAGCAAATGAAGATGTTGAACTACTCCTTAAGAAATTTGAGTTTCAGTGTTACAGCTCCAGCTCCAGAATAATGGGAAAATAATTAGTACCGACACATTTTCTAAAGACGGCAATTTCAGTGTTTAACCTATGTTTTCCTTGTGACTCAGTATTTAGAAATATGTAAAAAAGAACAGGCCATAGTTGGACCTCTTCCACGCTTCACAGATGTATTTATGTAAGGCTTTATTTAGGCACAAGATCTACAACTAGTAAATACTTACTGAGCTACTCTATAAACACCAGCATTCCACATTAACAGCAATTTATATTGACACAGCGTGTAAGCGACACAGCTGGTGGTATTGACTGACATTTCTAACTCTATAACAGTTTCTAATCCATATTCACAGATACGGTTTTAAAATATAATGAGCGCATTGTAGAGGCTGCACTTGCCAGAAGTAGCAGCGGCATTTCCCCGACACAGATGGCCCACAGTGACAACTGTAAGCCCAGTTCCTCAAATACACACACACACACACACACACACACACACACACACACACACACACACACACACACACACACACACACACACACACACACACACACACACACACACACACACACACACACACACACACACACACACACACACACCTCTAAACCGTTACAACTCGTGAATAAAAACCTCTGTCAACCCAGCCTGTGTTTCATGTTTAATGGATGATTATTAAATCAGGACTATATTTCCCATCTTGAGTCTTGAATCAAACAACAACAAAAAAAAAAAAAAGCAGATTATACATAACTTCTGCTGCATCATGACAGCGTGAGGTCAGTGAAACAGTGTTAATTAAGATAGTTCAGGGTTTTACATCTCAGCGGTCATGAGGAAATAAATCCCGCTTCAGCAGCGATGGAAAGATGCATTATCATCACTCCCTGCTAGTGATCAGCAGATGAGCACTCTGCCTCACTCGCCCTGGCAATTGACTGCAAGAGAGATGCAGTGTGTGGTGCCACACAATGCCTACAGAGAGCTGCGAGGGTTCAGTCTGTGTGCGCTTTTTGTATCTCTCTGCGTCGTCCCTATTGCTATCCGAGCACACAATGTCCCATTGTGCGGGCGTATTCGTCTTTCCTTGAAATCCCAAGCACCCCTCTTGAGTAGCAGTGGATTTGGGTGACTGCCCTTGCTCTGACATTGGACTCTCTGTTGGAAATATGGAAGCCAGCGTGGGCTTTTTGCAGTTTCTCCTGAAACACGGTTATTGCTCAAGATGCGAGATTACATTACAGCGTAACATCACAACAGGCAAAAAGGAAATCTCCTCAAAATAACTCGCAGGTCAGAAATCACAACCGGCTGTTGAGAGAGTGTGATGCCACGTTGAGGCTAAAAAAAAAGGCAGGAAGGAGTCAAACGCGTCAGCATCCTGTCTATCGCGGACCTGCGTAGTTCTCGCCCTTTGCTATAAACACAGACTGTAGGTGCTTCTGTACTTCATGGAACTGAATTCATCCACATATCTTTTCAATTACCTACAGAACGTCCTTGGAAATCTAAAGAACATGATGCAAGTTTGATAAGGACAAGAATGATGGAAGCAATCAGATGTCCCCGTTGCAAATAAACCCCGAAGAAAACTATTCCCAGGACATCGCCTTGTTAATGAAACGCTCCTCCACATTGACACGAATAGCTAAAAATATAACTGGAATCACAGTACAGATACCATCTCTGCAGCTGTCTCCATATCTCAGTGATCTGGATTGTCTTCTATTTACATACGCTCAAGTATTTATTCCCCCTCGAATGAAATCCATGACCAAATCCTGCCTCCAACGGTTTAGAGTCGGTAAAAAACACATTCATAAATAATGTTCGTGTGTTCCTCTGAATAAATCTGAATCTATCTGCTATTTCTAACAATTAATTATGCAGCAAGGACATGATATCCAATGCCTTGCCAGATGACTGTTGGGTATTCATTAGCCCGTCTATCTGTTAAGGGTCAGCTTTTATCCGGTCATGCACAGTACAGGTTGTGCAACACCAGCGACGTGCATGAACAGCTTTTCTTATTCTTGTTTACGGCCTTTTATTTCTCCCTATGACAACTTGTGACCCGACAGCATACTGGTTGAAGTTTAGCCTGATATCAGGTGATCACTGCTGTGGGGCAATCCTCGATTGATATATTCTTGGCAAACAGCTAAAAAGTTTGGCCTGCGACAACATTTCTGCAGCATCGTCAATGTCACTTCACGGTGAGGCTTAAAGATGGCCACCGGCTAGAAGACTGGCCAGTTTAATGGTGATGATCGACGAGGGAATATCAGGAGAATAAACAGATTGGGTGGCTTATGGAAAAGACGGAGCTACCACTCATTAGACGTGTGTCCATAAAGACTGTAATACTATATAGATTTGCTATTTTTAAATTCATTTTTTCACTTTTCTTTTTTTTTTATGACATGTATACATTAATTATTATATAAATTCTGTCCTGAGGTGCATCGTCGTCACTATGTATGAATCTTTGCTCTCCCGTTATTCTTCTAGCAGCATCCTGCAGTTAGTGAAAGTCAATCTGTCGGTCAGTGTGTCCGAAAACTACAGAATAGGATCCATCATGGGACGCAGTTACAGAGAGAGTCTGAGAGCCGGCTGCTCACGTGGTGAAGAAGCCCAGACATAGAATTATTCCCAGACTAAAGACACAGTTTAACTGACACAGCCATTACAAAGCATTTTATGGATTAGGCCAAATCGTTGTCCAGCCTGCTATTGATGATGCACCGGGGTTTCCACTCCAGCAACGC
This sequence comes from Ophiodon elongatus, assembly GCA_016806645.1. NCBI lineage: Eukaryota > Metazoa > Chordata > Actinopteri > Perciformes > Hexagrammidae > Ophiodon > Ophiodon elongatus. The sequence continues at coordinate 910,824 of JACSYO010001668.1, read as the reverse complement.
CACCATCTAATCCTAGGGATTTTAGAGTAATTTTAGCATTATGGCAATGACGGTTCTCAGTCATTCAGGTCACGGATCATAGACGTTTTACGACTGTGATTACCAGCCAGGCAAAGGGGGCAACTGGCCCTGGGCCTCTGAAAGTCCAAGGTTCACCGTGTGTCAGTTCCTTTTTGGTCATTTGATTACTCTGTTTTGGGAAATGTTCCATCAAATGATCACAAACAGACACGGTAACTTGGGGCCAGGTGGTATTCTAGTATGGGAGTGCTGGTTGGTTTCTGGACCTCTGTACAAAATATACTGAAGTGTGTGCTGCGTGACCTGCACCTGGTGGGAAATTGGAGGCAATAGGGGCAAAACAGCATAGGTTTTTTTTGGCCTGTGGCCCAGAAACAGATGCTGCTTATCCAAGCCACTGGGAGTATTAACGAATCATCTTCAAGACTTTAAAAGTGAATCCACTTGTCAACCACTTAGCACTTCTTTATAATATCCCTATTTTCTGTCATAGTCACAGTTTATCGTCAATTACACGCCTGTCTAATTTAGATCAGCTTCCGTTACGTATTCACAAACATTGTTTTAAAAAAAGAACAAGAGAAGAAATGTTAGTTGGAAGTGCAGGATGAATTAGCACAGAAACCACGCAGCACCTTGAATGGCAATCAGTGCAAAAAGAAAAATGTGAGGCCAAACAAAACGCAGACAAGAGTCTGAACGGCTCGTCGTCATCATCATACAAAAGGTCTTATTAATCAACAAAACAGGGAAACCTTAGTAATAATAGGAATTCATTTTGTAAGGGCTGCGATTTATATTCACTCTTTCTTCAGCATTTTCAGCTAAATGCATGAGCCACTGGTTCCTTAGCAACAGACTCTGCAATGATGCAAGATTGAAGAGGAACAGACTCTGCAGATCCACAGTGCAGGTGAAGACAAGTCGGCCAATGTCTCCTGTTGCAGCTCTTCAAAGCCTCTTGGAGTTACAGTTATTAAGGCAACTGCATCTCATTTAACAGCATTTTTAAAAAAAAAAAAAAAGCACCAGAACCTACATCAAAGCTAATGCAATGAGGATTTTTATTTTGTGAGGACACCAAAATCTGTTGAGCCCGCTGACATTCCGTGTATGCTTAGAAATATAAATTCAACACCATTCTTCATACACTTATCGTCAATGTTTACCCCAGGCAGGTTAACAATGTGCTAAACAGATTCATAAATAAACAGTTACAGGGAGTATGCTTGGCATTCGTGTCCCTGTTTTGTTGTGCAGCAGTGGATTTTTGCTTTTGGGGTTAAACATTTCCCAGGTGTAACATTTTGTATAAGCCTGCAGGCATGTACTCTATGCCACAACTGGTTTGTGTTTTTATTCCCAGGGATACCTGGCCAAATACAGATAATGTGACATCCCGTTGAGAGATCTGTCATCTCAAACATCAGGTTTCTCATGCAGCGCTCTAGAACCAGAACGCATGGGCTCTTTGCTAATCTTTGGGCTAATGTCCCACAAAGACCAGTTTCTGCACCTACAGAAGCTGCAGTAGACATTAATGCAGTCCATGTGTCGTGTTTTGAAAAACAAAACAAAACAAAAAAAAGGTACAGCAGCCTTCAAACATGACCCTAGCTAACTAGCTAGCTAGCTAGCTAAATACTAACCATATTTCCTGAGGTTTGTGGAAGTGCATTCTGGGAAAAGAAAATGGTGTAGCTGAAGGCGACAAGGAGAATGAATCCACAATGAAAGTGACGTTCAACACCACAAAAATAATCCTCCAGAATGCTTTTTAAATGTATGTCAGATTAAGAAAACATTCGTATTTGCATGTAAATTGATTTGAGAATAATACAAGCAAATAAAGTTATGTTTTTTAAGTGCATATAAGAGATACCTCACAAAAGGCTCCAGTGTTGTCCCAACCAGATGCAGAATAAAGACATGCCTTCATTGAAAAAATATGATGCAACAATCCTAGAGGCATCAGAAACAAACAGCACAGGCCCACCAGTGGATTGCTAATTTTCACGAGGATGACTTTCATGTTCATTGATCTGATCTGTCCCAAATCTATGGACACTGCAAGACACATTTAAAGCAAGGTAGATTCATTTCTCAATCAGAAAAACAAAAAAGTATAAAATATGTCCCTGTCTGCTGTGTCATTGACAGGAAGCATCCTGGAATATCCTAAAGCCCGCTCAGTGTCGACTGCATATTCAGATTTTTACCAGGTAAATATTGTAAAGATCATCTCTGACCATCGGTTGATAACCTTGACATTTTGGTAGGTCACCAATCTACATTAAAAAAAAAAAACATGTCAATATATTTGTTAAAGTTGCATTACAGGGACAGTTTAGCCAAAAATTGAAGTAGTGCTATTTATCAATCGACATTGTTTTGGTGCGAGTGGCCTTGTTTTGGAGATATTGGCCGTAGAGATGTCGGCCTTCTCTCAAATATTGTGCTATAATTCACAGACCTTGTTGTGATAGTTTCAGGTGAGACAGATAATAGAGTGCCATCTAGTCTCATTATATAGGAGAGGAGACAGATATGTATGTGGCAGAGCTCTCCAACACTAAGCAACTCACACCAAAATAATGTAGATTGATAAATAACACTAAATGTAAGAGGAAAAATATGTATTTTTGAATTTGGGATGAATTGTCCCTTTAAATATGTATCTTTTTTAACATTCAACAACATTTCCCATGAATCTTTGCCACTGGTACACTGTCAACTCCTAAGGGCAACTGTAATTGTTTGTTAATGATAACAAAATCTGTATATTTTTGTGTTGTAAGTTGTACTGCCCAGTGCAGAAATACTAAACGATCACACTGTTTCCCCCACATTTAATACCTCACTCTTTCACTGCCAACTCATATATTTCCCCTAAACGCTATAGATCCTAGATATATTAAACTACTGCTGGTGTATTCTAAAGGATTGCTGCTTTCAAGATAAACTGCCACTCAAATCCTGTTCTTTGACCACACCAAATCGAGCTAAAAGAGGGCAACACTGCCAAAGGCAGTATATGGAAGCAGTGGTGTCAGCGTGTACATTCAGACAGTTGCTGTAACACTCCTCCAAACCCCCGCCCGCTGACTTTGATGGACAGTACACTGACTGCTGTGTCACACAGCCCCTGACTGGATGCATGGGCGGGTGAGTAGCACATAAGAAACTGCAACCGTCATTTAAGATGTTCACATATCTGACAGTGCATCATCCGCACTTGGATTTGACAAGCCCGCGGTAGCTGGTTTACAGCCACTGTCCTCCTCCTCCTCTGGTCAGCTTACAACATTTGGACTTAATTTCCTGTGTGTGAGTGTGTGAAGCATATACTCGCTGAGTGGCTTCATAACACACCCAATGATGTCCATCATGCCGGCTTCCTTGTGGCACGCTGTGCATGTGCCTCTGCATTGTCCAGGGCAATCATTAGTTTCATGCAACATGTGACTTAGCATTGGCTGCCTCTGCTCCACAACTAGGTTCAGAATGAAAATAAGGTCAGCCCGTAGTGCACGAGGAGTGGAAACAAGTGTTCCCTTTAGGAAAAGGCTATTTAAAAAACAGCAGAAACATGTTTTCAGAGCTCATTACAATCGCAGGGTGCTGCAACTTGTGAGTGTGCCTTTTATTAACACTGCAGTGTCTGGGGGGCAATTCACTCCGGGAGCAGGACTAGGAGATCGGCTACGCCCCCAACCTCCGACCTCAAAGTGTGATTGTTGACACTGCTTTGCGCAAGGAAAGGAAAAGGAGACCCCCCCACACTCAAAACAGACACACACCACTACCCCTCCTCCATCCCCCAACCCTCAATGAATGAGCAGCACCCAAAAACCCCAGTATGATTCCCCAACCCTACTCACCTTCAATGGAGATCACATGCTCTCGGATCTGGTTCTGCAGGGCCAGGTCGTCGATGCGCTCGATCAGGTCGTAGATTGCGTAAATGTTCGGGTGGACCGACTCGAACCGGTGGATCTCTGCCCGGATGGCCGCCGAGTTGGACAAAACAAACTGCGAGCCCGCCGAGCCGGGCTGGGCAGCCTGGCCCGAGACAGTCCCCGAACCGAACTGGCCGGCCCCTGAGCTCGCGGACGATCCGGATCCGAACTGGGACGGGATGGACTGGGGCACCGGGACGGGGACCGGCGTCGGGACCGTGCCCGGAGTGGGCATGGCTGGCTGAGACTGCTGCGAGATACCGGACACTGGGACGCTCGACTGGAAATTCATCTTTTTTTTTTTTTTTTTTTGGTCTTTTTTTTGGGGGGGGAGCGACTAACTCTTTTCTTTCTTTCTTTTTTTTCCTTTTCTTTTTTTTTTTTTTTTTTTTTTTTTTTTTTACAACGGCAACACAAATATGCAGACTAGAATTTAGGATTCGAGCGACGCGAACAAAAGAAGTCCGCGCGAACTGATGGTGTGGAAAACGATCGGCGCAGAAGCATCAATAGTTGATCGCCAATTGCAACAAAACGCGGCTCTCGTTCATATTATTACAACTTGACTGTAATTCATCTTCCGTTATTGGCCAGATCTGTCCAGGGCCCTTCTGTTTTTTTTTTTCTTTTCTTTTCTGTGGCTTACAAACCCGCAATGCCTACCACTCCTTTATGGGCTGCCCCGCTGCTGTCGGTCAAACCCGTTTTTTCCTCAGTGGCTGTTTGGAAGGAGACAATGGGCTTCGGCACGGCGCCCTGGTCCGCTGCCGTCTATGCGTTGTTTCTGCGCTGCTGAAATGAAATAGCGTTTAGTCCTCTCTGGTCCAAGTGGTCCCTGCCCAGCGCCCTCCTCCGCATGCTGAAACGTCACCCAACACGTAATTGTACTTGAGATGGGGGAGGGTGTGATTGGATTTGGTGGGGAGGGTGGAGGGGTGGGTGGGGAGGGGAGGGGAGGAAGAGAAAATCGCAACGTGCACATCATTATAATAAACCTACCTGACAGTTATGCAACCGCAAACAAATAAATTAAAAAAAAAAATGTTTTTTAAAAAAAGCTGGCGACTGCAAGATACACAAGTAGATACAGCGTTTTCATCTGGAATATCACCAGTTGTTGTTGTTGTTGTTGTTGTCTCGATTAAAACAAAAGCCACAAGCAATTCTATCACAATTGGGTCCTTTCACGTGGACGTGCCCGCGCACGTGGACGCGCAGGCAAGCACAATTTGGTCTTTTAAAAGGGTTTTCTTTGCGCCAGTATCAATAATGACGAATGTGTGTCGTCTTATAGCTCTGAAATACTAAAAATATGTACAATTTTATATATCTATGAGTGGATGTCAGATTCAAAACCACAGCTGGTACAACAATACCGTTTATATTTTGCAAGAGCTTCTACGTGCCCATGTCTTTAAAACACACATGAGTATTATGCAATAAATATTAGTCATGATGAGTAACAGTTTCTATGCAGCTCACCACAAGGCAGTGATACCGTCCACGTACGTGTCACAGTAGACCAACTTTCCCTCATCAAATGTCACTTTATGTTTAAAAAGGCCTCACATTGAGGAATCTCATGAGAAGTGGTGTGATATGGATCATAATGGATATTCCTTCACTTTAAAGGAAGACACAGAGCCACCTGCTGGTTTGAATGCGCGTTACAACAACAGCTGTTCGAGGCCAGAAGACTGTCCCCATCAGTCAAAGTTGTGCTGCTGGTGCAGCATTGTTTTCATGCAGATCATAACAGAGCTTCGAGACAAAAAAGCATAAATGTAATTCTGTGTCTGAAAACATGGCATGCTCTCAGGTAAAGTGTCTCGACTTTTTGATGTAGAAAAAAAAAAAGAAAAAAGGCTGTGCCAAGATGAAAAAGTTTTATGTAATAAAAGTGTTTCAATTAAAATTCAGGAGAGGAAAAAGTAGTATAGTTGTGAACCCTTCAGGCAGCCCCAGGCTCTGAAGCTCTTTTCTCACACATTAATAATACAGAGTGCAATAACCATGTTTTATTCTACTTCTTCTTCTTCTTCACAGTGTTTGGAAGCACAGCTTCAGAGGTTGACGTTGTAGTTTTGCTTTTCTTTTTTAAAGTGTGATTTCCAAAGACATCCATGCAGATAATTCCAAAAGCCCTCATCTTTGCATTTTTGTTCAGTATTCTCAAACGGCGTAATAAAGTGCCAACAGTTTCTAATGCAGTTTGAATGGTTGCCATGTTATTAACTTAATTCGAATGCTCGTGAAAGTCTGTTTTCCTTCTTTCCTTTGTATGTTGATCTACTTCTGTTTATCTAATTGATTACGCAACCAAACCTGTTGAGAGATGAGAATGAACATCTCTGAACAGCTGCAATATGACGCGTAACATTTCATTCCTAATGCAGCAGCACAGTGTCTGAGAAATTATACATTCAGCAGCAAAAACAACCTGCTGTTTTGATGATTATGATCATTAGTTGATTAGTCTTTCACAATTTAATCACCCACGTTGTATTTTGTGCTCCTGCGTGTGATGAGGGAGATCTACTCAAATCTCCAGAGGTCACCGTTACGGAGCTGTTCTTAATACATCACACATACGACACATGTGCCTCTCTTTATGTAACAATGAAGCACTTCTGCAACATACTGCACACCTCCTGCCGCGTGTATTATCTTCAGCCTTCTGCCTCCATCTGTTGACCAAATTTGGAACTTCCCCCACCCCCCCTCCCCCCTCTGCAAAAACATTACCACGCTCATCCTGTTGCGCTCCATCGTGGCCTGTAGGTGATCTCTGCTGATATAAAAAAAAAAACAGCAGGCAGACACAAGTGGAATCTGGTGGATCTCAAAATAACTTGCGATGATGACTCGACGTATCGGATTATCTTGCAGCTTGTTGGCCTGACACAGAGTGTCATGCTCGGTGCAGTTCCATGGATTATGCAGTTAATTCTCAGTATGTATTGGCACATGATAATGTTGGCACTGCTATTATGTGTTATGTAAAGAGGGATGTGACACAAGATGTGCCTGCAGGGCTCTCCCTATTTTTGGCAAATGGTCGACCGAACATGTTATAACTGTAACTAGACGGTACGACAACATGTAATCTGAGCCATTTCTTCCCAGAGTTATACATATCAGAAAATGTAGGCTAGCCAACATTTATTCAAAGAGAGTCGAGTTAACTAATTAGGTTCTGAGACATTGTATTTTAATACACAATGTGTCATTTACAAGTAAAAGGGGATATACACTAACAGAAAGAAAAAGAGAAAGAAGACTGTGTGAAATTACAATAAACACTTAAGCTGTCATTATTCCTAAATGGCATTATCTGAAGTTATTTATATTTACGTTTAAGTCTGATTCACTGACCTACAAAATGACCTTATGGTTATTCGAGCATTACATTATCTCCCGACAGACTCGTTAAGTATCTTTCTCCGAGTGATCCGTGCAGGCTTCTGAGAGCCGCCCCAGGACACTGGAATTCTCCATGAATATCAGAGCAGTCGAGTTTCATCGACACCCAGTGAGACAAAATGAGACAGAGCCAACATTTATGAAACCTGTCTGAATTATTGATTCTCATTGTTGCTTGCAGAGGACTGAACCTGAATTTCTGTCTGTTTTTTCTCCCATTTTACAAACCCTCGTGGCCAAAACCCGCCTGCGAGTCTTTACAAAGGCCCCACTATTAAACGCCCCCGATCACACAGCTTTACCGAAGACTAGATGGAGCCAGTGTCACTATTGTAAATACTCATCAACCTCAGACGACCCCAGAGAAACATCCTCTGGCAATATGCGCCTTACACACTGAACAAAGGCAAGATGCAATGCTATTGATCAGAAAATAAACCCGCAGTTGCATAAAATGCGGCGCTGGAACCAAAGGAAGAGCTATAATGACATTCAAACAACACTCAGAAGACTTCTCGTACTCCCAACTTGAGCTTCGTCATCCTAAGAATTTCAAAAATTTGCGATGAGTTGGAACCGGATAGGCAGTGATATCGTGCCAGCTGACCAGAAAATACACATAAATCACTATAAATATGCAGCTGTGTCGCCCTACCCATCACTTGACCTCTATTTTGTCATGAAGTGATGCCCACACTCCCAGTAATCAGATGACTATTATCTTTTCCTCTCATCTGTGCCTTATCTATTCCTTAGAAATATGTGGGAAGACTTGTAATACAACACACCGGTGGAGGATGACGCAACTGAATGTGTTGCATAACGACAATAGTTTATTATTATTGATTATAAGTCCAACAATGCTCGCTGTTGGAGACGCCACAGACTGACTTTCTCATCATTCATTTCCTGTCTGCGTTAGTTTCCGTCTCCCTTGATGACACTCGTCTCTCATTCCATTTGAAGTTTTAAAAACTCTCTGACTGCCACGAAAATAATGACTCTGTTGTGTATGTAATTGTGTGTTTAAATTGGTTTTGGATGGCTGTGCTTTTACACTGTATGTGTTCTTTCTCGTACGAATGACTCGATGTCCACAAAACTACCAATTTAAATACCGGATTTAACAAACTAAACTGTCACCCCACTTACTTTTGCACTTGTGGCTCAATTTCTTATTACTGAACCTCAGTTTTACAGACGGCAGTTCTGTACCTTCCTCTGTTAAAAGTGGCCATTAAAATCTGCATGAACCAAACCCTGAGTGTGCACCGTGCCCCTTACTTCCAATAGGTCTTTCACACAGGGTTTTAAAATAATGAATCAAAAGACAATGACATATTACAAACATCATAAACCTGTCCAACATTCATTTATGAGAGCAAAGGTGGTGGTTGCTTAATAAAGGAGAAAAACGCGTTGATTCCAAAGGGCAAACTTGCATAAGAGACATGATCTCATGAGCAAACTGAACCAACTGCTGTTAAAAGAGATGAGTCCTTAATAATTCTCTTTTATATTGAGGCCCTCTAGCGTGCCATTCAGACACCTCGGCTTAAACTACCATCTAAGGACGTGTAACTGGTGCAGAACAGAGGGCCACGGGCCTCCTCGGAGGTCTCAGATAGCTGTGACCTCGCTGGCTGGTTTTGAAGAGCTCCTCGCTCTTTTGCTTTTTGTTCGGATTCAGGTTATTAAACCATTTCAAACACACTGAACCAATGAAACAAGGTCACCATTTTACTATTCACTTTAATGGAGTGTATTTTCAGCACGGACAACCGGTCATGTCAGAACTGGTTACAGATTGCATCTGTGTTTGTCTGGAGGATTATTTTTTCACTTCCAAGATATACAGGCTGTACGGCGTTGGATTATAGCCGGCCTGGGAATAAATAACTAATCGATGTTGATGTGTTGTCAGGTGACTCAAGAACGTCACGTTTTTCTTTGTAAGCGGAACAAGTTTTGTCGAAGGCGCCTAGAAGCTCACGCAGGTGTTCTGAAACTCAACACAGTTCTACAGCCGGTTCTAAAACATCAACAATGAGCTGAGGGGACATTTTACGGACTATTGGACTCTAGAACAAAAGCAGGAGATCCTTATCTACAACAGAAAATGAAAACAACATATTTAGGAGCAACACATTTACAAAAGCACTTCCCATACTACCACAGACGGCTCACAGGATATTGCTATATGTTTGTTGCAATGCTGCGTTAACGGGGTCAGCTTTGGGAATCTGGAGATCCTGAACAGAGTGTAAAGTTAAAGTGATCGGTTTAGAATTTCTATCTGAGTGAAAACAATAGAATTATGCTTTGAGCAGTCTGGAGTCCGAAGTTCCACCTAACTGTTGCTAATGCTATTTTTCAGAACTGTGTGCATAGTTAACATTGTTTGTGTATATTCAATGGAGGATAACTGTAATACTGCTATAGGTAACACTATCGTGATTGAGCCTATATATGGCCCACTGATGAAAGTATAATATTCATATATTTGCAGTATTACAAACTGCGTGTCTGTGGCGAAAACCACGCACAAAATTTTGGAAAAATAGCATGTTAGTATGGAATTTCGTACTCCAGACTGCAAAAGTCCTATTTCTTTGTTTTCACTCAATTAGAAATTCTAAATAAACCTGAAGTCCTGCCACTTTAAGTTCTGCATATTTGAGAAAAGCTCGGCCACACGACATGTTTGATTTCTGGACCTGCAGGTAGAAAACAATGAGGTCACTGTCACCCCAGAGTTGTTGTTTGGGGTCCTGGAGACTCTGCGTCCTCTTTAACCGCAACAAAAGGTCGTAGCTAATATTGTTTTATATGAAAACGATGCCTTACTTCTGTTTGGAGTTTGGATTTCTGTTGTTGGAGTTTTATAAGAGTTAAAAGAGGTTTAAAAGAGGGTCAGACCTCACTGGGGTCCAACTGACAACTCACTATGCAGGATAGCATACTGTTCATTTCTTTGAATGACTTTTTGGCAACCAAAGGAATTACATATTTGAATAGCCCAATTACCATGTAATATATTAAATGTGTCTTTATTTGGTGTTATTTATTATGGTCATTTTGGTGTTTAGTCACCTCCATCAAAGCAAGATCAGTTTATGAGGCTCATGTCAATCCCATATGGAAATTATTTCTTGATTTGCACCACTCAATAGGAGTGTTAGATAACAGCACAATGTGATCCTCGTAAAGAGCCGGTTCCTATTTACACTGTTGGACTGCTGCTCATGTTGGAACATGAGGTTATTTTCTCGGGGTCTTAGTGACCTCTTGTACAGTGACTTTGTGTACTGTACAAGAGGTCACTGGAGGTCGCACATATGAGACTCGTTGTTGTTGCAAGAGGCTGGTGTGAGAGGTAATAAGAAGAGAAAGAGAAAGGAAACACCCATTTGATTCCATTTGATGTGTTTGGTTTATTAGATGATTGCGCCCCAGTGACCTCTAGGGGGAGTTCGTGTTATAGAATATTACAATGATTAAAGGGTAATTCACATAAATGTCAATAAATGAATAGACACAATTGTAACAGAAATGATCGAGCAGTTAGATTTTAGAGATTCAGAGATTTTAGAGTTATTCTTCACACTGTACATAACGTACAGGTAGTGGAGCTTGGCATCATTTTAATCATCCAACTCATGTGGAATCAATATGTTCATTTTAATACATGATGTACTTATTTATAATGTACAGGGATTACATTCCCTACAAGTACACATTAAACTCAGCACTAAAGACATTCAGGAGTAATTTATCTAATTGGTATTTGGGGCTTTCTTAAAAGCATTCAAGTTGAGATGTAAAACATTGGGATGAATGGCAGCAGTCTGTTGATTGCTGTCTGTAATAATGAAGGCACAACACAAAATAAATACTTGTGGATAAAACTGTATTGATTGTTTGTTTGGCTTGATGTCAAAGCTTTCTGGTTACATTAATGTCCGTTCCTCTGTGTTTGATTAACCAAATCAAATGGAAATTAGTTGCTGTAACTTTGAAAGGGTGTTTCTTTTTATATATATGTATTTTTGACAGTTAAGAAAATATTCCCTTTATTCAGCTTTTGTGTCTTAAATCACAAAAAGCATGCCTGGTAAAGAATATATGAGACAATGAAACGTTTCAGTTTAATAAAAATACCACTAGAGCAAGCGACATCCCCTAAACTACCTCCTCTCTGCAGCAAAATAGGATCATCCACACACTGCAGACTTACATTAACCACACCCCTTCTCATGTTGCAGCAAAACACTCCACATCGTTTTTTCTGTTATTTTCCCAGAATACACCTGGAAAAGTACAGTGACGAACGAACATACTGATGGGAAATCCGATACTTTTGTAGGAGCTGAGTCTTTTGAACCTATTCACTGGGATGGCTATTTGTATTTGTCGATTTACTTTATTGACCCCAGTAGGTTTATAGAGCATGCATGCATGCTCTATAAAAAAGATGAAAGAATATAACTGTATTAATAAAAACATATAAAATGTATATTCTAGATTCTATCTGATACTATCTCTGAATGTCACGCTTTTGAGAGATTGTTAATAAGGACTTGATTTAAAACTGGAAGTTGTGTTAGTTAGTTGTGTGCTAGCCAAAAGAATACGTGAATAAATAAAGGAATATCTTTAAATTAAATAAATATCTGCATCGACTAATGTTTACATGTAGCCTTAAAACAGAACAGTTAGGATTAACAATTTCTTTATGATCTAAGGTTACATTCAAGTCTAAAAATGAAGAAATTAGACGCATTTAGTTGACAAGACCATTACGATAAGTTAGTTCCCTATAGGTTTTATCTATGATGTCACCCACTAAAATAATGAAATATATCAAATTTGCATTAGCATGTGAATCCAGTTGAAAATGTACATAATTTAACTTAAAATAATAAAAGCAGTCACCTATGCCAGCCTATCTTGCAAAAATAACTGCTAAATTGTCTTTCAGTTGGATCCCAATTGAGCCGATCGTTCACGACCGCCCATCTAGCAGATGACAACAACAAAACAGACTAAGAGGGTGTTAGCGTAGCTAGCTAACGACACCTGAGATAAACAACTGCTGCTTTCGTCCGACGTGTCACACCTTCACGGTTGGAGTTTGCCCAAAATTAGACATTTCTTTTTTTTTTCTCCCAGCAATATGTTTTAATCTGCCTCACCATGGTTCCCAGTTACCACAGTGTAGCTCACGTTAGCTAAGTGGCTCGCTAAGCTAGCTCTATGTCTGCCAAGCTAAAACTGGTTAGCTAGCTAGCTTGGTCGCTAGCTCGTTAGCTAGCCAGCTAATTCGAACAGTTGAGGTGGAGACCAAGAACAGGGAGATGCGAGCAAAGTGAGGTGAGGCCAATGGATGCGTTTCTTTCATTTACGCAATGTGGAATATCGTCATTACGCCAATGTGTGTATTTTATGTCTTGTATGGCTTTTGGGGGGGATCATCTTACTACGTTTGTCAAATTCATCGACGTTAGAAACGTCTGTCCAGACAGCTGTGTTAGCTAACAGATAGTCAACGGGTTGTTATTGAACAGCTAGCTTGCTAGCTAGGTTAGCTAACAACTGCTGGTGGCCCCTTGTTCGCCACTGTAACCATGACGAACTGGAGGCCTCGAGGTTAACGGCAACGGTTAAGTACCCTCAGTTCGTCGAACATAATTCGGGAAACCCCGTTATGATTCGAGGCCCGCAAACGGTTATCAACGGCTATTAACGGCCAATCAGCTAACTACCTCTTCACAGCCTGTGATAGAAACATAGCTGGTGAACACCAACAGTTAACAGTTAGTGGTTTATCTGTTTTATTATATCTTTCACTTTGGTTATTTTTTATCTGACTTCTCTAGATAAACGTCAGCAAATGTGAACTGTCCACTTCTTCAGTCAGTTTTTAAAGTTTGCCTTTGTCTTGCATCAGCCCAACATGTAAAGGGGACATCTTGCTCATTAATAAAACAGCCTCCAGTCACCAAGGTGTGGTGACACAGCTAGTTAACTAGATAGTTATACAGTAGACAGGGAATGTCTTACATGATTAGGTAGAAGAGGAGGACATGTTGACCTTTTGTTAAAGCCTCTAGATACAGACTCTAATAATAATAATACACTTACATATGATTATACATGAATACAACATAGGTGTTTATCAAGTAGTTTTATTGTGTTGTGGTTTGAGTAAATGGCAGCATCCAGAACTTATTTAATCATACTATGGGAAACTTAATCAACTATCTCATGTTTGTGTTTGTGTTTGTGTTTTTTTTTCACAGGGTGGCCTTGAAGATAGGCTAACGCGAAGAACTCTGGGAGATTCAACATGAAGTTGTATGTGTTCCAGGTCAACAATGGCAGCACATTGACATTTGACACTGATCTTGCTGTCCAAACGTAAGAAGCTGTCATTTTACCAATATTAGTGAGAAATAGTGGTCAGAATATCTTGGTTGTTGTGATCTAAATACATTCTTCCTTTTGTTTCAGTGTACTGGAGCTTAAACATGCCATCCAAGCCAAATATAAGATTGCAATTCAACATCAAGTCCTTGTTGTCAATGGAGGGGAATGTATGGCTGCAGAGAGGCGTGTCTGCAGCTACAGTGCTGGCACTGTATGTTTTAATTTATTAGTGTGCATTTAAAAGTATTAAGGGTTGCGTTTGTGACAAACCATTACTAATGTTTTGCTGTCGATCTTTAGGAAACCAACCCCATATTCCTGTTCAACAAAGAGATGATCTTGTGTGACAGGGATCCAACGATCCCCAAAACCACCTTCTCGATTGAGAGTGAGATTCAGGTTAAAGTAGAGGAGTCTCTACTGATGCCAGCTGTCTTTCACACTGTTGCCTCACGAACACAACTTGCTCTGGTAGTTATCTATTTATTTTTTCAGTGTGCTTGTCATATGCACTTCTTTTATGAGATGAACTCATAAAGTCATTGTATTTTATTTATCTTTTTGCCTGTGCAGGAAATGTTTGAAGTTGCCACGAAACTTTGTTGTTTCTGTGAACGCTTGGTTCATGATGAACACCTGCAACACCAAGGCTGGGCTGCCATCATGGCTAATCTGGACGACTGCACTTTGTCTTATCAAAAGTTGCTCGTGAAATTTGACACTTCATACACAAACTATCAACGTGACTTGGAGGAAATTAAGGTCAAACTCTCAAAGTAAGTGTTGGCACAGAGAACATGCTATTTCATACGTTCCTAATGTTATCCAATAGTTTTGAATTTGAAATACAAAGTGCTGTATGCTTAGTAATTACTGCATATTACCTTCGGCGATATGGTAACTATTCAGACTTATTTAATCACAGTCTTAGCTCTATTAAATAACTGAAGTAACAGTAAATTAATCCAAGTTATAATGTATTTCTGCTAAAAGGAAATGAGTCTGATGAACTTGATGCCTCAATGACCGTGTTTTATGATTGCAGGTTAGGGACATCGGTTTCTGTAATGGCGAGGATACCTCTGCTGGAATGTTTGACGAGACACAGTTACAGAGAGAGCATGGATAAGTCAAGCTCAACCCCAGGGAAGGACTCCGATGCGACGGAAGAAGACAAATCCACGGAGTCTGTGCTCCGCGCTACTGATGCACAGAGGCCCTCCAAGTCATCAGCCTCCTGCTCTGCTTCGGGGACGGCCACATGTGAGCTACCTGGCGGCCAGGAAACAAAAAAAATGACTGACACTGGTGGGCTGAGAGCTGCACTACGAGATGATGATGATGACGACGACGATGATGACGATGATGATGACGACGACGATGATGATGACGACGACGATGACGACGACGATGATGGTCCAGAGTTCACCAACCCGTCCTGCTTCAATGTCACACTATTAGATTGGATCAATGTGCAAGACCGACCCAATGATGTGGAATCAGTAGTGAGGAAATGCTTTGACTCCATCAATAGGGTGAGTCACAGATGATGTATGAATAGACAATGTCAAAATAGTTTTCTAAATTTGCAGTCACAACTTGTGGTGGGAAAATATCACAAGTTTTTCCTGAAATCTTGTTTCTTTCAGCTCGACCCTCGGATTATTCAACCCTTCCTGACAGATTGTCGTGACACAATTTCCAAGCTAGATAATCAAAACATGAAAGCCATCAAGGGGCTTGAGGACAGGTTGTATGCTCTCGACCAAATGATTGCAAGCTGTAAGAAGTTGGTAAATGAACAGAAAGAACTTGCTCAGGTACGTAAAGTATGAGACAAACACTATAAAGTTACTGTCTCTACATTTAATTAAGCGCTCACTTATTATCTCTTGCAGGGATTTCTGGCCAATCAGAAGCGGGCTGAAAACCTGAAGGATACATCTGTTCTGCCTGATTTGTGTCTGAGTCACACCAACCAGCTGATGATCATGCTGAACAACCACAGGAAGCTGCTAGACATTAAAAAGAAGTGCACCACTGCCAAACAAGAACTTGCAAACAACCTTCAAGTCAGACTTAAGTAAAAACGGAAAACCACTTCTTCCCCAATGTGTTTGTTAGACTTGTTGAATAGCTCACTGCTTTCTGTGCACAGTGCAGTGGGCTTGTTCTATTGAATTTAGTTTTAAAGTCAAGAGAATCATGTCTGCAACTCTAACTACTAATGATTTTGCATTAGATGGTGCTGCTACGTGATGCTTCATGCAGACCAGGATGGGGAGAAGCTTCAGGCTCTACTCAGACTTCTGACGGAGCTAATAGAACGAGTGAGGGTGGTGGAGGCCCTCAGCACAGTGCCCCAGATGTACTGCTTGGCGGTGGTTGAAGTCGTCAGGCGAAAAATGTTTATGCGCCACTACAGAGAGGTCAGTGCTAAATGCTGTTATTGGACAGTGATCATTCTTTCAGAAGCAGTGATTCAAAGAGGTGAGCTCTTTTGCTTCACTGAATCCGTAGCTTTCTGGCGTATTTAGCGCCGAGCACATCATATTCAGATTCCGCTCTAATTGGACAATTGTTCTCTGTAGTCTTTGCCACTACGATGAAAAGAGAACAGCCTATCATGTTGTTTGCTGTTGCTTGACAATTAAGTTAATTTAAAGCTTTTTTTCTGTCTTTGTTTATTTATTTTCATGTGTTGGAGGGAATACTTGTTTTTCAGTGGGTTTACTCTGAAATATTGAACATTCTTAAAGCAGTAAACATAACAAAATGGCATTGCAGTCCTGTATCGTCTCCAAAGGAAACTAGTCTTGATGCCCTTATATGTGGGACATCCTATTTAGCAGACCCATGAAGGACAATGACGCTGTGTGGTTTGGGAGTTGCACTATTGTGGGAACTCCTATTGCATTAGAATAAGGCTAAAACTTAATAGCCCTTTAAATCTCCTGCGTATAATTAATAAACTGATAATGACTTCTGTCCTTCCTCATCGTATTGCTGTGTGTAAATGCACAGTAAGAGTGGGAAATAATCGGAAGCCAATCAAGGAATTGATTTTGCTCATATTTGTCGTCTTTTATTGAGCAGACTCAATAACAGACTTTCTTTCACTGTAGTCGATGCAACAGGAAGCCACTCCTGTTGCATCAAGTGGACATTGAGTATTACTTTGTTGTTGTAAAATCCTTAATATCATTCTTTTCAGTGGGCTTATGCACTTGTGAAGGACGGGAAACGACTGTACGAGGCGGAGAAGTTCAAAAGGGAATCCTTTGGGAAACTCTTCAGTGAGTGTCTTTTGAAAACTGCTGATTTGAGTTGTCACTGTAGAGCACAGTCTGCTTTTGAAATGACACAGATCACAACCAAGATCAGGGTTTTGATCTATTTATTTCTGTCTTTTCAGGGAAGTCTTTCCTCAGAAATCGTTTGTTTAGAGGACTCGATTCATGGCCTCCAACATCATTTTGTGTAAGTTACAATTTAACAGCCTTTTGACCAAGTTGGTTTTCATGTGTATATTATTGCCACTGTATTTTAAGGGGTCCCTTCTTTTGCTCTCTTCATTATTGTTTATAGACACGAAAGCCCAGAAGGTTTGACGACGAACTTCCAGACATCTCCCTTGATGACCTGCAGTACTTGAAATCTTGTTGTCCTTTGGAGGTGCAGCCTTTCCTGATGTAAGTTACTGTCCCCAGTTATTGAAATGGTTTTAGATATAATATGACGTGTCAGTTTATGTAACGCTAGCAGAACTCTCCTATGAAATGGCCGATGAAAACATACATTTGGAAGTTTGTGTCCATTTCTAAAGCAAATTAAGAGATAGAAATTTGTAAGACTTTTGATTGTGTTATCACGTCTCACAAGTAATCAATCAGCTCCAAATGACGTAATTATTTAGGAAATGTTATTGTTTTGGCGCTTGATGCTGGGGTGGGAAAATTGTCCTGACTCTTGCAGACCTCTGCCATAGATCTTCTGTACTAAAACAACATTTCAACATAGTTTTGAATTCTGTCTTTAACGTTATTCCTAATTTATATAATTTTTTCTGCAGGGTTCCCACAATGTGTGACTTCGAGCCCTTAAATCGCCACGTAGAGACGCTTCACAAGCTGGTCCAAGCTGCACAGAGTGTGGATGAGATGTCTCAAACTATTACTGACCTGCTAAGTGAACAACGGGTAATGACCGCTTGATTGTTTGTGTTATTAAATAGGTACAAATGCAGATACGCATGTTACTGTTTAAAAATAAATATGTGATCTTGCTTTTCTCATATATTCATGTAGTAAGTATTTTCCTCCTCTCCCTTCATCTCTTCTGTCTTTGCAGATATCCTTTTGTCAGAGATCAGCCATGTTGACCCCACAGTCTGAAAGCATACCTGGGACCACGACGCCGAGGTCCTCAAAAACCCCGTCCTCCCTTAGCCTGCAGGGCCCCAGCTGTCAGCCACTCCATGTTCCCGTCCCAGCACCGCTAGAGGAACTATCCCCAGACAGCATAGACGCGCAAACATTTGACTTTGAAACGATTGGCCATCCGAACATGGATCCAGTCCTGCAGCAGGGCTCCCTCGACTTGGATTCTCTAGCAGAGAGCCCTGAATCTGACTTCATGTCTGCGGTCAACGAGTTTGTGATTGAAGAGAACTTGACCTCTCCGAACCCCATCAGTGACCCCATTAGCCCTGAAATGATGGTGGAGTCGCTGTATTCATCAGTCATTAACGCTATTGACAACAAGCGCATGCAGGATACCACCATACTAGAGAGGGAGAACTCAAGGATCACTGTGCTAAAACAAGTGATTGATAAGTACCGATCTGCTGCAGAGGAGTCCCATTCGAACTTCAGAAGTGTAAAGGATGATCTCTATCACTTGAGAGGCATGGTTTTAAAAGAACAACATGACTTTGGCTTTGTTTTGAAAAATTTGACCACAGAGGTGAGCAACATTGTGGAAAACATCTGCCAAACCCAGAAACTGGAACTAAAGGAGCAGCATCAAAGTGAGCTTCTCTCCCTTCAGCAAGAGCTTGAGAAGCAGGTTCAGACACTAACGGAGGAAAACCAAGTAAACCAGAATATTGTCAGAGATGTCCAGCACGCAATGCTGGAGCTGGAGGGGCTCATGGAGCACAAAGAGAAAGAACTCACTCAGCTCGAGAAGGAGAAAGAGCGATGTGCCGAAACGGAGAGTAACCAGACGGAAAGGATCAAAAACCTGGAGCAGATGATGAGCGATCAAACCGAGGAGATCAAGACGCTCTCCGCTTCAAGAGACTCTCTGACCAGCCAGCTTGAGAATCTGCATTTTGAGATCGAACGTGGCCAGCAGAAGATCCGGCAGGAGTTGGAAGTTGTTGAGCAGTCTCACTTAAAAGAGATGGAGGAAAAAATGAAGCAGGAGCATGCAGCAAAACTGGAGACCCTTACCAAGGATAACCAGGAGGCTCTGGAACATCTGGCTGCCGAAAATAATGCAACGTTAAGTGAGGCGACTGAACACCACGCCGCTGCACTTAAAGAGAAGGAAAACCAAATGAAGGACTTGGAGGCTCGTGTGACTGAGCTTGCAGAACTCCGCTGCAAAGTAGAGGTGGAGTTAGCCCTCAAAGAGTCAGAGACAGAAGAGATGAGGCTCTTATTTGAGGAGGCCAAGATGCAGCAGGCCGAGACTGTGAAGTCCCAGGTAGAGGCTGCGACCACAGTCCTTACCGAAGAGCTGGCAGATATCAAAAAACAGCTTAATGTAAAAAATGAGGAGTATGAAGTGGACCTCGCAGAGCTGAGGAGTCTCATGAGGCTTGAGAAGGACCACTGCATCTCGGAGCTGGTGGACACGCACGAGGAGGAGGCTATTTTGTTGCGGAACGAGCTCATCTCCCTGCAGCGGAAAGTCCAGGATGCCGATAAGAACCAGGCCGAGCAGCAGCAGAAACTTGAGCAGGCTTTTGACCAGCAAGCGGCGGCTCTAAATGAAGAAAAAGAAAAGCAGTTCAGGAGTTTCCAGGAACTGGAGGAAGAATTGAGGACTGTTATCGGCAATTTGCAGGCAGACAATGACCTGCTCTCTAAAAAAGTAGAGCAGGACAGACAGGTAACCGAGAGAGATTTAGAAAAAGAAGTGACCTCTGAGGTTGCGTCATCAGATGCTTTGAAAGAGTTGGAGCAGCAGAAGGAGGACATGGAGAAGAGACTGTCAGACAAAATTAGACAACTTGAGGATGAGCTTCATGAGAGACGATCCTCAAAAAGGTAAATGTTTGATCACAATGGCAGACGCATTACATAAAGAAATCTACCTTTTTTTTTTGTGGTTTGGAGCCTGATCCTGAATGAAGTTAACCTGACTGTAGTTTGTTTAAATTGAATCTGTTCACATTTTAATTTAAATGACACATTGCAGAACTGTGTGTGTGTGTGTGTGTGTGTGTGTGTGTGTGTGTGTGTGTGTGTGTGTGTGTGTGTGTGTGTGTGTGTGTGTGTGTGTGTGTGTGTGTGTGTGTGTGTGTGTGTCCACATTCTGCATTTCTTTTGTTAGAATTAAACTTGATTGTGTGCCTCTCAGTGACGAAGGGTTGCCGCTGCATGCTGAGGGGCGTGCAGATGCCGGAGCACCTCTGTCTCTCGACTCGGCGCTACGGGAGCAGCTGCGGCAGGAGAGGGCCAGCCTGCAGTCCCAGATGGAGCTCCTGGAGAAGAAGAACGTGGAGATGCAGAACCTCAGGACATCGCTAATCGCAGAGCAGCAGGTTTGTGTTTTTGGGCGGGGAAAGTTATCTTATAACAATGAAGTAGGGTGATAACTACACCTTTCCCTGCAAGACTATTTACTGAAGATCGCGGCCATGATTGATGAAATAACACTCCGAATAATGTAAAATAAACAGTTAATATGTGGACTGCTTGAAAATACGTGGCTGCTTACCGAAGTGAGTACTTACTTTGTGAAAGCTTAAATTTTTAATAGATATCGACACCGTCACTTGTCTGCAACTTCCATTCAATCGAAGTTCAGCCTCGCACGTCAACAGATCAATGTTTCATTCATTTGACTGCCACTGATCTTGGTCTGTCTGGTCTCTTTACACCAAAAGATCCCCAAGGGGCGGCAGAAAGATTTATTTACAAATTACTCACTTGCTGCTTTCAGTCACACGTTTTGTCTTTTTTTTATTTTTTTGTGATGATTTGTATTTATATCTCTGTTATGGTGGCATTGGACCTCTCCTTGTTGCACCACCCATCATAGTTTAAGCTAACAAGACGTTTTGTACAAAATATTACATAATCAAGCTGAACTTACTGTATTTTGAAACATCAGTTGAGCTCACACAATTTCATTTAATTTGTTTTTTTTCAGTAACTGGGTATAATAAATGATGAAGCGATCAGACATGGAACAAGACTAGCAAAAAAAATCAAACAGAACATTAAAAATCAACAAAACAATTGCAACTCCCATGGCTGCAAGCTGATCTGCATTGTTAGAACTTAGCAATTAAAAGGCATCCTCTCCAATCATTTGTGCTTTGGTATAAATTCCCTGTTGTGAATAAAATGGTTGTTAACCTTGTTAAAACGCAAAAAAATATTTTTGTTTTTGTTTCTCTAGACTAATTTCAACACTGTTCTAACCCGAGAGAAGCTGAAGAAAGAACATATCATCAATGAGCTAACGGAGAAGTGGCGGACCGTTACCCAGCAGCAGGAGAAGGACAAAGGTGAGGGCTGTACAGAAAATATCATAAAAATCTATTAAAAATAAGTCAAATGAAAGAAGCCCTTGACACAAATTGTGTGTTTTTTATTTTTATTTTTTTTTAAACAAGCTACTCATATTAAAAGAAACAAGAACGTTTTTGTTAAATAAAAGTTGTTGCCTTAACACAATATAATGTAATGTTGTTGATGGCCTACTTACTGCCATGTCTTTCAGAACAGCCGCTCTGTGAGGTTTTATGTTATAGATCGACACGTTGGGCCGGTCAGCGTTTCTTATTTATTTTAACTCATTGCAGCTCTGATCGAGACGCTGTCCGAGGACCGAGCCAGTGTCATGCAGGAGAAGAAACACTTGGAAGAAGAGCTTAACCGCCTGCGCAGCACGGCTCTGGTCTCGTCTGCCTTCTTCTCTCCTCACCTCTCGGGTCAGGACATCTCAGAAGCTGGAGCTGCAGCAGCCCGAGCCCTGCCTGTTGCTGGGCCTTTTTCCTCCGAGCCCATGGCTGAAACCGACCGACTGGCCACCGTTCGAGATGACGAACAGGTCGACTCAGCAGTGGAAGCCAGCATGGTGTCAGTCCAGTAAGCATCGTTTCTCCAATAAATGTTATGTTAGGAAGCAATCCGATCACATTTAAATGCTTTTTGCCAGCCGGTGTATTTTTTCCCTGCTCCTCTTCTTATTTTTGAACCAAGGTTGACACCGTATTAGTACCTTTTTACGAATATGCGACACTGAAGCCTTGGGTAGTTTTTTTTTGGTGAGAGTTTCAGCAGTTCACAGAAAGGAAAATCTGTGTAGACGAGAAGCTCACAATCTTTCTTACTTTTTTCTTTCTTATGCGTCTGAATTTTACGAATCACCTTTGGACTTTGGTTTTAAATACACACACACACACACACACACACACTATGCAACACACACGGCTTTACTCTCCATCAAATCTAATCAGAGGTGAACGCCACTGAATAACAACAATGAGTCCTCATCTTCAGTGCCCTTTTCATCTCATACTTTGCTGCCTTGTTATTTTGCTTGACTACCAACTCCAAAGAATAATTACTATATATAATATTATTATAGACCTACTGTGTGCATTCAGAGGTTGAGAATATATTTTCTGCATCATTACAATGTTGCTTTTACAAAAAATGAGTTTATTAAGACCAAACTAATGATGGCACATTTACATATACAGCTATTACATTTTACTATTTCCTCATTAGGATACGAGCTTAGATAGATTCCTGTACTTTATTTATTACTCATTCTTTATCAAGCACAATATTATGTTGATTATAATAATTAAGTTGTTATATACAGTATACCCATTGCAAACTTGCAACAGCATCGAGCCTTTTGTTAGGATGACATGATTTGGTTGCCAGCCACCGACAGAAAGGGACTTTGCATTATTGAAGAAGAATTTAAAAGGTCATTGCGTAAAATATCCAAAAAATTGATGGACAGAAAGGACATTTCACAAGGAAGGAAGGAAGGAAGGAAGGCAGGCTAGGATCAGACAGTGTAAGTTTTCCACTATTAAATAGTTGCAAGACAGAAAATGAGAACCAATTCATATGTTGATACATTTTTATTATCCACACAATACATACAGTTTTGCTGACATTTTTCAGAGGATATTAATCAATAATCTGATGTTTTCTCTCTTGTAGTGACAACATCCTGATGTCAGAGGAGAAACAGCGGATACTCCTACTTGAGAGGGTAAATAGAAACTCTGTATTCATCACATTGCATTTGAGAGCACAAGATGCTGTTTCTGGATGTCTCTTATCTGTTTAATCCATCTGATATATGTTTCAGACTTTACACATGAAGGAAGAAGAAAACAAGCGCCTCAGTCAAAGACTGGTCAGTTATTTAATATTATCTCTATGGGCTATGTAACACCTGCTCCACTGGGTGGCAGTAGCATCAAAGAGTAAAATCCTGACCCAGGAGGCCAAAGAGCTCAGTGAAGAAAAATGATTTGTGTTAAGGAAGAGTGACACTAGAGTGAGGAGAGGGATGAATATTAGTTGAATGCTCAAAACAAAAAAGTATATTCTAAATAAAAAAGTAAAAAATATACTTTTGTGTTTTTTAAAAAATAAATAAATGTATACAAGCATGAATTTGCATGATTTACAAAGGGGATCAAATTGAAATTATAGAGTATAATGCAGTACATAGGTTATAAATGCTAATACTAGTTACTAAGCCTCTTTCTTTCAAAAGCCCAATAAGTCAAATGTTAGAAGTCATCAATGTCCAGCGTTGGTAACCCTTCAGTGTAACTCGTGTGACGTTTTCCTAATTCTCTTCTTGTAGATGTCTCAGAGCATGTCGTCTGTGTCGTCACGGCATTCAGACAAAATCGCCATCAGAGAGTAAGTGGATTCAAATAATAACACATTCACTTGTTTTTAGACAAAACTCTGACCATCATGACATGTAGTTACACGCATTATTTTACAATTACATTCATTTGTTGTCTTTTTTTACGTGACTAGTTTGCAAAAGTCTTAGTAATCATCCTATTGTGTCTTTTCTTTTTTCTTTCTTTCTTCTTCTCAGTTTCCAGGTAGGCGATTTGGTTCTCATCATCCTGGATGAAAGGCATGACAACTACGTGCTGTTCACAGTTGGTCCCACCCTCTACTTCCTCCACTCGGAGTCTCTCGCTGCACTGGACCTCAAACCAGGTCAGCAACTGTAGTTTGGACATTTGTATTTTTTTCATTTACAGATGAAATAATGATGTAAAAGTGACAGTTTGCTTAAGTTCACATGTCGGGCATGAATGGATTTGTAACAGAAACTGTATGTCGATGTGTTCTTAAAAGAAACGGGTTAATGCATTTATTTTTGCTACAATTTTCTTTATGAGCTTTATGTGACACACACAAGAGGATTTATTTGTGGTCTATTGAGTGTTACATGAGTGTTTGCTTAACAAGTCTGTTTGCTTTGTTGTTTAGCATCAGGGACCTCAAGACGTCCGTGGGTACTTGGAAAGGTGATGGAGAAGGAATATTGCCAGGCAAAAAAGGTACTGAATTTGCCAAAAGTTCTGTAGTGATTTGTTTTTTATTATTTGTGTTCTTTATGAATATGTAAGAATCAATATACTTAAATAACTGAAGTCCTTGAAATATTTTCCTTTTGTTTGTGTCAATTTCCACACATGGTTTGGATTTATTTTGTGGATGTGTTGACTTGATCCATGTCAGTGAAGCTATTATAATCACCTATGCACGATTTGAAACATCTCGTCTCACGAAAGCTTTCTTTCCTTGTCTCCTTTCCTTCACTAGGCACAGAACAGGTTCAAGGTTCCTTTAGGAACCAAGTTCTACAGAGTGAAAGCTGTTCCATGGAACAGAAAAGTATAATAGCCAAGTAATGAGCTAAAATGTATATTTATATTGCTTAATTTTTGAACAGGAACATCACTTCATAATTCATAACTTGAAAATCGAAAAAGACCTTCAAAATTTAAAGAATTTAAGATAGTCATCATGCTATTTTTGGTTTCAGTTCAATATCCCACCTGCTATCACATTTTTGTTTTCTTTTAAACCCAGATATGTTATTGTGGACCAAATGCTATTAACATTATTAGGGCATTGCTCTAAACACTATGGCATTATGCCATTTGACCTGTGTGTGTAAAATTGAACAAAATTTGGATGTTAAATATTAGTTCTCATTATCAGCATTTGTCCTTTTGTGGAAAATACTGTCATTATCAACATAATTAAATAAAAATATACATTTATTATAAATGTTTATGGAGGAATGTTCATGGCATGCATATTGATATATTTTCTTTGATTTACTTATCCAGATAAATGTTGTAGTTGGAAACGTAGTTAATGCTGTTTGTTACTCACAAAGCAGTGTGGCCCTCTGTCAATACTGAAATGTACATTATGGCTGACTTATGGAAACAGTCGTCTTTGCAATCCTTGAAATGCACTTTCAAAAACAATGCTTTTGTTGATTTGAAAAGGGAAGTTAATCGAGCTGTCAGAACTAAGTAAATATATCAGCACAAACTTCTCATTATCATAGAATATTGATATGTAGAAAGGAAAACTTTGTGACTGTGTTTCATTATTGGACGACATTGTACATTACCCATCAAATCACACATGTAACAATAAATGACTGTATTGTAAAAGATAGAGTTTTGAAACAATAAAGGATTGATCCCAAATATACTCTGCTGTTTTTATTTTGGCCAATTATTGTTGTTTCACATTTGAGAATGATATGTAATGCTAAAAATGTACATGATGCTATTGAACCCATCTTTATAATCATTAAGGGGTGCAAAGTTTCCCCAGATTTGTGGACAAAAACTAATTAACCGCCAGCAGACGTTTGCTAATTTTCACCAAGACTCTCTCCTGCTGAGATTTCTACATTAACCTAAGAGAACCCATTTTATTAAAACTTGTTATTATAATAATAATAAAATATACACCGTAGTGACTTTTAGGACGCGTATGATGAAAAAGCTTTTTAATGATGCTTTTTAAAAATTTCAGGGGGATTCAGGAGTCAATGTGGAATAGCACAGTATAGTGTATTCATTTGATTTAGCGTTTTTGCTTTTGTGGAAACATTAATGTTGGCACGCTGCTGCAGGAAACAGACTTCAAAAAGGCTTCAAATCGGGGCCCAAGAACGATGCGGCCCTCATGGAGAAGGAAGCCCACCAACATCACTTTCCCAGTTCACAGCGGGGAGCATAGCAGCTCTCTGCCGAGCACTCTCTACCATGTGGGTCTAGGGGTGTTTTAACAATGTTTAGCTCTATTTTCTCCATTTAGCATAAGCCTGTTGTCACATTTGGATGGCTCCTTCATAAATTGATGGTGTGATTCCTACAATTTCGGGACAGGCCTGAATGACAAAATATGCAACACAACATTCGATACCGAGGTGGCTGGCAAGCACCAACCATGTGCACTGGACAGGCTCTTAGTGTAAATGTTTACAACCCCCCACTGAGCTCAGTGCTGCTGGGAGTCACTCTCATCAGGCTGAATGGGATTTAACATTGCCATGTGTAGTCTCTTGCTCGTTCCACCAATAAAACTGCCTTTGACTCGCTGACAAACTTATTTCTGTAACACTTGACTACATGTCTTCAGTATCATAAAGCTAGCCGTTGTTAAACTGTATGCATAGCCGCTTACAACGAGGTCTGAATCTCATTGTAATATTTATTTTTTACAATTTAATTTAACAGGAAAAGTAACAATAATGAAAACCTCTTTTTTTTTTTTAAGTTGAATTTTTTTTTTTTGTTATGTAGCACTAAAAGCTAGATCGCAAAGTGTTTTCCAAGTAAATACAAAAAATATATGAATACAAACTGAATATATGTTACATATGTATTACTTTAGGTTAAACCACATAAAGCTTGCACATACACATAGACACATAATCAGTATACTCTTAAATTGCCTCTTAAAACAATTTTTTTATCGAAAGGCTTATTAAAATTGAATTCCGGTATTATGTTTCCATGTGTAAGTCTACGTTGAGTTGAAGCATCCTGACAGTAGAGTTTTAAAACCTGTTCTAATGGACCATATCAAATTACACATTATATAAATATAAATATATATATGCACTTCTCATACAGAGTTGATAGTACTGAGGACTGTAAGATGTTTCTTTTCCACAAAGGTTTTCTACTTAATAGTGAAGTGACCCTAAAAGCCTCCTAAAATTGAACACGACTTCATACTGACTTTATCTTCCCACACAAGTCAATTCAAATAAATCTCTTTTCTCACTATCACGCAAAAAGTTCAAAAGCAACCTGAAGTTTCTGGTGTAAAAGAAAATGCATAAATTCATCACAAACGTACTCTAATAATTGTATATAAGGACAGGTATCTCAATGCAGCTTTCAAATGCCATCAGCTGAAATCCAAAGACAAATTAGAATGGCTTTTCTTTGCATGTCAACACATGCTGGAGGCACTAAATTAAGGTTTAGATGAGTAAATGTGAAATATCAAAACGATGTCAGGGACAACTCACAAAGAGTGTCATACAGTCTCAGATCTTGCCCTTTGTCACCGATATCCTCTGTATTTCAAGATAATACACAAGTTGTATTTGATTTTCCAATATCTCCGACACTATACTAGATAGACGGAGCTGCAAATAAACAAGCATTATTTGTAAGGTAAATATATGCATGAACTTCAAATGATGGATAAATGAAAATAAATGGGAAAGCCTTAACATAACATTTATATTTACGAAAATCTAAATGGAACGAGTGTGTTGAAGAAGAGCCAAGAGGCATTAAGGCTGAAACTGCAAACCAAGGAGTAAATCGACTTAATGCCATCACATTTCCACCCTATTCATGCCTAAGAAAAGGGTTATGGAAAGAGATTAGGTTATATATCTGCTGTCAGGGACTGAAGAGACCAAGAAGAGAACTTCACCTAAACAGAATGACGATCAAACAGACATGCTTTAACAGACATGCTTCATAATCTCATCCGTTATTGTCTCCTCTCTGCCTTGACTACAGGTTCAGAAGGAAATCTTAGACAGGGGCAGATTAAATGTGTGATGAAATGTCTGAGAAATATGTGAGAACGCGCAATATAAGGATGGTTGATTTTCTACCCACATGACGAGCATAATCACTATTAGTAACACATATCCACAT
Source organism: Ophiodon elongatus (assembly GCA_016806645.1). Lineage (NCBI taxonomy): Eukaryota > Metazoa > Chordata > Actinopteri > Perciformes > Hexagrammidae > Ophiodon > Ophiodon elongatus. Next base: position 882,528 of record JACSYO010001668.1, on the reverse strand, counting down.
AAATATGATAATTCAAATTTTAAACACATTTATTGGGTTCATATTGGAAATCATCACCATCTGATGGCATAGTTTTATGGATAATTACCGCCAAAGAGATAATGCAGCATATGAAAGGAAGGCTTTGAGGCTTCTCCACTCACTGGGAGGAGAGTGCGTAGGTTTAGTTGTGCATCTGAGCTGTACCCAAAAGGCAAATATGGGGAAAGTTGGGTGACAAGCATCCAGGCGTGTGGTTAACAAGATTGCATCTGCCGAGCAGGAAGTGTAGGATATAACTAAACTACGTATTTAAAAATGGGAAATTATTTTCACATTAAGTTCAATTCCCATCGGTAATCCTTCCAAATATAGATAGAACTATTGCATTTCCAGTAGAAAATAATTATTCAAATACCCTATAGTGCAAATCCCATTAATATAGTGCATGACAGTTTTTGATTTTCTACCACAGAACAAAACGGATAAGAATCCAGTAAACATTCAAATCTGTTGTCTTATTTTGCTAATGCTGCTTACTGACAAGTAAATAATCAATACAAATAGTTCTGAAGTGTCTGAAAATAGACAGGCGATTTAAACTGTAACTAACAGCCATGCAGTTTCCAGCTGCAGTGCAGTGTTGAGGAAATGACACCAGCTTTGATGGGTTGTATAGCTTTTGAGATGAGCCTCTTTATGCCGCTTGCAGTTCCATTATGGCTTTGTTCGAAAGCTTGTTTACCTGCTGATAACATACACTGGTGGATTCAGGAGCACCGATCCAAAATCTGCTGCCAAAGTCACTCAAGTCTCATTGTACTGCAGGAGGAGAAGAATTAAATGTTTATGCGGAGGGGAATGCAAATGCTAAATGTGAAATCAAACTATGGGACCAATAAGGGATCAGAATAACTTTGCCAGGTTTTATTTTTAGCCCAGTTGCAATGCTAGCTTTGTGGAACACTCTTCATTTTAGCCTCTGTGCATCTGTGTGCTTTGGTTTCACTCGGTGGAGAAACGCTGTTCCAATTTGACAAAAATGTTAAAACTGTAGATTATTATTTCACCAAATGGGTCGAGGAGAACATAATCTGATTCAATCATGCTGCATATTACTTTAATTAAACTGGAATAACCTGCCTGGTTGAGGAAAATACCTGATTACGGTGCCGTTTTGCCTCTGATAATATTCAATATCAAATAACCAGCAGATCAAAAACTGCTCATCAAATCTCATCGTTGTACATCACTTGAATATTTTTTGGATTTCACTGTTAGAAAAGCTATGGTCTCGGGTCAAAGGAATAGCCCCTTGGTTTGCATATTAAAGAGGATTTGGTAGACCTCTGTTAGCCATGCATCCCCATGCAGGCAGGTCTCCAGGGGGCCAGCAGGGCCCCACAGACGGGCGACTAGGGGGCCAGGTGACCCTGTCTCTGAGGTTAGCAGGAAACACTAAAGAGGGATGGGCAGGGAGCTGAGGAGCCACTGAGTGCGAGTGTGCAAGGCTGGTGATGGCAGCTGTCAATGGTTTGGAAGGAGAAGCAGACAGATTGTGCGTTCTGTTGGTGCAGCCAGTTCGCCACCTGGCAGGCTTTTCCTTGTTAGAACTTCTTGCTGTTTCTGTTCTCATCAGAGAAATGTTTTTCCTCTTATCCTCCGTGTTCAGGGGAAGTTAAATTTGTCAAAATGTTTAAAGATGTTTAGTGAAATGCAAGTGTTTAAAGTGAGCGCTGTGCATTCTACAGAACTGCTGCTGCTTTTGATTTTGTTTTATAAAATACAGTAAAAAAAAAAAAAAAAAAGAAAAGAGAAAAGAAAAAGGGCTATATATTTATGAATGTAAACCTTGCTTTGGGTGATGGACTATGTAATAAAAATAAAAATAAAAATAATAAATCACCTAGATACTGAATTAGGAAATGTAGAGGGTATGCATTGTGAGTGTTGAGCTTGTGCGACATTATTTAACTGTGTTTGTAAGAAAAGGGGGTGTGTTTTAAGGGGTAGGATTTACTCACGAAAAAATTATCTGTAACTTTCAAATCCCATCATAGCCGTAAATACTGCTCCGTGTTGTTCACTTGTTAAGAAGAAATGCAAACGTAAACCATGAACAGCTTAAAAGTACATTTAAAAATCAAATTTGGCAGTCAGTCCTTGTTCCAACAGGATTAAAAAAAAGTCTTTCATTTGATATAAATATATGCAAAGAGAGTGGTGTGGTGATCTGGGTGCCAGAGGTGGTGCTTTACTCTGGATATTCTGGCTTGGGCCTGTAAGGGACATAAATTAACATGAATTAACACATGCATGCAATAAGAAAATAATTAATTCAAGTTATCAGTCACCTCTTCCATTCCAGGAATCTGATTGACAAGATAAAGTAATGTGCAAACTGCTTTTCAAAGCTAACAGCCTGGAGCACCCCTCCTATTAGTTAGTCATTCCCTCAGTATCACACCCGGAATCTGTCATTTCACAATTTTCTCCTATAATGCATATGTGCCGCTCTCACCACTCCACTACAGCAACTGCCATCTAACAAGTTGACACAGAGAATGATACAATTCACGTCCAGTATTCAGTTCCATATACCGCAAGCATCTGAGGCAGACGGGTCAAGAATATGGTACATTCTGTTCTCTCTCAAAATCGCTTTTCCAGGACTCTGGAGAAGCAAGATGAAGCTCCCATGATATCCTTCAAAACACCTAAGATGAGTTTTTTTTTTATGATTTAAAATACTCACCAGGTGTAAAACATAGTATGTATTAATGAAATTATGCAATATTTTAAACATGTCTACTTTTTCTAAATCTTACTGTAATTTGTTGACGGTCATGCGAGTTTTCATTTTTAAACCAGCAAGTGTCTGTAGACGCGTTTTCTTTCTTACAAGACCTGGCAAAAAACTAGTTGACACGCAGTCAAATAGCACTCACACACTAAATGTGCATTCACATATAGCATGCATGTCGTATTCACAGTAAGATTGGAACTCAAAGGCACGAACGAGAAAGCTTGACTGTTTGAAACAGTTGCACTCCTCACGAAACATGTTGCAAATGTGGTGCGAATGACTGATATGGAGTAAGTGTTTGCCAATAAAATGTATCTTGGAAATTATGACAAACCCAAGAATTCGAAAAGGCAGTTCTGCCAAGTTGACGAGACTCAAAATGTATGGGAAACCCTGGAGTGTTTGGGAATCAGCGTAATGGCATTTAAAAAATGTAATTTGAACAGCCAATCCAGACCATCTGTACTCGTTTATATATATATATATATATATATATATATATATATATATAATATTTAGATAAATAAGAAAGTTAAAGCATTTCTTTTCTTTAAACATGTTGTCTGCCATGTTAGCTTGTATAGCCTGTTAGCAATAAAGGAGAACAGGATATAGGCTGTATTTCTTAAAGAAAGTAATGACATTCTCAAAACATATATATATATATATATATAAATATTGTACAGTAATTTGAAGTGACTAGTAAAAATCCAGTCTATACTTGAAAATGTTTTGATAAATAGGTAAATTAGCAAAGCAATGCTATGTTAGCCAGTTTATCTTGTTGCTAAAGTGTATCCTACCTGGTTGTTGTTGTTTATTTTATGATACCTGCATTGTTTATGTTCAAACTGCCTTTTTTCCTGTCCGTAGAGCTTCATTTGACTAATTTGGTATAGTTTGGTTCCAACAGCTCTGGAGCTGACTAAGTCTAGTTCAAGTTAAATAAAGCTAGTTAGCTAGCTAGTGCGTCAAGACAGCTAGAAAGTAAGTGAGCTAGTTTGTAAGCCTGTATAAGCTACTTAGAATTAACATTTATATTAGTGTCAAATTCAAATGAGCTTAATTGGCATTACATTTTTTCCAATTTGTATCCTTAATTGTGCTCAAGTTTTAATTTCTGGGTCTTTGCTGGAATAACGAATTGAATGTATGTCAAATGCTTCACAAAGCAAGTAGCTAAACAAGTGTTTGGTTTGCCCTGTGCTGTGTTTTAATAATAGTATTTAATACTGTTTCATGTTCCTGTGAAACTGAAGCAAGGGTATCTTTAGCTACTGTGAGTATTTTAGGGATTTGAATCAAAACATTTGCATTTGATTGGCTCGCCAAAAGGTGGGCGGGCTTATAATGTAGCCACACAGAGTTACAGAGGCCTGTGGCTCCGCCCACACCTCCCGTGTTGCTAAAAGTTGCAGATTGATTGATGGATAGAAGTCATGATATTATTGCTTAAAAATGGTTGGTATTAGCTTCTGTAATCACACATAATATTATGTTTTACAGGATAAAAAGATGATTGAATTTTGACATTAAAATACGAAGAAATAATTTTTTGACTTTTCTTTTCTTTTTGCATTTATTGTTAAATAGGAGCACAAAATGACCGGAGATGTGATCTAAAAGGCTTCAAAGGGGCTTTTTTTTCTCTTTCCATTTCATCTCGACCATGAGGAGTATCATGTCGCTGTTAAAGTAATTTGCAGAAGGTATTAAGTTATCAAATTTGCCAACATGTTTATGAATTACGATCAAAGGGGCGGAGGTAAAGCGAGCTCTGAACCAAAAAGCACACTTGTCCAATTTGGGTCGAGAAAAAAAAAAAAAAAAAAAAAAAAAACATCCAGAAGAGGATAGTGTGCACAAAAGTTGTTCTGTTGCCCGTGAGTGTGGTGTCAGCCAGTCCCAGTCCCTGCGGCCCTCACCGTGCACTGTGCAGGCCTGACGGGAAACTGACTGCAGCTCAGGACATGGCCTCGTTTGTTCACGGTCCCCCCTCTCTGAAAAGAGTTATGCTGTCTGTTTTGAATGGACAGCGTTTTTCTTTGTGTGCTCGATCAAAACAGAGGGCAAAGTTAGTCAGCAAGTTGCATAGCTTCTGCATTCTGATTCTTCAAGCCTCTTTTGTATGAAGTTTAGCACAATGTTTTACACTGTGTTTGACCTGAATGGCACGCTGGAGGTAGGAATACTTTTCCCAACTACAAAATAGAAAGGGGTAGAATGTAATTCTGCTATCAAATATTCCTCATTCATGTTTCTGCTGTAAAACTAAACTCGTGCGGGGTTAAAAACTCAGCTATAATACACAGAGTAAATGACAGAATGCAGTGTTGCTGAAATATTTATATGCTTTTATCTGATCTATTTCCTAACCACAAGGTATTTGCCTGCGAATCCCTGGCACTTTTGATATTACCTGAAGGCAAATGGTATATAGATTTATACAAGTTATTTACAACAACAGCCAAGCCATTCCTCTGGAAACTAGGCTGCAGATCAAAGGATTGTTTTGATCTCTACTTAGCATATTTGTTTAACCTAGCCAGTGATTCTGAAAAGTGCACAAGCTTTTCGGTGATATGCAGAGCACCCTTTATCCGTCTTTTTCTTCTGTTAGCTCTGGATTTAAGTACTTTCTGTATTTAGGAGACAACTGGATTTGCCAGCTTTTGAAATTTAGTTGCCCACTGCTAGCAGTCTTGGCACTCAGAAATAGATAACTAGGTATGTTCCACTGCTAATCCTGATCGGCCTTGTAATAGTATTTGCGGACTGTACAGCACTCAATTAGGGCATAATGTGCTATTTTTATTTCCTTTAAGTTGGATTAAATGTGAAAACGTGGGGTTTTTTTCTTCAGTTTCCATCTACTGTTTACTGTGTGGGCACTTTGCAAAGTATTGTTTTATACTGTTTCAATCAGCACCACTCTCTCCATACAGGATTGCAAAATGTCAGGAGGAAAACAATGTCCAAACGCTCTCTAAAAAAGATGCCAGGGCAATCAGGAAATTTTCTGGAATGCTTAAGAGAATGCATATGCACACAATGCCCTAATTCTCTCTTACTTTGGGTTTGGGAAAGATGAGCCCAGGTTTATTGAGAGCCAAAAAAGGGGGCAGATGGCTCACAAGAGGGATAAACCTGGGAAGTCATGCTGTAAATGTGTTTTACAGAAAACAATGAAAGGAGCGGACAAAGCGATTGTGGCAAAGTCCTTTGGAAAATGGAAAAGCAGCTCTCTAAGGTCCAGGACCATGGAGAAGCCGGATGAGCCGTCCGAGGAGAGTAAGGAGGAGAGCCTGTCCAACTGCACCTGTGAAGCCCCCCAACTCGGCAAGAAACCAGTTGGTAAAAGTACCTTATCTTCTTATTTGAAGTCCATTCATGCTGCTGTGTCTCTCCGCTTATTTTTTTTCTTGTGGCAATTTTAATTATTACTGTGGTGACTATTTTATTTATTTTTTTTCCTCTCCATTTGACTCTGTGGCCTGCCATATCCGGTGAACAAACAAACCACATTGTTGGGCAGGAGAATTCCTTTTGAGGCAAAGTGTGTCTCCGATGATACAGTGTTGCCAGAAAAAGACAAAGCAAAAAATAGCAAACACAAAAACAGTCACAGGTGCATGGGAAAAAGAGAGAACCGAGTGAATGGTCACTGCGGTCCCCAGGAGGTCTTTCAGTGTTAGCCAGTGCGGTGGGTGGACTTCTGACAAGGACGTTGGTTAGCAGCCAGGTGGAGTGTGTAACTGAGAATGCCTCTGTTTATTCTTTTCACATGCTAATGTGGCTCCTATGTGACTTTAATGCGGCAAAACTTTTTCTTGGAGTTAACATTTTTGTTGTTCCAATACCTGCTCTTGTATCACAGTAGTGGGCTAATTCAAAGGCTCCACACTCTTTCATACAGGCTTGGGACTGTGCCAGGGATAGAGATATATTAACTCGGCTGTATGTAAAGAAAGATTTTACACTGGTGGAATATTTTTTCTGTACACACGGGCACACGTTTGGCTTTTAGAAATACAAACGAGTCGAGTTGAAATTATAATTACGGGACATGTTTTGTTTATTACATTTAAAGCATATATATATATATATATATATATATATATTGGCATCACTATGGATTCCTGGAGGAGATGGTTCAGTGTTTATGTGCAGCAAAGCAATATGCTCTAACAAATATGTGTTTCATCTACTCTTTGATAAATTCCGTCCGTGTTGGCTTTTATCTTATTATCTTATCATTATATATAGTGTAGTGTAAAATGTGTCCGACCGTATTTTATAGATTTTTATCCACAGAGTACTGAGATTATGCTTCTGACAATCTGTAATGAAAGACTACACAAGGGCCCAAGTCCTGAGCAAATGCACCCCTATGTGGACAAAGTAAGAACAGTGGGGTATTTAGATGAAACAGGCCTTGCAGTCCTTATAGTGCAATCGTCTCGCTTTCCTACAGCGTTATCTAACTTGTTAGTATAATGGGCTATCAATATTGCAGTAAACATGCTCTAAAATATATCTTTCATTAGTTTGTGAGCCAATCTAATGTCTAATCCAGGAGCACAAAAGAGCAATATGGCCTCACACTATGGGTCTTTCCATACCTTGTAGTGTGCGATCTGTAAATAGCTTAAAAGGCATTGCATCTGCCATCTGCACTTCTAGGAACTCTTCTGCATAACCATTAAAACAAGCTGTCTCAGAGGACATCATTCGTATTTCAGCCTCAACCCTGAATTACTGTGTGTTCATTATAATTATAAGGGAGGAGTGTTGCCAGGCTAGCCTGCAGAATGCCAGGTGCACACTTCCATAATCTACCATTTTAAACAACTCAGAGCATTAGCAACAGTATCTACATGCTATTCAGCCATTAGTTCACTTTGGCTTTCATGCTCAAACTCACATCAGTCATCCGAGCATTTTGTTTGCTGCAACAGACATACAGGAAGAAAGTGCAATACTTTATAGTGTTCCATTTTCCTAAGCCTGCTTAGGTTATGTGACTGAGCCATGCCGCTGTGTGAAATTTTATCCCGATACTGGCACTGTATCCTTGTGAGGGAGTCTTGTAAAATAGGTTTACTTAGCGCCTTTGCTGGCATTTTCCGAAGATAGCAAATGCACAAACACTGTCCATGATCGGATTAACTGTTCAACAAAATGATGTAACTCTTTGTCTTTCTTGTGTGGCATAGGTTTCTCTGCTTAAGTTTAGTGGTCATCCACGGGAGAATAGAAACATTTGAAATCCAGTCGCATCATTATAATCCATATATTATAAATGCAATAGATGACAGCCTTGGTTAGTCATCCTTTGTCACATAAATATGACATGTGACTACCCAGAGTGAATCACTAAATTCACTAGATTTTCCAGATACTGTCTCAAACTGCACAACAACAGTCCTTAATTAACACAAGTCCTAATTTGTAAGGCATTTCATTTTGAACTTCGGCTGATGTTTGTCTCCACTGTCGAGGCACAGGATTTAAATTGCATGTGATAAGTGTGAAAGATTTTTTTTTAAGCATCCATATACAGTATAAAGTACGCTATGCCAAGTACACAGAGAACATGAATTTGCACCTGAGGACATATAGCTATACATCCAGAGTCACAAGGTGTGTCAAGACAAAATGTTAATTACACAATTTATGACAGGAATCAGTTGAAATATCTCCATGATTCTCGCTTATTTACATTTTAATTACTACTATTACTTATTCTTATTTTTTGGATGTGACCATAGCAAGCCCAATTCCTCCTCTACACTAGAAAGGAGCAAAATGACTGTTTTCCACTGGAGGTTTAGATGCTTGTTTATCACTTTTAAATACCATCATCTTTGCCGAAATCCCCTCTCAAAAGAACCTTTCACTTGCTGGAATAAATTCAAATTAAAATTTAAATCCCTCTTTGCATTTCTTCAGCCCTTTTTAAAATAGCTGCCTCCTTTTAGAAAGCTGTTTATGTAGTGATCTGTTCATAATCCAGTTTGTTTCTCAACAGCGAAAAACACAGAAATCGTATTATCACTATCTTGGAGAGATGATGCGAGAAATCAGGAAGTATAAATGTCTGGATCTGTGCAAGTTTTCAAAGTTGTAAAGCTGAAGGATATGGAAAAGCCTTTCAATAAAGTAGTCAGTAACACTGCAATTTGACTTGCAAATATACAGAAATATAAAGTACATTGTGCCGATAACTCAAAAACATTTCACCAACCTTTAGCAAAGCTAGTGTAGAAATAGACAATATGAGCTCATTCAACAAATACACAATATTTTGTCATGTTTCAGATAATGTAGACGGTATTTCTCAGTGTACTGTAGATAGATGGCTCATCAGAAATGTTGATGTGTATGACATACAGCTATGAGAACTGGGAGATTAACCCTTGGCACCGTGGATGACAAGTCATGCAGATCTCTGTGAACAGCTCTTTTTGATCTTAGGAGGTGCTCACCTTCTAATATACTCAGAGAAACAATATCTAATCAGAAATGTAGCAAATGTAAACAAAAAAAGGAGACATTAACATGCAATGCCTTTTGATAACAATCCATTTCAGATGTAAAATGACGCCGAAGAGGCCATAGGGAAATTTAATTTGCTCAAGCTAGATTGGATTTATTGTTTGGAAACAAATTATAATTGTGTCTCCAGAAAGTTAACCAAGATCTAAACAAAAGGAAATCAATGACCCACCCCCATTAATCACTCAAAGCCAGCTACTTGTGCTGAAGAAACTAACTTCATAATCAATTTCTTTGTTTTGCCTCGAAAGACATTTGCATTTTAGTTCATGTCAGCAAGCTTCCTGTGTCTGGTGCAATCAAAAATTGCAAGCCATCCACATTAATGGAGGTTTTTTTCTATTTATTCAAGTGCATATCTCTGAATACTCAAGATGATTTTAGCTTATTATGCAAACTACCATACAAATATTTTAAAGACGGGGGGAAAATAAATCCTGTTGAGTGGCAGACCTAACTTTTCTGATGCTTCTCATGCAGTGTCATGGTTTTAAAAAAGGTATGCTACATCATCTCTCACATTAGTTTTTTTAGTTTTAATGACTAACCCACCAATATCTGCACCTTAGCATCTTGCTATTGAGCACTCACGGGACTTGTGAGACCAGACTGAAATGCCTCCTGTTAGTTGTGTCTAGACATGCTATTACGGCCACCAAGGTCATTATCAAAGCACGCATTTTACACACCTGTTACCATTGTTTAGATGCTCGTTTTGGCTGAACATCCAAGCTCTTATCTGGCCAATTGTAGGCGTGTCTGCTTCATTGTCTGCCCGCCTGAGTAGAAAAGATGGGCAGGCACCCCTAGAGACGCCCAGATCTGGACCTAACCTCTCAATGACACAACACAATGAGTACACGGCCTCTGAACTACAAAAGCCAGAAATCAACTGGCCAGTCATGCATTGATTTCTTAGATGTAAGCAATCAGATGCTCTCATGTGAGGGCAGTAAAAGTAAGAAACCAGCAGTGACCACTAATGGCTTTTAGTTGCTATACTGGATCATTCAAACATGCAGTAATATAAAGAGTATAGATTGAATTTAATCAATATTTTTCTGGATCCACGTGGTTCTAAGAATTATGAGTGAACCTTTATTTCCATGCAGACAATTTAGAGCCTTAATTGGGATTTTTACACCACAGAATTTGATTTTTTTGGCCAGTTTGCTGAATTCAGACGCTCTCATTTGAGGGCAGTAAATGTATGGACCCAGTCGTGACCACTAATGATACATGCAGCAATTAAACATTCAATTTAATCAACAATTCTTCTGGAACCACGTGGATTTAGGAATTGGAAAGAGACTTTTAATACAATGCACGCAACAAACAGCCTTATTTGTGATTTCTACATACAAAAGTCCATGTTTGGTCACCTGTTACGTCTAGTAAAACTGTATCTTTGGCCACTTTGCAATTCCATTAGTTTTTGAGGACTACCCAAGTATGTTATACCCCATCAGAGAAAGATTCAGCGAATTTGGACCACAGACTCAAATATAACAGAGGCCTAGATCCAAAAGGCGTCAGTTCAAGGCAGAGATAGAAGACATCCTATATTGGTCCATAAAACATTTGAAATGTTATTGAAGTGTCTTCAAAGGACACTGAATAAACATATTGTAAGGTTGCCCACGGTCACACACAAATCGCCCCAAAGGGGATTGCTGGGAAGTAATCTAATCATTTCTTTTAACTGAGACACAGTGACATGCAGTGTAGATAATGATCCCCATGAAAAATGTACTGTATTTTCAAAAGAATATTCCCTGTCTGCTGACATTAACATAAAGATAGTTCTACATCCTGGAGCCATATCAACAACATGTACTTATGTTTGGTTCCTCTTATTTGCATATGCAAATATATTTTTTAAACATTTTAATTCAGTCCTTTTATGTGACTTTGTGTGATGAACAAGCGGCATCAAGTGGTTGCACAATAAGGGTTCAGTACCACCAAGAAGCATTTGTGTCATTTTAGACCAAGCTTAAAGCATTATAGCTGAAATTAACCACAGTTTAATATAGATTTTTACACATCCATCATATTCAATGGCACAGTGTGAATATGCATTGTTGTTTGGGTGTTCGGGCTGCCATGCGAAATTAGCCGCTTTGCTTTGTCGAAATTATGGGGCGGGGTGTTGAGTGAGGGGGTTTGTTGAAGTTTTACTGCTGACATTTTGATCTCACAGTGCATTAGAAGAATTCAGTTAAACATATTTGTGTAGGTTTCACAGGAGGAAGGTATAGTGCTCGAAACAACGGGGTGCCGTGACCCTTCACTTTGCTTACGTAATTTGCAGCAGAATGCAAAAAGCTTTTAGACACAGATGTGACCCATTGTAATACCTTTCTAAATGCAATCAAACACTTTCTACAAATATGAGCAGGACTTTTTAAACGTGAACCCTTGTTTGACATGTAATTTTGTCCAACCCACTCCTCTTTCATTTCTCCATCAGCTCTCTCCAGCTATGCCCACATTTTCAGTTGATGAAATAGCTTGACAAAACACTAGTTTGTGTTCGATGCCTGCTCTGAATGCGGCCTCTCTCTCTCTCTCTCTCTCTCTCTCTCTCTCTTTTTTTTTTTTTGTGTTTTTTTTTGGATTTAAACAGATGTTGGGGCCAAAAGAAAATGTTACATTTTGTAATGGCGGTGCAGTGTAGTCCTCAATATGTTGCTGATTGCTTTACATGAGTTGATTCTTTTTTGTGTGTGTGTTTTCTTCCAGCAATACTGATGTCTGGTTCAGGACATGAAATAATCATCCCTAGAACAAGCTTGTTGTGTCCTCGCAGCGAGATTGTCGGCACAAGCAAACAAAGAACATGTTATTTGATGAGATGCCTAGATAGATGATTCTTTACTTTCATACGTTTGTACGATTATCAGGCACAAATGGTGAAAAAGAGGGGAAAACCGAGCAGGTCGACTCTCTTTGTATGTCTCTTTCACAGTGTATCATGAATTGGCTCTCGAAGACAGTTAGGAATTAGACTTTCAAATGAGGCATTAAACAAGGTGATGATCAACTGCCAAACCTTAAGTAATGATATTCTCCATCCTCAAGTCCCCAGCCTTGCATAACCAACATGGACAAATCACAGAAAAAAAGAGCTGAAAATACATTATTATTACATATTGTGTTCACACGTCAGTCCCCGGGGACCGGGGGGGACATCACCTACAGATAAGCATGTTTGGGTGGCCCCTACCATCAGCTGGGGAAGAGCTACGCTTGGATCTTGAGGGGGGCCCCCTCATGGGTATCACTTATTCTAAATCCTGAGCCACCCCATCTCCCCCCTCCCCCCACACCTCCCACCCCCCCCCCACCCCCTCGCCCCAGGCTCCACCCAGAAGTGTGGTTGCCTTTGTCATTGTAATCTGGCCCTGTTTGCTAAACGCTTCCACTGTTTACTCTCTGCTATGGGGGCTTGTATGAACAGGAGTCAGCAGGACGCAGGGGTGACATCACTTTGGCTGGGGGGGTTGTTTGAAAAGCTGCATTTGTGATTTCTCGGGGCCCCTTTCTTCTTTTATTCTTCCCCGTCTCTATCCAGGCCTGTCGAACGCATGAGCTAACTCAGGAGGCTAACATGGCCTTCAGGGAGGAATTACACCTAATTACTTGAATAACTGCTAGGCAGCAGCCTTCCGTCGTCACCCAAAATCATTTCCAGGTCTCTGCCTTTTACTGATAGCCAGACGTCTTGTCACAGAGAACCCCGGACAAAGCTTTTACATTCAAATTGTCCAGGAGAAATGAAACAGACTGACAGGTACAAACATTAAAAAAGGGGGGGAAATCAAATTAACAGACAAGGATTTCATATCATCTATTTTTGTTGTTGCCGTAGCGATAAAGTCGCAGACATTGAAACTGGTCTGTTGAGCCATTGTTATCATCCCTGGCCATCTGCTGCTGAGGAGTGACATTCCCTCTCATTTGCATGATGAGTGATGTATGAGGAGCTTGGGAGGGCATATGCCCCGGTCTTATGACAAAGCAAGAGAAAGTTTTTTTTTTTTTTCTTTAAATAAGGATCGATATATGTAAAAAATAAAGCCGGAAGAAGGAGCTAAAAAAAGGAATAAATCACCTGTGAGTGTGTATGCGTGCGCATGAGTGTGTTTATTTGCCTGCATGTATGTTGCATCCTCGCTAAGCGCACACAAATCTGTGGTGTCTGTGCGAGTGCACGCGCGCATGAGTGGAGGCTAGTGCGCGCATCTGCCTTCTTGTGTGCCTGTTTGTGTGTTTTGCGGATGTGGGAGTAGAGCGAGGAGGGGGGGTTGGTGGCTGTTGATGTGCAAATGTGCATCATGTTGAAGGGCTGTGAATGGGGAGGTGTGACGTAAAAAGGGACCCGAACGCAGGTGCTTATCTCGAGGCTGTCAAAGGCACAGTATGTCATATTCCTGGGGACTACCTTTCAAAGCCACAGCACCAGCTCAGCTATCAAGAGACTGGGAGAAAATCAAACTTTTTGGATCACAGCACTAGGTTGGTGTCAAAGTTCTTTTTTTATTTAAGATACTGTCAGTTTGGTCAGCATTTATCATCCCTGATACTCTGCATCGCATGTATGTGAACGACAAGCCTTTTAGCTCCTGCTGTTAGACGATGTGATGTGAAAACTTACTTAGATTTACACTGAGATTTACTCAGCTGCTAAACTTGTGTTCTGTGGATTTTACAAGATTATGTGAAATAGCGTTGTGCTGGCAATTGTTTTCAACTGTGTCGGGGAGCGTGTAGAAAATATTGCACTGGTGATGAACATTGTTTGCTTGATACAAATCGGTGTTCTTAAAATCTTAGCTGGAGAGCGAAGCGCAGCTTCTGTCCAGGTTTCAGACAGTTTGAGAGGAGATTAAATGGCTCAAACTGTTTTTTGAGAGGCATGACCTATTTTTGATCATCCAGATAGCATGAGATACGGTCTATCTAGATTAAAGTCACAGCGTTTGTGTATAAGCTTGTCTTAGAAGAGCACATGTTCGTATTGTGTGCAGAGACAAAGCATTGTCAGGTTGCCTGTGGCTTTGACAGTGACAGCTGTACATACAAGACCACTGAGGCTAATGCACTTAAACATTTACTCTGTGTTCCAATAACGTATTTGAACAGTCGGTGAAGTATTTTATTGCATCCTGTTCTGGCTCGCTGTAATTCGAATTGTAAGTCCGGTAAAGTTTGACAACTATATGCTAACGTTGGATGTAGTGTGACGGTGATATTTGTCCACAAATCAGCTTTTATGTTCAACTTTGTGGATTCGTAGATTTGTACCAATTCAATCGGGACCAAAAGCAGTGCGTCCTGTCCTGATTCTGTGTAATTATTTGTATTGTAACTGCGGTAGAAGTGGGATAGTTTAAAAATGATATGCTAATGCTAAATGTAGTCTGATAGTAACACAGTCTACAGGGGGAACTTTTGCGTTTTACGTTGGTAAATCTTAGCTTTGAACAGATTCAGAGGGACTAAAGCACTCGACAGTCTCCAGAGCGACTATTGATTTAGGAGGACGGATGCTGGTTAGAAAAGTTCATCATTTACTAGTAACGTGCGCCACGCTAATGGTGGTTTATGACCTAACTTTATGTTGATCATTGTTAAACAAAGTAGGATTTTTTTTTTTTTTTTTTTTAAACAAGAGCAGACTTTAGGCCAAGGTTGAATTTATAGTCCTGATATTATCACGACTTCAATGTCTTTTTATATTTTGAACAAGTGAAAATAAACAATATAGTATGGAGTCTATGAGAGAGAATATATATATATATATAAACCAACAACATCTACAATATCTATTTGCCATGTTTTTCAGAGACATTATACGCTGGTGATTAAGGGTGTTAAATCATTTTAAGGTTTGGAATTATTTGGACATTTTTCACTGTTGAAATAAATCAAAATGCCGGTTGTCATTCTGCCTGTTAGCCTCCATTTACATCACAACTCCATCAGCTCATTTCAGTCAGCTCGCATCTCAACAAACAAGAAAAGAGCAACAAAAGACATTAGATAACACAGCGTTGTGTAACTGTGTCACATCCCGATAATCCTTTGGAAAGTTTGGCAAGTTACAGATACAGGAACCGGTGAGCTGGGTTATAAAGTTACACCTCTGCTCCTTGTTTTAATTACAAAAGCAGCACAGGCTGTAGCAGGGACGTGTGGTAAAGCAGTGATAAGTAAGAGGCATTATTCCTCTCTGCTTCAAAGCACAGGGATGTTAGTTGCTACACAACACATAAATGTAACCTCTGTTTTGCCTCCAGTAACTGTCCATGGTACCTGCTGCTGAACAAAACTGGCTTCACAAACTTATTCACACAGCTGCGAAGCACACGAAACTTCTGTGATGGAAAAATATTAATATTTTCTTCTGTTTTCATCAGTCTTGCGGCGAAACAGAAATATTACGTTTCTAAAGGCTTTTGATTTCTGATAGTTTGTTTCATTTACAAGTCAATTGCCGTCGGTTGCACACAGTGAAAACAACGAAATCGAAGGAAAAAGCCCAGCATACACATCAGTGTGTTGCATATTGTGTTACCTGTTTTTTTTTACCCTACTCAAACTTCAGTTAGTTAATCCAGGAAAATGAATTATGTGGATTTAATTCAACAAGGTCTCAGAAATGATCCATCTGCTGTTGAGCAGCTGGTGAAAGGATAAATGTAATTAATTACTTAACTTTTGAACAGTATTCCAAAAAACAGTGCTGTTTGTGTGTCCTACTGGGTATAAAAATGTAAAGCAACAGTGTGATGTATATATACTTCAAATGTATTCCCTTCTCTTTCTTACAAACATGTTTTAAATAGTCTTTCCATGTGGCCTTAATTATTGTTTAAATTGTAAACAAATATCCACCTATTTTCAGGAATTTGTTACGATGAAAATACATCACTTTAAAATATTATATTTATATATATATAGCAATATTGCGTGGATTCAATTTCAGCCTATTATAAATTAAATATAGTAATATATAATTAGTGTGTAGAATTCGATACAAGTAATTCTCATTTTATAAATTATATAGTTTTTTTCTGGTTGTTCCTTTAAAAGTGGACTGCTCCTAACCAGTCAATCTAAAAATAGACATTTTAATGATTATTATATAAATTGTTTGAAAATCTTAATAAGATGTTCGTGTGTTATAATGTAATTCATTTTTCTAGCTTGGTTCTACTTTACAGCAAAATGATCTAAAAACGTTAACAAGGCTAAAACAGGTGGGATTTTCCTAAAAATAAAATAAAACACAACACAAAAAAACAAACCTTTTAGTGGATAGTTACATTTGCTTGACAGGGCAAGACTATGAAATGTTCCCAATTAATATTACATGGGATTTTATTCCGCCTTTTCTTGTGTTAAAAATATATTTCAGAATTTACCTTGATTGTAATGTACCTCATTGGCTGTGGTTTTGTTTGTTGGCCTAACTATAAAGGATCTGCTTATACCCTTGTGGGTTGGGAAGAATTAGGATTTATGAATTTATTTCCTCTGTTGTATTGTTTAAACAGCTTTGGTTTAGTTTTGATCCCTTCCTCTTGCCTTTGAGGCTGTTCCACGGTGTCAGCTGTTGACTGATAGTAAGAGAACTGCCTCACAGTGTGAATGAAAGAAAACTAGCGGTTGGTAAACACTGATAAGGGATAAATAGAAAGCGGTCAGGCAGAGATAGTTCTGTGGGAGCCCAGATTGTGTGCGGTCTGTTAAAATGAGATTCTGAGCCTGTCCTTTTTATTCTTCCTCCCCTCCCCTCCCCTGTGCGGCGTTTGTCTGGAAAATCTCCAGTGACCCGGCTCGGCAGTCCCAGGCTGCAGTATTCTTTTTTTGTATTTGTTTTGTTTTCTAACAAGGGTCAAGTTGGCCAATAGACACGTCCCTGATGCTTATAGACAGCTGTCATGACTTCAAGTGCTTACAATAGTTACATTTTACATGAATTCATGGTTCTGCACAAACAAACACTGCAGCGAGAGATTTGTTGAAAAGCTAAATATGTACCTGATTTTGAAACCAGTTTTTCACGTGTGTTTATTGCCTATTATATCACCTTTAAGAT
The DNA here is from genome assembly GCA_016806645.1 of Ophiodon elongatus. Lineage (NCBI taxonomy): Eukaryota > Metazoa > Chordata > Actinopteri > Perciformes > Hexagrammidae > Ophiodon > Ophiodon elongatus. Next base: position 865,075 of record JACSYO010001668.1, on the reverse strand, counting down.
GTTTTAAAAAGCTGAGTAGGGGCACCCTTTCTTATATCACCCATTACATATGTGCTCAGAGTATCATTATCAAGTCAAAGTGTATATATCACCATGCTATATTAATTACAGTCACATAATTAGACATTTACACTCTCTTCACTACAGACCCCGAGGAATATAAATCTCATTTCTCAATTAGAATCACTCTAAATTACTGTTTTATTCAATTCTTTTTAGGAGCAGTCTGTCCTACTCATTGATTTTTTTTCTTCTTCTGGGGTGAATCTATCTTTTATGTGATTAAAAAGACCTTCAGAGGTCTTACCTTGAGGATCACCATGTGGTGTATTTACACAGAAAATAATTCAGCCCATTGTAGCCCAGCAGCTAATGAGATTGGTTGTTAAGTGAATGACACAAAGGCTAAAAAAAAAAAGAAAAAAAGAAAAAAAAAAAAAGCTTCGCGTTTCGGGTGAATATCACTGTGTCCCCACACACACACACACACACACACACACACACACACACACACTCTCTCTCTCAGCAGCGAGACTCTGGACTACCCTGTACCCCACCTCGATATCCTTCTGCTCCGTCTCCTCCCCGATGTCACTATGAGATGCAAAACAAAGGCTAAAAGGGGCATGGTAAGTCGAGCTGGCGATTCTGCCCTGTCGGACATGTTGACATGGGTGCGTTTGGATGCAGGAGACAAGTGATTCTGTTTGCCTGCGTGAGGATGTGCTGTGCTGTGTAAGCCTCAGGCTCAGATAAGTAGATCCATTGAAGGGTCAATAACAGTGATGCTTGTTTTATGTTACTCAGAATAAGATCACCTCAATGCGCTTCTTAACTTCTTAATTTGCCGCTAAAACTTTTCTCTCCATCTCGCTCTGCGAGCCACTTGAACTTCTTCTTCTTCTTCTTTTTTTTCTTTCTTTTTTTTCTTTTTACAGTAAAACGGTGGGTTTTTTTTTTTTTTTTGTGCCTGCATGTGGGTTACTCAGATGCAGGTTATTGTTGTGGATCCTTGATTAAAGCTTGACTCAGTGTTGTCCAAGGATTTATCTTAAAAAAAAAGCAATGAAAGGCATAATAGAGAGAAGCATGACAGCACAAGAGAGGGTCTAGTTAAGCACCCAGGCTCAGATTGTATCGATTGCTGAGCTGTTTAGATGCTCACTCGAGAAGTGAATAGGTGTTGTTTTGACACAAACACGCACATTTTGAACACAGATATGTTGCACCTTCCTGTTTTTGATCTCTGAAGAGTAGCACCGGAGCATCAGTCGTGATCGCTGTTAACGAACGTTTAAGTGCATTAGCTTATCATGCTCCACTGTCAGGCGGGAAACTGGGTTAAAGTCCATCGCGTATATTAAACCCTGGACTTAAGTCAAATTTACATTTTGTTAAAGATTACTCCTTTTATTGATGCATATAATCATATTCATGGACCATCTGCTGATTTGGCAAGCATGGATCAAACTCACAAAACAGCCCTGCTAACCTTTTAAGTACAAAATAGTCTGGCTTAACTCTGCTAGCCCAGAAGTGTGCGCGTTTCTGTGTGTGTGTGTGTGAAAGAGAGAGAGTGTGAGAGATTGTATGGATATTGGATAATACTTAATTTAGATCCTCCAGGCTGCTCATGCCATATTTTATTTTATCGTGATCGCTTTGGTAGCCGATCAGGGCTTGTGTTTGAACAACTGAGCAAATAATGTTTGTCTGACAATAAGCTAAGCAAAATCTTGGTATGAGGAACCTGATTAAACTCTTGACCACGGTGTACAGCTCTGAGTTTATATCCGTCGCCATGGTTACGTGGATTTCACAGTGCAGCGTCGCACACTTCCACCTGGTTGTGAATGGCTGTGCGGGCCTTGAGTGTAATAAAACACCGCTCAAGGCTCCTCTAGTTATTCTGACAGCTGATTTAGTCGTGAACTATCTCCCAGTGTGTGTTTCACAGAAATAGGAATTCACCATTGGGCACCCTTACTGCGGGAAATACTTATGTTCGACTCATTCCAAACAAAGCTTACGCAGATTGAGAATTCATATGCCAGAGGTAAATCCGAGTTAACACGGATTTATACTGGCATGAGTTAAAGGACTAGAGTTTGTAATCCAGGTGGCCAAGGGATTTTACCATACAGTGGCAAAAATCACTTAAAACTCTCCCAACATCCTAAGCCACTGAGCTCAGTAAGCAGACAGATTGTTCAGAATTGATGACAGCACAACTATATCGGAGCTGGACTCTGTGTTTGTTTGCGCGTGCATGTGTGTGCGTGTCTGCGTTGGTGTGTATGGCCCGTGTTTGCGTGCGTGCGCATATGTGGACATGTTTGCTTCCTATATATACACTCAATTAGTACTAAATGGGCTCTTTAGTATAAGACCTTGACAGATTGGTACTATTTTGCTTCAACATGGTAGGGGAGGTGTATTGGGAATACCGCCTTCTATCTGCATAAACATCAGTAGCATGAATTAAAAAAAACAGCAACCTCCTTTTCAGTGGCCTCTGACTGATAAGCAAATTGATCAAAGTCGCCATAGTATTGAAATAATCAATGTTTTGATAGCCCTTTGCTTGATCACCATATCCAATACATTAAAAATAATGGAAGGTAGAACAAAGGTGCGTATTCGTATGTGTGTATGTGTTACTGTGCATGTGTGTGTGTGTGTGAGAACACGCACACCCGTGTGCACATGTGTGTGGAGGACAGAGGAGCAGAGATAGAGTGGAGTTGTTTAATGACAGGAACAGCTGACTCATTTAGAGAGAGCAGTGAAAGGTAATTAACCCTGGGAAAACTACAGCTGCCATGCGAGCTGTTCACTTCAGCGCAATCTGATTAGGAATCACTGCTCGAGTCCCTGACTCCTTTCAGACGCTGTGTGTTCGAGGTAAACTTTTCCTTTTGCCCCGGAGAGCCCCGGAGCACTGGAGACCTGCCTTTTGTGACGGGGGGATTAGCTGGAACGGTTACTACGTTTCTCCAAATTGCAGACCACCTGGTAGCATTCATGCAACCTCCTCCATGAAAGGGCCTCCTTGGGCAGGAACAATGAGCGGGATTACTCCGCTCATTGTTACACCAGGGCTGGAACTTCTTTTTCCCCAAACACCTGTCCCCAAATTAGACAGGTTTGAAAAAAAACATGTTCATGACAGAATTCAAAGATTCAAACTAACATGAGAGTGGTTTGGCAGACTGGAGACTTGCCAATGGACGGATTGTCTGCCACTCCATTTATTATGCTATTGATGCGTAAGTGTAGTGCAAGAACATACTAATTCTATTTGCCTCAATATTTTTGGTGTTCTTAATTGGATTGAATTCACGAATAAAATAGCATATCATCCAGGCCCCTTTCATACGATAAGGGAACTAGAAGCACCAGAAATTTGGTCAAAAACAGAAATTGGCTCTTTGATGTCAGAAGAAACAATCTGGACTTGGTGCCTTTGTGTGGTCCGGCTCCAGATGAACTCAATTTAGAGGGAAGGCTTTGGGATGACTTTGGAAAGCGATTACAAGATTCATAAATCACCGCGGCAAAGGTGTCACCATCTGACTCTTTTATGGGACTCTTGCTAACTCCGTCCAATAACAAGTTTCCCCTGTAGTTATGCCATCATAACAAATCATTGAAGCGATAGCGGCTAGCCAGGCTCCTAATTGTCTGTTAAGAATTCTGTGAGCTGTGTTCTTTTATTGAAGCATCTCTGTCTTGGAGAAGTGATAAGATGCCAATACGCTCCTCTATAAAAGTACTCTTTGGCAAAAGGCACAAACACTTTGCTTGGCCGTCAGGGTAGCTGTGAGGCTGTTATATCTGAAATCGCAGTTGACTTCAAGATTTTTGACTGTGTCTGCATGAATCCAGAAACCTCGATCAGACGGAGGAATGCTCATAAATTGCCGGCAGAATAATTTTCTTTCAGTATTTTTTTGTCTTCTTTTATTTGAAAGGTCATATATATATATATATATATATATATATAGTATATAAATATATATTTATATACCATATATATATATAAACAGTACACGGCACAAAACCCCCACCCCGATATTTTTGCAGAATTTTAGATTCTACTAAATATACTCATCTTAATATTTAATGCATTCAATGGGGGTCATTTATAAAAGACTGTTCGCTTGATTCAATTGAAAATATATAGAATTTTCTTATAGAGACAGCTTATTCTCCAATGCAATTAAGTGTTGATTAACTGTCAATTTTACTATGAAGGTAACCGATAAATAAACATTGTGAAATGAAAAAAAGAAGATTTTATGCCAAGTTTTAGACATAAATTAGACATCCTAGACCTCTTTTGTCCCCTCCCCCCTCCTGAAATATATCTCAGCCATTATTCTAATGTCCAGCTGGTATTTAGGCGCAGGGCGTCTGATGGCTCCCTGGCCACCTCACAAAAAAGACAAAAAAAGAAAAGTTGTTTATCTAAATACTCTCTGAACAGAAGTTGATTTTAATCTCCGAGCAGAGCTTAATTTACTCACCGCGAACCCATTTGCATCTCAATGAAAAAAAAAAAGGCAAAAGCAATCGCCTGCTTTCTGTCTATAATTCTACCTGCTTTCCACAGAATGGGTGTGAGCACAAGCAGCTCACCTTTTGCTCCATCTGGCTTTATGTTCAGCTGCTTCTCTGCACACCACAAACCTCCTATAGGGTAAATATAAATCATGATCAGCTCGCTATATCCTCAGACATTCATTACAAGGAAATATGAAAGTAAAAGGTGCTATCTCCTTGCCGTTTGCGCTTTATTATACATAAACAGAAAACACTTAGCATGTAAAATTAATGTGAAAATTATTCCCGGGGTAAACTATAAACACAGAAGTTACCCCGCACATTTACCCTTTTTTTCTCCTTCCCCTAGATCAGAGTGTAATTGCCAGTAATCAGGTCTGTTTGCTGCTGATAAAACCACTCTGAATGCGAGGAACCCTCTTTGTGTGATGACTCAATTATGCCAGAAGTGGCTCATCAAACCTGGCCCATCAGCTGCTTTAATAAATAAGGAGGAAAACTTGCTGCAGGCGCATTATAATTCCATTCATTCCATAATTAAATCCATTCCAGTTTTAACCCTTCACTCAGTGTGCTTCTGGAAGAGGAAACAAAAACAAGGAGAGAGAGGGGGAGGAGGGGGGAGGGGGATGAGGGGGGGGGTGATACACACCAGACAGTGACCTTGCACAGAGCACCCATCCGTTCCCTATAATTCAAAATGATACTGTTGAAGAAAGGTTAAGAGAAAAAGGCTCGTGGAGAAAAGGATGGGAATCAGAAAAGATGCGGGCCTTGTTTTTATTTTTTTATGTATGCATTGTTTCCACACACAGCCTTAGACAGTAATTATATTAAAAGAGTAATCTAATCATAACAGTTGGTTCGTTGAGTGTGCAGCACTGACATTTTGAAATCTTATTTTGAGTAATCTCATTTGCCTCTATCATCTCGCCTGTACCCCTCTATCTAAAGGAAATGTAAATAATGTAATTAATTTTATGGTCCCCAGAATCTTACTTTGCGACTGTGGCCTGCTTTATTGGTTTCAGGATGAGGTATCAGCCCAGTGAGTTTTTTTACTCCATCACAATAATGTCTGTGTTAATTACATGAGAGCGTCCCAAGTGCGCGGATAAGCTGGGAACAAGGGGACACAAAGACTCAAGGTCAGTGATGAATATCCACAGCAGCTGCACGGTATTAATAAGGCATTATATGAAAATAATAATAATAGCGTCACTTACAACAAAAACGCGAGAGTGTGGTTAGAGTAATGTCAGGAGCGCCGGGGTGTTTTACAGATATTTCCTCTCCACCATCTCAGCTTGGATCCAGCCTCTCTGATAATGGTGCGAGGCAATGGTTATTCATGATTGCTGGACTGGGAAGGTCCCTCTCTTTTTTTTTTCTACCCCCAGTCGCAGCCCATTCTCTCCTCTGTGGTGGGAATGCTAGCAGATGGGGTTAGGGGGGAATGGGCTGGGCTCAAGGACAGCTAGCAGCCAGATTAACACATAGAAAATCTCATAGACCCTCAGCATCAGGCTGCTTCCTTTCCCCCTGAGAAATCTGCCCTAGACGCAGGGAAAAGGTCCTCTGAGAAGCATTATTTGTGTTGGACTTGGGGTGTGTGTATGAGGAGGGAGGGGCGGGTGCATAAATATGATTCAGCAGATGACGAACCAGCTCAAATAGTAGTGAGTCTTTTTTCATATGCTAATGAAACTGAGTGAATAACCCTCACTCCCCCTCCTCTTCTTTTTTCCCCCACTTTTGTTTTTCCGGGGAAGCGCTCTGTGAGCTATAATTAAGAAGATGTTGCCTTTTTTTTTTTTTTTTCTTCTTCTTCTTCTTCTTCTTCTTCTTTTTTTTTTTTTTCCAAAGCTAACAGAAATAAATAATTCCATAATAAGATCTGTGAAGTGAAGAGGCTTAATGTACTCATTGTGTTCATCCTTGTTTTCCCTCTTGGATGTTTTGTATTAATTAGAAGCAAGCAATTTGATCTCTGTCATGCAATCAATTTGCATCGTGTTCCTTATTCCATGTGAGGTATTAATATGCTCTTTCCACCTTTTTCACATCCATTTCTCTACGTTATGAAAATGTAATAATGAAAACCTTCACAAACACGGTTCACAGACATATCATTGATTTAAAGATGCGCTTAAAAAAAAAGTTGCAGATTTTTTTAAACTTGTATCTGGTGTTTTTTTTTTTATTCTTCTGTTATAGATAATGAATTACATGATCACCTCTTGAGAGATTACAAGTGTGAAAGCATCAACCAGCGTGGACAGTGCGGATCTGGAATCTTATCTTACGGAGCGCTCGGAAAACTACAATCAAAGGTAAACAATCGGACGCAGACGAGAGATTGAATATGACGTACAACGTGAAAATAACTTTTGTCAGGCACAAAAAGTCTGGAGGTGATTGTGTAACAGTGTTCTGTTTAAGTAACACGCTAAGAGGCAGAGTGTCACTGCTCCTTTGACCACAAACAGACTATTTGTTTTTACTTACGCAGAACTGTGGGTGGCTGCCACATAATATACTCTTTTAAAAAGGTATTGCTGAGTCTGCTTTTTCTGAAGTGACGGTTGAGAGTTGTCAGGTTGTCTCAGCTATTTTTGTACCTGATAAAACTTCCTTTGAAACCGTAATGCAAAGTTTAGAGAGATCTGCTACCGTACCAGTGTTTTAACAGAACACACTGGTATATCTCACTGCCTAGAGGAATGGAAAATACAATAAATATACAGATTATGCCAAATATAAGACAAGATATAAAACACAAAGCTTTGAAAAAATGCTTAGCAGTGACGTAAAGTGAACACGTTTTGTACTAAAACATGCTATAACGCCTTAAACATTCTACTCAAAGCCTTATTTCTTTGTGTTGACGAAGTGATCCTGTCAAACAATTGTTTGTGTTCAACGTTTTTGTGAGCAGTTGGCAACTATTCACAAATTGAAATGCCAGAAAACACAGAAAGATAGCTGAGGAAACAACATTAGGACGGAAACACACGTTGTTTTAACACAAGGAAATTTAGAACGGAACAAAAATCACTGAAAAGCACTTGAAGTACGTTACTTTTCTGTAAAAAACAACAGTATTGTTCTATATTTACACGGTTATTATGTAAGTTATTATGTAAGTAATTACGCTGGAATGAGATCTTTTTTAATGTAATAATAAAAAGAATATGACTCCTCTATTTAGCAGATATATGAATGTTTTAAGAGCTTATTAATCTATAGTTTGTAAACATGTATAACTTCCCCTATAGAAACATATTTTGTATTATTACAAATTAATACGTTGTTGATTATCTTACACACTTTCCACTTATTGCTGCCGGCAGAAGACGTTATGTGTTATAAACCTTCTATTAAGTGTACACAGTATATTACTAAAAAGAGAGGGTTCAAATAAATGTCATTAATTTATACTAAATACAGCATTCTGTACAAATAAAATACATTAACCAAAATAACTTTCATACAATAATGGTTAAAAGCTACGTTATTTAAAGGCCTCAGTCATACTGTGCAGTGAATGTCAAATAAAAGCTCTCATTTGACCCTGAATGCATCTATTTGTTCTGCTTTTGTAAACACACAGCGTCACATGTTTGTCCACGTTGTTGCCATGCCAGGACTACCTGTTAGTACAGCACAGCGTCTACGGAGGCCCTCCTTGTTCTCCGGTTCCTTGTCACTTCTTGTTACGCGAATTAGATGTACAGTAGCCTCTGCTTTCTCGAAATCTGCCGGTAGGTTTTCCGGCGTAATTGTGTCAGAAAGGCACACGTGACTCAAATTAAAAGAACTGCCAACAAAAGAAAAGGAAGGTTACGATTTGCTCAGACAGACTTATACGATATGTGAAGCTGGACACGCAATAAAAAGATATGTTGAGCAGTAGTCAGACGTACAGTTCAGCGTAGTTGTGTTTCACTGGTTGGATATTACGGATTAAACTGACCATTATTAGGTGATTCCTGTCACATTATGGTTTCTTTTTTTTAACGAAAGTATAGCATGATGTTATCGTTACGAACATATTTTTCCTAATTCAGAGGAATAAAAAATACATAAAAGTAAAACAATTTGTTTTGTTGACGTTGTTTAAGATAAAATACAGTTTTTAACACATTTGCAGGAGAAGGGCACTTCTAAAATGTCAAATAAAAAAAATAAATAAATAAAAAAAAAAAAATCACACCACCATGGTAATACACATGTGTGAGCCAGTGGTGATATTTCGATATGCTGATAACGTCATTTGAACTTTGATTAATGTCCATGTTACAATCTCAGGTTGCAGGACGTAAGAGCAACGTTTTTGCCTTCAAAACAACAAATTCATACAAAATGTTGAAACATGTCTGTGTGGAAAAGTGTTGCAAACTAATGAGGTGCATTCGTTTTTACAGAATGTAATCTATAGTGTTTGGGAGTTGTTTGTCTCAATAGGCTGTAGTAATCAAAAGTAATGAACCTATTATGAGCAGGACCTCTGAGGGCCCGGCGTGGCATTAAGAGTGTGGCACATAAAAGGTTTATTAAAGGAAATTAAGGTCCATCACTGCCACACCTGCTCCCCTATTATAAATGTATGACAGGTCAGTGCCTTCAATCACAACAGCAAACGAGAGAGAGGAGTCATGTTTCCCATTACCAGGGAAAAGTAACAGCATATCCTATGACTCACAGATTTCACTGGCCTGTGACCACTATACGCCACCATCAGCCTAGAATAATTATGTTTAATAGGTTTTATTTGGGACCCACAAGCAACAGCCAGCGAGAGTGGATGGATTTTAGCAACTATTTTTGTCTAAACACACACAGTGAGGCGCCGTCTGCACTTTAATGTCATTATTTAGTGTCATTACATTTTTTTACTCACCTTTGAAACTTTTTTTTTTTGTTATACTTTATGTGTTTGCATATTGCTGATGTTTTTATGAGCTCTTTGCGATGTTGTTGTGCACACAGATTGATTTTAAGGCTCACAGGCTGACAAAAAAAAAAATTATTCTGCAATAATCTACAAAGCCTTTTTTTTTTTTTCACTTCTAATAAAAGTAAATACAAATTAAATACATTAAAATGTTTAATGGCTCATCTGTACATTGTGTGTTTTTATTTTACAGATGGATTCTGAAGGTGAGGAGCAAACCCTGACAACATGTAACGGTAGCACAGGTGAGAGCAGCTTTCAGTTTTTAGTTAGCTTTTAACGAAACACGCACACACACACACACACAAACACACACACACACACACACACACACACACACATTCACACATACACACGTTCCACTTATCGCCATGGGTTAGGGGTATCGGTTCAACAATCCAACTTTATAACTGTCAATTTTATGTATTATCTTACCGGTCTGAAGAGCACTGCACTGCCATTTCATTATTCAGAGGGGAATAACTTCATTAAATTGGAACACTGGCTCAAATTAGTTAAGGAGTGTGTATATATTGTGTGATTGAAAACCTCTAGACTGGATATGTCATTATGCAAGTGTTCAGGGCCTCTGAGGCCCGCCTGCTCACGCTGGAGCTATTACTACAACGGGGGGATGTGGCGCGGGGGGTGGGGGTGGGGGTGAGGAGGGGGTGGGGTGGGGTGGGGTGGGAGGGGTGGGGGGGATGGGGGGGATTCATGAAAAGTGTTATTATTGGTTGTGCTTCATGGGAGTACGACTAGAACTTGTGAATGAGATCCACGCGGGCCCCTGGGAAAATTGATTTACCCTTTTAGATCACGTTGTCAAAGGATGAGCCACCGTTGGTCTCCCAGAGAACGAGCAGACTGAATGAAAAGTGTTTCAGATCAATGGCGGGACCACTTCTCCATCCTCGTGCTGATTATACCCGATGGCATTGTAAAAGAGAATAAAGGTTAAAGGCCGCATAAAGCAGTATCAGCCCAGGTGGCATCATCCCTAAATCATTAGCTACAAAACAAATATTTACGGAACATTGTAAAAATTTCATTAGCAAAATCGCCCCAAAAGTAGTGAGTCGGCTTGAACCTTTGATGAAGAATATGTCGACAGATGCTGCGCGGCTGTAGTGGAAATGTAAACATGATGTTTTATCTGTTCTTTTTTGGCCTTTATTTCACAGGGCTGGCCAACTGCGTCACCGAGACTCACAGGTAAAAACTTTTACGACGTGAATTTTCTCATCTTCATGCCAAAGAGGGGAATATTTTCTTTCCCCGATCGTTTATGCGATATCATCGAGAGGGTTTTTTTTTTTTTAACTTCATAAAAGAAAGTCTCCAATTTTTAATGGGTTTTTCCGTTGACCCTGCTGTACCTTTTTTTTTTTGTGTCCGTTCCCCTCTACCCCCTCCAGCCCATATGGGTCCATGGCGAGGAAGAGGAGTGCTCAGGAAGGGGTGCAGGGCGCCCCCGTCAACAAGAGAAAGTCCCTGCTGATGAAGCCCCGCCACTACAGCCCCAGCGAGGCATGTGAAGAGGAGAGCGAGGACCTGGCACCGCCACAGGACAAAGAAGAGCCGAGGAACATTGACACTCCAGCAGGTAAACAGATGTCCTGTTGTTTTGTCTGTTTTGATGAACAATTGACGCTGAATTTTAAAATCCCATCTGTTGCATTCATATTTCCCTCCCTCTGCCATCAGCCAGCAGCCGCAGTCATTGTGCAGTGGAAGTGAAAGACTACACTGCTGGGTCCACATTAGTTGTGTCTCACGTCCACAAATTGAAGTTTTGACAGCTGATCTGCCATGATATTTTTGGCGTGGCTTTACCCTCTTTTGATGAGGCCAGATTTCAGACCCCTCATCTGTCCTTTTTTCAAAAGCCAGTCCAAAACCCATTGAATCCATAGAATGAACCACTGAATGGGGGAGTGCACCAGTTCACTTTGATTTAAATTAAACTTCCTCCGTTCGTTCAAACTGAATTAACACTGAAGTTGCCCATTGTGAAAAACAAACGAGGCGTCAACATTGCTTGGCGTATGTTTTAATGTCTAACCGTTTTTATTTTTACTAAAAACCCCTCCCCCACTCCAAAAAAAAAAAAAAAAAAAGAACAACAGTTAAAAATTGTTTGCTTTCACTTATGCCACTCTCCTTTTCAGCGAGCGAAAATGTTTTCTTTTTTCCTAATGAATCGAATTTTGTGCATTTTGGCAACAATGTTTGTGGTGTACATGTGCATTCTCGCCCACTATAATCTGCACTGATTTGGTATATTTTTAACGATGTAACTAAGCAACAAACGTAATTGTCCCTTTCAAAAGCTTTTGTTAGGCCCTCTAACACAGTCTAATACATAATTAGGCATAATGTCTACAGCTCATTATAGTACACATGTGTGTAGTTAAATGGACCAGGAGAGTAGCTCACTGAATTGTGTGGATTCATTGGAAATGGAATGTATTTGTTTCCTGGGTTCATATTACATTACAATTATCTAAGTCATCAGTTTTTCCTTTTGTTGTGGATTCTAGATACTTTTTCTTTTCATCATCCAGAGTTGATTGACAGCTGTTTATTTTCCTTATTTGTACCTGATATTCAGTGGACCAGCTTTAAAACTAAATGCTGCCAGAATAAAAAAAAAAAAAAAAAAGAAAAAGTCTGAAGAGTGTCAAATGAACATGTGTACGGATAAACAATTTCAGAACATATTTTTGCTGTTATTGTCAGATTTGGGGGCTATTTTCTACGAAAAAAAAAAAAAAATTGGACAAGTGGAATGGAGTGCAGCAAGATTTATTTTTTTTTTTTGCTGTGGGAAGCTGGTTATATCTGCATTTTAACAAAAAGGGAGAAAAATAAGCCTCTCGTTTGGTCGAGCCACACTGCGTTCAACTCCAGCCAACTGCAGCCCTGCTGCAGAGTGCTGGTAATGGCTATTCTGGAGTACAAACTGTTCACCTGTTCCAACACACAAACCACCGGAGGGATCCAAGTTTTTTTCCTCCATCCTTTTCCTTTTTTCACCACACTTCTGTGTCTCTGCGCTAGTATGTGTGTGTGTGTGGAGTGTGTGTGTGCGTGTGTGTGCGTGTGTGTAGGCCTGTGTGCTGGTGTACGCGGCTGTGTCAGGCCGTGGAGTCCATCTGGATGAAAAACAAAACCCTTGTTGCTCGACTCATAAATGTAAATACGTGTAACTGGCTTTAATTTTTCATTCAACAGGGTTTGCCTTTAAAACACCTCTTTTTATATATTTTTTCACTGCAGGGAACCAAATGTAAAAAAAAAATGCATCAAATCATCAACGTCCACTGCATTTACAGACAAAATAATAGTTGGTCTATTTTTATTATTAGTGCCACATATTTTGTGAAAGCTCTTTTGGCGAGGATTAAGTTCTCGTGCTGCGCCCACTAATAATAATGTATCTGTATCGTCCTTAACATTGTGCGATCTGATTCTCACAATCCATCAATCTATCTATCTCCTCAACCTATCGAATAGCTGGTGTCTGGCCACTTAAGAGGATCTGGGTCCACAGACTGAAAGTAAAAACCCTCGCAGTCCAAAGAGCCTTAATCGAGCATAAGTTTGAATGCTTTTGGAGGATCAAGAGAGATTTTGTTGAATCAATCCAGATGATAGCCTCCCATTGTTAATCACTGACCATGACTTAATATAATCAGTGGTGTTAATAAAGTGTTGTTTCAGATGCACTTAGGATAACCCTAACCCTCTTTGTCTGTTCCACTGATCAGGCTTTCAGATTCACACAATCTTGTGGCTTTCTGTACATGTGACCGGGATTTCTGGATTTGTGCTGAAAGATAGACTGCAAAAGGTCAAAGGCAAATTAATTGAGAGCACTCAGCAAAATAAGCTAGAGAAAAAAGATTATATGAAATTACTAATTAGTGTGAAATTTAAGAAGAAACGCATACATATTTCATTAATCTGCAATAATGCTGCTACATGTATCACACATGTGGTATCGTATCACGCCCACAAGGATTTTAAAACTCAAAAGGCAGGCATTTAATGAGTCATCTCCAAAAATAAATACTTGATATTATTAGAAAAACTCTCTAATTTTCTAAAACAATTCAATTATGTACTAATTATTTCCTGCAGCATTATGCATTTTAATGCTCTATTATGGGTTGTTAATATTTTACTCTAAAATAATAAAACTACGTGCTGAATTTAACCACATAACTACTTACTTTCTCAAAAACAGAGTTTAAAACATCTATACAAATTAAAAAGCATCCTGTTTTTTTTGCACGAGGACATATAAGTTAAATTTACTCGTAATACCTCGACATTTCTGATTTTCATTTCATCTTGAAGCTGTTTTTCAATCCATTTTTTCCAAGCTTCTCATAACTATTTTCTTAAGAAACTTCAGTTGAATTGGCGATACACCTTTCCATCAAATTTAGTGATCTAATCACTTGTATTTTTCAGCAATTCTCGATCATGTTCACTAAGTAATGCCACTCATTACTGTGGGCACTGTTAAGCTGTTGTGTGCTTTATCGTTTTTTGTAACCAAAATCACTGTCAGTCTTTCAGATGTATGGTTGGCTTCTCCTGAACCAAATTCTGCTGCACAGACAGCAGCTAAGAGAGATTCCTCTCTTTTATCTTCATGTTTGTAGTTTCCTCCATCTGTGTTTTTTAGGAATCCTCTTCACTTTTCTTGTTCACATCTCTAAAAAAACAACAATTATGTGTTTTCTGTGCAGATGACAACATGTTGCTGCATGGTTTGCACTTAAAACTACACATACATAATGAAAAAAAAACTGATGTTCACTGTCCACCGCACAGTAAATCCCTCCATAATCTTGTTCTAAATCTATATTGGGTTGCTGCTCCAATTGGAGACACAAGAAAACAATTGTGTTCCTCGTCTCCAGGTTTCATGTTCAACTAGCAGACAGAAGGGTCATATATGTTTTCTATAATATACTTGAGGAATTGCTTGGAAATCTTGCAACCTTATAATTATCATTTCGATTGCAACATGTGTTCTTCAAAACCCTCGAGATTATTAAAAAAAAAACATGTTTTTCTCAAGATAATATTTGTAGAAAAGTAACAGAATCTAAAACCTTTAAATGGATTTAGAGAAGATTATCGTTGACGTACAGTTCTTATCATGTGTGTGATCGAGGGGTCACAAAAGAACATGTTTGGTCTGTAAATTCTTGAAAACACATACAATAATAAAGAATCTTCTTCTTGTTTTAGATGGGAACTTAAGCGCAATCAACGGGGTTGCCTTCAATAACGGCTGCCACGACGCGGCCGCAAAGTCCAGCGATTCTCTCGGGTGGTCAGAGATCACATCCGATGGCTCTCCCCAGTGTGAGCCGGACGCATCTGAGCCTCCGATGGATGAAGACGACGAGGAGCTCCTTAACAATGAAAGAGAAGACCAAAGTCAAGACAGGATGAGCGGCGCGTCATCGCCACAGAGTCCGTACGAAGACCTGAGGGAGGCCGAGTGGGAGCCTCTGTCTCTGTCTGCCAACCTGAACGGCTCCCGCTGCAGCCCCTCCGGAGCCTCTGAGGACCTCTCGGGCAGGAACGGCCACCACGTGAAAGAAGAGCCCCACTTAGAATTGGGCGGTCCGATGGGTAGGGCGAGTATTCTTCAAGCCGAGGCTCTGAGGTACAGGCCGCTCCCCGCGGAGGAGGACAGCGAGGGGGAGGCGGAGGTGGAGAGGCCGCCTCAGCTGGACGGCTGGGCCTTGGGCCTCCACGAAAGAGGCCTGGAAATGGGCCGAGGGAGGGTGAACTTCAGCCTGCTGGAGCAGGCCATCGCTCTGCAGACAGAGCAGAGACAGGTCCTGCACCACGCCTACAGGGAGATGGACCGGTTCCTCATGGAGCAGATGACCAACGAGAGGAGGCACCACAGGATGATGGACATGGACAGCAGGCTCAACTATCATGGAGGAAAAGGTAACAATAACAACAGATGATCTAAAGACAATCACAAAGTGATCACTATGGGAATGATCAGTTTTCACCAACGTACCTTCAGACAGACCACTTGTGATTTGGATGATTGGGGACTCAAAAAAAAAGGAATAAAAGACGCAAACGCATGGGATGGGGGGAAACCAGAGAGAGGAAATCCTCTTAAGTACTAAAACATTTTGGCAACAGGGGAAGTAATAAATAAACAGACTAAAATAAAGAAGAATAAAATTTTCTGATGGAATTGCTACTACTCAGAATATTGGATTTTGATAGGAATCAACTGGATATTTAACCATGACCATAAGTCTTAAATCCTCCTAAAGTACCTCTCATGTTTCCCTCTGATTCTTCAAATCACTGCAGCTAAATGTGTAATCCGAGATGTAATCTTTCGATGGATGGGCATTAAGAAGTGAATGTTGAACTGCAGCCTTAACTAAAATGGCAGATTAATAGATGCATTTTGTGGGAAAAAAAGTGTCTAGCTTCGCATGATATTTCAATCTGTTCAACCTATGTACAATATGCGCACAGGAAAGTGCAAGTGCATTATCTGTCTATTTCACTTATTTCCACATTTCTTGACAGAACACACTTAAAGACGGGAGCGATCTGGTGAGGCAGGTTTATCTATTTATTGGGAAATCTTGTTTCACTGTGTCCGCAGATTCTCCACGCACAGATAAAAAGGACATTAAGTGTCCAACCCCCGGCTGCGATGGCACCGGTCATGTGACCGGCCTGTACCCGCACCACAGGAGTTTGTCTGGGTGTCCTCACAAAGTCAGAGTTCCTCCAGAGAGTAAGTACTTTCGTTTTTTACATAATGGATGATTTGTACTTAAATAAAAACTGCCAGTTGTAGGATTTCTAATCAGTCACGGTAATTGAAATCCTCTTAGCACGGACCCGAAGACAAGAAAGACCTGCTTATACATTTAGTTCAATTCAAAAGATGTGCATGAAACTTTTCAAATAAACTTAGGATTAAGGATTTCTTCTCCCTCTCTCTTTCTCTTAATGTGCTGTAATGTGTGAATATTGAATTCTTCTTCTTTCTTTTTTTTTTACCCCTCACATTGCCGATTGTCAAGTCATTTCAATATAACTCAACAAACATTCAACATTAAACAGTAATGTTACAAAAGGAACAGAAAAAGTAATTAACTTTTTCAAAAAAGCGCGTGCTCTTAGTCTGGAGGCAGTATTTGCAAATCAAAGGGCTAGCTAACGCAGCATTCAAAAATAAATAGACAACTCCAACAAACTAATTGGAGAATATGTACAGAAAAGAAGTTTCTAAGGATACAGAGCGGACCTTTAACGACGCATTTGTTTTGAAGAATATAATCGGCTCCTCTTTGCACTAAGCTATTTACATTTCAGGCACATTACAGCATTCCTCACAAAGCCTTTTGTTTTTTTCCCCCCTCCCGTTTCTGTTTCTGTAGGATCTTTACTCTATAGGCACTAATGTACCCACCGCTTGCATAAATCATCATTTAAATGTGTGAACATGTATTTGTTTTATTTCCAAAACGCTCTGTATATATTTGTATTTAGCATCGTATAATCTTCCGGCTTGATTGTGTCTTACATGTCGAATTATTTCGGGCTCTTTCTGAGCTTATCTCCCTGTTCTCGTCCCTTCAGTCCTGGCCATGCATGAGAACGTCCTGAAGTGCCCTACCCCCGGGTGCACAGGAAGAGGCCATGTCAACAGCAACCGTAGCACCCACCGGAGGTACGTCCACAGCGGAAAGCCATTAGAAATCTGCACCCTGTTCATAGACGACTTACAGTATTACACTAATGTGTTTGATTTCCTCCCCCGACCAGTCTCTCAGGCTGCCCCATCGCCGCCGCGGTGAAAGTCTCCAAACCTCAGGACGAGAGCCTGAAATGCAGACAAACACCTGACCGCTCACCGAGGTACAGCGCACACTGCCAGATAACGCTGGGGATGTTCAATGTGGTCACATGTGCAGGACAATAATTACAACAAGCATCCAGAAAGCACATTCAGCTCTGGAGTGAACTGAAGTTATGCAAAAAAGTGATAAACACTATTATTGTTGAGGGGAGTGTGGGGTATTTTTATTCACTGATCCCAGCAGAACACACAGTCTATTTTGAGCTTTCCAAGCAGACACAAGCAATGGTTGCTGGTCCTGTGAGTTCCTCTCTATTAGAGATGATAAAAGAGCAGAACTCTTTGTTCCCTGTGGATATATCATGGGCAGGATGCCCACTCCTACTATATTAATTAGTCTGGCAACCTGGCTGTGGATCTACAACACACATCAGATCCCAGACTATGTGTACAAAAGCATTGGCATCCCTGAATGGTTCAAAACAACGTCTTTACTTAACTGCTTAATATGAGCTTATTGGGCACTTGTTATTTCACAAGGTTTGCACAATAAAATTAAGTCTTTTTTTTCCCCCCCTAATTTGTCTCCTGGTAGAGCCATCGGCTTGATAAAGAAGTTCGAGATGAACCAGTTGAACTACCGGCTCTCTCATCCAGTAGCAGCCTTGAAAACGAGCCTCACAAAAGACATGGACAAGTACAGCAGAATCCGCTTTGATTACGCCAGCTTTGATGCACAGGTCTTCGGCAAACAGCCTCTGATGGGGACCAACCAGGACCAGGAAATGCCACATTTCCCTGATTGTAAGTTTCATGTATTTTATTTGAGGCAAAAAAAAAAAAAAAAAAACACGCTAACATGGCGCTGAAGGCGAATATGTAATTTTTTTTTGTCACATCCTTTTCTTTTAAGGTATGGAGCCTTTGTTTCAGCCACAAAATGTATATCACAGATCTACACGCAAATGTGAAGTTTATCACGTTTATCACGTTTTTCTATTGTTTGGTGTCAGTGGTTGTTATATATCAACCTCCAGCATGTTTTCTATGTGTTATCAAGTTTAGGGAGCAACGCCCGGTGTTTCTGTAACTATAACACTCGCTAATTATTTGTCTTCTAGCACCTCAGCAGTATCATGCCTTCCTCGGCGCTCCAGGTGGCGTCTTGCCCGCCTCTGGTCAGCACAGCCCGCCGAGTCAATTCAGAAAAGAAGACGGCCTCCAGGCCGCGGCAGCGACAGCCGCCATCCTTAACCTCTCCACTCGCTACCGGAAGAACATGGAGGCTGTCGCCGGGCGGCCCTTGGCAACCTCCACAAAGGTAATGAAATTAGACCACTTGGAAAGGTATTTAATGTGGTCATTTTAAAGGAACTCTGATTTGTGTATAAAAAGGGAAGACATCAAAAGGCAGAATTTGGCAAAGGGAGCTTGGCGCTCTGGTGGCAGAAACACAAGGAGTTAGCTTTAATGTACACAAATGAATATTTCTGTAATCACATCAAAAGGAGAAATACAATCGGCCTTCTTTACCAATTACAAGTACTCGTCAATTTTTTTAATAAAACATGTGGTACTGTATTTTGTTTCGACATCAGCTGGCATGTAAAAACCCTGAACTGTCGTCTGAAACTGCATCTTGCCCGCTGCAGATGGCAGAGGATATTTTGCTTAGTTACATGATCCAGGATAGGCTGTGTGTCTACACCAGATAGCATTTAAAAGCATTTTTATGGATTAAGCCAATCAGCTAAAGGAGTTAACATCTGAAAAGTTTAATTCGCACCAAAATCCAAACTCTTCTTGGACGCGTGCGCGGGTCCAAAATCTCTTCTGCTGTCGCTAAATCTCCAACGCGCCATTGTGCTCGGCTTTTTCCAAACTTCATGATTAATATTGATCGCATTCTGTGGGTTACATACGTGCACGCTGCACTGTAGATGATTCAAGGTTTCCACACCTACACAGCACAGATCCTTGTCTCCCAGCTTGTTGAGCTGAGAATGTGGCCCCGTACCAGGTACCAGCCCACTGAATGAATAAAACAGTGTTAGCAAGTTAATCATCTGTTCTCATTTACAGCTTAGTTGTCTTGGAGAGACGTACAAAATAAAGAACAGCTTTCAAGTCTGAAAAAAAAAAAAGGGGGCCATATTTAGAGTGTTATATGTCGTCGGATGCTTTAACTTATCTGCATATGTATATTATGTGTTGAGATATCGCACACAAAAAAGCACCACATAGCCGGCCTTTAAAGTGTGAATACAAGCTGTTTTTTACTTCTTTAAAAATGTGAGATGCTTAATCATTAATTCATAAATATAATAAATAATAATAATAATCCTGAGTTTAAGTTTTTAGTTAAAAACCACATTAAAATCTTAGTAAATCACAAAGAAAAGTATTGCACGTCCTTTAGTTTTACACTGGTGTTATTTTTGATTAGGTGCACACATCATCAAATGGCTGGATAATTTAAGTGGACAGCCACATCCAATGTTCATGCAAATCATCCCCTTTAATTAATTTGAAAAGCTCCCTTTTGTTACAAAGAAAAATAAATAATGATGTATAGGGTTTAATGAAACATATGCGTTGAATAATTGGTTTCATTTATGGAAACGGATTTCAGCATTTAATGAGGTAAAACTTTTAATACCATAAAAACAGCCATAAGTCATCATGCTATTGCGTTTCAGCACAAAAAACGACAAACACATCTGTCAGCGGGGAAACTTATGCCACATTAAGCTTTTTAATTTTTGCTATAATAATGATGACCTAAAACCAGCAACCCCCCCCCCAGCTGCCATCATGGTTGTGTGTCCTAGAAAACAGATGACACAGCTGTCACTGAAAAACTACACACCAGTGATTATTTTTTTTTTGTGTTCAGCAGAATTAACGCTGGCTTAGTTTGGTACTTTGTCTGGTGTGAGATAACCACTGTATGTATTATTTAAATATGTTTGTTTGTCTGCGTTTCAAGTCATTTTTCAACGTGTTTAAAGAGAAATGTTGTTGGGTTCAAGTTTACCATATCGCTGCTGTCATATTAATTAGACATCGTGCTGTTTTATTTACATTCCCTTTCAGTGTAATTAGAAAATAAGTTCTATTTTTATCCCCTGATTCATTTGTTTTCACATGTTACTGGAGCACGGTGTGCAATGATATGCGAGACATGCTTTGTTTATTGTACCCTTCTACAACATGTTGTTTCTGGTATGAGTTGATTAAATGTTGAGGGTTAAAACTCCTCTGCCCCACCAGGACACGCTCATAGAGGTGGATGAAAATGGCACCCTGGACCTGAGCATGAAGAAGTGCAAGGACAATGTGAAAGCCCCGACAAAAACACCTTTGGACGACCCGCTGTCACTTTGTGAGGCCGCCGTGGCCAAAGGCGGGAGCGTGCTCATCAGCCCCGCCTTCTACCAGCCGCTGTGTGAGAGAGACAGCTGGGACGGCCCCATCCCCGTCAACTTCAGCAAAGCTCACATGCTGCAGGACCCAGAGGTACAAAACAACAAAACAACACACAACAGACCTAATAGACTAACGGTAAAAGACTGAGAGAGAGAAGGGGGAGAATACGGTTCATGGTTTATAAATGCTGAGGCTCTAAATTTCTCTAAAATGTTGAAATAATTCAGATTTTTCATTTTCTATCAGTTCAGTTTAGCTGTGAAAATAATATTTTATGGAAGTTTCCTCTGAAATTCCTATCCCTTTACCCCTTTAAAAGCAGATTACATGGTTCTTTCCAGGAAACTTTTTTTTTTATAGGAATTTACTGTTTATTATTAACATTTCATTTACAGACATGAAGGTCCAAGGCTTTTTTTCAAGCCCCTCTCCTTGCCAGCAGCAACTAAAGAAATATTGAGTTTTCTTTTTCTTTATTTACCTTGTTGACCTAAAAATAGTCAACTTTAGTCCAAAAATACTTGAATCCTTCTAAAGTTATGTAAGTGTTGAATATAAAATCCCACCAGGTTACTAAATTCCCCATTTTTGACATTTTGTGACATACTTCTAAGACAAGGGAGGAGCATCTTCTCCTGTCAGATCTTTAAATCTAGAAAACATATTAAATATTGTTACACTGAGGATTGGTGCATTCAAGTCCCTGAATGAATCTAAATCTGGGCTTTCCCGTTTTTTCTTCTCTTTATTTCACATTTGGCACTCGTTTGCAGTCGTTATGATAATAATGACCACATTTGACCTGCTTTTAGAAATCATACCCAACATCTGGTGACTGAACAATCTTGTCTGTATAAAAAAAAAAAAAAAGAAAATCTATACGTCATGGCCATACCTCATAAATACTATGTGGATTAAGAATGACTCTAAATGGATGTATGGTTTACTAGAGTATAAGTATCCTTAAGCATAATCGCGCTCTAACCCCAGAGCTTGTGTTTTAAGAGTATTATACACTGCTTTTCATTAATTATTCACTTTTAGGTCATAGCCGATCAGGTCAGTTTTAACATTTCAGACAATAAAGCCCACGTTTTCTTTATTTTTTTTATTACTTTTTCTGTCTCACCAGGAGGATTACGATCACATCTCTGTCTTGGAGGACCAACAGTATCAAGTAGACGGCAGCATGATGAGCCCCAAAGCCAAGCTGCTATTGCGAGACGCGAAGAAAGAGCTTCTGAGGTGCGTCACGTTAAAGAATGAACCGTCCCCGCTCAGCCGACTGTGCATAACGTGAGCTTCCCTTTTAGCTGGCAGATGGTCAGTATTAACGACGCACCATACCTTTGCTTAAGTGGGACAGTTTGATGCGAGTGAGCACTGAGTTACACATCATTGCAACTGGTGTGTCTGCAGGTTTCATGTGGAGCAGAAATGTATCTATTTGAAAGTGAGTTTTCTCCCTGTACGTCCCGTGTAAGCTTACAACTCTTGTAGTTAGAGTGCATGCTCTGCTGGGTCTCCTCTTGAGAATCACACCTCGAGAAAAAAAAGTAGGATCCTCTAGTTTCTGCAGCACATCACCCCCCCCCCCACCCCCCCACCCCCCCTCCCCCTCCTTCAGTGACATTCAGAGACACCATTAAACTGAATGTTGAGCAACATAATATTAATTCTTCTACTAAACTTCCCGCTGTACTAACTTTCCTCTATTTAATGAGAAAAAAAAAAAGGTTCTCAGCGTAAGAGAAATATTGGGTTTTGAGCTGTGGGAACCAAAGTAATCTGTGTGTTTAATGCTTTGTGTTCTCCCGCAGCTGTCCGACCCCAGGCTGTGACGGCAGCGGCCACGTGACGGGGAATTATGCATCACATCGGAGGTACCGTCAATAATTACGTCCTCATTAGCAGCGAGATATATAGACAAGGGAAACGGTGCTGATTGTTTAATTATGTTGATACCGTTGCTCGCAGAGTTAGATTTCAAATCATATGTCACTTTTTTAAAAACGTGCTGACATGAGAAAGCTTCCTCGTCAAGAGGAGGTGGAATTGTGTTTTCAAATGATTTTGTATGAAAATGCTTTGAGACATTGTATTAAGATTATTTAATTCAGCTGTGATCAAAGAGTGCATTAAAGTGACTGTTAGCTCTTTATCCTCTCTAGTGTGTCTGGATGTCCCCTGGCTGACAAAACACTCAAATCACTGATGGCAGCCAACTCTCAGGAACTAAAGTATGTGTTTGGGAAAACTGTTATTGTTACTAAAGGATTTTGCACATTAAACTAGGCGGCTTGTTTTTTGGGGGTCGGCTTGGGGTCAATGCCTTCGCTTTCTTTACTTTCCACTTCTACTTCCACGCTAAGCATGATTTCTACGTACTCCGCATGAAGCGTGTTGGCATTTCTGCCTACTCTTCTGCACATTAGCATGAACCCACCGCTCCGCTCGCAGTCTTTTGCTGTAAAAAGCACCTGTTCTCTGTGTCTCTCAACCTGCAGGTGCCCAACACCTGGTTGTGATGGATCCGGACACGTGACTGGGAACTATGCTTCGCACAGAAGGTAGCAGAGAAAAACCATCGCAACTGAGCATGAAATACATTTGTCAGATGCATGACATTCAGACAGATGGTGAAAGTCTCACTTTATGCCGCAAAACATGCTGCACTTTTCGAAATTCTTGTTTTTATTGATATTTTTGGCTGCCGACTTCTCCAGCGATTAGACATTTATTTGTGTAGATTTATACATTTAGATTTCAGACCTCATAGCGGCCTGTGACTACTTAGCTTTTATTTTTTTTACTCTTAAATAGATTTCCTCCATGTTAACCCATACTGTCGCCGATCATTTTTAGCTTGTCAGGATGTCCACGTGCCAGAAAGGGAGGTTTGAAGCTCACACCAAACAAGGATGACAAAGATGAGCAAGAGCTTAAGTAAGAGATTTTTTTTCCCCTCATCCCATGCTGTCATTTTTTCTTTTTTTTTCTTTTTTTGTTTAAAAAAAAAAAATAAAAAAATAAAACATTGTGAAAATGCGTCATGCTTTTGTGCCCGGGGCATTATACCTGGAGGCCATTAAGTTAAACAAAGAAAATAATACTTCTCTTGTCGTAACATTAGTGAATTATTTTCTAAGGATTAGCAGCGTGTTTTTGTGGGATTTTTTTTCAGGGTTTTGTATTTTTCCTATTTTCTGAATGGAATATCTGGCTTATTACTCTCCACTGAGTGCTTTCTTTATAATTATAGTATATTAAGAAAACGTCGAATTGCCCACTCCGATGGCATTGCACTCATTTGCAGCTTAATCATTGTCTGTGAAAGTGTTATTGGAAAAAAAATAATGTAATTGATTTGCAGTTTAAATCCAAAGTCAGATATATGAGCCCTTGTTTACTTATACATCTGGACACAGATTTTTTCTTTTTAATTACTAATGCAAGGGCATGAGCTTAGGAATTAGACTGGAATAGATCTCATACACATTAAGAGAGAAAGGGAGAGAAAGGGGGAGGATAACAAATGTCCCTAGATTATTGTAAACAGTGGGCCATATGGCATGCCTCCATTGTCCTGATGCCTTGCATCAAGCTACCTACCTGTAGTAGATGTAAGTAATGGCACTGGTGTTGTTTTGTCCTCTAAGTGCTGCCGCTGTCGAGTAACAAAATGCTGAAACAGGCTTTTTGCAGCAGCACTCTACAGCATGTGTGCCATTTGTATCATCTCAGGTGACCTTTCACCTTTATCAATAAGGGAAAGGGTTCACCACCTCCAAATTACATTCTTTCGCATGAGGGGATACATGACAATTATCTGTAATTCATGTCACTCCATTACTGACCTGCAGGAAAAAAACAGGCCTGGAAATGCAACTGACAAACTCTTAATGATATTCAGTGTGACTTGTGCTTTTGTTTTCAAGCGCAAACATCAGCAACCTCCGAAAACGTACGCGCTGAGCAGAGCGCTCGAACTCAAGTTTTAGTGGATTAGTAACTTATAGTTAATGCGATTATTTTTAGTTTTGGCGACTTCATTTTTAATCAGCATTTGGCTGGATTAATCAACGTAATGGTTAACAAATCTTCCGGTCTAGTTGTTGAAAACTGAGATTTTTTTTATTTTATTTTAATGATGTGGTTTGTTATTTTTTTATTTATTTTTTTTTTTTTTTTACGAGCAGCTAAATGTCTTTGTTATCTCTGCAGCGTAGAAATGTTATTAAATGCAGGTTACTTACATTTTCTCTGTGTGAGTCAGCGGTGTTTACAACATGTATGGGTTTCTCTGGTAGGTGTCCAGTAATGGGATGTGACGGACAGGGCCATATATCAGGAAAATACACATCCCATCGCAGCGCGGGCAGTTGTCCACTTGCTGCCAAAAGACAGAAGGAGTCGTCCATCAATGGCCTGCCCTTTGCCTGGAAGGCCAATAAACAGGAACTGCCCCATTGTCCCTTGCCTGGCTGCAATGGCCTTGGACATGCCAATAATGTGTTTGCCACTCACAGAAGGTGAGGTCGCCTGTCCTCCATTTTATCTCTAAACAACACTGCTGGTCGACATGTTGCATTCTCAACTCTCATTCACAATCTCTATTGATGCTGAAGTTTTGTGACATTCTCCCACCTAAAAACTGTCCTTTATGACCTGCGGGGACTACAGCTTGTCGGGTTGCCCACTGAACGCACAGAGTATCAAGAAAAAGCCCTCGGAGGAAGAGATGATGACCATCAAACTGAAAACCAGCAGTGGTAAGCTGCCACGGCATGCTGTGTGGTATTTAAGTATTTTTGCAGTTACGTGTATCTTGGCACAGAAAATACCGACGTTTTCAGTTTGAACATGATAAATGAGATGATGTGCTCCAACTCAGGTGTTGAAAACAAAGAAGATATTCAACATTTGGATCATGAAATTAAGGAACTGAACGAATCCAACATGAAAATAGAAGCAGATATGATGCAACTTCAAACGCAGGTAAATATCTACTCTGACAAGTTTATTTAAAAATGATTCGCTCAATTTGACGACTTCTTTATTCATTTTTTGGCGTGTTTTTGTCCCCGAAAGCAGATATCGTCGATGGAATGTAACCTGAGGACAATTGAAGAGGAGAACAAGATGATCGAACAGCACAACGACAGCCTTCTGAAGGAGCTCGCCCGCCTTAGCCAAGCTCTCATTAACAGTCTAACAGACATTCAGCTGCCTCAAATGGTACAGTAAGCCTTGACCACAGACTCCACCACAACTCATTTTTATCTAACCTGTCCTGGAAGAAATATCATTTTCTGTGAATTGTCATTTTCTGCTGTGCTGTTTTCACTAATAGTCCAACGTGTTTTTGTTGCAGGGACCCATCAGTGAGCATAATTTTGAAGCCTATGTGAACACATTAACTGATATGTACAACAACTCGGAGCATGAATACTCTCCAGAGTGCAAGGCCCTCTTGGATAATATCAAACAGGCTATTAAGGGCATCCATGTTTAAGCTGCGGAGCTACAAGAGGTTTCTTTGACTTGGGATGATGGCACTAGATAGCTCTATTTTACTGAAGAGTGATGGCTTGGCTGCATGTATAAGACAAGGCTTTTGGAAATGTGTTTCCCGGTAAATACACTGCACTGAGAAAAATGACCAGCCAGATTTGTAATGCTTTTACTGTTTCTGCATTCACTTGATATGTTTATCCTGGTGAGATTTTTACCCCTCTTGCACTTAATTATTTTGTATGGTTTGCTTGATTTCAATCTGTATCTGTTCATGTCATTCTTATATTATCGCTATTTATTATTATTATTATATTTGTTCATCAGTGTATTTATTTCCTTGATTTTTATTTATTCCTTGAATTGTAAATGCTTAATAATTAAGAAATATGTTTGACTTTCTGCACATTGTAAATTTACATAGAAGCACATTCCAATTTCATGGCATACTTTCGCCATCTAGTGTTGAAAAACGTATATTATTATTATTATTATTATTATTATTATTAAACCATAAGTTGGATCTCCCTTCAAAGTAAAAACCTACCAAAATGACTAAGAATCAATATTTTTAAGCATTGCTTTTGCTTTCTTTATTGGAAACTGAATGTATGGTGAGACAAAGTGAACACTGAGATAAAAAAAATGCAATGCAACTGTACTGTACATTTTCTTTCTTAAACCAATAACAGCTGAATGCAACCAGGAAGTGACACTGAGCAAAAATGCAAATCATTCGGTGAACTGAATGTCAAGATTCTGCTTTGCATAGAAGAAGAGTGCAACAAAAATCAAAAATACACTTTGTCAAGATGTCTTTTTTTAAATATAGATATTAAACTGCCTTCTGTGCACACACTTTGGAGTGTGCATATAGTATGTGCCTAAATGTATATGAATCCATAAAAGTATACGAGTACTATGTTTTGTGGTAGGACAGTATTATGTGGATGGTGTCTAATTTATTATACAGTACAATTATTTTCATAGGAGGAAACGTCCCTGATGACTGTTTGAATACCGTTGTCTCAGTAGCTGTAATCTCAGAGGCAGGTTTTGAAATATCACGAGTGAGATTGAAAAGTCTGGTGGTTATTTTACCTTTTGCTAGCATGGAGAAGGGGGAAAAAAAGGAAGGAGTGAATAAAAAAAACAACAAAATCTATTCCTGTTTTATCTTAAACTGCTTTACAAGCCTTAACATTTCAACCAGTCTTACAGTTTGAATATTCTCGTAACGCTTGGGGCAGATTTGAATCGTAGCTATTTCAAAAACCGAGCTGTCTACCACCACGACTCGCATTTTGGTTTCAATCATTAAATGCAACAACAAAACAAAAACAAAAAAAGGAGAAAAAAAGTAATGCAAACATAGACAAATGGTAGTTGTTGGCATCAATTGCACTTTTGTATCTAATTATTTTATATCCTTAGTTCAACGTACTGCCCTCGACTTCAACAGAAAGAGGGAGATGTGACTCTGTTGTCTCATCACTGTTCTGTACAGTACGTGTCTCAATTTTACGTGAAGTTAATCCCACAAGAAAAATGACTAATTCATTTGAGCAATACATTTTTAATTTCTGCAAAAAGAAGTCAAAGGCATGTATCCGGGGACAATTCGAAGAGAAAAAAAAATGCAAACAGCAAAAGCGCCAAATTACAAAAAATAAATAAGACCCTATTTTATCAAAAAACTCAATGTTTTAAAGAATTTTCATCTTTAAAAAAAAAATTGAATCAAATTCTTTAAATTTAGCAATCCTTTATTTATAATTTTGTATATTTAATTCCTATACCACACATTGTTTGCTCAGGAAGTTTTGTGAATAATATTTATTTTTCCCTGTTAGTATTTGATGTTTTGTATTGTGAAATGCTTTTTTTGTGGAACGATATTAGTATGATATGAAATTGTATTGTATTTTCTTTTCTTTTAAATTAAAATGTAATGGCTTTTTTTCAGTTGAAGTAGTTTGTAAATTGAAAACTTCCTATTACTTTTACTATTTCATAATAAACAGATATGCGCTGTGTTGTACAGTTTGTGTATGGTAGAAATAAACTTTTCAAATGGTTGTGTGGTCTCTCAAAGCCTCCAAATCTGAAGTCAGGCGTCACATTTCCTTATGCATTAGCACCACCTCGTGGTGAACACCGGGTACTACACCTAGAGTGACAGGGAGTGGTCATGGAGAGGATACTAACAGCTGCTGGGGTTATAAATCATAATAAAGGTATAAGATGCTGACCATGTAACTGTAACCTCCCAATGCAGGTCATCCACCTGTCCCACCTTCGTCTGGTCTCTCCACACCGACTGAAAAATACCTGAATGACTCACAGCGCACACCACAATCTTCAATTTATTCAGGTTAGGGCTGCAAAGAATGATTATTGTTATTATTAATTAATCGCCCAATAATTTCCCCAATTAATTAATTAATGTTTGGTCTATTAAGTGTTAAATCACAACTTCCTGACGTCTCCTCATTACTTATTTTAGTCCAAAGCAAAAATGTATATTTAGTTTACTGTCACATGAAGCAGTGAATCCTAACAATTCTGAACTAATGTCCGGTTATTTTACTTGACAAATAAACATTCAGTGAATTATCGTAATAGTTGCTGATAACATTTCTATCAAACGACTGTTTGGTCGCCCGTGTCGAGTGACAGGTAACAAAGGAGACACAAGTCAGACAACATGTGAAAAACACACCAAGACACGAACTCATAGATATTTAAAGAGGTGTGTAGCTCAGATGCCTACAGGCACTAAATATAATCAATAAATAACAGGCCGATCAAACTTGGCACAACTGAAAACTGGACCAATGAAAAGAAAGTATCAACCGCAGCAACGAAACTAAAGTTTCACAAACGACTCTTGAACCTCGACGCAATAAAACCACCAGAGCAGGGGACAGCCTTCCAACCAAAGCATGGGTTGAACTCATGAATCAGAGTCAAGCGGGGACAGGGGGCGGTGAGTACAGACTGTACACACGTCAACAGGACTATTTATGAGTTTGCTGTACTTCTCACACTCAACACCGCCACCAAGAATGATCCGAGTCACGCCACCGGGGGCCCCCGGGCTCCCTGTAATGTATACATGTTGCGTGTGCAGATATGTAGAGCAGCTTGACACTCCGACCTCAGCTAACCCGGCTGCAGTCGACAAACGGCTGTTTACATTTGTTTAATGATTTAGGCGGACACTAAATATTTGGTTGCATGGAAATAATATGATAAGCAAGTGGTGGCCGAATCCAGGATCTTGGTTTTTTTTGTTTTTTTTTAAAGTTATATATTGCCACGAAGGCCTTAGCTCTGAGGACAGCGAGGTCATGTCCTCACTCTGTACTGTAATGACCTGAGGAGGAGTTTACACTATACCATTACACAAGTCACACACAATCTCATATCCTGCTTTAAATTTGACTATCTTTGGAACAAAAAAAAAAAAAAAATACATTTAATACTTATAACAAAAAGAACAAAAAGCTGCAGTATCTCTCCACTAGCATTGTGATGAGGTGCATGAATAAATTGAGTATTTCTGAAACCCTGGCCCTGGTTTCATGTTTCGCATACTAATTAAGATGCTGAAACAGGCCTTACTTGGAGAAGAAGAGCTGGTCTTGATTAGTCAGGCCTGTTACGGCCCTGAGTGACTCGACTAATGATCCTGACATACGAGTAAGGTCCAGCATTCAATGGCTTAAAAACTAGAACAGTGCCACACTAAACAGTCTGCAGCAATGTGGTCATGTCGCTCAACACGACTGTTACGCAATAAAACCACCGAAAGAGGAAGTCGACGGATGCCTCACAAAAAACGATGAAACGATAAAAAGAGAGTTGAATACAAACACTGTGAATGGGGATGGATTTGTGTTAATCTATTCTACTCTATCAGCTACTTTGTCAACTAATCAACCAGAATGTTGTGTGTCCTAAAAATAATTAAAAAAAAAAAAGAACTCTTAATATTCTGTATAAAATACTTTTGACTTAAAGAAAATATAGGCAGACATTCAGGCTTCAGCGGTCTCAACACAGGATGAATGTGGTTTGGATAGACAGTTAATTTTCCGTTCAACATATAAAAGTTTTTTTTTGTGACGCCAATATGTCTGTTACTGTTTTATTGCAATAATAATAATAATAATAAAAAAAAGACAGTTAATGTTCTTGAAGCCTGTCTTCCTCTTAAAAACAGGTAATCTCCAGTATTATCTCAGGATGAGGTGAAGCGAGGTCCTGAAGCTCCGTCCGTTCCCAGACTCCCAGAACAGTAAAACCAGCTGCAGGCTAAATTTAAACCTTTCCTTCAGGGAACTTAGAGGTTACAAGGTGGGTGAAACTTTCCAGGATTATTATTCCTGACCTATATTTATTACCCTGTGTGCTTTTAGTCAACCTTTATCTGCACTTAAAGACAACATTTGAGAAAAAAAGCGACAATGGTGTGGTGTAGGTAATAGCAGAAGTAGAACCTGATTAGTTAATTGTATAATATATAATAAATCATATAAATCAGCCCAACGGAGATCACTTAAAATACCTGAAAGGAGAAACATAAACTGCCCGAAGTATCGCCAGATTATTTTTTTCTTTGTAATGGATGTAGTTTTATTTGTAGTGCAGTACACAACAACAACAACAACAACAATAATAATAACAAATCAATTTATTTTAATAATTGGCTAGACTTGACTCTACAAACATACATAAAAAAGTACAGTACATTTACAGAGAAAAGTTATACAGGTCAAAAGAGACATTGTTATTGTAAAAAACAAGGTAGAACTGGAGATGCTCTCATTACCTGATCGACAGACAGACAGACAGATAGATATACAGACAGACAGACAGACAGACAGATAGATATACAGACAGACAGATAGATATACAGACAGACAGACAGACAGACAGATATACAGACAGACAGACAGACAGACAGATAGATAGATATACAGACAGACAGACAGACAGACAGATAGATAGATATACAGACAGACAGACAGATAGATATACAGACAGACAGACAGACAGACAGACAGACAGATAGATATAGAGATATATAGACAGACAGACAGATAGATATACAGACAGATAGACAGACAGACAGATAGATATACAGACAGACAGACAGATAGATATACAGACAGATAGATATATAGCCAGACAGACAGACATATAGATATACAGACAGACAGACAGACAGACAGATAGATATACAGACAGACAGACAGACAGACAGACAGATAGATATATAGACAGACAGATATATAGATTTATAGACAGATAGACAGACAGATACATAGATAAGACCGACAGACAGACAGATAGATATATAGACAGACAGACAGATATATAGACAGACAAACAGACAGATATATAGACAGACAGACAGATAGATATATAGATAGACAGATATATAGATTTATAGACAGATAGACAGACAGACAGATAGATATATAGATATATAGATAGACAGATATATAGACAGATAGACAGACAGATAGATAGATAAGACCGAAAAAAAGACAGACAGATAGATATATACTTAGATAGATACTTATATACGACAGACAGATAGACAGATAGATATATAGTTAGACATTCAGATATACAGTAAGTGAGCAACAGTGCCTCCCTCTATCGACAACATTGAAACCACGTGACCTATGTTTACATCCTCTCCTCAGCTGAGTCTCTCTTCTCCCACTTCGACACAACGGCTCGCGCTTACCAACTTACTTCACCCCTTTTCTCTCGGACCAGCGAAACCAAACTATTTACCGCAGTTGGCCTCTTTAAAGAAAAGGAAAGGAAAAGGAGTCTGCTTAACCGTGTGAAAGTCAACTGACCGTCGCATTGCACAGAGCATCCAGTTACCAGGAGCGAGTTAATGCGACACGGCATTGTGAGTACTCCTATCACAATTCTTTTATTTGAAGCTAACGGCCGTTTGTGTCAGTTGGCCGGTTCGAATTGCTGGCAGCATTCTGACCGCGTGAGCTTCAATAAACCGTCGTCGTCGTTGTTTTTGTTGTTGTGTGTGTGTTTGCTAGCTGGCCGGATAAAGAGACGAGCTTACCTAACCTGCTTTGTCTCTGTGTTGACGATGGCGCACTCGGGCCCGCGACGGCTAACGTTAGCCGGGTCCGCTGGCCCCTCGACACGGGAGACGTTAATCGTTAACAGAAACATGGTGTAAAGCCGTTGGTGTCACCAACTGCCGTCGCGTTCTGTTTGTTTGTGCGTGTCGTCGTTCATTTTGAGACTTTTTCTGTCTCAGCCGTTGGAGCGGAAGAAGCTCCGAGGAATCGTTTGTTTTGGTGGGGATTTTTGATTTGTTTCCCCCACAGTTACTGAAAAGATGCAGGGACATTGTGGCTCTTTTTATTTATTTTTATTTTGATGTTTTCCCTTTTAACAATAGTTTATAGTTTAGCTAGTCGCTGTTTAAAGATTGAGGTTAATCGCACTGCAGAGAGAGAGAGAGAGAAAGAGAAAGAGAGAGAGAGAGAGAGAAAGAGAGAGAGAGAGAGAAAGAGAGAGAGAGAGAGAGATTTCGTGATTTCGTGGGAACAAAACCTGTATGAAAGCACAAAAACTCAGTATTTCTCTGCTCGTGCATCTGATTTCTCTCTCACGTGTGTTTTGGGGGCAGATTTTAAAAGAAACAGCCGCCATTAAGTAAACGCTTGACAGCGTTTTTTCGTGTTAAAAAAAAACCCGATGTTGTTGTTTTGCTCCATCGTCACACGCAGTGCGAAGAAGAAAGTCTCCCGGCAGCTGATTGGCTGACGGGCCCGCCGTCTGTGTGGCAACCGCAACACGTGACCAGGAAGAGAGCCGATTGGCCGCTTCAGGTGTCAATCATGGGAATGTGGGAACATCTGTAAATACAGAGTGAGCAGAACATACAAATACATCTGTGTGATGTGAAGCAACGTCCCTGGTATAAGTACAACTACATCTAAGTTATTTATTTATTTATTATTTCTCAGTTCATCGATGCACCACAGCTGAATACACAGTTACTTTACTGTTACTATACTGATTATGATTAATAATCAATAATTATTGATTAACATTCCTATTGTTTTTATCGTTTGGTCTTTAAACTGTATGAAAAAAAGTTATGAATGCCAATCACAATTTACTACATTCCAAGGAAGTGTTTGTATTTTGTCCTCTCAACTGTACAAAACCTAAAGATATTCAATTAACTGTCATAATAGCAGCATCTTTAAAAAGTGGCAATGGATTCCTCACAGACCGCTTTTGATTTATTGCAGATGTGTCTTGTTAACTTATAATTGATATAAAACTCCTAAAAGACCAAATTTATGACTTTTACACGTTCACTTTCATCACCAACTGATTGTATTGTCTCAACACTAGATGGCACTCGTCTAGGGACTTACACTGTGGCATCTGTCTTAGTGACAAGTTGACCTCTGAAGTCTATATCAATAGCCTTTTAAAAAAAAATTAAAACATTACTAAAGTTAGGTTTTCATTTAAAAAAAAAAAAAAGTAAATTTTTCTGCAAGGAACCCTTCTATGCATGCATCTTCATCTCATTTGAAAAAACTGGATGTAGTCTACATCATGCTGCCTTTTATCACAGTTTATACTTGTATGTGATATTTCTTTTTTACTTGCTGTACATCTTGCAGAAGAGATCTTATCTAGTATCTCAATTTGGACCTCTGGTTAAATAAAGGATAAATAAAATACGACAAAGTAAAGCAGCGCATCCTCTCAACTGAAAAGCTGAATCTATTATTTCTGAATTATCCATATGACGGTAAATCCTACCGACTAGAGCTGCAACTAACAATCAATTATCCAAAAATCTACTGGTCCTTTTCTTAAGTAATGGTTTTGTCTATAGAACGGGCCCAAGGTGGCATCTTCAGATGTCTTGTTTTGTCCCATTATGTATCCAAAACCCAAATATATTCAGTTTAATCTCATAATCAACAAAGAAAAGCAGCAAATATTCACATTTCAGAAAGTGTAACCAATTCATTTTGGGCATTTTTCCTTTAAAAAAAAAAAAAAGAAAATACTTGAAGGATTAATGATATACTTCATAAAAACAAAAAAATATATGTTTTTTTTTTATTTTGTGACAATCTGAATTATTCCACTACAAGCTTCTGCTCTTGTTGAATTAACACCTCTGTGACACAGCGTTGACAGCAATTAACAACACCTAATGTCTAGGGCCTTGGTGGACGCCCTGTGGTGCTGTCATACTCATCACACATCAGAAAGAAATATATATATATATATATATATATATATATATATATATATATATATGAAATGTAAGCAATGCAGTTACAGGTTGATGTAGGTGCCACAAATTGAGGGAAAGACACGTCTGCTGGAAGCGTTCATTACGTTAATTTCAAAACTGTGTGACCTCTTTCTGTGAATATATGCAGAGTCAATATGAGCAACATTGAGAGGATCCAGAGGAGAATAAGTGAAACAGCTGGAGTTCTGGTAATAGTGTTTCACACCCACCTGCATGCAGTCGGCTCCTGTTGTTCGCCGGGCACAACAGACGCCTCTGCTGTCACGTCCTGTGGCTGTTTGTGGCTAATTAACTCAGAGTCCAGTAGTCAAAAGTTGCATAAATAGAGATGGATGCGAATGCGCCTCACATTCAGTCCGTTCGCACCATAAGATCTCTACCACCAGCCTGGGGACGGAGTCAGAGGAACAGCCATATTGTGACCTTAATCAAAAGCACTGAGCCAATGCTCAGCACAAACATCTTCTGTTTTTTTTTTTTTTTTTAGCTTTTCATGGCCGTGTCTAATATTACAGTCTGCGAATGGCACTAAAGGAAGGGGGGGTCATTACGGAGAGTGACTCATTAGACTCCGGGACATCTTGTGCAGTCGTGGGAATGAAAGTCTTTATCAGAAATGACTAACATGGCCTCCAACTTTCTAACCGGAGAGGAAGACATACTGCTGTAATGGCTGCTAAAATGTTGGTCTTTATATAGTGCGTTAAAAAGAACTTCCTGTCTCACAGGGTTGAAACAGTTTGTCAGAAAATAGATCAATGGCCGATGGTCATAGGGGTAAAAACATATATATATATATATGTGTGTGTGTGTATATATATATATATATATATATATATATATATATATTTTTTGTGTGTGTGTGTGTGTGTGTGTATATATATATATATATATATATATATATATATATATATATATACACACATATATATATATATACATATATATACACATATATATATATATATATATATATATATATATATATATATATATATATATATATATATATATATATATATATATATATGTGTATATGTGTGTATATATATATATATATATGTATATGTGTGTATATGTGTGTGTATATATATATGTAATATATATATATGTATATGTGTATATGTGTATATGTGTATATATATATATATATATATATATATATATATATATATATATATGTGTGTGTGTGTGTGTATTAAAACCAAAACTTTCAACAGTGACTGTCTGCCCTTCTAGAATATGTAATCAGACATTATGTGTAAAACGTTTCCCGGGGGTTCACCCTGGAGGAGGGGTCAGCAGGTCATTAACATTCAAAAGATGTATCCTCTGAGGACCACTAAGATATTCAGGGAACATCACCATATTCAGATTTTTAGGTATATTATGTAAAAAATTGACATTTCAGTGCCAGGAGAAAAAAAAAAGGTCATTAGGTGACCAAGATCGTCATGATTTATCTTCTGCGTGCAACGGACGGCAGATTTAATGGGATTCGGGTCATTAGTTTTTCAGGTCATGAAATAAAAGTATTTGACTCGCTGGTGGCACTGGATGAGGACTCAGCATGGCTCAGAATTAGTACAGCTTTCACAAAAGGTAATATTTATTACTGGAGTGTTGTTCTGAATTACAATACAATGTGCAGGTGTTTTGCCTCTCGCTCAGCGAGGAGAGGAACACAACACGGTTCTTTGCACAGAGGAATACTCCGACTTCAATAACATATTCAATTCAGGTACCTTTTGTAGCGAAACAAATGAGCACTTCGATGAAATTTGCATTTGTAAAGCACATTTGCTCGCAGGTTGTATTAATAATACGTTTGACATTGCAGAGAAAATTGTCTGTGAATTTATTTTCCATACAGACATACCTCATTAATTACACAGTCTCAAGTCTTTTATCCAGTTTCTTATCCTTCACTGTGAACATGCTCACATTTCCGCCGCCGCGAATATGGGTTGTAAATGGGTTGTAAATGTAAGAATGTGGAAATCAATCACAAAAAATATATTTTTGTGTACCTATATCGTAGCTTTAAGCACAAATGACTAATTTGCCCTCGTTACAACATCACGAATGCAAACGTGAGACTTGTGACTGTAGATCCATGGACTCACGTGTGATTATTCTCCACTCGTAAGAATCATAACGCCGTTGCACTTTGCCACAGATACCTCATTTTTTCTTCGCCGACCAGAGTTGCATATTAGTTGCTAAAATGTCTGAAAGTAGAGTGTGAATGCTGGTAACCACGAGGATTATCAGTTTTGATCAGCAGTTGTGTACGTGTCGCTCCGGTGCCTTCGACGGGCCTTCGGTGTTTCATTACAGCACGGGGCTTGATCTCGCGTTGCCGGAGGATCCGTTACATGTTTCGTCATCCTGCGGGGGTTCAACGAGTCGTGGATCACAACATGACCTGACATGGCGTCAGCATACTTTTCCAATACACACCAGGGTTCAACCCGGGACACCCAGTAGTGTGTGTGTTTAGGAGTGTTTTCCTTTTTACACACTGATTTGTTTTTTTCCTTTTCTGGACAGGACAGGACTAGCTTCACTGTAGCAACAAATGTTATCCCGCAGCTGCTGCTTTTTGATTCATCTTGAAAGGAGTGGGTGAAGGATGACTCCTGTTTCAAGGCTCTAGATTATCATCAATAAGACTGTACAGCAGTGCTCAAAGGCAATTTGCTTGTAGAATACCTCCCCTGACCTATTTTCCTGGATTTTCTTTCAAATGCAGGCTACTCAAAAGGACTATGCATTACAGAGAGGAGGAGGAGGAGGAGGAGGAGGAGGAGGAGGAGGAGGAGGAGGAGGAGGGGGAGGGGGGGGATACACCTATTGGTGATGGTGAGCGAATCAATGATTCTTCTTGCCTGCGAGAAAGAGCCAATGGAAAATTACCTTACCAGGCCTCCCGCTACAAAGTCACCTCTGAATTTAATCTTTATTAGCTGAGTCAGATGTGGAGATGCTGAGGAGGCAGAGAGGGAACGCGAGGCTCGTCTTCCTCGAGCTGCATCTCCAGCTCCACCCTTTCACTTTGTGCCAGTTGTGGGGTACTTAAGTCATCAAAGCGTCTATAAAATGTTTAAAAAGCAGCATGTGGTGGTAGTTTCCTCCTTTTTATTTGTACGATGTCGTACTTAATAGTATTGCGTAGTATAGCCGGTGGCTCAGGACTCACCATGTAAGTAACTTTCAGATCAAGCGGAGATCAGTTTTCATTGACTCAGTGAAGTGAAGCGGTGAACTCTTGGCATTTGACTCAATCAATTAAACTAATCGTTTCAGCTCAAAAAGATAAATACAAATTATATACCGTATACAGCACATTACACTGTGCACGCAGGATATAGCATGACTAACAGTTTTTCCACGACAGGTATTGTGTAATGTATTTGTAGGAAAATCACAAGTGTAACAAATTACATTAATGGCGTCTCTGTTCCATAAAGCCATACTAAAGAGCCAGCAAAATGTCTGTTATGAAGGAGAAAAAAGGCCTTTATGCATTGAAATAGAGTAAACAACTTGTAAAAGGGAAGTGTGTGCTTGGAGGTTTATCTCAGGAGGTAATGATGTGCATAATAGTAATCTGAAGGATCCCTATATAAAGCCACAAATTATATTATCCAATTAAAATGCCTTAATGTTGTGCTATTGGATTGTTTTCAAACATGAACTTTTGGTGGATATGTTGTTTGTAGTTAATATTCAAATAGATACAGCTTTCATATTTCAATGCATCTTTAAAGTGAATTAATTTGGAAAACCACTGATCTATAATAATTCCTTCATTCTTCAGTCTGTCTCTTTCAGTTGTTAATTTTTCATTAGAAAGACAACCACAATCGGGGGAGAAGATGAATAAATCTTTACTATAGCATCTTAAATCTGCACAGACGCCGTATCCCCCTCTGCGGGCGTGTTGCCATAACGTGTTTATGTAATATTTTCTCAGGTCACTTGCCGCCTGGACATGACCGTAGTCTGAGCCGACGCTCGAGGAGTCACAGCGGCAGCAGCGTTCAGGTCACACGTTCTTCCCCATGCCACTCTGAGGAGGAATCGGCTCACCCGGGAGTACGAGTTCGGCCCTTGTGTTTCTCTTCTCTTTTCGCCATGGGGGGAGCCGTGAGCGCCGGGGAGGACAACGACGACCTCATTGATAATCTGAAGGAGGCCCAGTATATTCGCACCGAGAAAGTTGAGCAGGCCTTTCGGGCCATAGACCGCGGCGACTACTATCTGGACGGCTACCGGGACAGTGCCTACAAAGACTTGGCGTGGAAGCACGGCAACATACACCTGTCTGCTCCGTGTATATACTCTGAGGTGATGGAGGCTCTCAAACTGCAGCCTGGACTTTCTTTCCTCAATCTGGGCAGTGGGACCGGCTACCTGAGCACAATGGTTGGCCTTATCGTAGGTAAGCAAAGAGTGCCCAGCTCTGCTTTTTTTTCATGTGTGGGAAGTGCTCAGATATAAAATCTAGGTCAAACAAATGTACTACAAAAGTACACCATGTGCCTGCAGATCAGTGCATCAGTGATAATGGGACTGCAATTTCCAGTTCCCTAAAGCCCAAGGGACCATCTACAAATTGCTTGTTTAATACTCAATATTCAATTTATTATCACTTAAGACAAAGAAAATCAGATTAATGTAATGTGTCTATCAATTAAAAAAAAACGTTAATTGTTTCAGCTCTACGTGAAGTCACATTAAGTAATTCTGTGTTTTTGATTGTTTTTAAAGAACATATTGTTCCTGTTGTGTTTTTTTTCCTCTAAGGGCCATTTGGTGTGAACCATGGAGTTGAGCTCCATAAGGACGTGGTTGAATATGCCAGAGAGAAACTGGATGATTTCATAAAGAATAGTGACAGCTTTGATAAGTAAGTTCTTGCTTTTAAAAAGGAATATTTCATTTTGGCAAATACGCCAATTTGATTTTTTGCCGAGAGTCAGAAGAAAAGATTCAAATCTTTCGGTAAATTCCTCGAGTTCTGAAAAGTGAAGCCAATGTTGAAGTGACTGAAACTTGCTTTCTCTTTAATGGCCATCAGGGGGCGACTCTCCCTGGTTGCAAAAATAAGTCTGATTCTATAGAAGTCTATGAGAAAATGACTCTACTTCTCACTTGATTTATTACCTCAGTAAACATGCGTTTATGTCTCAATCGCTAGTTTCAAGTCTTCTTCAATACAGCACGACGTTCATATGTTCATGTTTGATAAAACAGGAGTATACTTTAGGGCGTGGCTACCTTGTGATTGACAGGTCGCTACCACTTTGTTGTCCGGTCTGGATGTTGTCCGTGTTTTTGTCTTTTAACTCTTTAAGTCCATGGTTAATTTTAACATTTTGGTTGCCTTAGCATGTCTTGTTCAGTGTTTCGTTGTACTTAGCTCCACCCCTTCGTGTCACTTCTGGTTGCAAAAAAGCCAAGATGGCGACGGCCAGAAATCAAGGTTGCAACAGCCAAAAAGCCAAACTTAAAACTTTAAAACGCCAGTCCACAAACAAATGGGCGACGTCGCGGTGACTATGTGCACTTCTTATATACAGTCTATGGCTACAGCCAGCAGCTGGTTAGCCTAGCTTAGCATAAAGGGTGGAAACTAGAGGAAGCAGTTGAGCTGATCGTCCCAATGTAACAAATTCTGTTTCCTGGCACTATGTCACATATTTAGTTTGTTTATTCAGTGTAAAAACAACAACAATTATAACGTTGACTTTAAGATTAGATTAGTATCTTATTCCTTTTCACAAAAACAGTGTGTGTTGGAACATCAGGCACTAGTAGCAGTTTTACCTGCCAGTTTTGACTTCATCTTGAAAATGAAATACATTTAAATCTCTCTTCCTCTATTCATCTAATCTGCATGATTCTGTCACAGCTCACAAATGGGATGAGCCTAAAAGAAAGGGAAAAAAAACAATCTGTTTTCCATTGTTGTTTTATGCATTTTATTCACGATACTCGTCATTATTTTTTCCCAGGTTTGAGTTCTGTGAACCCGTCTTTGTGGTGGGGAATTGCCTTGAAATCTCGACAGACAGTCACCAATACGATCGCATCTACTGCGGCGCAGGAGTGCAAAAAGACCATGAAAATTACATGAAAGTACTGCTCAAAATTGGAGGCATTCTGGTGATGCCTATAGAAGATCAGGTAAGTGCTACAAGCCTCCTGAATGACACAAAAGCAACACATAATTATCGCCATTCAAAACGCTAACACATGAGGGAAAACAGGTAAAATGGCTTTGACCTACAAGACTGGTTATGCAACTTTCACATGCATTATTGAGCCACAACTGCCCCTGGATTTGAGCAGCCGTGTAAGGAGCACACAGAGGGCCGTATAAATAAATGTTTCATTAAAAAAATAAATAAATGGATCTTTGAGTGTGTAAGGGTGCGTTCAAAATATTTTGGGAACTTGGTGGAAAATTTTTCCCCCAGTAAGGAGGGTAAAGATCATGACAGATTCACGGTCAAAGATTTTGGGCAACGCTTGACTAAGATATTAGATATTGTGACCCGAGATTTTATGTTGTGAGTTATTTAAGGCTTGAGTTCAGAGACTGCGATATACTCCTAAGAAATCGATCAGACGTTATGCTGTGTTTTTAGAGAAGGTAGAAGCTTTTAGTGAGAACGTAACCAGCCTGCACAGGCTTGTGAATCATGATGGGCGAAATAATTCTCATTTTGATCAGAAATCTTTGTAGGATCTAACCAGTATGAAAGCACTATCGCCACTAATGCAAATCATTTTCAAAATATATTTTTCTCCCCCCCCTCACCCCCTCTTTGTTGCGGCCTTTAATCTGCACCAAGCTGCTGCTCTCCCACCTCCAAAAAAAGAAACAAAATTTCTCTCCAGAGTGGACAGCTATGAATCATGGGATGAACTGGGCTTTTTGAAAAATGCTGTCGCACTGTATGATTGAGTATCTTCAAAGATGTGGCGGGGTACTA
Source organism: Ophiodon elongatus (assembly GCA_016806645.1). Lineage (NCBI taxonomy): Eukaryota > Metazoa > Chordata > Actinopteri > Perciformes > Hexagrammidae > Ophiodon > Ophiodon elongatus. The sequence goes on along the minus strand of JACSYO010001668.1, from coordinate 823,367 downwards.
ATGTGAGCAACAAGCCATTGTTTCTTCCCCCCCCCCCCCCACACTCATCTTGTGCGTTCTAGTTAAATATAATGGATTGCATTATACAGAGGTCATCTCAAACATACTCCACATTAATGTTTATGATGGTAGGCGCTCTCAAAAGCATAAAGGGATCTCCATGCATATGCCTCGGCTCATTTATGACCCTTAATCATTCAGAATCTGAATTACCTTTATTGGCCAAGTATATGTCCACATACATTTGCACACATTTGCATTGCTCTGAATGTATACAGAAACGGCCATAACAGCTACGAACATCTACACACAAGTCAAGTGTTCTGTAAGTCGGTATCAATAAGTTAGTATCACCGTGCTGAAGGAAGCGGGCAAAATAAATCTAGATTGATAAATAGCTCTTTAGATAAGCGGAAAAATGGGGTGAACTGTCCCTTTAACAGACGTGTCTCCTGGCTTTATTGAAAGAAATAATAAGTAATCATAGAGACCGGCACTCTTGACAGCGAGCATTATTGTGTTGAATGAAGCACATTAAAAATGGTATGAATAAATGAACCATACATTTGCCTTCAGGGCATCTTTAGTATCTGCTGGTATTAAAGGACCCGTTGCATGCTCCCCTAAAACCATCCCACCTCCCACTAAGATATCCTCCCCCCTATTATCATGCGTGATGAGTCCATAGCCTCATGGGGCTTAATAGTGTTTTGATAACTGTCAATACTGTGGACTAGTAATTACTAGTTGTGAACTGAGGGCGATAACTTCTCACACCAGCAGACAGGTTGATAATGTGTCTGATAGGTCATGATGTAGCCCAATTTATACTATGACTGCAACAATCAGCCAAATAATTATTCAGTCGTGAACAAAAATAATTGGCTGCTCTTTTGATGCTTGAATAATTGTTTATTTTTCAAGCAAAAAAATGACAAACATTTGGTGTCTCCAGCTTCTCAGATGTCGGTACTTAAAACTAACTATATATATATATATATATATATTTTCTTTTATTTTTTTATATATATATATATATATATATATTTAAGGATCAAACAATGCATCAATTTAATTGAGAACATAACAGCAGATTACTTAAAAAATGATTAGCAGCAGTTTTTCTATACTGTTTTTACCATAGAAGCTACTCCTTTTTATATATCTATTAGTTTTTTTTCCCCAATTGTGGTCAGTGTTGCATATTATGACTACAAAAAGGACTTAACACATCCCATTAAATACATTTGTAACTATTCATTTGGTGCCTTTTTATAGATTGAAAACATGATTAAATAAAGGCAACAGTCAAAATGATTTTGTATGATTTTTGCATTTTCTGATAAATGAAGACGTATATATCTCAGTATTGCGATCATTGCCTTTGAAAAACAACTTCGCTGTCTTGTTGACGCTCACAGTCTGATCGTTCTTTAAGCCCGATGGCAGTAATTTGCTGTCGCACAAAGCAAGCGTGTGTTTATTGTTCATGCACCTATTTGTTACAGCAGCAGTGTATGCAAATGGCAAAAAAAAACAGGGGGCTCAGTTCTTCTCCGGGGGCAAAGTTTATCTTTGGTCACACAGTGTTTACGTACATCTGCCAGCCGTAATGAACACGTGCGATCATCAGATGTGTGAATGTTTAATAAAGGAAAACACTGCATTTACAGAGATGGCGGCGAGCGTGTATCTGTGGAGAGTCAGACGGAGAGACACGTCCCCATAAGAATCTGCTCTATTCAGGCAGCAAACGCGCAATAAGCCAAAAGTAATTTTGAAGAAACTGTGCTTCTTGCTCCCTAGTGTCACACAGCATTTCATATTTTACAAGTGTTGAGTTCAGGTTTTGCCTCTTTATGAAGCTGACCCAGATAACCAGGACTGGCCAGTGCACATGGGACAGCAAAAACATCTTGGCGGTGTCCTTTGCCCCCTTGGCCCAGCAGAGCATAGCTGACGGAGAGAAGCCCGACGCTGTCCAGCTGCGTAAGTTCTCCAGCCTCACAAAAGAAAAAAAAAAAAAAAAAAAAAACTCCTTGTGTTTTTATTATGCCTAACTGGTCTTGAAGTGTAAAGCAGGCAATATTTCAAAGTCAGACAGTGCATTCAAAGTGATGTGACGAGACGATTCCGACAGCAATATTTCTTTTGACGTATGAAGCTCGCCCTGCAGCGGCTCCGTTCAGCCAGTAGATCCTTTTCCTTGAAGTACCGAGACACTGTTCTCTCTTTGATGGCCTCTCTTGTTGATGCTGGCCTAGTTGAAGGACTGGTGCACTTGTATGGACTATTGTTATTTTCTGTGGCGCGTTGCCCTGAAGGACTGTCATCTCCGTTTGTCCTCAGCCCCCGTGACTGTCCGCAGCCTTCAGGATCTGTCTCGGATCTACATCCGCCGCACTCTGAGGAACCTGGCCAACGACGACGGTCAGGGGAAGGGCACCGTGCAGAGAGTCCCCCAGAAGCGCAAGCGCAGGCGTTGCCGCCGGCGACGCATCAACACCTACGTCTTCGTGGGCAATCAGCTGATCCCCCAGATGGTGGAGAGCGAGGAGGAGGAGCACGCCGAGGAGGAGCACAAGGAAGTGGAGGAGGAGGAAGAGAGAGACATTGGCGACATTGAAATCCTCAAGCAAGTGAACTTGTTGAGAGACCAAATCATGTCTCTACCGCTGCCCGAGTCCCTGAAAGCATATTTGCTGTTTTACAGAGAGAAATGACTGATTAACTAACATCCACTCTTAACGGTCGCAGCTTCTGCTGAAAATGCTTTTTCTTCACCCTTTTCAGTACAAATGTAGCATTGTTTCCATTAAATCGTAACGGCAAAACTGTAATGGAAAGAGAGACATCATCGATAGTGGATGATAATGTTACGATTGTCCCGAACTGTATGAATTTGTATATCAAAAAAAAAAAAAAAACATTTAAAAAGTATACTAAATGGACAGTTTCAGAAAACCCATTTGGAGATTCAGATTTTATCACAACGTCAGGATTTCTGCAGAAATGTGCAGATTGGAAATTGTATATGAAAAAGTTCTTGTTATATTTGTCAGAATATGATCATGCTAAGATGAAGACTTTTATAGAAGCTTTAACTGAACCGTCAGGGTCTGGTGATTAATCCTTCACCAGAAAAAGGAAGCAAAAGACACTGAAAGTCAAACGAGGCCACATCCTCCCCCCTTTTTTGAGTTTCTTGCGTCATCATGAATTGGGGGCACTTGTGTCGTTACTCTTCAGATTTTGTTTTTTCCCGGTCAACGTGTTTTGTACCTTCCTGTTACGAGAGATCATTTAGAGACTTTTATTGATTCATCATTTTTTTCTACAGGGCACCTTTTGATGTAACTTTTTTCTACAGGGTGCTTGTGTTTCCTCACTTTGCATATGAAAGCTGACATCCTACTTGATGTGATGAGTTGCTGTTGGCCCCTCGCCTCTCCATCGTTGATGCAAATAGGATAATTAATCATATCGGAGGTTTGGAATAATGATGAAACCGACGACGGGTGGTGGCTCACAATTTTTAGCTTTTGTTTTAGAGGGGGACTGGTGAAGGGGAGACGATAGTCAATAATGCATGAACTTACTGTAAATGTGTTGGGTGTTCCTGACTTTACTTCCCATCTAACGATTGGTCACTGGAGGTGATGTCCCAAGTGATCAAGACGGGAAATTATTTGATAAAAGTTAAAAAAAAAAATAAAAAAAAAAGGATTTAAAGAATATTAATCAAGTAGACGGTCTTGAGACAAATCTCAAATTCTGTATAGTACTGCATTTTTTTTTCTCTTTTTTCTTTTTTAAAAAAAATCAACAGCAATGCAAAGCAGAATCGCTGAGGATTTTTGAAGCCTTTTGTATCCTCGACTGTAGAAGTGTCCCACGAAGCACCTTAGCCTGCAGTCGTCAAGAGAGAAGAATCATTTGTATTGCAGACTGGACTTGTCGTGATGTAAATCCTGTTTAATCAAAGTACAATGTGCTTGCAGAACTTCCCTGATCGTGGTGGCTTCTTAGTGCCAACGTACCCCGTCACATTAGGACTTCTGTGAGTTTTCTGGCACAGTAAATTTACCCAAACGAAGGTATATTTCTACAAAAACATTCCACGGTGGGGGAGAAGAAAAAAAAAAAAAAGATGAACCGCACATCACTGATAGATGTCACACCTTTTCTTCATGCTTTATGGTCACAGACTTTGGAGATTTCGTTGATCTTACTTTGAATGCATCATTTAGTATTCCAAAAGCTGAGTTGAATGTTGTTGATATTAATTCTATTCAATATAAAAAGTGATATATATGTATTGTTATCATAGGATTCTGCATCCAGTTTAATTTGGTTTGTTGTAGCGCCCTTTTGCTGTACTGTATCTTGACACTGGGAACTCTGTAGATCAAAAACTCCACTGCTGTCTGTTGAATAGATAAGATATATTAGTGCTTATGGTATTCATTTTGTTCTGGTGTTCATGAAAAATATTTTGTTTGAAAACGGGAGTGATTATTCTATTCGTAGTTTGTGTGTGAAGGGGTAACAATTATTTTTCTGTAAGGTTTTTTTTTTTTCTTTCTTTTTTTTTTTTTACACATTCACGGAAAAGTTTTGCAAGTAAGCAATAATGAAATAATTTCTCATCTTTATAATTACCAATAACACCGGAGTCCCATTTGATTTTCGTAGTATCCATTAAAAACCTCATGACCAATTACTGGCGTGCAACGGTTTATATACTATTATCTAAAACGTAATTGCTAATTAGAGAGCACATTAAGCATCGAAAGCAGGGGACCTACAACCTCGACTCTCAGGTCACGCCTTGCACCAAAGTAAATGGGACCGCTGTGATCACGTTTCACGTGGACGAGACGCGACTGCAAAAAAAAAAAAAAGAAAAAACGGCACCCGGTAAAAAGACCAAGTCATAACCAAGTCTGTGCTTTTGTGTTAAGTTGATTTGTTCAGAGCCAAAACAGCTGTGTCACTGTTTACCCGGCCCGGGTTTTGATTTCTCATAGTGTGCGTGCAGTTCATTTTGAAAAAAAAAAAAAAAAAAAAAATGTGTTGTTTCTCCGTTTAAAAAAAAAAAAAATGTTTGGCACAAAAAAATAAAAAAAAAGGTCACAATCACATTATGCCTCTTCTAATCATTGCGACTGCTCTTTGTGCGTCTCGTTTGTTTGATTTGTTAGACGGGAGTTTTTTTTTTTTCTTCCCCGAGAGCGTGTTCGACGGGATCAAGGAGTCGGCGAGCAGATAGGAAGATATGAAAATCTGAATCCTTGGAAAGCTTATGAAAAATGTGTTGCTCGTGTCACTGCTATTAATAATTGATAAACACAGAGAGAAGGTTTGCGTCTACTCTCACGCTATAGCTTTTCTGACAGATTTATGGATTCTCTGCAACAACCAAAGACTAGTGAACAGGCCCTTATGTGCACATAGAACCCAAGGCCGCGTGCATTACAGATGTGCAGTGTGACGTGCTTGATGTTTTACAGAACCTGCCTCCCTTTCACTGCAGGAAACCAAGGTAAAGTGCAGGAATGCGTGTTCTGAAGTAGAAACTATTTTTGGACCTTGCTGTAGAATGTAGAAAAATGTAATTCCATTTGCTTGAATATATAAAAAATGTATACCTAAGGCTCGTGTTGATCCATCCCGAAGAAGATCTTAATAGATTTAGTGACGGGCACTGGCATTGAAATGTCAAATAAAAACTATTTTACTTCTGGTGTTGCTTGATGCATTAAACAGGCTCTTGTCTTAATAAAAAACCAAGACAGTGTACACGTTACAAATCACCTTGACATTAAATTAATAAACGGCTCGTATGATATACATCCCGCCCTTGCCTGCAGAAAAAAAAATGGAAGTAATATGGCTGCAAGATGGAGATGTATGTCTCAATAGAAACAGAAGCTGGTGTCTAAAATCAGCTTTTGAACCTTTATTTAATAATATTTTCTTCGCTTAATGTAAACAGCAGAGCTATATCTTGAGTTTACTCTCTAGAATGAGTCAAACTCCACAAGCGTTGGATATTATTCCTATAAAGCAAAGCATATTTAATAAGTCCCATGCAGGCTGAGATAACCCTGAGGACATCTTCAGGGTGTTTCTTTTAATACTTTGTGCGAACATTTTACTAAATGTATAAATGATTACCTGATCGTGAGGAATGGAAAGAGCTTTAGAATATTTTACATAAAGGACAAGATTTTTACTTTTAAATAAGATATTTTACTCAAGTCAAAATAAAATTATTTCTGTAAAAAAATGCACTTCAATAAAAGTCAGTTCATATTTATTCTGAGTAAACGTAACTGCGTTCAGTTGAAAAAAGGGAGAGGATTGTAGGGAAGGTAAAGAAAAAAAATGCATATGATGACGATGATGCTATATTTGCATTGAGAGAATAAAATAAAGTACATTAACAAAACACCACGTTGCCTAGCAATACTGGCTGTTAGAGAAAGAGTAGAGAAAGTTACAACCATCATAACCAGTCCACTCAGCCTCTCTCTCCCATCATAACCAGTCCACTCAGCCTCTCTCTCCCATCATAACCAGTCCACTCATCCTCTCTCTCCCATCATAACCAGTCCACTCAACCTCCTCTCTCTCCCATCATAACCAGTCCACTCATCTCTCTCTCCCATCATAACCAGTCCATTCAGCCTCTCTCTCCCAGTATAACCAGTCCATTCAGCCTCTCTCCCAGTATAACCAGTCCACTCAGCCTCTCAGTCCCAGTATAACCAGTCATTCAGCCTCTCTGTCCCAGTATAATCAGTCCACTCAGCCTCTCTCTCCCAGTATAACCAGTCCACTCAGCCTCTCTCTCCCATCATAACCAGTCCACTCAGCCTCTCTCTCCCAGTATAACCAGTCCACTCAGCCTCTCTCTGTCCCATCATGAGACTCTGCAGATGAACATCAGGGATTATTATCACAAACAGAAACTCCTCACTGATGTTTTTTTAGAACTATGCCAAGATAGATTAATGGTAACCATAACCCATAAGGATGTAATTAACACACCTGTAGCTTCAAACAGAGAGGTGAACAAAACAGACGCACCCGGAGCTTAAGACAGACAGGTGAACAAAACAAGCACACCCGGAGCTTAAGACAGACAGGTGAACATAACAGACGCACCCGGAGTTTAAGACAGACAGGTGAACAAAACAAGCACACCCGGAGCTTAAGACAGACAGGTGAACAAAACAAGCACACCCGGAGCTTAAGACAGACAGGTGAACAAAACAAGCACACCTGGAGCTTCTTCTCTGCTGATTCATCTCCTTTCTTTTGTTCCAGTCTCAGTTTCTCAAGACTTTTTTATGTGATTTTTGTTTTTAATCTGGAAGAGACTTGAAATGTAGCAAATTACATCAGAAAATATTAAAATACAGCAAAGTTACTGATTAAAAAACAACAACTTCGTGACAGTAACGAGGATCAATGTTATGTTACTCTAATAATCCCTGCATGTACAGTAATTCACTAAACTTAAGTGCACTTAACTGTTTTCTCAGGAAACCCACTAAATTGTATTTAACTACACTTCTTTTTTTCTATAATTATGGACCATGTCTTTAAATATGTAAAGATCATCGCTGCAATATCAATTTGAGTAAATTAAGTTATATTTTATGTATGTTAATATGGACTACAAAAAGTGTATTTCAATAGACTTAATAATTTAATGGTGTCTAAAAACGGCAGTCAATATATTAATATAAGTTGTAGTGCTTGCATGTCATTAAAAGGAATAGCTTGAAACTTTGCACTTATTCCACTTTCTTCCCAAGAGTTAGTTCTCCACTTCTCAAGAGAGTTGTGCATCAAGCTGCTCATCTAACTCCGAGTAAGACGGCGAATTATAGGGTAATTTTCAAAATGTTCATTTCTTGAAGTGCAGTCAAGTATATGTCACGCTGTACTCTGAGTGCAGAAAGCATAGCTCACTTTTAAGTACAATCAAATTACGCTTTCACAACTGAACAACACGTAAGTTCTCTTCATGACACGTGAACTGAACTCCCGTGTGTCAAATCTGTGAAAAAAAAACCCCAAAAAAACACCACCCCGTGAAAATAAAATGCCACCACAAGTGAAGCCATGTTATAAAAGGTCTCATTTATTAATTTATCACACAGAATATTTGTTAATAAAACATCTGCAAAAAATAAAATAAACTTCGCTCTCTAGATCCTGCGATATATAAAGGTATGCAACCGAGATAATTTTTAAAGCACAAACGCATCACTCAGACTTTCTTTGCATAGACTGCACCGCCATTAGTCTCCCTCAGACACTGATGTCAGCTTAACAAGCCCGCACAGTGCAAAGCACTTCACTGACCCCATTTAATTTGCTATCCTCTAGAGTTTACTTACCCATGGGCCTCTTCTGTTCCGAGTCTATTTTGTAAATGGAAGGTAAGAGCATGACTAATTGCGCTAATTGACCTGAACTCTGTTGGAGTATGATAGGTTAGTTGTCACTCTGCTGCATTTATAAACAGTTTAATACAGAGAGAAGTTTAAAAAAAAAAAAAAAAAAAAGAGGGGGGGCATCTCAAACCTTTTGGAGGCCACGGCGCTACGTATCTCTGTTCTTCACGGTGTTTTTTTTTTTGTTTTGTTTTTTTTCCTTCTTCTTAATAGTCGAAGAAAAGTTGTCATATTTACAAGCTGAAGTTGGAAAAAAAAAAAAAAAATATTCCAAAAAGACACCATTGTAGATTTTATTCTTCTGGTCGATTGAGAAGATGATGAAGAAGAGAGCACGAGGTTCTGAGGTTTCCACCTGGTTATCTCTGGTGCACATCAAATTAACAAATGCCCTAATCCCTACGCGTAATCCCTCAAGTAATCGCCATAATTCATAATTCTTTGAGTTCATTTGAATGTCAGTGTTTATTTACATAATCAAGTTTTGGGGGGAGAAAATGCTCTAAACATTATAGAAGGTGTTCTCTAATCATGTTTAGAGTTGTATTGTCAGATTATAGTTGTGTGGTCCGGGGATTTTTTCATCCATACAATAAAAACTATGCCTTCATACAGCCTTTTGACCTCAGCTTCTGGGTTTACGTCATATACAGAGAAAAATAAACGAGGTTACTCGGTATAGTCGCACACACACACACACACACACACACACATCTAAAGCATTCCTTTCATCCAACCAAAGGTGTCAGCAAACATCTGTGGAAATGCATGTGCCTAAAATTCTGAATCAGATTTATGTTGCCGTTTAACTTTCAGTTGCACTCCTGTTACACTCCAGTGGTAATTAAATTCTACTGCTAATTCAAGTATGAATGTAGGTTAAATCTTTCACCTCAAGAACACACAAATAAATGAAATATAGAAAGCGTCATCGTATCATTGTCCTCACAGACGTTCAAGTGATTTACTGTCTGATGAGAAACAAAAGGCTCATAAATCTTGAATAAAATCACATTTAAAAAAAAAAAAAAAAAAGCAGGCTACCGTGGGAAAAGAACTGCATTTTTCTTTGAGATGTGTTGCTCATAAGGACGTCTGAGGATCAAGAGGACAATTTCACTTAAAAACATATTAGAATCGCCACATTTTGTGTCCACAGTCTCTTTGTGAAGCTCCTCAAAGCAGAGGTTCATGTTTAGGTCCACGATTAATCCAGAAAATCTGGAAACTTCTTCCACAATATCAAGTGTATCGCTCTCAAAAGAGGACTTTTAAAATAGCGTCATAATCTGATCATCGTTCAGTTCTCCTGTCCGCCTCTTTGGGCCACGGTCACAACTTCAATGCATCATCCTTTCAGAATGAGTTAAGGAGGGAGTGGTGGGGGGGAGGGGTGGGTGGGGGGGGGGTGGGGGGGGCTGTCAGGTGTCGTATTTGAGTTTCGGTGTCTGTGAGTTACACGAGATGCTGCAAAGAGAAGGAAACCCGGTGGTCGTCGCGGTGCTTTGGCTCTCCACAAAAATCGGGTCCAGGCACGCGACCTTGGCAGCAAAGAAAGCGTGAATACAATGAAGCACGGCGAAGAGGTTTGAGAACTCCAGCTCCTGAAAGACAGCGGGGAAAAACATACGCGAGTAATACATTTTTTATAACGTTGCTGCTTTGATTGTCTCGTTGAATAACCGTTTGCTTGACATGCAGCATAAAAGTTCTCTCTCGAAGTGAATTACCTTCGCTTCAATAGATTTGGAGTCTTGATTTTGGAATAAAAACTTGATCTTGCTTTTTCCATCGTCAGATGATCCTTTTAGTTGGGAGAACTTGTATCTCCACAGGACTGCCTGAAGAGTAGAAATTACAAAAATTAAAAGCAGTCCAACTTTAACTAACACTGAATTCCTTCTCATTTCACTATTTCATGAATAATAATAATAATAATAATAATAATAATAATAATAATAATATTGCATGGGCCCAGTGAGAAATGGAGCATGTCACCGGATAGAAGTTGTTGTGGGATAGAAACTTGTTATTTCTGCGATGAGGACATTTAACAAGCCGCAGTGATTTCACCTGAAATAGCAGAGCTTCAGTGATTCAATTAGTGTTAAATAAACAAAAGCTGCACAGGGAGCCAGACGATAGGTAGACAGCTGGCCACGCATTCACATGAATATGTATCCGTTCCCGCCACTGTAATTATTACTGTGACACCAATCAGATTAATTACGGCATAAGAAAAAAAAAAAAAAAAAAAAATGTTTAACTTGCCGTACACAAGAAGGCTCGCCGTGATCGTTGGCAAAAAAAGAAAATCCTTCAAATTCAGAGCAGATATTCATGACACATCAGAGTGTAACAGGAAGAGTGTCACCTCTCCAGCTTTCCTTTAAAACCCACTCCGACTGACAGGTGATGGTATCACCGTCTCCTTCATGTCAATCACAAGCACCTACTATAATAATAGTATATCTGTATTGTGGCCTACGGCGCGTGAAAGAATCGTTACGTCTGTTTCCTCGCGGGATTAAATCCTCATGAGATTCTGCTCGGTATAACACGTACTTTAACTGAAATAATACTATCTTATATTTCTACTTGACTACATTTTAGAAGGAGATATTGTACTCTATATTTCACTTTATGCGACAGCTGCAGATGCCTCTTACTTAACATATTAGGATTTCACATAAAATGATTATTGATACACTGCTATAGATTAAATCACTCAACAGTATAAATTAATTAAGATAATTTAGCTCACTCTGACCAGCTACATTAAACTCTTTAAAGTCTTAAACATTAATGGAGCAGTAAGTATTCAGTAGTATAATATAGAATGATATACCACTGACAGCGGCCATCCTCCTGCGTAATAAGTATTTTTACATTAGATATTGTAGGAGTTTTTTTTTTTAATTAGTTTTGAGTGTTTGATTTGTTCGAGATATTCGCTTTTTAAGTACGAAGTAAGATATTGTATGTTTTTTTGCTTGGCATTTGATTAGATTATCATGTTTTGTAGGAGTTAGCAGCACTATGGACACCAGGCTCAGGTTTTATATAGGCAGGCAGGTAAAGGACCAGCATGCACCTGGGGTGGCTGTTTTTCTTACCAGAGCAAGAGAGGATTTCCTTGTTCTTTGTTTGCTAAATAAAACACAGAAATGCCAAAAATATTTGAATCCACAGTGGATATATTTGCCTGTGTTCACTATATTACTATGGTGCATGAGTGGCCTTTTGATTTAAAAAAAAAAAAAAAAAAAAAAAAAAAAACATCAAGCACAAATCTGAACGCTGGTCTTTTACAGGGTTCCCTCTGTTTTCTAGAGATAATTTTCCCAGGACTTTTCCAGGACATTTTCAGTGGTGATCCAGCTGGCATGACGGACATGGATCACAGCATACACTAATATGTTCCTCTCTGTAGGAGACAGATTTAAAAGCTGTGCAGTCTGTGGCTATAACGGATCTATGAGATCATCTCTCGCGTTCCACTACATCCACGTTAGCAACGGAGTTGTTTGAAACCAGTTGGGACGAAAAGCAACGTTATGTAACGCCATCCAACCTGCATGTGCTGCCATGTGACCAGACCTGGGGGATGTTCACAGCGTTTCCACAGCGTAAACCGAGAGCAGCCAGTTTATCTATTCATGCAGCATCATATTCACGTTCAAATGGTAGTTTGTGGATTATTTTTAGCCCAGTTGTTTATTCTCAGCTCAAGGAAGAATGTTGAAATAATGTTCCAGGACAACACGTGATTTTCCAGGACATATTACATATGTATTATTTTCAATGATTGGAAAATTAACCCTGTTTTACTTGTATACTTTGCCAGCGTGGTATTGCGCGCTCTACTAGAGTAAATCTGAATACTTCTTCCATCGTAGCAATAATACAGTTTACAGCATGGGATCATCTTTCATTTCTGCCATCATTCGTATCATATAGATCAAAAAAGGATTTACAGGACCTACATATGATAGCTTGATTATTTTTCATGGCCTTTCTGATGCAGTTAATTGTCAAATGTACATGTTTGCGTGACGTTTCCCTCTCTTGGTTTGTGCAGCAGCTCACTCTAAAGTCTCTGGTGTCAGAGCTTTGTGAAAAACCATCGTTAGATATGTAAAAACATTGTGCCTTACATTTAATGTTATAATTTATTAACAGACTATACGACAGTAAGAGCTTTATACATTTAACCACCATCTATACCCATTTGCACTGCGCAGGGTCTTTGAGTGAGCTAGAGACTTTCTTAGAGAGATCTTATCCCTGGACAGGACGCCAATCTACTCCCACAGCAGTGGAATTATCCCACATGTCTTCGGCCTGTCAGAGGACATCACACGCATGAGAAGAGGACCATGCAAACTCAAACGCAGAAAGACCACAGTCAGCTGGCAAGTTCAAACTCAGAGCTGCGCTGCGTTTTATGCTTTTAAATATTATAAATACATGTAAAATGCAAGTCTGCTTATACTGTCATCCTTGTTATATATGTATTTCTTTTTGAAATGTTGTGCCTTATAAAGTAACGTTGCTGCTTTTGATAAAAAAAAAAAAAAGAAACATCTCACTTGGACCTGAGCCAGAAGATACATTTCCACTTGTCAAATAGAGCTTTATCCACGCAGTTGCTGATTGAAACCAATTCTAACATGCTTTTTGAAGTTTGCCAATAGCAGCTTTTAATTACAAAGTAATCCCACCCTTACAAAGTAATCCCACCCTGTGTTTTGTCTGCAATTGCAGTTTACATATGGATTGTGTTTTGTGCATTTCTCTCTGTAAACAATACGCTGGCAACATTTCTGTTGTCCTTGGGGGGGGGGACATTGTTGCCTCACGCTGCAAGAATAGGGCCAAAATCTCGGAGAACAATATGGCAGTGCTCGTGTCCTGCTCATCCACATAATGTGCATCGGAGGAGTAGTCGGCACAGCTCTCAGACCCGGGGAAAGGCCAAAATGAACTGCGGGAGGGAGTGAGAGGTTTGAGCCGGGGTGAGGAACCAGCCGTCAAAACAAATGTGCTCATACTCCCAAAATGCACACTGTGCAGAATAAGTTAGTAGCACTATAAAAAAAAAAAGAAAAAGAGAGGCTGCGGAATCGTGATTAGTTTCATCACACTGTTTACAATGCTGTCGCCTGAAATATCCCACGGAAAGATTCTCTGTTCCGTATTTTTATTGATGATAAAAGTCTCACGCTCACCTTTGAAGCTGCATCAAAGCACACAAAGCCCATGCTGAAGTCAACGGTTAGTCCCATAAGGTGGCTCTCCATGATACAGGCGTACGTTTTACACTACAGAAGAGCAGAACAAGATGTTACCCAGGAGAGCAACACAAGGACACAAAAGCCTTCATTTTTCCCTGCTGAAAATATCACATGAGCATTATCAATCTCTGCACTAAAACGACTGAGCTGGAACCGTGCGCTAGATTGAAATCGTCACAATTCCCTTCACACGGCCTACTGTTCAGGTGCGGACCTGTATCCTCTCCACCTCCAGGAACGTGGCCATCTGAAAAGCCTTTTCCCAGATCAGCAGCTCGCACTCCAGTTCCACGCTGAAGAACATGTCCTCCCCGCTCTCCGTCTGGACGCTGAAGCAGTGCTTCCTCTTGTCCAGAAGGTCATTATCCTAAGATAAGACAGTACGGCTGCCATGCTGATCAGGTACAGATGGGCAGAGTGACGTGGAGATAAGACAAAGCAACAGCAATGCAGTTTCCTGAAGCCAAACGGAGGTTTATTTACTCTGACGACCGCAGACTGTGGCTTTAAAAAAAAAGCACTTGAATTATTTTACTCCATATAATCAACACTTCCATGAAGGTAATGCATATTAAATGCAAGCTGAACGGCGCAATGTTTTACCATAATGTATCTTTTTATAACTTTATGTAACCTAAATGGCATTGCGTGACGGCTATAGCGGAGCAGGTGAACTCCTATCTGATTTAATGTGTGAATCTATAAAGAATCAAATTTGCCATCCTGAGTTTCGAGATAATAAATTGCAGATAAATTCTCACAATCAAATTCAGAGTGACCTCCAACCTGCGGAGAATGAACAATGAAATCTAAACCGTGAGTGTCTGTGGGATTGAAGTAGAACACATGCAAATAAATTGTTGGGTTATATAAGTGCGTTCCTCAGTTTTCTAATTTATATTCTCTCAATGTATCCAGTGCGAGGGGTTGCTTCTCTGAATGCTCAAGATATGAAACCGAAGCGGCTGCCTTACCTTTAAAATCTTGCACATTATTTCGTACACAGTAAAGCTTTTCTCTGCTCTGGTCCAGTCCCATGTGGTCACCTGAAAAATGTCATATACATTTTTATTAGAAGAATGGCTCTATTAAAAAAAAGGAAAGAAAGTAAAACTGATGGAAATATTTTTAAATAAAATACAATTTAACCCCACCACCCTTGTAAACTGTTGCTATACACGTCAAGCTCTCCATCTGACAGTTTACAATGATCATTTTGACAGATTTACCACTTTTCACTACAGTTTTTTTAAATACATTTCTGGAAATATGGTTCTTCAATTTCAAAACAGAAAGAATAAAAAGCAGCCTTGTCATTGTTGGCTAAAATTACAGGTAGCAGCTTTTATCAGCTTTAGTTAGCTAGAAAGTTAATGCTAACGCTAAAGCTCTGTGAGTAGCACTGTTCATGTATTGCAGGGTAGAGCATTGGCCCTAGTATTGTAATACAGTATTATAAATAAAAAATGTTTTAAATGTTATTCCTGGTAACATAACTAAATGGTTTAAATGCTAGAAAAACATAGATGAGCAACGCGGTGGTTACAGATTTAGTTACGCTTTAATGTTTTGTATTTCTAAACAGTATGCTTTACTTTTACAAAAGAAAATGATTCATGAGGAATAACCATCTAACTCAGTTGCAGGAATTCAAACTTCTCCAAACCAAATACAGTGAATCAAGAGAGATCTATGATATACGAGCATCCCGGCTCCCACAGAGCAGAACAACTGTCCCTAAAAGTAAAACTGATGTCAGATTTTGTACAGTTCACTAATTTGGAATTCCTTTCCAACATAACCCAACATAAGATAACCCCATAATAAGTTAGCTAGTGACATCCCCCTTTCCTTTGGAAGAAACGCACGAAGCTAGTGATCTGGTCATGCTCATGTGTTCGGCTTTAGAGCAGATGAACACTGTTAAATGCATTCCTTACATTTTTTTTTTTTTTTTTTTTTGTAGTAACGTTACCACCCTCCGTGACCTCGAGTATCGCTTCAGCATGTGCAGAAATTCAAAGCGTGACCGGCCTGCAGCGTTGCCAGATGACCCATGTTTCCGGCCCAATCACAATTTAAAACAACTGTCAACTTCCATAAAAGAAAATCAGCCCAAATCGCAACCTTACCAGAAACCTGTGTAAAAACATAAAAAAAACCCACAGCTTCACATCTACAGTAAATAACCAAAGATTAAATGTTCGATACATTTTGTATCTGTGTTTTTTTTTGTTGTTTTTAATCATAAAATGACAGCTTCTTAAGCAATATTGTTTTTCACAATATTTTAACCCCGCCTTATATTGACGAACGCAGCCAAGATATCCTCCACCTTAATCTAAAGTAGCCCAAACCAGCCCAATCTGTCAACCTCCGCTCTCTTTTTACATCCATGGCAGCGCCTAGTTACGGTTACTAAGCTTGGGGGCGGGGTTTCCAGGGATACATTTTTTATGAACCTTAGGGGATTTCAAAACTCTCATTTCAGGGGAAATATTCCTCACACTGTAGGTAACCAGTGTTTTGTGATGTAGAAGCTCGTCACATCGTCTGAACAAGCTTCTACATTCCACCATCCACTTACATTAGCATATTCCATTTATATGAGTAAATTCAAGTTGAGCAGCCAATTCCAGTTTTCTATCAATCTTTTCTCATCTCCAGCACCATCAACAGCTTATCCTTCTTGTCATAATCACTTAAGTGGCTGGCAGAATGTAAACAGATTTAATGATCATCATCAATCAAGAGGAAGATCAATGCAGCACAAAGGACGACGAGTGAGCTGCTTCCTGCTCTTCTTTTTTCTTTTTTTTTTTTTTTAAACAGGAAAAACATTTTCTCTTTCAAACAATACATTAACGTGATGTGAAAAATCTCCCGCAGAGTTGAACGGCATTCAATTCAAACACGTTCGTCTGATGGTTTAAAAGGGGGAAGTTAATCAAGACAAATGAGGATCGAGTGAAAAACTTACGGGAGGTGCTGAAAACTTAAAAAGTGAGGAACCCCGCAAAGCGAGGAACTTTGGTGAGTACATTCGGTCCTGAACGGAGTCCTGCTCCTTCTCCTCGACCCAGCCCATGTAGATAATCTATCAGGGGGAAAGAGACGTGCGGTCATGAGGGAATGCGTAGCAGGGTTCAGAGGCAAAAGTTGGGGTGGAGGAGACGGGGAAAAAAAATCAAATGTAAATTTATGTCACGATATCACAATACTTCTCTTCTCTCCACCAGATTTATACTTAAAGTATCAATACTACTCATACTCAGCTTTGTTTTCAGTGGCAATACTGCATCAATGGGAATCGATGCTAAATAAAATGCATGGTGTCACGGTGAAGACTCTTCTCAGAGGATACTGAAGAGTCTCTGCCACAGTTTTAAGCGTGCAATGATGTCATCGGTGCAAAGGATTTACACAATATATTTTTTTAATTCAACATAAAAAAAATTGTCTTGTTTCAGCACGTATGTTATGAATTAATTAACTTTTCCGTATACATTCGTTATTCCACATGAGATTTTTGTATTTGAGTTTCTTCACAGTGCTCAGTTGGATAAAAAGGATCAAACATAAAATATAAAACATGTATAAAATATTTAACAGTATTTGTGTCAAGTTAAGTTTGCTTACATTGGGAGGATCAAACCACATTCACAGAGGTTATTAGTATTAAACTCTTAAAAAAAGTAATAAAAATAATCTCCAAATTTGAACTTGAATGCTTATTAAGTCATGAATATTCAACTTAATTGAAAAATACGTGTGAAACAAAGTTCTCAATGGCTTTAAAGATTACCATTCAAGTACTCCTATTTTTTGTTTATCCAGGAGATTTAATATCTGACAAATCAAGGTACAAAAATCACATAAAAATCCAATATTATCGACTCTTGTACCATTTCCCACAACTGTCTGATAGACACAGAGGTACTGAAGACGTAGCTAAAGACTATAAACCGTATCAGTCACGGTATTTATTGTCATATTGCCCAAATGAAAGCAAAACCTAACACAGATGGGAAGATAAAGAGAAAGAAAGTAAAGCAAATGTTCAGAGACATGATTTCAAAAAATCAAAAATGCATCTCAACATCACTACTCATTAAATTCTGGATGATCGCAACCAAAGTAAAATGTTTGCTCGCTTTTCTGTTTGGAGTTTTTATTTATTTTTTTTATTTATTTATTTATTTTTTCCCCCCACTGATGGCAACACAAGCGAGTGAAAGATTCGGGACATGTAGTCACGTCTCACGTCGCTTTATTTCTTAAAAGAATCGTCAAGTGAATTCACATTGTTTTTTTGTGCGGCACAAACCAAAAATAAATTAGTAACAAAAAAAGGAGTCCCACACAGTCGCGTTAGCGCCCCGTGTTTTAGACTGAGAGATGACACTGGAAGTTATCCCACTGAAGGCACTGCAGTTGTTTTCTGATCGTTTCTCAGTGGATGTGTTTTAATGATGCAAACATTCTCCTTGTGTTGCAATAGCTGGCAAGAGTGTACTGTGCCCTTTCTGTGACTGGCTGACCTGATTAGATGTTACAAGATGAGGATAAAATGCACAAATTAAAAAGTCAGCCAAAGCGTAAAAAAAAAAAAAAAAAAAAAAAAAGCAAATCTAAACAAGCAGCTCGACTGCTGCCTGGAGGAACATCTTACCTGCTGGTTAACTGGAAAATTTCGGTTAATCTTCTTCACCTGTTAAATTGAACAAGAACATCAATAACTCATTAAAAATATCTTCTGCCAACAATCAGACAACAATTACCGGCAGAATATCAAATAGTTGCGGGACCCCATAGGGACTCGCAATCAGTGATGTGTCTAAGAACAAATAAACTATGTACTCACAGTATCTATGCTGACATGTTAACCACAGCACCGAATGAATACGGTTAGAGCTACTTCATTTATTCAATGCATGCAAATTACAAAATGAGATAGATAGTCATTTCCACAAGGACCCGAGGCCCTTCCTAAAAAAAAAAAAGAGAAAAGAAAAAAGAAAATCCATTTAAAAAAATCCATTCTCTCTGTGATAATAAAAGCGGGGGAACTACCGAGAGAGCAGTCAGGCTTTAAATTAAAACATCCTGCTCAGATCACAGGTATCACTCGCTCTTAATCCTATACTATACTATCAATATAACTCTTTCTTTGCAGCAGAACACCAAATAAAGCCGTCCAGACCTGAACTCGTCCTCCTATAGAGGCGAGTCACAGCTGCTCGATTTGAAATGTTTGGGTCGAGACAGGGTTTTTTTTTTTTTTGGGGGGGGGGTTTTCTTCAGTGGAGGAACTGAAACGAAGCCGCCAGATAACTGTCGAGATGCGAGGCGGGGTTTGGATGTCTGAGGGCAGAGACCGTGGGTTTGTTCGGATTCGGCCGTTGGTCGTTGTGACCGCTCACAGTGACAGCCGGCCTCTGACACGAACAGGGAAAGGCGTCCGGTTCTTTAAGTTATACAACAAATCAGGCGACTCACAGTCGGTCCAGAAATACATACGGGAGAACTTCAACTGGGAGGTGAAAAGTACCTAAAGTAATCAAGGAACACTCAAGTAACTTTTTTGGAGTAATTCTAATGCAGCATATTTTTTTTAATTACTTTTAAAAATCGGTCACATTTGTATGTATCCTACTTTTATCTACTCATGATGCATTCGTGATCCGTTTAGAGGCAGGTGGCCAGCCGGTGGTGAAGCCACGGCGTTAGAAGAGATACAAAAAAAAAAATTATGATTTTATTTCATGCGGACATGACTGATATGTTTCAACCACAGATGGTCTTCCCCAGGTCACGGGGACGAAGTGAACGCGCCTGTGTTTTAACACGTAATTAATGATGAAACAACACAGCATCATCTCCTAATTGGGCTAAATGAGCCATCTGATAAGAGACATTTTCAGAAAGATAAGGGACTGATTTGGCCTCTAATGTAATTGATGTGCTCTGTGGCTGTCTGTGATGGGAACTGGGACTTAATAGACACAGTCTATTATGCACATGACTTGCTGATTTATTTGCCAAATCGTAATATAATACAGGAGACGAGCAAAGCATGTAATGTGAAGAGAATCTTTACTTATTGGTTTACTCGGAGTATAATATTAATGTACTATTTTGTGATCACACTTGAGAGATTCAGACTGGGAATATAGGCTGGTACATATGAGGCAGGTTATCTAATCAGGAGACAACGATTTCTCATTTCATCACAAATAAATCCAGGTGTTTCTTCTTCTTCTTCTTCTTCTTCTTCTTCTTCTTCTTCTTCTTCTTCTTCTTCTTCTTCTTCTTCTTCTTCTTCTTCTTCTTCTTCTTCTTCTTCTTCTTCTTCTTCTTCTTCTTCTTTTTTCTTCTTCTTCTTCTTCTTCTTCTTTTCTTCTTCTTCTTCTTCTTCTTCTTCTTCTTCTTCTGTAAAAATGCTGCTGTACCGAAAGAAAAATTCCCCTTGCGGGATTCATAAAGTATTTATCTATCTTTACTTGAGGGAGACCATCTGTGGTGGAAATAACTCCACTCATATCCACATCAAGTAAAATCCTAAGTAAAAGTACTTTTACTTGAGTACATTTTGGGCTACTCTACCCACCTCTGCTCTACTCTTAACTTGTAAAGCACTTCAGGTGCTGGTACTCGACTTATGTATTTCAGTTTTGAGGGTTCTTTTAAATCCGATGAATTTTAGAGATATATTTTATTTTACTCAACTACATTAACGTTACAGCTGCAGTTATTGTGACAAACATGCACCTCCTCATACAATGTAATATATAATCAGCATCAATCCACTGCATTTAACTCCCAGACTGTTTTATCACATACAGGCTCAACACTAACTTTCAAATGTGGTTGCTAGGCAGGTAACCGGGCATCAGCTTTTGATTGCTGAAACAAAAAAATGTGGTGGCCATTTTTAGTCACCTTATATTTTGAGTAATTAAAATACTATGGAGTTATATGTCAGCTTCATAATGATGATATATATGATATATACATGTTGTGTGTGCTGTACATGCTTTGCAGTATAATTTTATGTCCAGCTCGATGATGCAAAGATACTTCACATCCTATATATTTAACAAATATTCAAAATGTATTTATTTCGGGGTGTCACTACTTTTAATGCCAAAGGCCAAGAATTGGTTGCCAATTTCTCAAAACATAACGCAGTTGAGACAAGTACATTTAAAAACAATGAGATTGAAAAGCATGTTCCTAAAATGCCCCGAGGATACCATACTGTGGACTTTTAAAGAGGATTTTAATTGAAATGTATTTCACACATACCCCACATTTCTATGCTAGTGTCTTTTGTAACACTATAATATTGATGCACCTTTCTGTCCAGTAATTTAACGACATTTTCTCAAGACAAATGGTGAAGTATTTTACTACAAACAGCTCAGTTAAATTTTATGACAGCTATCAAAGAAAGACTGAAGCTGCTCTGCAAACAAAAGATGACCCTACTTTTAATTATGTGCCTGGTGTTCATATATTTTTAGGTGTTTGTGCTATTTTTGTCCATTTGTACATCTTATTTTTAAGTTTTCCTCTTTAGCAAGTGGAGCCCAATTCTAACATTTTTTAAAAGGTCTATGTATGAATATTTATTTTGACTTTGAAAAACAGGTGAACACTTAATAAAACAAGCCCCTGACGTATTCTCTAGTTTTACAGTTGTTTTTTTAAGGTCTTTGTGGGATTCTGGCTTTTCCTCAGACTAATAAATCAATCAATAAAATAACTTTATTTGTCCCAAAAGGGCAGTTGGTTGTGCAGCAGTGAAATGGAAAACAAAAAGCATACACATGTGACACATTGTGACACATTGTGACACAAAAAGTGTGTCACAAACTTTGGAGTACAAAATATGAATTAATAAAATATGTTACAACTGTCACCCTGATGGAGGCAATTTAGTTGAATGATGGTGAATAAAAGTTCTCCTTGTATCTGTTATATTGGGTTTTAAGCTTGAGGTCCGTCTGTGGGTCCGGCACTTTGGTTCAGACTGAAATATGGATATGGGCGACTACTGGACACTTAAGGTCACGAGAAGAAAAATCCTACATGACTTTTTATTTAATGCCACCATGAGGATGATACCAGAGTGAAAGTTTCCACTTTGGTGACCCCTTCACTTTTTATCTCGGTACAAAATCTACGCTTGACCGATTCTTTGGTTTATGACTTAATACGTGCAGAACTAATGACGTTCCCATCAGCCTCAGTCGTGCTTTGTGTTTAGTGCTAATAAGCAAATGTAAGCATGCTAACACTCTAACCTAAGATGGTGGACGTGGTCAACATTATACCTCAGCATGTTAGCATGCCGACGTTAGCATTTAGCTCAAGTGGCAACAACCAATCTCCTTTAAAAGTAATGCGGGTAATTATCTGACAAATACTGAAGCGTATTAATAAATGGACATTGCTGGTTCAGCGGTATCAAAATCATAATGTCTTTAGACATTAGACGTCTGTTTTCTTCAGCAGAAATCTTTATGTCCTACATCCGTCTAGGTTGCTTTATCTCACTCAGTAAAAGCAAAGGCCAGAGCATGAGGAATGCACTCTCCATTGTTGAGGCCATTCTGGCAGTGAGTGATCAGTGTAATGTTCAGTATGTCCCTCACTTCATCCACTCCAATTAACCAGGCCTCCATTATTCCCTGGAGAGTCTGTCACTCTCACACACACACACATGGCACACACACAAAGCCTCACCAGTGGACACACCATCAGTACAAATCCCTGTTTTTCCACTGCTGCTCACTCCACGTCGCATTCATCGTCATGTGGAGAGCCGACACGAAACTGACTGGTGACATATATTTCTAGACGGCGGCTTAATCGACTCTCTACGAAATGCAACTTATACTATGATGATTGGAAATACACCTAAATATGCTCACGCTCAGGTTTTGTATGAGTCACCGCACATGATGGAGCTTGTTAGCAGTGTTTTCGTATCTGACCCCCCTCCCATCTCGCTGAGCATCATCACCCATCTGGAAACACGCTTTGTGGGTTTCTTTCCCCCCAATGTGCTCACAACAAGAGAAAGACACAACACTGTTGTTATTTCTTTGTTACTCGCTGCTTCCTGCCATCATTATCGTTGAACGTATTATGTTGAATTATAGATAATAAGTGCATGGGTTTGGCTGGAGGGAGTAAGTGAAGTGCAGCGCAACTGCTGTTATTGTGACCCTGGGCTCGTAGAAATAAGTGTGTACTTTACTTATAGAGTGAAAAGACATTAGTATGCGTCCACTTAATGCTGTGACATTTGCAAAAGGGACTAAGACGATCCACACAAATTGAAATTTTTCTGCATCAACTCCCAACCCAACATGTTATTAGCTTACATGGGGGACAGTGAGAGCCGGCAGAGCCAATACGTGTTATGATTTCATGCTCACATTGTGCTTGGTGAGACTGGAGATGTTTCTCGCTAATGCCTGAAGCCAGTCCAAGCAGTCCTCCGCTGTGCAGAACTGGACAACTCCGCTGCAAACTCCGTCCACAGCTATGACCTGGAAAGCATGTTTCCTGAAAGACAAACAATCGATTATTGGGTGATTTAGCGTTGATGAACTACAGATTACATACCGACCAGAAACTCCTTTTATTGGTTTGGTATGGTCAAGGAAGCCATCAACTTTCCATTTATATCAGAATGTATGTAATATGTAATTTCTCTCAACTTTACTTTAGTTTCGGGTGCGGTTGAAGCAATTATTCCATTTAATTTCATCCCAGCGTGTAAAATTCACACGTAACACTTTCATCTGACATCTCAGTAAAAAAAAGAAAAGCATTTAGCTTTTTTTTGGCCACTTGGAGGCAATGGAGGCAAGTTGTGTGAACACAAAACTAACATATTATCCTTTTTAGGTTCATATAGGGAACTTGTCTGCAAACAGTTATTTGCAGCTTATTTACACATTCAGCAGTTGGAATCCTGTTTCTAGCCGAATGAATGCAAGTCAAATATTAATACTCTTTTAGCTCCGTTTTTGGTGGGAAAGATGTGGCTTTTTAGATACTAAATGCACCACTATGTTCACCAGGTAGTTCATCACTACGAGCGACCCCTTTCACGTTGTCATTTGATACATTGTGATCATAAAAATATTGATTGTAGCTGCTTTTAAATGTATTAACACGTTTTCAAAACAGCCTACTCACAATTCCAAAATAAAAATAAAAATAATAAAGTCTGGTGCGCTAAAAGATGTTAAGTTGATCTTCATTTTGTCTTAAAATAAAGGGAACCCATTGACCACTACACGTCTAATCAATCTGAAAACGCATAATACCCATGCAATTTTCAGTTAATTGACTAAAACATGCCAAACCGCAAGTGTGGTCCATTTAGAGGCAATCCACAAGATTGCCGTTTCCATCATCCACAGTGTAGCAAAATGAAAATGTATTTATTGACAGCCAAATGGCTTATTAAGACAAGCATCCACTATTCAGCATCTGTCCTACTGCAAGACCATAGTTTGCTTATGTAATGGTGTTTAAAGGGAATCGACTAAATAGCTGAATTTATTTATTGTTTTGCAAATGAAGGATGGCAGTCTGCTCCATTTAAAAAAAAAAAAAAAAAACAACCCCAAAAAACAAGCACATAATGAGTAGGAGATCTGAGCACGGTCGGACTGTAGAGCCTTACAGGGAGATACCAGCTCTGCAAGTGAGAACAGACACCACTGACCCCTCAAGATGAAGTCTCGCGGCTCACCTGCAGACGTCAGAGCCTGGATTGTACTGCGACAGGCGTGAGTGAAGCAGCGGGATAAGGCGCAGGTCCAACCATCTCTTCTCCCAGCGAAGCCCCGGGGACGTGGGCCAGGACGAGCAGGACAGCGTGTCCTGCAGAAGTGTGAATCGCAATTTAGAGGAGCTCGTCGTCTCCCACCTCGCACATTTCAGACAATCGCCATACGAGAAGCTCTGCTGCAGGTGCACGGGCAGGCGAGCTGCAGAGGAAAGCTGATTCCCCCCTCCTCAGAAGATAAAGATAGAGCATCGCGGTTATCAGCGAGCGGTGACAGTTGCATGGAAACAACTTTCTGGCACCGGGGAGCGCTGCTGCATGGTTACCGAGGGACAGTTATAGAATCAGTCAGTCAAATAAGAAGCGAATGAAAAAAAAAAAAAAAGTACCGTGTTGTTAGGGTGGTAGTTTAAGTGCAGGCCGCTGTCGCACAGAGGTGAGGATGTCCCACTGCTCTGGTCACTGGGGATGCCTGAATGTACAGCAGGGACACACAAAGAAAAAAAAAAAAAAAAAAAAACCAATGAACCCTCCGAACTCAAAGCAACACCACCATCGATTTCATGGTTTCCAACTGCAACTGAGAGTGTGTTACTTTGTTCCCCTCCAGTGTGGGCTCCTGCTCTGTGCCAATTTGTATTCAGTTGTCTAGTTGGATGGCCAGTCAACCTGGCCTATATACGCGTATGAAAGGATTTCATGAAAGCTTTCATGTCTGATGACGAGGCTGAAGCGTTCCCTTGCAAGAGCAATCAATTGCACCACAATAGGCAATGTCAATTCTTTCAGTTTAGTCTTTATCCCCCCCCCCCCAACCCCTCTCACTCAATATCCTTAGCAAAGTGAAACAACTGAATTTATATTTTCTTATTCTCAAAGTGGCTCTTCATCGCAGTTTATTGTCACCAGGACAACCAATCCTATACAGAAATTAATACCAGCTATAAATACTCTTGGTTAATTATTTTGCAGTGCGGTAATGGCAATTATAGGCCTATACTTTAATTAAAGGAGTGTGTGTGTGTGTGTGTGTGTGTGTGTGTGGAGGTTTTCTTACATGTGCAGTCTTCACACAGGGGCAGTTTCAGAAAGGCTGGAGTCTTCTTCAGGAAAGAGACAGTAAGAGTCACTTCTTCACCAGCATTTCTCAAAACCTGGACCTGGAAGGTAAAAGATATCTTCTTTTTTTTTTTTTTTTTTTGCAGAAGCTGTAAAACTGCGAGGTTTTCTGCCGATTGCTCGCTGTAATGAAACACGCTGCGCTAACGTCTCTCTAAGAGTGGAAAGCCAAGATAAGAGATTTACACAAACTTACACACATTTTTCTTGCAGTTACATTTAATAAAAAAAAAAAAAAAAAAAAAAAAAAAAGAAGAAGAAGAAGCATGAAACAGAAACAATTGGCTTTACATGTCAAAAAGATACAAATCCTTAAGTGAGACAAGATAAGCGGTTGAAAGAGCTGTTGCAGTGCGCCGTTGCAAAATATGAGATATGAGATGACAGCTTACCACTTCCTCGTGGCGATAACTTCTAACGTTTATTCCATTTATCTGGAAACAACAGGAACAGGGTTACCCTAAATAATACTGCTGGCATCACATCACTGTAACTCCCAACTTCAAAATGATTAATGAGGAAAGCACAATAACTGTTATGGCATCTGCGCTGAAAACTGTAAACAAGAAAGTCACATCCACAGTCGTCGTGAATACAGAGCGTCTCCGGCTGCCTTGGAAATGTTTCCACTGCATCAGATGCGCTTTTTTTTTTTTTTTTTTTTTTTTTGGCGATTACATGTCACAAATGAAAGATTTGGGATGTGACATTTAGGGGATGTAGCACATGAATTATTAAACATACAGTGTGTGTTGTTTTTGCAGAGTAGGATGAGGCTGTGTAAACAAGAGCTTTGGCATTTTACCTGAAGGATGCCGTCTCCAATGAAAAGCAGCCCAGAGAGTTCAGCTGGAAGTAAAAAAAAAAGAAATAAAAATAAATCACTTTAGTTATAAAAAAAAAAAAAAAAAACTAGGGGAGGGAAATGGACCGAGTTGTAAATCGTTTCCAAAAAAAACAACAATATACCTTTTTGTTCTTTTGATATCTTTGATATTACGACGGGGATTTTATGCTCCGCTCCACCCTGAGGACAGATAAAATGTCATCGAATTACAAAAGAACCACTAACACTCGAAGGCAACTCAATTTTCCAGCGAATCCCTCGGCCAACGCTGTTATTTCAGTTTGACAAGTAACTGATCAATAACACTTGTTCGGACTTAATTTAAAGCAGTTGGGACGGGCGGCCTAATCAGATGGGATCTAAATTACCTTGATGCTCAGGCCGAACCCTCCAATTGTCTGCCTCCTGATCGTTACAGTCCTTTCCTGGAAGAGATTCAGTTAGAACCGAGAAATGAGTTCAGACCGGTGAACCTGTGGGAGCTCTTAGTGGGGAGGGATGCTCAGACGTAATCTAACGGGTTAAGAGATGAAAACTTTAAAAAAAAAAAAAAAAAAAAAAAAAAAAAGTGATGTATATAAGTGATATATCTTTATTTATAACAGTGTAGCGTATTTTCATTAAGTATACATAAAGTAGGAAGCGGTGATAATGCAATATTATAACTTTTCTTCATTTTGAGCAACATTCACGCACATTATTAAACACAGTTTATCGATTTTAACAAAAGTTTTGTGTTTTTGCATACATTCGCAATATAATTATATATTCTGAAAAATGCCCAGCCAGAGTAATATAGTACAGTACATGTTACTCATTAACATACATACACATATATATATACATATACATATACACATATATATACATATACATATATATACACATATATATACATATACATACACATATATATACATACATATACATACACATATATACATATACATATATATACACATATATATGCATATACATAAATAATATACATATATATACACATATATATATACATATTATATACACATATATATACATATACATATATATACACATATATATACATACATATACATACACATATATATACATATATATACACATATATGCATATACATATATATGCACATATATATACATATACATATACATACACATATATACACAAAGACATATATATATACACACATATATATACATACATATACATATATATATACATACATACATACACACACATATATATACACACACATACATACATACATACATACATACATACATATACACACATATGCATACATATATACATACACACATACACACACACACATATATACACACACACACACACTGTATATAAATATAAAGTTTGATTCTTTTCTTTAGTGTCAGCACTAAGTTTATTGAAAATGCAATGCGTCTGTCATACTGCAGACCTTTGCCAGGCAGTGAATTCCCAATATGTAACAACAAGATCTTTATTTTTGAGCCGCAGGCTTCAACAACCAGTCAAACAAGGAATAAACTCACAAAAACCTGAAACAATAACAACGTATCCAGACTTATAAGTAAGTCTGGATACGTTGTGAGATTTGGACTGGTTGTTGTCCAATCCCCTTCACTATTTGAACTTCTCTTATTCATAAAAAGATAATTCATTTTGTCGATTTTCTATTTAAGTCTATGGATCCTAAGAGAAATTGTTTGTGTCATATCAGGGATGCTTGTTTTTTTTTTTTTTTTTTTTTTACGATTATTGATTCTGTAATTGTCGCTGGCATTTGTGGCTTGACTCCTTTCTCTCGTGGTTGTTGCGGCCTGTGGCTCTAGAATAAAGATGTCGTTGTATCATATTGGGAAGTTGGTGCTTGACTTCCACATTTCAGCATATTTAGTGCGGACAGCGTGCAGGAAGTCAACGCTTTCTTTGAAATGTACAAGTGTAAATTGGTCACCGAGGCTAAGAAAGTCCTCACTTGGAGTACCTGATATGCTAATGTTGTGTTACTGTAACATATCTTCTCTCTTCATGATAATTAGTCATCATGTTTCAGAGGACACAAGCGCTTCCTCCATTTATCTTTGAGGGTTTATACAGCAACATTACTGAATGAATAATTCCCCCTTCGAGAGAGGTAATGGACTCGGGCCTCGGTGGAGTCAATTTATTAATGTGAAAGAAAAGTTGTCAGACGGCATGACAAGTGTGGCTTAGTTATTAGGCTACACTTTATACACCATGAACCAGCAGGTTAATCACTATCAAATAGCTGCAATTGATTCACGAGGAACAGATGAACTGATGTAGATTTGTTATTAACGCGGACATTCAGAGTGTTCTCAGTATCTTTGTGCTGTAACCTTCATGTATTGTGCAGTGCATGCTACTGATTTCTACGTACTACTGTTCTACTTCTGTTTGCTGTTGCCTTTAACCGAACCAGATTCAAGGATATTAATACATTTCTGCATTTCACTCCTGTATTTTATTTCTTAAACTGCACTGCAACTTTTATTCTATATTTTTTTTTTTTTAGCTTTTTAATGTTTTACTGACCGTTTTTAACGTTTAAATGAATTTTTCTTAATTGTTTTTAAATCTTCTTTTCTTTTGCATTATGTTTTGATGCTTTTATTGGTTTTATGTGAAGCACTTTGAATTGCCTTGTTGTTGAAATGTGCTGTACAAATAAACTTGCCTTGCCTTGCCTTGCCTTACAGGGCCCGTTCTAACGAGCCGACATACTCGCAGCTTTCTCAAGAACCGCTCATCCAAACAATAGACCCGTCATGACACCATGCTTCCCCTAGCAATGCTGGAGTATAAACAACATCACGTTGGTGCAAAAGCTCACAACAATCCTTTCATGGCTTCAAAAACTAATAAATATGTCCCGTAGATTTCTGGTCTCTCTTTTTTTCCCTATCTGTTCTTTGATTGTACTGTAGCAACGTATTCATATGATATCTAGCAAAAAATAAGGGTAATTCTTCACAGGTAACAACTTAGTTAGGTTTAGGCAACAAAATGATTATGTTTTATGTGACACATTAATCAACGTTGAATCCACATGGGGAAAGAACGGCGGTCTCCTGGGTGAAAGTCGTTTTTTTTTTGTTTCATCCATCGCCCCCCTCCTGCCAGCCCCATTTTAACATTACAGCACACATTTCTTTTGTAGGCTTAGCTACAAACGCTGGATCAGCACAGCCCGAGTGTAGCCAGCGACGGGGAGCGAGCTGTACCCAGCATGCCGTTCGGTGGCGTAACTGTTAATAAGGGGTTACCCTCTCAGTACACTATGCAGTGTGTGTGTGTGTGTGTGTGTGTGTGTGTGTAGCTTGCATAACACACCGCTAACAAATATGTCCCGAGATCTCAAGGGCTCACACTCAACACTGCACTTTCTTGGGTGCTTCGCAATTCAAGCCAAGTGTGAAGTCAATCGGACGAACGGTTGTTGAGAAAAATCAAAGAACAGACACAGAGACAGACAGAGACTCCTTCCAGTTTAGTTAGATGAGCATGTGAAGTGTGGCACAGCGGCGTTTAGTGATTATGAGACGGACTGGGTTACTTACGCTTGAATAAAAAGGCTCTCCTGACACGCAGATGACATCTTGTTCTTGAATAGTCAGAATATCTTTGGCCAAGTGCAGTCGAATATTAAACGGCTCCTCATTACCTTCTTGCATCAAATAAATCCCATTCTTTGTCTGCGAACAGTCAGAGAGATAAAAATCATTCTTCATCCCTCCACGACTAAATTAACTGGCCATGAAATTAAATGTTGTTGAATACTCGCTGCAGGATGAACATGGAAATTAGGATACAGAGCTTTGGTGACGTCTGTTATTTTCTTTTTTACTACTTTCCTTGTTAATGCTAATGTTGGAACATAATAACAATATTCAGCATCTCTGAGTAATAAACACATTTCTATATATATATATATATATATATATAAAACATAGGGAATAATGAGCCGACGCTCTGAGAAGCAGATTTTTATGAGTCGTCTGCTTTCGATTCATACACGGCGAGAGAGAAAAATTATATCATCTAATTTGTTCTACGTGTAACGCTGATGAGGATGATGGCAAATTAAGAACCTGTGAAATTAAGTGGCTGGAACCAAGCTCGCCCTCCACATTTGAATTTCCCTGCTTCACACAAGCAACTGTTTCCAATGATCCATTTAAAAACGTGCTAATCCGCATAGATTTGCATTTCGCATATCCTTCACCCCTCCCTGGCTAATTGCAATGCCTGTCCTGTCCTTGACTTAAAAAGGTCTAAATAAAAGAAGAACCTTCACCTGACAAGACTGCTAATAGAAAATAATAAAAAAAAGACTCCAGTGTCAGCGTCCTTGTCACCTGGGATACGGCGCTCATCAGGTAACAAGACAGTTGGTTGCACGGTTGCTATTCTTGGACAGAATATCTCAACTGCACGTCAAACTTGAATCAAAGTCCGTTTACGGAGCATGTTATCTTACGCCCGGAATAAGGAATGTGAAGAAATGAGTCTCCGGCTGCAGCTGCGGCGTTGGAAAAGAAATGAGGGGCACATTAATTCACATTATTTGAAGTAATGTGTGTGCGAGAGTCATTAGCCGAGCCAAATGAGGGCAGTAGTGCCATAATTGTATATAGCTGGGTCAGACCGCGTCTCACGTGGTTGAGCGTTGTTTGACCTGTTCCAGCACTTGCATTGCACATAATTAGCCTTATCTGTGATCCTATTGTACGTTCATCTATTACTCTACCCTTCAAACACCGCTCCATTATTATCTCCAGCATCGTCTCTAATCTGAAATCGTGCACATGAGTATTTCCAATGCAGGATATGCAACAAGGACATCTCTTTCTAACCCAGGGGTGCAGGAGTGATGGGAGTAGTGGAACTAATTGCCAAGGGACACATATGGGAAGGCCTGGTATTAACAGTTTAAATGTTTAAGTTTCTGGCTGACTAAAAAGGTTTGTCAGATTATGTCTTGTATCTAAAACAATATTAGGCGTCTGTAGTTTTGTTGACGCTAAGGACCTCAGGTGAAGCCATCGTGTCATTTAAAAAAAAAGGTAGAA
Source organism: Ophiodon elongatus (assembly GCA_016806645.1). Classification (NCBI taxonomy): domain Eukaryota; kingdom Metazoa; phylum Chordata; class Actinopteri; order Perciformes; family Hexagrammidae; genus Ophiodon; species Ophiodon elongatus. Next base: position 791,717 of record JACSYO010001668.1, on the reverse strand, counting down.
TCAGGCTACAAAAAGAAAAACGAAAGCCAGGAGAAAGAAAGAAAGCAATCAAAAGGGAAGAAACTAGCTAGAAGTGTTAGCTTGCTGATAAATTAATCAACACTGGCCTCAGTTTGACCAACTGACCAACTGCAGGTCAGGTTACTGAGGATTTGAGTGCTTTTGAGTACTAAAAGTCACTTAAATCTGTAATTTAATGCATGTTACACTGGAGATAGGAGACGGTTTTGTTTGTTTCTTTGTTTATGGTGATTTTTAAGTGGTTCAATAGCTTACAGTGAAACATTATGAACACAAAATAAAACAAGAAAAGAAAAACAGAGCGGAACATAGTGATAACACTATGGGGGAAAAAAGACCATTAAATAATAAAATAATACCAAAATAACTAAAAGGAAAGATTAAAAAGGAATTAAATTTAAACGCTAAGCTATACGATATGCATTTGGGCAAAGATCTTTATCAAGTGAGCATGGCTAATTATTACTTTTTACTTTTTACGGAGCAGAGGCTAATTGGATTTTCTCTTTAAGAAGCCCGTTTCATTGTACGTGTTTACTTGTTGATGAAGTTATTTGTGCAGGTGGAACAATGGATGGATTAAAAAGGGGAAGGGGAGCCTCTGAGGCTCCGTATGCACAGGGCCCCAGATTTATGAGCCGTCTAGCCGCATGCTTTCAGTGATGTTGTTTCAGGCACTTGGAAATGCCACGGCTGTTTCTGTAATCAGTCAATTTACTGTCAAAACATTACAGTGATTGAATCCTACTAACCTCTTCATTTGAAGTCTTGAAATCCATGTGCTACTACGCAGTGAGGGATACTGCAACGGTGGAAAAACAAGATCGAGTGAGTCCGTGGGGGAAAAACTCGCTGCAGCAAAACACGTACAGACGATTTAAACTAGCATTGCTAGCAGGATCCCCATTTCCATTATAGCTCTGCCTCTCTCATATATAACTTTTCCAACTTGACTGTAAAAAAAATCCCCATTGAGCAATCCCGGGAGAATACTGGAGACCATTAAGCGTTAATGAATAATTCATGAGCAAAAGGTGAGAACCCAGGTATCCTAATAAATGTTTCAATATTGAATCCAGTGCTCCTAGAAATGAACTGTGTTGCTACAGCTGATGTCAGGGATAAAAAAAAAAAATTGGGCCACTGCAGGTAAAATACCACAGTTTAAGTACAACAACCTGACACCTATTGAGGTTTTAAAGAAAAGAGCGACTCAACCATTACATGCCACATACTTTTTATTCAATTATATTTTAAGTATACAGCCTAGAAGAAAGGTTATGCGAGAGCCTCATTTACACAAACCAGTTCCACTCAGTTTTAATCAGACACGACGGCCACTTGACTCAACAAAACGAGTACAGAACAAAAATGGCTCACACTTGAATTATAAAACCGCAGAGGGAGTCGGAGACTTACCTCAGTAGAAAGGCCCCCAGTGCTTTGTACGGTGAGATCTAGCCATCAAGCGGTGAGTTGATCCCTGATCTGAGCCGCAGCAGAGGGCCTCCCCGGATCATGGCTGTCGGGCTTGGAGAGCAGCGCTGTCACCTCTCCTGGCCGGCTGCGGGTGTCGAGGAGCAGAATCGAGGCTACCGTGTAGCGAGGTTTCACTCCCGGTCCCTGATCGGTGGTCGTGCTGCAGTAACGGGAGGAGGACGTGGTTACGGTATCATTCTGATACTAAACCCTCTTGCAGGTGAGGAGCTGCTGTTCAACACACAGACGAAAAGAAACCAGGAATCAAAGTCTTAAAATAAAAGCTCAAAAACAGCTGAATATTGTCGATTGAATGCCTCAGACTATGACTGAATAGATGTAATCTACAGTTGCCAGCAACACAGATGAGTGTGATGTCAATATAACGCTACTGCATGCATGTGGGATGTTGAATCGGAAGCAACTCAGAGCTTTATTCCCCAAATAAGCACCTGGTGCAACAAAAAGGGGACTCAAAAGAAAACTCAGAACTGCGAATCCCTTTCTTCATCCTACGATGAAGGATCCTCTCAAACACCTCACTCGTAAAAAAAAAAAAAAAAACCTGTGGATTTCATGTGCACGAACGCCAGAGCGCAATTAACTCATATTCTTCCATTTTTGTATGCCAAGCACAAATTACTCCGTTTATTACGCTCCGATAGCTCAGCCTTGAGCGATCCGCCTCGTTAGTTTGCATTGTTGGCTCGATGCCACCTTTTAGTTGAACCGCTGCGATTGTTGTTCTACAGCAGGGGTCTTCAACCTTTTTTTTTTTTTTTTTTTTTTTGTTTACTGTTAGAGCTTATTTAACTAAATCAAAAGTGTCTGAGAGCTATTTATAGCACCAAGTTGTACGTGTGGCCCTTTAATAACGTTTTTTTCAGCCGCCTCGGTTACGATCCCGCCGTAGACGAGGAGCCGTTTGGGTTCGGGGAGGAAATGCGCCACAAAACAAAAAGCCTCCGTTGCCGCCTTCGTCAGTTTGTTAAACAAGCGGCGCTCGAGGTCCACGTACATCTTTTACCAACCGACGAACGAGACACATGCACATTTGTCATCCACAATCCCCTTGAAAACTTTTATTTATTGTTTTCTGCGCAGTAAGCTGCGGCCGTTAGCTTAGCTACGGCCGTTAGCTTAGCTTACTTCGCTAGTAAGCTAACGGCCGACATCGCCTAGTCATGCAACAGCGTGACGAGCGCCACTGAACTGCTAGCATAACAAAGCGGCGCCAAATCTTTGACCGCTGATTGGCTGATCGTGACAGAAAGAAGGCGGGATATCTCTGCTTTTGATACATTTCATCATGTTTACAAAGTGTTCAGCATCTCCCGAGTGTGTACGGACTGAAGGAGAAACCGTTAGCTAACAAGTAGTTTGACCAATAAATTAAAGACCAATATTCACAACGGATTAAAGACCATTTCTTTGGATTATAGTTCTTAAAAAGAGCCTTTATTTTAAATCAAAAGGATCCCAGGAGCTTCTGCATTTCAAGATACATTTCATGCATGAATCATTGAGTCTTGGTTAAACAGTAACCTTAATAATACTTAATGGAGAAATCTTCTAGATGTGATTTGATATATTAGTAAGTACATTTTGACTCTTTAACTGTATTTTTTTACTTAAATATTATTTAAATATGTGTTATTTTTTGTATTTTAATATGTTTAGGTTGCATCCTTTGTCACTTTAAGTCACATTATAGGTTTCATTTATGTGATTTATTAATATTAAGGCGGTCTTGAACATTGTCCTGCTCTATAAGGTCTGAACAACATTGTTCGTAATAACAATAAAGTTAACTCAACACATTAACTTTAATACTGTACACACAATATTCTGCTTATTAAGATAACAAGAGTTCAATGAATCCTACCCTCATGAAGGTTTTTATGTTTATTTTGTGTTAGAGAAGTTGATTCAACTTGATAATCATTTTGAAGGCTGTAGTTTTGTATAACTCTAGTGTTATACTGAGATTATATATATATATATATATATATATATATATATATATATATATATATATATAAAAACGACACAATAGACTGCATTCATTGTACCTAATAAACTGGCAGCTTAGTGTACATTTAATATTATGTTTCAATGTAATGAGGAATATATCATATTACAGAAATGATACAGAAGATGATAGTAATACTATTAATTTAATATAGAGCTGTGACAATTACTTTATTCATTGATTGACAGACAGTTAATTTGATTGATAATTGATTTATAGTTCAAGCCATCTTGGGGAGAAAAATGCGACATCTTCAACATCACATCAGAAATGCAGTTCAGACAAAACAAGCAACGTCGTCACCTGATGAATGTTGTGACATTTTACAGATCAAACAACTCAATCAACTTATTGGCAAAACATGTTGCAGATAATAATCCATAAATAAAAACATTCATTCGTTGGGGCTCCAGTTTACGTGTCCATGTATATGAAAAGATTGATGATGCACGTTCTGCAATATTACTGAGGTGGTTAGTGAAATGCATTTCAAAATATAAGTGGGGTCGTTCCATGTATTTTTAATTGATAATACATACATACATACATACATACATACATACATGCATACATGCATACATATAGTTGTTCTGAGTTTGTACTCATGGTTGAATGCACTTATTGTAAGTCTCTTTGGATAAAAGCGTCAGCTAAATGAAATGTAATAATATAAATGTGAATGTATGCGTGTTTCACAGAAGTATTACTGAAGTTTTATTGACTTTATAAATTCAATCTGAAGTGAAAGATCACAGAGAGCTACACTTTCCTCATCGAGCTGTCGGAGACGAGCCAGCTCTGTAATGGATGCAAGAGAAATCCTGACATCATTCGTGAACCCGCTTTTAAAACGAATGCCTTCACGTGGTCAGCTGAGGAATGTGTCTGCGGCTCTGAGACGAGCACTTTGTCTTAGCAGGTGCCCTCCTGTGCATCCTGTCAAGGCGACAGCCCCCCCCCCCCTCCCTCATCCTCCCCCCTCCCCTTTTGATTTGTCTGGGAGAAACCACAGATTAAATAAACCGAACCTTTTGTGCCTTTTAAGTCGAGTCAGCGCAAGTCCTTTTACAACCACGACATCAGGTATTTTCATTCCTACCAATTTGCACACCAATGTTTTTTTTTTTGTTTTTTTTTTTCAAATAATCCTTTTGTCTTTGACACAATGGGCGAGCGGAGCAGAGTTAGATTGCCTGGATGATGTGGAGATTGCAACGTGACATCTCCATCTCTTAGACCCGAGGACCGCTGTGGCCCCATGCAGGATGATGAACGGCCGGTTTGTGAACGCACGAGAAGCAGCTGCCTGCAGAGTGCTCCAGCGAATGTGGTTTTATCACCGGAGATGGGTTTCACTTACTGTACCGTTCGCTTGTTCTTTGACGCGACACAATCGGGCCTGGGAGTGCAGCTTTTTTTTTTTTTTAAATTGATTTAAATTTGACGAGTGATGATAGCATATAGATATTATGTTACTCAAATGCTATGGCATCCCAAAAGAGTCCTGCTCAACATCAACGGCGTTTACACCGACAGCGTTTCACAGAATCTGCCAGAGAACGTAACGACTTTCACGTTGCACGCTTCCAGCCTCCTCTGTTGTTAATGATCACCTTCCCGTTGTCTAGTGCGCATCTTTAAAATCTTCAATCTTTTCGTGTAAACACACAATTAAGAATTATGATCATCATCTATTTTTGACTTATTTTTGTTATCTAGAGAGGAACACACTCCCTCAACATTTTAGTTATTTCTTGATCAATCATCGGGATTTTTACCACCCAAGAAATTCACTCTCGAGAAGCTGAGCAGTGAAGTTTTTTGAAGATTTTTGGCCTCCTTTTCTTTCACATTCACGAGGACTTGCAGAATTTTTCGGCAGATTTTGTTCAAGGTTACTTATCTAGTTAGTTTCTGCTCTTCGTGTGACATCATTTTTTCATTGTCTTTGCTTCTCATTGTCCTCTACTGTTATTTTAGTTTCTTTATACTTATTTTGATAAAAAAAAAAAAAGAGTGTTGCGGGGCCGTGTAGAAGCATTATGGGCATGTGAAGGCTTATTGGTGTCTCAATAACTTGAGCGCTGTATCGTTGTGTTTGTCTTGTGGGGTTTGTTTTCTTCTGTTTGTTTGTTTCAGCCACAGTAGGTGTATAATTGGAACGGATAGAAGTGGAAGTTTGATAAAATACGCCCTATTCATCGAGAAAATGCGAGGCAAAGAAAGAAAATGTACATTTTCTCTATTCCTCACTTGGTTTTAGGGCTGCAGCTAACAATTACTTTCATTATTGATTAATCTGCAGATGATTTCCTATAATAATCAGTTGAGGGTTTGGGCTATAAAATGTCAGTAAATAAATGAAAAATGTTGAGCCCACAACGCCATGTACAGATTGCTTTTTTTGTCTAACCGATACTCCAAAGTAGTCCAAAGATATTCAATTTGCCATCAAAGAATAAATACAGAAAATATTTACATTTTAGAAGCTGAAACTGGTGACTTGTTTGGCATTTATGCCATTAAAAAAAAGGTAAATTTCTGTTGGACTTTCAGGCAATTACAGGGCTCAAATGATAATTGTTTTCATTATTGATTCATTTGCCTGTTATGTTGTTCTCCTTTAACTGTTTCGTGCAGGAAAAAAAAAAGTCCACCAAAAGAGCCCAGGGAGAGATTTTCAAATGTGGCGTTTTGTCCGAGATAGCCGTTCCAAAACGCAACAATATTATATTTACAGCAACAAATCCTCACATTTAAGCAGCTGGAACCAAAGAATGCTTGAAGGTTTTTACTTTCGATTAACAAAAACATTTAGCCGACTATCAATTTCAGTTCGACATGACTTCAGTCTGAAGAACCGTGTGTAAACTTGCGTGGCGCGCAGGTTCCTCTTCGCCAGCCGATTCCTGACACGTTAATAAACTGAACCGTCTCCCGCGGCGGACGGCTCGTGTAAAGAGGCAGCTGTTTGAACAGTTTTGTATTTACGGAGCGCATCTCGTATTCAACCGGGCCCGTTTTGTGTGCGCCGCTAGAGGTGCTACACCTCCTCCTTCTTTGCTTTCAGATTAAACTCAAGATGGATCATTCAGACGAGACAGAAAGAGTATCTCATCCCGCTTTCAATTCATTTGGAGCGTTTGTCAAAAAAATAAGTCTGTCATTTCCTCGTAAGTCAACACCTGAGGCAACAGGCAGTGGAGCTCCGCAGGCCCGATGCCCGTGAATGACAGGCAGAGGAGTAAATTAGTGATGGACACGTTTATAGACCGAGCTCTTGACCTTCCTGACTATGATGTATGTTTTTTGGCAACAGGGAGCCTCCAGATATCAGATGGGTGCCATCTTAAATCAGTGAGAATCATTTTCTAAACTGATATCAGGGAGCAGAACATACGCAGGATATTAAACTGTATAGCTAGAAGACACTGGTCGGCAGCATGTTTGATGCTGATGGGTGGTTTAATTAGATTGCAGTCTTTTTTGGGGGAGGGGGGGTTTCTTTAACATGTGATACGCCTGTGGATGAATGGATTCGGGCAAGTCATGCATGCCATCTAACACGGGGGTATTAATTAGGCTTTATACTACACTGAATAACATAATTAAATCTCTTTTAATCATACGTATAGATGTATAGCCATTTTTGTACTTCATCCATCGAGGCCCGAGCAGCCTTGCAGGGGAAGACTGGGGGGGGGGGCCTGGAAATGGCACCATGCTGTGTGTGGTGTACATGAAAGGATTAAAAAGCTCAGCATATTGCTGAAGGCTGGGCTACGTCGAAATGCAGCGACACGGTGGAGGGACGCATCTGCTCATTTACTAAATATATAAATGAAGGAAATACAGAACTGTCTCTCAATTGCTCTGGGAACTTATTTATAGATTCAAACGGCCCGACATGAAACTAATGACTGTCTTAGGGATATAAATTATAATTTATGTCGACCTTAAATAGTAGTAAGCTTTACTGGTGATGAAAGCATCAGTTAAAAGCTAATGAAGATCGTATGTTTACTTTATTTCCTGGAGATTTGCATGATTCCCTTTAGGTCATTTACAGAGTCAAAATCTCATCTAAATCTGAAAATAGCCTAAAATATGATTACATATACGTAGGACTGCAATTAATGACTATTTATTATTCTGTTCATTACTTTTTTGATTAACAGTTGAATCATTTAGTCTATAAAATATGAAAGAACAGTGACAAATGCCCATCACATTTTCCCAGAGCCCAAAGTGACGTCTTAAAAAAGATCAAAACGAGAATTTATTCAACTTATTGTGAGAAAATAAACAGCAAATCCCCACATTTGAGAAGCTGGAATCAGAAATCATATTGCTAAAATCGAAACTACATATTTGTATCTTAACTGTCGTGATATTTATCAATCTAGATTGTTTTAGTGCGAGTTGCCCAGTTTAGAAGATATCGGCCGTGGAGATGTCCGTCTTCTCTCCAATATAATGGAGATAAACTCAATGGTTCTTACATGAAACCGCTCACAACAAGATCTGAGGATCATCTTGAGTAACCAAGTCATGATTTCTGGAAAAAGACATTGCTGTTGAGTTTTTCAAAGTAATGTTTTCGGGCCTTTTTGAGCACCACCAGCCGAGTGACAGTCACATTATACTGGAGAGAAGGAAGACACTTCTAGGGCTGACATCTCCAACAATCAGCACGTCACACCAAAACAATCCAGACTGATTAAAAACACTACATGTAAGAGGGTAAATATGTATTTTTTGGTTGAACCGTTTCCCTTTAAATGAAACAAAATAGTTTGCGATTAACATTCCTGTTGCTCTACTACTCGCTTCAGCTCTGAACTGCTCGTGGTGTGTTCACAACTGTTAAGTAAACAGAAACCGTGAAAGCCATGCAGTCTGTTTTTGCCATCATAAGCAAAAAACTGTGAAGTGGGTTAATTGCTGCTCTGGGCTATTTTACTATTCACAGGTTGAATGAATTGCAAATGTTCCAAGGAAACGCAATAATACAATTTACAGTGTACACGAAGACTGAGCCGCGATGCTTGTCAAGGCAGCAGAGCTTAACGAATAAGACTCTCCACATTAATCAAATGTGACCTAAAATTGTCCCGGCTGGGCTATTTACATGTTGTAAAGCGTGAAGGACTGAAGGGGAATCCGGTGTTGGAGGTATAGATGTTATCTTTGAGGGGATTTTGCCACTTGTATGTGTTGCAGCGTATCTCGTATCGTACATCATCACGTGTAATCTTCCCCCCTTATTGCTTTACTCGGGGCAGTTATCACTTTCGTGTGGCTTTCAGTGCGCTGGTCTGTGTTGCAGTCCTGAACCTCTAAATCAGATGGGCTGGTATATGAGGCGCATATAAATGAGAGTTGTGTCTTCTGTCTCCCCCGCCATGAGACTTCGGTGTGCATTCGCTTCATTAGCCATCAGTCTCCGCCGAGACGGACTAATGGTTTTCTTGTTGCATGACAGGCAGTGACTTTGTGGAACAGACCCTAGTATTTCTTTTCTGCACTCTCTGAAAGAGATAAATACCGGTTCTTCTATTTGTGCTGCTCCTACATCACGCCCGCCATGAAAATAAACAAAAAGCATATGGCTTCTCCGGTGAATTCAACATCTGGAGCAGTTTGTATGGATGGTCGAGCAAACAGTTGCTATAAAAGCCCCACAGAAACATCAGGTGTGATACATTTTCCTCTCCGCTGCCGGGCTCTGGGGCTAGATAGTGATGAAGATGTCCAGCCTCACAGTGACTTACTGTAGGCTCTCTCAGCTGCCCTTTAGATGGAGCAATCGCTGCAGGAAAATGTTCGCTCTATTTAGAGGAACTGTTTTCGATAAATGCATAAGAATTCTGCAACATCATGCTTTAGTTATTTTTACTTCCCCTAAAACTCATTGCTGCTTTTCCTTTTTTTTTTTCTGTCAGCCTTGTCAAGTTTTTTTTTAATGCATCGTTTTCAGCACAGCGCTCCTTTTCACGATCAAAATAGGTCAGTGAATAAAACCAGATGACATTAAAATAAATGAATTCATGCTTCACTTTGAGTCCTGAAAGTGTAACCCTTGAATATTACATGTCAAGCTGCTGTGGGAGTGTATTTGGAATCTGTTAACGTACTAAATTGATGTGTGATGTCACCGTGTACAGTGACGCCTTGGGACAAGCGATTCCCACTTGTATGTTTTCGAGGCGTTTTAAACTGGTCCGGATTCTTAAAACGACCCGATGGGATTCAGCTGCAGGAGAAATAGCAGGTTATTGATTACTTAAGTAGAGGAAGATAAAGTGTGGACGAACTCTTTGTTGTGCAGTGTAGACATTGTTTCCAGATCATGATCGATGACGGAGTGCTTTGGATCGCAATTGTGTCGGGTAAAACTTTGTGACAGTGTCCTTCCTCCTCCCCCCCACCCCCTCCCCTTCCAATTATCAGCAGATCCAGACTGCGACACAATATGGGGGATTACAACAAGTTGTCCCTGGCCCTTGCCCCCCCCCACCTGACATATTGACCGGACATGGCTGACACCATTTCAATCAGCCCTGATTTTCTGCCAGTGTACCCCTGTCACTTGGCAGAACTGCTTTTTGATTTAGGACATAAGCAGAAATAGGGGGGAGGGGATGCGTGTGCGAGGTCTGTGGCAAGTGAGACCTCCAGTGCATCAAACAGATTGCTCCTGACCTATGACCAGCGAATGGACCAGCTCTGCTCTGCGGGCTTGCATGGGCACAGCACCCATTGATGTGAGGTCTGATTTCTCCATCTGAGGGGGCTTCTAGCTACAAACTGCACTGATTGTCTGTCACCGTGCAGCCTTTAATGAGAAAAAGGCAAGCCCCGTCTATAGTGCACCCTGCCACGCCAGGTTACAGTAAAAGAAGCAACATAAATTTTGTGAAACACTGGAGGATTCAGGAGCTTTCTGCAAGGCTAATAAAACACACTGGACCAGCAGCAGGCTGTGCTGAAATACTCCTCAGGTTCATCACAGATGGACGTCGCCTTGGTGCTCTTTCCAAGAAGAAGCTGCGGATGAGCTATTTGTGAATAGTGGCGTTTGAGAAATAAAATGGCCTATTTTGTGAAAAAAAAAAAAAAAAGGGAAAAAAAAGTAGGTTTGTTGTCGATTATTGGCATCCAGGGCAGAGACAGCACTTTAACGCTGCTGATTAGCACTATGGGTGAAAAGAGGTCTGCTGCCACTGCACCGGCTGGAGGAACTGCGGGTGCTGCTCGTACCTGCACTGAGGCAATGGGAAGGTTTCTGCAAGCCCACATATCCCCTGCAAATCATACAATAATAAAAAAGGGTGTTTCATCACGAGGCCCATTATAAGTGAAGTGTTCGGCTCAGTGCATCACACAAAATGTGACTGATAAGGGGCTGGTATGCTTTATTATGCACCGGATCATATAGGTGATTGGTACATAAACCCTGGTGCGCAGCATTGAGGCAGATTACATCTCAAAAAAGTACATTGTAAACGGATTAATGATTCGTTTCATGGGTGTTTGCCATAATAATTACGTTCGTCGCACAGTGTATTATGAGACACTGTAAATGTAAAAGACAAAAAAAAAAAAAAAAGAAGAAGCTCTGTGAGGCTTACCTGGTTTTCTAGTAACAGGTGGTGATGTCTTATTAGATCCCTTTGGACTCCAATCCCTCATGTGACGAGCTTTTCGGATTTTAATATATGCAACGGTTGCTAAAACATCTCGGCGAAATCACAATGTATCCCTTGTGGCAGCATCGCCCACACGGCATCCTGGTCCACTACAGCCTACTCTGTAGCGATGTGCGAAAACCGACAGGGGAAAAAGAAGAAGAAGAAGAAGAAGAAGAAGAAGAAGAAAAAAAAAAAAACAGCCCGCACTTGCACATAAAACCAGATTTGTCCATATTTCCTGGGCAGCGGCGGTTTCAGGGATTCCTCTCCGTCGACATCTCTGGCAGCGGGTCCGGCTCCACAGCTCCGCGTCTGTCTCTCCCTCGCATCGTGCTGCCAAAATGACTGAAGCTGGGAATCACATGCGGCTGGTTCAACGCGCGCGTCAATCGACTTCGTTTACCCGAGGCACCCGCACAACTCTGGATGCATTAATATTGCATGGCTCTACTTTTCCCCACTGTTTCTAGGTAGGCTACGCCTGCTGCTGCTGTCCCACAGTACACACCCGAGCTGAAGAAGCACAAACATCTCACAAAGCCTTTTCTCCCCTTTTCCCCCCGTCTGCCAATTACGTTTGCGTGCACTGCGGTCCTCTGGTGTGTGTGTGTGCGTGTGTGTGTGTGTGTGTGTGTGTGTCAGTGTGTGAATGAATTCTCTCAGGATGCATACCAAGGTTTGCCCCCCTCCAAAAGGAGATCTGCGCAAAAGAACGAAATATATAGAATATATATATATATAGAATATATATATATATATATATATATATATATATATATATATATATATATATATATAAAGCCTATACTTCAAAGTTAATTCCATTTAGTGTGTGGACAACTTTCCTGAGCTAAATGGCATTTAAAAGGGAAAAAATAAAGCAGGGGTGGATTTTCTCAGTCAGACACTCATGAATGACTCAGTTTGTGTTGTCAATGAACGCGCACACACATACACACGCGCGCACGCACACACACACACACACACAATGTGGCCCTACATATGCGATCACTCGGTAGTATTTGTTCCATTTCCCCGAGGGCCCTCGCGTGAGCAGCTGCGCGAGTTGACCAGGTGTAGCTCATCGCTGTCATCGTGCCAGCTGAGGAGTCTGCTTCCCCCTCATGATGCGAGTTGACTCCTCTGACGTTTCACGCTCCCATACCAACCTGGCAACGCGTCATAGACAGCTCCTAATCGAAAACTGAGGAGCACGTGCAGCCTCTCAGTCTGAAACCTAATGCACATCAACTGCGTGTAATAATACCCTTACTATATATATATATATATATATATATACCACCATACTATTTAGTATGCCAGAATAATTGTCAAGCTGCGTTCCAAATCTAATTTTGTACAAACTGCAGCTTCCCCTACAAAGTGTAGCGAGCAGTATTCATTCGATTGGGACTTATTGCTTCATCATAATGTTGCACCTTGAACTTTGACCCTCTCACTTATAAATCTGCTGCGCAAAGGATTGTGGGTCAGAATAGCCAAGAAAGCATGCTGGCTTGCATAATGTAAAATGCAACCGGATGTAGTAGAACATGTGTTTGGCATACTGAATTTGACAGTATGCATTGGGACATACTTAATCTTTAGCTGGCATGCTAAATAGTATGATAGTATTGGAACGCAGCATGCCATAAAACACCAGGATGTCCAACTGCATCCAGTTGCTTTTTGCACCAGCATGCTTTCCTGCCTATTCTGACCCACAATCCTCAGCGCAGTTCATATATGAGCAAGAGGGTCAAAGTTCAAGTTGAAATGTTACGTCCCAGGGCAGCTGCAGTATGAGTGAAAAAAGAAGTATGTGATTTGGAACGCAGTGCAAGTCTCTTTTTCTGAAGGGGTTGTTTAAAATAAACCCTTTTTTTGAAGAAGACCTGCAGGACAAACAGGAAGCAGTTTACTGGTCCGGAGCTGTGGTTTTCTTTTTTTTTAATTATTATTAACCCAAACCATGAGATTTTCCTAAACCTAACCGAGTGAGTTTGTTGTCTAAACTTATGGAGATTTGACGTCTCTGATATGCTGCTCAGGGTTATCTGCTGCTATCCTCCGGTTCTGGAAAGTGAAGCCTTAAGTGCCTTAAACTTGCATTCTTTCTAATGGCCATCGGGGGGCGACTCCTCCGGTTGCAAAAACAAGTTTGATTGTATCGAAGGTCTATGAGAAAATAATCTCACGTCTCACTTGATTTACTACCTGAAATGATCTGCCAGAAGTCCTCAAAAATGAAAAACACGTTTGTGATTTTTGAAGTGTGGATGCAATCGTAAGAAGTATGAAGTTAACGTCAGGCTATAAACAAACTATATTACGATCGCATGAGCGCGATTATACACAATAAAGCTGTAAAGGCTGACTACTCTGCGTTTTGTAGTCTCATTTAGCCACTTGTTAGCTTTTTTAAAGCACTCAAAAACCTAAATATTCACGAGAGGAATATTTACTAACGTATTTTAAATCTTAGAGCAAAAAGTTAAAATCTTTTCAGATTGTATTAACCACATTGTGACTGTTTGAAATTTACAAAAAAAGAGTTGACTTCGAAAAGAGGAAACCAGAGGTGCAAAATTGCGAATTCATTTCCACGTTTAAGAACTCATTCATGCAGCACTCTATAGATACAAAAGGTCAGATTCTGGAGGGCTTTAACCAATCTGACCTCCAGTACATAATGCTAATTTTTGCACACTGAAAATACAGTTATTATGAAATAAATACGCACACAAAAAGGTATTAAAAGTAAACAATAGCCCGTGCAGGAGCAGTGTGGGCTAAAAGCTTAAGCAAAGGCCGTTCCCAGAAACTCAAGGCAAGATAAGTAGGATTACATTGAATAAAAATAATGAGGAATGGGAAGGCAATTACAAAACAAAGAAAAAAAGAAATATCTCAGTCCAGTTGTCCGCCAAGCATCCCTTTGATCGGGAAGTTAACAATGTTTGTTTCAGATGTTTTTTCGAAAAAAGAAGAATGATTGACAAATGTGCAAAATTCAGTCCCACAAAAAAACGTCATCTGCATGGAGATGAAAACCGAACCCCGAAAGAAGAAGATGAAGACCGTCTGTGGAGACACCTGGGTGTCGCATTGAGAAGCTGCTGCTGCCTCTCCAGAAGAAGCATCCTTTTCTACGTGCTTGACCAGAAATCAAAATCATGTTCATGTCTTAATTGAGCACATTTCTTTGCTCGTGTTACACCATCCCGCAGGGCCGAGGATACACGGCTTCTACTCGGTTCATTCTGTTTTCAAGTTCACAAACTACAGCCTTTGCTTTTCAGAAATAGCGAGATGATTTGAGTCGGTGCACCGCGCTTTCACTCCCCCTTCATGACGGCAGAGCAGCGTCCACATGCTCTGAATGCAGCGAACGGAAGTGAAGCATGAAAACTGCAGGAAGGCTTCTTTTTTTTAATTTATTTTTCTCCTGGCGCTGCTCCGTCTGCTGCTCATGGATACAGTTGGGTTGGTGGGTGATGCTGATGTCAATGCGTTATCTCTTACGGTGCACGGTGTTGTCTGCTGGATCACCTGCAAAAACACCGCCACTCCTCACGCGTCCTAGTTTGCCATGCTGAGTGCGTGACAGTAGCCGGGAGTTATTATGCACAGATAACCTTCCCTTCCCTTTATAAATCCAAGCGAGCACAAAGGGAAACTATTCATGATCTGCAATTATGTCTTTCAGATAAGATAAGCAGCTCACAATTAACTTAAGGCTTGCCCCAGACATAAGGTGCTTTTCATATCTGCTGACCTAGCCAATCAAACTGCTCCAGGAGCTACGTTTTGATATCACTAAGCCTTTGCCTTGGTGTGTTTCTTTTTTTTTTTTTTCCTCCTGCCTTGTTACCTTCAGATGTTCAACTCTTGCTGCCCCTGTCAGAAGAACTGAGTTGAACACAAGGGGGCGTAGGCTGCTAAGTTTGCCTCTCCTTATCCAGTTCAGCAGCAGCAGGGATAAATTTGATTATAGCGTCATGTCTGACCTTGAGAGGGAACTACTCTTACATTTACATTTCAAGGAGGACTGCCTTATTGCATTATTGGCGAGGAGATGCGTGGCTTTCTCCACACACAACTGCATTAGTCCTCGGGCAAAGCCAAAGAATGACAATGTGGACGGCAGCATGCAGCATGGTTGTTGGTTTGATCATGAAGCCACAGATTTGCCTGTTCAGCAGATTGTATGTATGGGCGATATGGGCGATATGGTGCAAAATCTTCTATTCCGATATATGTCATTCATATCTCGATAACGATATATATCATGATATGGTATGTTTCCTGGTAATTCAATGAATACTCTAAATAACCGCAGGGTGAAGCCTGTTCACTATACTCCGTTGTGAATTAAATACTTGGCAAATGAAAAGTACAGAGTATTTCGTCAAAATGAACATAACAGTTTGAAGAGAAGAGGACTAAGAAAAAAAAAAGAAAGATTCAGCTAAACACTGACTTTGTTTCCATGCATGCACACACATAAGACAACATATTGATTTAACTACACTGGCGTATTCCCAGAAGCAGTATTCCTATCAATTCAGATTTTCTGAGAGATTTAAGCCATTATGTGCTCGTTATTATCAATTTAGACAACATAATTGCATATCACGATGTCTCGAAATATGGTTTAATCATATTTAATATATACTGTATGTATATATATATATATATATATATATATATATACATATATAATGAAATGTTCACGATTAGGAGTGCTGGTGTTGGTGGGGGTCTATCCAATTCAAATAAAAAAAAATCTGCCACAGGATAATCAGTCCCCAGAGGTTTGTAGCACAACAATCATCAGTGGCACGATGCACAGTGTGCAGTGATTACATTACCGATGGCATTTTAAATAAATAACCTTGTCTGCCTCACCCTCACTCTTCTCATATTTTCTATTCCTTGCACTTCAATCTTGTATATATATATATATATTGGTTTAATTAACTGGGCTGCCAAAAGTATGATACAGTATGATACACTTGCATCCTTGCAACACTCCCCAGTCCGGCACAAAGCACCTGTCTAACCGGAGAACATGGCATTAACCCAGCCCCTAGAGGGGGTTATGTGCTCCTGTAGGCCAAAAGCGTTTTTTGAGCTCCGTGGTAAAAGCGACTTTTAATTGGTTTGAGGTCCCAGTGTATGTAAATAGAAGTGGATGGCTCCTCCCATGCACCTGATGGGGAGTATTTACAGCTCTTTACAGCTACTCACTGCACTGTTTCCAAGAGCGCAGCGACGCACCATGACACTCCACTGGACTTAAGCAATAAGGATTTCCGTCTTCACACAGTAAACTCGCCGCTGTATTTTTTTCCACGACAAAAGTTTGGCAAAAAGTTGTCCACTTGTTTTCCAAGATGCCACGCTCTTTTCTGGTCAAGAAACACATAAACTCCGCAAAGAAGCCAAATTATAGTGAGCTGGACAGCCCAACAGGTAAAGTGTTCAAAGTCACGGACCTGTCTAACTTTTTTTTTTTTTATGTTTCTGACTTTTTTTTTTTGCTTTCGTTTTTTTACTTTAACAAAAGTTTTTCCAAACTTTATTGGCCCACTTTTGAAACCCGTGCGCCTCACTCCTCCCCAAGCGGTGCCAGACCAGACCAGACCTGATCATTCATTCTATACTTTCTTTATTTTTCAGTGTTCATCACGCCGCACATCTACAGGGGCCTCCCCCTGCTGCCTGTCATCCCCCAGCCGGAGATCCTGAGCGCGGCGGCGTACAGCCCCATCACAGTGTGGACTACCAGCAACTTGCCGCTGTCTCCGCTCCCCAGTGACCTCTCCCCCATCTCTGGATACCCATCATCGCTCTCCGACGCCTCCTCTAAAGACCACAGCGGCTCCGAGAGCCCGAGGAGCGATGAAGACGAGCAGATGCTGCCCAAACTGACAGACCCTCACGGAGTGGAGGCAGAGAAATTCCAATGCAGTTTGTGCAGCAAGTCCTACTCCACGTACTCTGGACTGCTCAAGCACAAACAGCTGCACTGCGACGCCCAAACGAGGAAATCCTTCAGTTGTAAATACTGCGAGAAGGAGTACGTGAGCCTGGGAGCTCTCAAAATGCACATCAGGACTCACACGTTGCCTTGTGTTTGCAAAATATGCGGGAAAGCTTTCTCCAGACCGTGGCTGCTCCAAGGACACATCAGGACGCACACCGGTGAGTGAATGGGGAATAACAGAGGGGCCTTCAGCGTGAAGAGGGCTGAATAGTCGTTGTGGGCTTCTTTTTTCTTTTTTTTTTTTCTTTTTTTTTTTGCAGGCACAGTAATTCATCCTAGTGCATGATTGAACAGCCTTTTGGGCCGTGTTTCACAGCTCACAGCTGTTCTGTAGTGAGGCTTTCATCGAAAACTCTCAAAATCGTATTACTTCCCGTAGGTTTACTTTTGCTTGTGTGTTGAAAAAGGGAAAAAAAATATTGCTTTTTTTTTTCTTTTTTTTTTCTTTTTGTTTTTTTGGTCATGTTCACAATCAAAACACTGTGTTGCAACCAGCCTTGAAAATAATAGCCCAAGATGCCTCTGTGGGATTTTTGTATTCATGTGTCTGTGTGCTATCTTTGACAGTGTCTTTTTTTTCTTCTTCTTCTTCTTCTTCTTCTTCTTCTTCTCCTTATTCTTTCTTCTCATTTCCCCTATTGACAGGAGAGAAGCCGTTCTCCTGCCCTCACTGCAACAGGGCTTTTGCAGACAGGTCCAATCTCAGGGCTCACCTACAGACCCATTCGGATGTGAAAAAATACCAATGCAAGAACTGCTCCAAAACCTTCTCCAGGATGTCTCTTCTGCACAAGCATGAGGAATCTGGTTGTTGTGTAGCACACTGAACTGGGATACTTTTTCCACCACCAGAAGAAAAAGAAAACAAAACCCTCTTGTTGCTTCTATATATTTTTTTTTTCCCAGGAGAACTGTCAGGGAATCACTTCGAAGGGGGTTTGTTCCCAAATATGCAGACTTTTTTTTTTTTTTTTTTTTTTTTTTAACTTCTTCTTTTCCCTCCGAGCGGTCCATTTCATTTCAGAGTGAGAAATAGCTCTGTGCTCACGTGCTTCTCGTTTCAAGCAGTGTTTCTGTGCCGAGCGTCGTCGTGTCATGTACTTACCTACCTGTGCTATTCATGCACTTTTTTCTGCATGTCTAGAATGTTTTATATGCCTTCACAATGTTATCTTCAGTGTTTTGTATAATGTCTATCAATGGCTGTTATGCAGTCCTCCACTTTTTTTTATACGCACCACACAAACGATACCAAAAGGCGCATTATGAATGACAGTACACATATAACTAGAGGAATACTGAAGCCATTGTTACTTAGGGAACAAGTGCAAACTTAGTTTTTAGGGTGAAATTATTTTTAATTTTTTGCACAGTCATTAGAAACAGTTTGCCAGCACTCAAATAGCAGAACAAACCTTCTCAAGTGCCTCAGTTTGTCTTGGCAATAATATGTATTATTCAACAGTTTCCTGTTATATTTTTATATATTGAATGTAAGCGTGACTGAGATGATTGTATATTTACAGTGAAAACTGTGATGCTGAATGACTTTTGATATTTTCATATTTTCATGACACTTTTAGAAATAAAGTTTCATGACATTTTGTATAATTCTTTCGCCATCTTTCAAGTCGCTTTTCAATCCGTGGAGCCTTTGGTTGCAGCCCGAGCAGCTCATTCATCAGGAGTCAGCAGCATTCGTTGATTGTCAAGTGCTTCAAACGGAACAACTTGCGCAAAAGTAAATGATATTTAATCCAGCTTGCACCATCTCATGTTATGGAGATGTAAAAATGAGCACAACGGTGACTCAGCTCTGAATCAGGCCTGAACCTGTTCCTTGTGAACCTGTCCAGACATCAAACAATCTTGAAATTTAACACATACTAGTTATATTGATCTGCACTCACTTGTTATACCCTTTGAGGGCCCATGACTTTCTTTACCTAAGTGTGTGTAAAGTTTACATGCGAGGGCGTTGTTCTTTTTAGAAAGTAATCCGAATCTCATGTCATGAATGTATGTAACCTGAGGAAAGTGGGGTTTTTTTTGTGTTTTTTTTTTATCTTCCTGCTCAATCACAACAATCACTGCAGGGGCACAGGGCACTCAGATATCTAGATTTTAATATGTTTTCACAAAAAGCTCAAATTTGCATTTGCTTTGACAACCTCCTTGAATTTCTGGGATGCTTGCCATCAAGGATTAAATAGACGTCCTCGGGCTACGTTTTGTTGTCTTTTACCATATGCTGTCTACTTGCAGCAGATAGAGATTAGAGCAGAAAAAGTGCAACGCCTTAAGGGATACAGTCAAAGTTGAACTCTTTCTAACAAACCCCAGAGTGTGTTTCTGTTTGCCCTAATGCCCAAAAGCTACTGACCTGAGTGATGTGATCTGAAGAAACAGACACTTGTTTTCCTCGCTGCGAGGGGCTGAACTCCCCTGTAGGTAGATTCTCCTCGCTGTGAATCATCGTTCGAGCTATTCCAGGTGCTCGGCGCCGCGCTCCGAGTCGGGCCAGGTGACTCCGGGGCTCTTCGGCAGCCTCTCTGGAAAGCAGGTGCAACCCGGGGAGGAAGCAAACCGCAGCCGCTGGTCCGCCGACACATGTGGAAACCTCAGCCGTGACCTAATGTGGAAACATTACAAGCGGCAGTTCCTATTATTCAGATCATTTGCCTCATAAAAGTGAAGTGCCATCGAGAGGGCACTCTAAACTCCAATACTGCTG
The DNA here is from genome assembly GCA_016806645.1 of Ophiodon elongatus. Classification (NCBI taxonomy): domain Eukaryota; kingdom Metazoa; phylum Chordata; class Actinopteri; order Perciformes; family Hexagrammidae; genus Ophiodon; species Ophiodon elongatus. The sequence continues at coordinate 771,705 of JACSYO010001668.1, read as the reverse complement.
AGATAGTAAAGCTGTTTGTCCTCACTCTCTAATATCTTTTATTCCATAGGCAACACTTTATCATGCTAGTGTCAGAGAGGAAAAACAATGAATGCACAATGCCAATTAGCTTCGTAATCGTGCAAGATTTCCCCTTTTACAACAACAATTAACTGCATGACAGATTTCTCAGATAACAACAACATGCTAAATGCTTCCCCCTCCAACATGAATATTTGATTTAGCCATTGTGATAATAGTGGGAGGAGAAGGGGAGGGGAAGGAGCGGGAGCTCATTTGTTCTAAAGCATATGCCTATTAGAGGATGTGTTAAAGAATGTGGGATCAAATATTTGTTAGGTGTGGAGACTGTTAATACTCACACTGTTGTGTTTAAGTTGTGAATCCTGCAGACGGCAAATGCAGGTAGATGGCTTGTGGGGGGTTTTTGCACAAGAATCTCTGTGGTGAAATATTGTGAGGACGAGATTAAATCTGATCTGCTCGTTCCCAAGATTCAACTAGAATGAACAAATTCGAGGCCTGAATTAAATCGTTCATCATATTCAGTCAAATAAAGCGCGCCTTTGCCACGGCCTATTTTACTTTCGCTGTCTATGCGTTTCACTTAACTGTGAAATATTGGGAAGAAGAGGTGAAATGCATTCAGATCGCTCCCAAAAATCCACTCCAATGAACATATTTGAGGCCTGAATTAAGTAATTCATCATTTTCTGTTCAAATCAAAGTGGCAACTAACAAGTAATTTCATTATCGATAAGTCTGCTGATTATCTTCTCAAGGAATTGATGGAAATACCCGTCACACTTTCCCCCAGCCCCAAGGTGATGTTTAAAATTGCTTATTACATCTGACAGTCTATCCACACCACCAACCTGTTTACTTCCGTATATATGACAAAGAAAAGAAGCAAATCCTGACATTTGAGAAGCTGGAAGTTTGAAAAATGACTAAAACGATGAATCGACAAATAAAATAGTTGTGTGTTAAATTTCTGTCAATCAAACATTTGTTTAATCGGCCAATTATTGTCTCTGAAATAGGATTTTGCCGCTTGAGCTTTCTGTTCATTTCACGCGGAAGCCCATCCTTTTTGACAATTTTGACGATATCATTAAAGCCTGGATTCATGATACCCTTTGTTTTATCATGTATTTTATATCACATGTAAAATAAATGTCCTCACTCTGCACAGATGAGTGCTTGGGGGCGTTTAAAAAAAAAATCCGGAGCGGCCTCAGAGAGCAGTGGGTTAGACGTAAAGGAGGGCGCAGCTCTCAGAAAGCTGCTGACTTTATGGTGAATCAGGGAGTATGATTTCTTTACGACCATCAAGTGGAACAAATAAAGTTAAGGGTGCCCTCTGAGGTCTGATTGTCCTAGCCGAGAAGTGATCCCCAACCCTCCTCTCTCGCCCCACCACATCAGAAAGGAGATGATTGTGTATTCCCCCTTTACGCCGACCGCCCGGAGGATTATTTTTTTTTTGCCTGTTTATTGAGCTCCCGCATCTTTTTAAAGACTATTCTCTTTTTGTTGTCTCCTCAAGTGACTGGGTAGCTACTTAGAATGGCACTGCTTTTCAGCTGGAGGTGCATATTCTCCAGATAATACGATTTGCCTCTAATTGTGTGCCGTCCTTTGCATCGGCGCTCAATTTGTTGATAAATTGGATTCATGCAGATCGAGCGAGCATGATTTAATCACCAGGGAAAATAACTTCCTCTGAAGCTCTTATGCCGTCTTACAGTCTTGTGTGTTTATCTCATTAAAAGTAAAAAAAAAAAAAAAAAAAAAAAAAAAAAAGGTTCAATGTTGATTGCTGAAAAAGAAATAGCATTTTAGTAGGCGAAAAAAACAAGGGGGTGACCGTCTGTTGGATATGTGGCAGGCTGTAGTCGTGCACTGAGAAATGGCTGCTGACCCTCACATGTAGGTCAGAAATTATTTTTGTTCGCTGTGTCATTACGAGCACCGAAGTGAAAAGTCCAGCAGACAGACGGGGCTGTGTTGTCTTAATCAATAGCTCTGTGGTCTCTTTTTGTTGCCTCCTTGTCGAGCAGAGGTCAGCTGTCAAAAGATCCTGTGATCATATTTACTTGATTGTATTTCCTCCTTAATGTTCAGCCCACAAAACCCCGTGACCGCAGCTGGAAAAGGTCATCTCTGGTAACAACACGGCCCTTTGTGACCACTGATGACTTGACCCACTGAAAGTTGTCCTTTGTATGAAAAGTTTTCAAAAAACATTTAGCATTTAAAAGCAGTATATAAACAATTAAGAGTTTATAGCACACAAAAACTCACTATATTGGAGCTGTAAGCAGAGATAAGGACATTTGTACGTGCTCATTATTCAACTGCATCGCCCTACTATTTAAAGACAGCTCATTAAATGTAGGATTATCTCGGTTTCACTAGCGGGTTTTTGTCCGTCTACCAGTAATATTATAAATAAATAAAATATAATGACTTTATCCACAATGTGACACATCTTAATAAGTGATTTAAAGGTATTTTTCACCAATAGAACTCCACGAGAGTCCAAAGAGAGGCAGAAAGGAGAGGAGACGGCCAACTGAGTGTTAATTTCCTGTTTCTGTGTCATGTGGATTTCTCCGCTGCCCCGCCCCCTTTAGGAGACCAGCAGAAGCTCCTGAGTCGATTAGCTCCAATGGGAGAAGTGAACACAGATTATGACTGATTGTTTTGCTCCATACTCATCCAAGTAGAGCAGTTGGAAAGTAGTTGGACCCATTTTTCACAAGCCAAAATATCTCACGAACACTAAAATGTCATTTTTCAAACACACAAAATAGAAAAAATTGACGTTGTTCGAGACCTTTCTCTGTCTCAGCAACACACTCACGAGATCTGGCAAATGTAGCTTCAGCTTAAGTTCAGTCATACTCTTGCAAGCCCGTATTTATTTCTCATACATCTGCCAATCACTTCTCACTCATGCTCACTCATTATTTACTTGCTGTCATTATTCGGGGCGTCAATCAGAGCCAGCTGTCGAGATCAGCTGGTCTCCTCCATCCAATAAGCACAACGAAACAATTACATGGTTTGCCTTCTCATCTTGCTGCTGTCTCTTTTAAATATGACCATCTCTCTACCTTCAGTTCATTCATGTTGCTGTTACGCAACCCCTCCACCTCCCCATCTCCACCCAGTCTTTACAGATCCATCAGCTTCATCAACTCATCCTTCTATCAGCCTCCACCACCAGGTCTGGACTCCACGGGGATCTATCTTGTTGCAGACGGCCCTCAATTACAAATCTCCCTGTAGAGTCCAAGCGCCAAAGACTCTGAGACTTCATCATCTGTTAACAATAAACAATTATCCTTTCTTTATTCAACTGGTCTCTCTTCATTGCACTAACGTTAATGATTATTTGTTGCACATGTCTATAAACATATAAAAAAACAAAACATCATAAAAGGCCCTTTTTATCTTCTTATAACTACATTTTGTTACTTTATGAACTATTTATAAGTGTTAAGATACTTTTAGTTATTTGAAATTGTGAATTTTATACTTCAGTGTTAACTGATAAACCTGTGCGGACGGATTTTGAAGCATTTTCTAAACTGTTGGGAGGTTTGTTCGTTTTTATCCTTTGTTGTGAACTCGTGTTAAATTACACTTGGATACCTTCAGTCTTGTGGTTCGGTCATCTTTTCTATGGCAACAGCGGCTCATGTACACGCTGCAGTCGGTAGCTCCTATGACTGTCGCTACGTTTTTGTCTTTATACTTTTTTGTGTGTGTGTGTGTTTATCACTAATGGCATATGACGAAATACATTCATCAGCATCTGAAAAAGGAAGCGTGCAGCGGACTTTGTAACGATCACCGGCCACGGCCGACCAACCGCCACTAAACTGCCCACGGTGAGGAGAGGGAAGCTAAGCTAACCCAGCTAGGACCTGAGGCTACTCCACTACCCAGCATGCTCCTGGCTGTCTGATCGCAGAGAAACAAGACGGATGGAAGCAGGAGCGGGAGGTCGGTGACTGTTGAGCCCACGTCTTCACAGAGGCCTTGCTTCCAGCGTTCATCCCGGATCAAGCTGCACTTGACGGGCGGACAGCGGGACAGAGCGCCGGGCTCCGGTTGGACGAGAAGAGCAGGACTCTGCGTTTGAGCTCCAGGCATCGCGATGTAAACACAGTTAAAGTTCATGCACAATGTTTTCCTCATGTTGAGTTTTTAATGTGAAGATGTCGGCCTTATTATCTTCCCTGATAATTGTTTTGGTTGCTGCTGTGTTACATTCCCTGTGATGCAAATTATAAAAAATGCGCTACAGGAATGTACTACTGTCTTTGTTTTGTTTTATTTTTTATGTGTTTGTTGTGTTACAAATGGTTTAAAACTGCATCCCTGTGTTGCATTATGACAATAAATTATGCTTGAATCCTTGAATGTCTTTCCAATTTGAATGCAATATGACCCCTTTAACTTTCAGAGCATTTTTCCATATTAAGATATTCAGTACAATCTCAAAATATGCAAGATGAACTGCATACATAGAGATTTTAAAAAAGGTGACCAGCATGTAGCCACATGATTCGATTCATTTGGATTTCTCCTTCAACATGCAGCTCTCCAGAGTTTTGAGCCCCTTTCCTCTCAAAAGACACCATCTGGGTGAAATCTGAGTTTTCAAGTGATGTTCTGACAGGCACCTCTGAAAGGTTGTCATTTTCACAAAGTGGTGCAGGACAGTTTGATGTGAAGCCACTGTCACACTTAGTGCGGAGAACCTGCTTTTAATTTAAATAATAACGATGGCATTCTTTGAAAAGTGGATGCAGCAAATTGCTCATTTTTTAATCCTTTTAGACCTCAGAGCTGCCTTTGACACCGTTGATCATCCAATTTAAAATTGAACGCCGTAAGCACTGGGTGTTATTACCTGCCCTGCGCTTGACTGATTCATCTCCCTCCACTCAAACAGAAACTTTTATTTCACCGGTGAAATCTCATCTTTCTCTTGAGCAAACATCAATGTGGAGTTCCTCAGGGCGCAATTTCTGAGCCAACCCATTTTACACATATAGCTCCCCCTGAGCCACGTCGTTTGTAAACAAAATGCTTAATTCTGTCGATATGGCGATGATTTGGAGCTATACTCTCTGTTAAATCCTAATGTATCATTAGGATCCATTAACAGCCTTGTTACACTAAATCAACTGCCCTTTGTTGATCCCCTGACTGCTCCTCTGACGCCATTACGAGGTTCACATTTATGGTTGTGAGTGAAATGTTGCGATAACAACTGGGTGGCTTGCTATGAAATTTATTACAGGCGTTCATGCCCCCCTTAGGATGAATTGTAAAAATGTAGCTGATGCCCTGACGTTTCATCATCATCATCGTCATCATCGTCATCGTCGTCATCGTCATCATCGTCATCATCATCGTCATCGTCATCATCATCGTCATCATCATCGTCATCATCAGATAAAAAATGGCATTTGATTGATTTGTTTATAACCGAATATCTGCAAAACCAATGACATTCTCATTAACCTCAGTTATTCTTTGTGTTAATGCCGTACTGTATCCATAGCAATAGAAACTCAGAAAGTGCAACGGATGGGTAATTCAAGTCAGAATTTGAATTATCTATTTATCTATTATCTACTTCTGACTTGCAACGGATTGCATCTTAGGTGCTGATTCACAAATGTTATGATGCTCACACGCTAAATGAAGACAGTTCAGCATTCTACCTGCTGAACATCAGCATGTTAGCGTCGTCGCTGTGAGCATGTTCCCACGATGTCGTTATCATTTAGCACAAAGCACCACTGTGCCTCGGTACACCCTCACAGAGCTGCTGATACCACCGCAGACTAATTTTGAAACAACAAATTCAAAATAGTTCAGATTTAATCTTACCAGAAGAACCTTTTAGTAGCTGATCACAGCCTCCAGACGGTCTGACGTCTGCTGTAGCTAAATTTAGGATAGACCGAGGTCTTGTCCACATTTGAACTGATTTAAAATCTTATGCCTTCTATTTAAAATCACAGAAAATTAATCTTTTCAAAAAGCCTCTCCAAAGTGGACGAACATAAAAACACTAGTCGTATTGTAGCGTCAACAGGGAAACATTTCTTTGCACGTTATCTGGTGTATGTAACTTTTAGAGTATTCAGGGTTAACTCTTTTGTTGAACAAACTCCAAAAAGAAACGTTTTACTGAAAAGATCATTTAATGTAATTACGTATTCTCGTCATGAAGGATGTTTTGATTGTTATTTTCAGCAGCAGCGTTTTCAATGACATGACATATTAATACTTCCCTCATTTAGTAAGACAATGCAGAACTTGCTATGCCTCTTGCAGAGGATGTTTTGACAGCCATCAGACGTTATGCGTAGAGGGAGCCTCACATATACTGTCAGTGTTTAAACAGGCTGCTAGCTTGTCAGTAATTGGCTAAAATCAATTAATGATAAATTAATTTTAGGCACCAGTAGTTCCTTTGTCTTTTACCAAATTAAAAAAACTCACATTATCAGTTAATGGCAAATATATAAGATAATTAAAAACAAATCTGGAGAACATTCATGAATATTTAGAGACGTAACAACCATCATGACCTCTATATGTTGTTTGGTAGAGGTTTACTACTATACCTCTATATAAGGTAACTCCATCCAGCTTGTGTGTGCTCCACTTTTAGAGTTCATTTTACTATTTCACAGTCACATTCTGCTCTGAGCAACACATTAACAGCAGGGTAGGTCTGTACCGACTGCGTGTTTACCAGCCGTTTGGGTCCAATCACCACTGTGGCTGTGTTCATTCACATCCAGATTAGGAGGAGAAATTACAAAACAGAATGCAGTGGACTTTTAAGGACAAATAATCATCATGGAAATGGGATTTACTTTCTAATTGTACAGCTGAGTCATGTATTCAAATTGATTTTCTCATTGTTTACCTGTTGTGGGACGCACTTTGCATCTTAATGTACTTTTTCTTCCTCTTTCTTTTTTTTTTTTTTTTTTATTTTTTTTTACAATCCATTACATATCCTGAATATAGAAAATGTTACAGGGCGCTTTTCATGACATCCACCGACGAGGCTATTATCACACAGGAGGGAGACAAGATAAAGAGCGGCAGATGAGTTGAAGAAGGATTAACGAGACAATAATTAGACATGGATTGTGCAAAAAAAAAAAAAAAAAAAAGAAGAGGGCTGCAGTTACTGTTAATACGAGAGACATTGCTGTACGTTCACGGCATGTTATTTTGATCACTGATTATCACTGAGCAGCGCTGGCGGTGCACAGTGGTGTGAGCGTACAAGTGTGAGATGATCCCTGAGAGGCCAGCAGACCGAGCCAGTGACCTAATTATGATGAATCAGAGCTGGGAAACGCTGTCTAGCCACCAGCCGTTTCTAAGTGCTTTTACACTCCACAGCAACAGCATGAACAGCAAAAACACAATGGCGATGCTCCGAGCTCCACAGAGGGGCAGTTGGTATGTTGCCCAACATATATTTTTGTTGTCTGAGCTGGAAATAAAAAAAAAAGGCACAAGGCACGATCGAATATTAAAAGGAGAGAGGATATTTTGTGTGGCTTTTTTTTTCTTTTTTTTTTTTAAAAGGACCACTTCGACATTTTGGGAACCTGCTTCTTGTCGAGCGTTAGATGAGAAGATTGCTACCACTCTCAGACGAAGAGTGATATCACTCTTCTCATAACTTAATGGGATAGTTTGGGCCTTTTGAAGTGGGGTTGTATGAGGTTCTTATCCACAGTCAGTATTACCTAAGGGAGATGACAGTTGACATGCCCCCAGTTTGGAGAAGCAGAGCGGCACAGCGGCAAAGTAACGTACTTCTGTGGACGGGGACGTCAGTGAAATGTATTTTAGCCACCTAAAACAAAGGTCGACCAAAAGAATATATATATAATATATAAAGTGTATGCTTTAAACTAGAATATTTTCGTTTACATTGCCATGAGAGGAACAGAAGCCGTTGTATCCATCTATTCTCTCACCAAAGAAACCACTCTATTGAAAATAAAACAGCAATTTTACCTCGCAGAACACAGAAATTGCTGATCTACCGCTGCCTTGAAAGGTTAGTGTGTTTGTGTTATTGTGTGACACAATAAGCAACAAAAATTACAGTTTTTTTTCAATGGCGTCTGGTAGCTTTCGGCGAGAGCGTAGATAATGGCTTCAGTACATTGCTCCGCTGCGTTGCTGGCACTTGTGTTTCTCCAAACTGGAGACGTGTCCACCGCCGTCTACAGCAGGTAATAACACCGACTTTGAATAAGTACTTCATACAACCCCACTTCAAAAGACCCGAACTCTTCCTTTAACATCTAATGCCGTACTACTCCTCCAAGAAAAAAAAAAAAAAAAAAAACCCTAACTGGATCTAAATTGTGCCGAGCTTGTCATTGAAATATGCGTATCCCTGTTGAGTCCCAGGTACCGACATCAAAGAGCAGCTGTTCGGGGACACACACATACCGCGTGACCTCTCTTAACATATGGGTAAATAGTGAAACAGAATACTCTGGGGGTTTGAGAAAGGCTCGCCCTGTAGTTTGGCATGACATTGGGCCTCCGAGTGGTATTAGGCGCTCTCCACAACACATTCAAGACTTGAATATGTTGCTTTGAGGGATTTTGGGGATTTCTTAGATGGATGTGTTAAGCCAAAACCATGACGTGGTATGAAATCGGACGACAATATCCACTGAGACACGTACTGAGCCAGTGGCAGCGAGGGCATCTTTTGAGATTTTTTTTTTTTTCTCCCTTCTGTCTCGTGGTTATCTGATCATCAGCCGAGGGAAAAGGTGAGTATGGAGCACAAACAAAAGGTGCTTGAATAAACTAGCTCCCGGCCACATTATTCAGACTCTGGGTATTGTACTCTGCTGACAAGCCTCAACAGGACGTGCACCTCCAGAGAAGCTTCTCCGGGGATTGGTAAGACTTCTTTGCTTGACTCAGCGGATTAAAAAGAAAAAAAGTTATGTAGATAATCTGTGTCTCTGCTGCTGCATGCTGCATATAAATAACACATCACAAGTGTTGTACTACATGAAATGTCACAACTAGAAAAATAGAAACACCTGCAAGATGTTATGCAATACAGTAGCAGCCCTGCAGGAAATATTACCACATATTTTGTTCAGACCCCATAAATTGATCTTTGTTTTAACGCAGTTCTTTGGTACTTTAAGAGGCTGTACTTTATGTTATTTTGGACTACATTGTATTTAAAAGGGGTTTACAATATTGTGTCCACTTCATTGTAGGAGCAAAGACACAGTACAATGCAATGCAATTTATACAACAGAAACGAAAACTACAACTCAGAGATGAACGAGTTGAATCAACACCATTGACACCATGTAAACAGCAATTACAAATTAATTAAAGTTTCACAAGAGTAGCAATTATCACAGAAATGTTGGATTATATCATATATTATATTAGATTATTATTATATTACAATATTGAATACAGGCATTTGTATTTTTCTCATTACTCATTGTATTCTATATTTAGCATAATATAATACACTAATTGAAAAATGTGAAAGGGAACTTTTTTAATATGTTAAAATGGCCTTTTATACATTTTTTTGTATCTGTTCTTTAAATCAGTGGTCTCCAACCAAAGTAGCTTGTGTACTTTTAAAACAAAGCTTTGTTTTTTTGGGACCCCTCGTCACACGTTGCATATGTCAGCAGGTTGTTACCAGTTATTCAAAACTGACCTGAGGAGGTAAAATCATGCAGTAATTCCCCCGACATAGCATACCCTGCTTTATCGTCTAATTTACTATAAACTAAACCATACTTTACTAAATGAACATCATGCTGTATTGAAGAAGACGTGAAACTCGCGGTTGAGACGATAAACTCATGTTTACAATGTTTACTGAGGGAATAAATCAAGTGAGAAGTAGAGTCATTTTCTCGTAGACTTCTACACAACCTGACTCAACCATAGGAAGCGCCTCCTGGTGGCCTTTAGAAAGAATGCAAGTTTAAGGCCCTTTGCGTTGGCTTCAGACCCGGAGGTTGCCGCCTTTTCCCAAAAGACGAACCCAATAATTTAGGACCACTATGTAAACACCTCGCCTCAATTTTGTACATGAGAAAACTGATTCCCACAAGTTTCTTTTTGGACTATATTTATAGTTACCAAAGGATGGATCCCCTGATTGTGTTGACCCCTTCACCTCGCCTCCTGTCAAAACTTCCACATGTACATGTCCCGCTAAATGATGACCGTGATCTTTTAGTACTTTATGTTATCAGTTTGATTAGCCAAAAAGGCTTTGAAGAGTCTGTACCAGGGCCAACGTTACAAAAAGTTTATCACGCAATAAATCATTTTGGGAATCCTTTATAGTTGTTTTTATCTAAAGAAGGCAGTGTGTGAAGTGTCTTAATTGCCTGAGAAAGATTTTATGAGCTACTTTCACTTAAACAGATTATCATTTTGTGTAAGATCTGAAAAAGTAACTGTAGTCGTAGTGCGATAGTTTTAATGCTCTTTCTCACAAAATAATGAATCCAGTCTGACGGCACACTTCGATACAATATGCCCAATATGAAATACCATCTGCATACAGAACCAAAATGTCTGAACTTCATCAGTCATTTAAAGAAAAGTTTTTTGGCTCGAATTTGTATTTTTCTGCTATGACTGGAACAGAATAGACACAGAAATGTTTACAACAGTATCCAACAAAACTGTCCACAGTGAAGTGAAAACTCCTCCGGGACCGCTGGATTGTATTTATGTTGAACAGAACTTATTGCTATTTTCCTGTTTTTCAAGAGGAGTCGGAAATATTTCAGCACTCTAGGATTTCTAACATAACCCACCAGGCAGCTGAATACTTGTACGGAGTGATATTTTGCAATTATGAGTCTTATAAACACTGCATCAATATTACAATCCCCCTCCGAGAAACAGATTGTTTGTCTTTCCAAGCTAGTAGTCACAGTCTTCCCTGCCATAAATATCCTCTGTCAATGGTGCATTCCTCTGCCTTCACCACAGCCTTTGAGTATTTTCGGAGATTGTCTGGTCTGCACCGATGCTTTCATTCCAGTGGACTGATCACAGGAGACCTGATCCAGCTGTGTCATGAGCCGCAGAGAAAGCCACGGCTGATAAGAGACCAACAAGACACTCAGTGATGTGGGATGAGGCGTGACTTTAAAGGCAACAAGCAACATTTGGATTGTATTAGGAAACCATGCTAGTGATATATTAACACTAATTTAGGCCTCCGTGATTGCAGTGACAGTCCAAAAAATAAAAAAAATAAAAAACTGGCTTGAGATCACTGACGATAGCATCGATATGAGACATGCCACCGAGCACGGGAATGGATATGAATCGAGGGCCTGCGGGGGGAAAGACACGTCATCGTCCCACAACAGCAGTGTTAGTTGCCACAGACAGCTGGAATGTTCCACTGGGATGACAGAGGGTGTGTCCAATCACACAGCAACATCCCCCCACCTCTCTCAACACCACCCTTCCCCATCAACATGCCTCCTGGTTGAACCCCCCCCCCACCCCTCTCCAGCTCTAATCCCCTCGGTCCGTGCTAACCGGTCACTCGAGACAAATGGCGAGGCTCTGCCTAGCAGTGAAGACGCAGCAGGTGCTGTGCTGTCAAAAGCCACTTCACACCTCCTCTCTCGCTCTCTCTCTCACACCACCACCACTATCAACCCCCCCCCCCATGAGCCCCGGCCACCCTCTCTGTGGGAGGCAAGAAGGGACTCTCCAGGGTGTGCTTTGTTATCAGCATGCTCCAGCTTTGAAGTGAGCTGGGCCAGAATCTGGACTGTGTTTACTTGAAGGCATCCCCCTTGTTGTGTGTGTCAGTCCGGGGTAATTGCAGCTCAGCAAGTAGCCCTGACCGTGATGACACAGTGGGGTAGGTGTGGAGAGCAGGGCCCGGAGTACATCAGCGTCTTGGCCTGCTCTTACTCACTAGGATGTGGTGTAGACGAGGGAGCTCCCAAGGGGGCTCTGCTTGCACGGGCATGATTTGTTAAAAGAGGCGACGACCATGGCCAATAATGTCCTATAATTGCATTGTTATCATGAAGTACAGGCCTGTTGTGCTTTTTTCTCAGTGGGGCGTCACATCAAAGACTTGTTAAGCAAAGCAATACAGTTGGAAGTACAATTTGTGTTGCATAATTCAAAGGGACTGTACGCTTGAGATGTTATTTTGCCATATTAATGTATGGAAATGCATTTTCTAGTCATCCTGGTTTAAGAGTTTGAGGTGAAGTTTGCGAAAGTCATTAGTTCTTTAAGATGTGACTTGAAGAACTAGTTTTGGGACATAAGCTCATTTTCTTTCTTGCCAAAAGTTGAAGGAGAAGAGACCGAAATCTCTCCCTTGTTTGCATGATAAATATAAAGACACAGCTGGTTAGCTTAGCTTAGCATAAAGACTGGAAACAGAGGGAAACAGCTAGCCTCGTCTACCATCATCTCAAAAGCTTCCTGTTAATATGTTATATATCGTTTGCTTTACAAATACTTTTTGGGCGCAATGGCGTCACGTGACGGACCCGAAGTTGTAATTCTACAAGTTTTCTTCTTGGGGGTTTGGTGCTGTCACAATAACAACTATCAATCAAATATCAGATGACAATGGCAAACAAATAAATGTCTGTTATAATCTCATTGATGGGGCTATCTCTATTTCTTGGAGGAAACCAACAACGTCTGTTTCTACAGTCAGACTTTCCATATAGCCCCAAACCTGGAAGACATAAAAGATGTAAATTATTTTTACAGAAAAAATAAATATTTCTTTTAGAACATTTTTTACATACCTACATTTTTCAAAAAGGCAAAATGAGGGTTAGGGTTAGGTCTTTTCGTGGGATTTGTTGACAATAATAAAACATAGAATCACCATGTACACAGTACAGTGTAGTTTCATAATGTGTCTATCATATTTGGATAGAGCCATGTCACTGATTTCCAGTTGTCCATGAGAAATTTAAAACCTGGAAATGAATAGAGAATTTGTTGCTTGTTTTGCTCAGCTGTACTTTTAATAAAGGACCCCAAAAATAGGTCAAATCTAATCTGCGTCATAACAACAACAAAAAAACTGGTCATAAATTGCAGAAGTTTACAGGTGAACGTTTCGTAATGAGATTTCCCTTCCCTTCAGCCTGCTCAGTAGCCAAAACAAACTGCATGAAAAAAAGGAAACCAGTATGTATATTTACCCGGTCTAAATGTCAAAACACATGACATTGGTTTTGTTGCAATCTTGTTTCTCCGGCTCCAAACACGTTGATGATGTCACTGTCAGCATGAAGTCAAAGGTCAGACTCCACATAACGCTGCTGAAGCTTTTTAGAGAGACGGCGTCGCAGATACCGGTGCATGGACTTTGTAACGTGGAACTAAATAGCCGCTGGAGAACAGTGCATTGCAAAAGGCCAGATATTCCCCCTGCAGGCTTGCTGCGGTTGTCAGAAAGGATGCTTAAGCTCTCTGTCAGAGTAATACCATGAAAAATAAGTCTTGCATCATGCGTAATATCCAGTGAGGTGTATTTTATAACCGTGCGCCTCACTTGAGCGTATTAAAGAGTGACACGTATGAAATCCTGTGATCTTTGTGCTGACTGGAGACTCATTATTTCACAGAGGCACATCTAAAATAAATCTAATCTAATCTAGGATATTTATCTTGTCACTCTCTCTTTTAACTTGCTACAATTAATTTGATCCAGATTTAATAGATGTTCTCACTTGTGAAAGAGTTATCGCTTTGAACAGCGCCAGAGCTAATTTGAAAAAATGTAAATCAATTCTCTTTAATGAATTAAAGCCTTCTTTTTTTTTTAAAAAAAAAACAAACAAAAGCATGAATTCCCACACAGACCAAGGTGACGAACCACATATGGCAGAGAGTTAATGTGACAGTGAAAGCTTTTTCAAAGCAAGTACACACACAGATTAGGGAGGATCTACAAAGCCTATTGCAATCTGATAAGACTTCTGGTGTTTTCATTGGTGGGTGTCTCTGCTTTTATCTTCTATAACCGCTGAGCTTCTCTTATCATGTGCAGCACAGTTTGGAATTCCAGCCTCTGATAATTGTCTCGTAATCTTCGGTTACCAGAGCAAAGAGTTAAACTAATGTGGACTATTAACAGTAAAACAGACTGCTTTAACAAACTGTAAGTAATGGTTAATGGGTCTTTCTAGTGGAACACCTTGAAAGCTTGGGTAGTTACCATCGGAAATAAATAGCAAGAGTATTTCAAATGTATCCAACCGAGAAACCCAGCCCAGTGTTGCCAACTCTTTTCCAATGAAAGAAGCTAGCAGCACTAGCTCCAAAAGTTTTAAACCTATAAGAAAGCCGACATCGCTGACAGCACCTAAAGCTCAATAATTAACATGTTAATTCTCCTTGACAATCGGTTGAAGCCTAGTGTAGAAACGACATGTTGTGGTTTTACGGGAGACGTGTTAATTGCTGAGCTTTTGAGTTGCTGGTATGCGGATTCTGCTGGTGACAAGCTGGCTGTTTACCCCCCGACCCCCTCACCCCACCCTTTTCCAGTCTTTATGCTAAATTAAACTGAGAGACGTGCAGGTGAAAAATGCATCTGATACGTTTGCATTTCCAGATGTGGGGGCCATTGTGATTTGCATTCATTCCATCAAACATCACAGCAGTGGCCGTTGTTGGTGGAGGTACACTTTTCTATTTTTATTATATTTGACTGTCATCCCTGTATCTGCCCCCGGCTGTGTATTGTTATGTTTTCATTTGATAAGAAAACCAATTAACAGAGTTTGAAGAACTACCATAATAAATTCAGTTTGAACTGATTTTTAATGACTCACTTCTGTAGAAAAATATTCTAAAGGTTTGTTAAGATTCATCTGAAAAATGAATCCACCGAATTGAAGCCTGGAGGAATACAACTTGAGGGTGAGGTAGCGCTCCTCTGCTCGATGCCAAGAGAAAGCAGAGGCAATGGTTGACCTTGTCCTTCTTTGCTGTTGGTCTGTGGGTTTGGGCCAGGGACAGGAACTCCCTGTACAGACACTGTGTCTGCGATTGCTGAAACTACTCCACAGTAGAACGCTTTGTTCACTGCCACCAAGGAAAACCTAGACAACAAAAACACACACTTTCTGGAAAAATGAACACTTGAGAAGGGTCGTTTTCTCCTCAAAACGTCTTGCTTGGGTTTCAGCGGTAAATGATATTCCCTTCAGAGGGGGAAAATCATGCAGCTTTGCAAAAATGCCTCGAGATAATACAAGACCTGTTGTTATCAAACCATTAATCTAAATTTACAAGTAGCGAAGGATTATGATGTCTTGCGTGGAAAAACAGAGCTCGTAATCACATTGTGATCCAAGAAGTAAGTTGTTAAACCGCTATTTTTAGATGGAAATCAGATAGATAATTTGATTTTCGCAGCTTATACATAAACATAACGATACATTTATTCAATTCTGGTATCTAAAGCGCAACAACTCTTGTTGATGTTTTGCCACAACATGCAAATACAAGATTAATGCTACAGCAACTTTGGTTCTGAGCAGCCCAAAGAGCTACTTGGCGACTGACATTTTTCATTCGCGACCAATCCAGCTGACCAAATATCACTGGCAAATAGTGTCACCTCAATCACGGTGGCCCCAAAACTGATAGGTTATCCAATTATGTGCGTTGATGCATTTCCTGTGAAGCTGGAACATTGCTTGTGACCTTTTTCTTGATAGAAATGAAATTCACTCCCTCAGGCCAAACAAAATCTCACAGCACTCCACCCATCGAGTGAGTCATGCTGGGATAGTCAAACAAGCCTACACGATGATGAATCTACAGACATTACTTTGCTCCTGGAGAGGATCTGTTTAGAAATCAGCCACCGTTCGATGTGTCCCATGGCCTCTCTTTCTCGCTCTCTGTATTGGACACGTCTGGTTTTTAAGAGAAGCGTCGTCGAGGGGAGGAAAGTCCTCAGCCGATCTTTGCTCGGCGTCTCAAAGCGGGTTATCTCTCCCTGCAGCAAGCTGCCACGCGCCTACTGCACCTGATTGTCTCATCGGCACATTCCAGGTGAGAGGGCCCGACATGCCGGGACAGGGCTCCCAGACAGTGATACACTTGTTCAGCAGCCGCAGGTGTAGCTGCCCTCTTTGCCTGCGCGCTCTCCCAGAGGTATTAGGCATCGCGGAGAAGCAAGAGTAATCTGAAGGCGAGGCGGGGTGGGGGGGAGAAAAAAAATCAATGACAAATGACTTGGCTTTTTTTTTTTTTTCATGAAGCACAGGAAGAAAAGAACAGCCATTTTTATGTGTGCTCATCTTATTGACCTATATTCCCCTCCATCATTCAAAGTAGACTCGGGAGGTAAAAATACAATAAAGTAAGAGACTGCCAACACCTGACTCAAGTCATTATAAAAGGGATTTTCTTTTTTCAATATCTACATTGATTCAGCTTCAGTCCCTCAACTGAGCCAAACATTGTAAGTGTACTCAGTCTGCAGTGGTCTGACAGTAGAGTGTAAGGACAGACATGTACAGGTGTTGGACAGAATAACAGCAATACCTTGTTATATGTATTTCAATGCCACAAAATGTCCATATTCCTCTTGTATCTTTTCACTCTGAATTCAGTATCCGTGGCAGTCGGATGACTGTAATAATAAGCCTGTGCAATTATTTTTAGTTCTGAATGTATTAGTGACGTTTGGAGCTGGTGCTGCTAGTTACTGTCACTGGAAAAGAGTTGGCAACACTGGGCTGGGATTTTAGGTTCAATAATTATTAGTTTCTAAGGATTAACAACTTTAGTTTCAAATAATGCAACCAAAATCAGAATTTAAACCTTTTTGTCTTACGGGATTTGTTTTTAACTCACTGACAGAGTATGCCTAACTGGCGAAATCAAAACAAATAAAAAGTCCATTGTGCTTTTTTCCAGGCTTATGAGACAATGTTAATCATCTTAAAACTTGAAAACAAATGAAAGCCATCCAAACAGCCCAGGGAAATGTGGACTTATTCTGTACACATGACATCTATTGGACTTCTGGTCATCCTGGGAGGGGGATTCCTCTGTTGATCTCCCTGAGGTTTCTTATTTTTGTACTTTCCCTATTAAAGAGTTTTTCCTTTGCCAATGCAATGGTCTAAGGACAGAGGACATTATATATATATATATATATACGGATGGTTTATTTTACAATGGAATAATCTGCATTTTGTTTTTCTTGATTAATTGTCTGGTCCAGAAAAAGTTTTCGCCCTTGTTATTTTGTCCACTACATATTAAGTGTAGAGAATACACTTGAAGCAGTTCCTCAATATGAATTTAATTCCCCACTCCAGAATAATGCTAATTTGCTTTAATACAAACTGTATCTCCATCACAACTCTCCTTCATTCATTCAGACACCCACTAATATGTTCCCCTTCTCTATGTATTCCTTGGTGGGTCTGTTCGACTGCCACTGAGGGGCGATCAGCCATTCAGGAGAGAGAGGAAACAGGAAACTGAAGCATTTTGATGATGTAATTGGCAGCAGATGCAGAGCATGATGGAGATAAGGGAGAAGGAATTCAAAATAATATCTGTTTGGGCATGCATCGGGGGTTATCATGAGCACATAGGAATCGTGTTTTGACTTTTGTCTCACTAATTCACCGATTCAAATGCTTTCGTTATACAGTGGTCTAAGCTATGGAAATCTGACATTTCAATGCAAACAACGATGGTGATACTGTGAAGGACTACTGTAGCATCTCTGAAAGAAGCCTTTAATAAAACATAGCTATCCCCACCTGATCAGAGAGCACACAGGGCCCGAACACAAGACAAATTGAATATGCTAATATGCAAGGCACATTGCGAGCTGCCTGTAAACAACATTATCAGCGCTACTCATTTTGTGTGCCATAATATCAGCTCGGAGGAGGATTTCAAATTCGCTGGGCAATTTTCCTAATGCTGCAAAAAAATGTAACTGTTACTCCAGGATAAAAGTTATTGAAAGTCATTGCAAAGAAAGCGAGCAAAGAAGGTGAAGTAGCCAGCTTTTCCTTGCCTTCCTTGTGGTCTGACAATAAGGCGGTGAGAACAACAAGGCAGGGCTTGGAAAGAGGATGCAGGGTGGGGGGGATGCAGGCTGGGACCTGCTTCAGCATTAAGTTATGCCTTTGTGAGGCAGAAGCACTTGCCTGTGGCAGGTGCAGGTAGCAGACGTGACGCTGCCGAGGTGTTTCTATTGAGAAGTACCCAACCTGCCGAGTTGTCAGGACAAGTCGGAGGACTCAGTCACCACCCTGCGCTGAAAGGCTACCCAGATCCGCATACTATGACTTGCACTTCTAAAGAAGGGATGGAGGAACTGGAAAATCCCAGGGCTCCAACATAAAATTATAGGATTGTTGTGATGCTTGTCATGGAGGCTAATGTGGAAGATAATACATCATAACAGCAATTACAATCCCCGGGATCTCTTTTATGTTCCACCCTAAAAAAAAAAGAAGCACTGAAAGAATTTACAGACTTTAAAATAAAGTCACATATCATTGACAGAGTGCTCAGCAGTTATATTTAAAACTGGAAAGGTTTTATTTTTTATGGGAGTGGACTAATCCTAAAGCTAGAGTATTAAAGGGTATAAAATAACTGGGGCACTTGTGAAGCTTTACATCAGAGGACTCTCATTTTCCACTGAAGACCTTCTCAGAAATGTGGCTGTATTTCACAATAATAATATCATCCTTTCTGTTCATTAAGCCCTCAGTGCATTCAGCCGTCTGCACCAGTGTGCGAGGATGAAATGTTTACACCACAGAGGCACCTGTAGCTGCCTACAGCACAGCAAATCACCAACAAATGTAGGCTTGCAAGTCTGGCCATGCCATGGGATTCCTGTCATCACAGTGCAACAGTAATCATCTGCACAGAAGGGTCCGAGTGATGGAAAAAAAAAAAAGCAAAAGAAAAGGTTCAGTGTGCAAAATGTGAAGAAGAATCTTCTGAAGGAGCCGTGACTCACCATGTGCCACACTCGCTCACAACATTTTCTTATTGTAGGAGTGGCGATGAAAGGCCCAGAGCAATCATTTTTCAGGTTCAAAGATTCCATGCAAACCTATTTCTGAGATATTTCAGAGAGAGAGAGAGAGAGAGAGAGAGAGAGAGAGAGAGAGAGAGAGCGTCCTCGTTATGGTGGTGTTTAACAAGAACTTGTCAATCCAGAGCTTGTTGCAGCATGTGTTAAAAAAATAAAAAAAAACCTGAGTGAGATGATATGAAAGATTTTTAGCCCTCATGCTGGTTTGGAAAATCAAAATCGCATCAATGCCCACCAACTTGGAGTCACAGGAATTTAAATACACCTCCTTAAGTCCTCTTTAAGCCTTCTAAGCCTGGAGCATTTATATCAGCAGGTAATTTCAGTGTGGACCAACACTACATGCTGCTTTATGCAATTTAGTTATTCTCACCAGCGAGTGGAGAAAATGTGACGATGTGAATCTCAAAACACAAAGTTTAGCCGCAATTACGTCCGCAGACACCTGAAGGAGTGGAGGATTTTTTTAACAATGGGGGCAGAGGAAGCAAGATGATCTGCCCTCCCTCCTCTGTTTGCTTTGCCTGAATGAATAGCAGATCCACCAGCATGGCAGTGTCAGAATAGATTAGCACCACGGTCCATCTCCCTGGCTTCAGAAAATAAAATCCTCTTAAAAGCATGGGCTGTCACTCAATCTCCTGAGACATGTACTTGCATGGAGCTCTATTGGGAAATATACCTGAGCAAATAGAGGAAGTTAAACCAAAAATGAGCTGCCAAAAAATAAAGTTATTTGCCAAGGTATATAGATCTGCACACCAATTTTCCCGTCAGATAGTAATTTGCATACTATTAAAGTTTTCAATGCATTCAAAGAATGATACATTATCGAGCTGCAGACAGGAATTATCTTATTCATATAAATGTACACGTCTTTTACATACTAGACTTGAAGAGGACAGGTTCAAGTGGCTCTTTTCTTAAAAGTATCTTCACATTGCCTTCAGCTATCTCTTATTCTATGATCACAGCCCACGGCTGAGAGTAAAAGACAGCTTTTCAAAACCCATTCAGAGTTTTCAATCCCTGTAACAAAGAAAACAACAGGAAGTTCCTCTGTGAAGAGCCCAAAGGCAAGAGGTTAAGAGTTCATTGCTCACAAAATCTCTAAAGTACTCTCCTTGCAAAACAAAAAGTATTTATTTATACAAACGGAGAAACATATTGTGTAATGACTTTACAAAAAGATGATGAGGGCACACAGCTGTTTAGCACAATTTGACTTAATAATGTCAAATATTGAAAAATACACAGTATGGCATATTTGTAAGTACATAGACCTATATCTGAATATGTGAATATATGAATTTTTTTTTTTTTTTCACATAAATAATAATATATATTGCAGAACATAGAAGGATCAATCATGTCATTGATGTTTATGGTAAATTGATTGTGTCATTGCTTGTGTTTTGTGCTGTTTTGTTTGTATTTTTTCCATTGAGTTTTGTGTATTTGTATAAAAGCCCATCTCTAGGATGAGGATTTCAAACTAGGCTATGAATGTTGAGGTATGTGGCACTGGTCCATGTTATATACCCATCCATAAAAATATAAAACACATAATAGATAAATTAATATCTGTATCCTGATCTCATTTCCTGTCTGATTCTATACTCTGGGCACCCACATGTTAAATAGATGGTAGTATACATACTATTCATACCAAACACAGAAACAATTTAACCAGCACATCTAAATGCGTCTTATTTGAGTGACATAATGTCGCCGTTACGCCGCTGCTGAAGTGTCTAAGTAAGTAACAGGTATTGACTGAGCCAATCGATGACCACCAGCTTGACTAAATAGCTTAAACTGACTGATAGAACGGGGTAATTATTGGAAAGTTGATTAGCACCAATCACGATTAGCGAAATGAATAACTATCCAAGTTTCGGAACATCTAGAGAGTCTAACATTAAAGACACAACCAAATAAATGACCATACATGGCTTGAGATTGCCCATACGTTATATGTTGGTCACGGAATGGGGCTTTAGCATTGGATTAGTAATAAGGTAACGTTAGCCCCTTTTTTTGTAGAGTGGAGTGGACACAGGCTCCATTTAGGAGGAAAGTTATTGGGCCTCATTGAAGAAACATGCGTTAGTTTACAGCCAACAGCTGTGTAGTTAGTTTAGCCCAACAACTGGAACCAGCTAGCCTGGCTCCGTACAAAGGTATTTCAAATACATTTGATAATGGAACATGGCATCGCTGAAAATTCGCACAGGACCCAGAAAGTTGTTGAGAAACTAAGAAGCTAATAAAACTGCTGCAAAAAAATCATAAGTGTACAAACAATGCGTACGTTCTTTGGACAAATTAAACAAACAAAGATGGAACAAGTTCATTAGTGAGCTTCAGAGGTGCTGGTAGGTGTTTTTTTGTTACTTTAACTGGACAGAGCCATGCAAGGTGGTTCCCCCGTTTCCAGTGTTTGTGCTAAGCTAACTGGCAGCTGACTGCAGCTTTACATTTAGCAGCGATAAGAGAGGCATCAATCTTCTCAGCAAGACCTCGAAAAAGCATCTCCCCAAATATTTAACTATTTCTTATCTATTTAAAGCATCAATACACCTTGGAGAATATCCAGTCTTATTTCTTAGCAGGTGAAGTTGATTTTCCGTTTCCACCCTTCAATAAAACCGGACAACCGCAACAAACAGTCCTTGTTTGGGAAAACCAATCCCACCCTTGTCCTTAAGCTATGATCTCTAAACACTAGCTCTGAAAGTATTTACTAAAACATTGGTGGCTCCTGGCTGCATGTTTTAACTTGTAATCGGTGCTCAGATTCACAGCTCGCAGCCCAGGAATGTAGAGCTTTTCTACTTGCTTGGGGTGATGCTGTCGCTCCCACTGTCAGTCTATCATTATGCCAGAGGTGATACAAACACACACATATACATGCATGCACGCACATGCACACATATGTAAATATGTGTACACAAATATTGCAAGGTATTGCATTGGTACGTCTTTGGCCTGCAAGATTCAGCCCAGTTTGAGCGCTAAAGAAAAAACATGATATTATGATGAACGAAGAAAATCAACATTCAAAAAGCCCTGGAAAGTGTTTTGAGCTGAAATAAATTATGGATGAGTATGGTTGTTGTGTCAACATTCATTCATACTTTCAGACCACACCAGAGGGTATTCATCTAAATGTTAGCAGACACAAAAATACTGCACACAATCCTACACACACAACACACACACATACAGAAGACGCATTAGGATGATGATCACACCTGTTCTCTGTATCTGAGAGGCTCCAGTGATCAATGAGACTATGAGATGAAAAGGAGAGGGGAGAGGATTCTTGTTACGGCACAGAAAGTGATCCCAATCAGTTTGAGGAGAGAGACACGCTGCTCTGCGGAAAATGTAGACTTTTACATCCTCGCCTTGAATGACAGCTTATCTTTTTTGGATTTTCGGGGAAAGAAACATTGCCTTCTCTCCAGCTCCTGTGAAAACTTTACACCACTGATCAAAAATAGCTTCATCCTCAGACAAAAAGGTGTGGACAGTGACCAAAGAAATATTTACATTGTGAGCATTTAAATGCACTTCTTTGGGAAATCTTCATAATGTGCGAGCGTGCGTTTGCACTGACATGATTGTTCTGACAGACTTTGAAGTCGCTGTAGGCACTAAGCTGACTGGACAACACTGCGTCTCCTTCCCGGACAGGTAATCCACTTTACAGGTCACCGTCCTCCGGATATGTCAGAGGGCAATCTGTATTGTCTCTGCTCTCTGTGCACTGTCATCATGAGGCGAGAGAAGATAGCAGCAGATTGGATGACGTCATTTAGTCCCAGTCTTGAAGAAAACACAGGAGGGTAAAACATGTGCAAGATTACTGTCTCGAAAGGAGACTGTGAATTATGTCTCATGTGGACACCTTTAAAAACAGTTCAAGACGCACATGTGTTTCGACTTTTGTTCAGTTTTTTATTTATTTAATTGCAAATTTGTCTGCATTTCGTGTCTTCTAATCACTTGTTTTGTCTTTTATTGTGAAGGATTTTGTGATATCCGTTTTTGAAATGTGCAAAATTATACTGCACTGTGTTTTTTTCCTCTATATATTGTAGTAGTAGTAGTAGTACGTGTATTTTAAACACCTGTGCATGTTTCATGAAGTTCTTCAGATTTGATGCCTTTTTCAAAATGTAATTGCTATTGATGTTAATCATACACCGGAAAAATACTGATTCAGGGTTGGTTGGGGTTTTTTTGTGGCGGGAAACAGTAGAAGACTATTTTGTGAGGAAAAGTCAAGAGCAAGAGAAAGTCAGCTTGTATGTTGTAGCATGTGTGAACCAGTAATATACTTTAGCTAGTAGCATACGTTAGCTAGTCGTATGTTGTAGCATGTGTGAGCCAGTAATACACTTTAGCTAGTAGGGTACGTTAGCTAGTCGTATGTTGTAGCATGTGTGAACCAGTAATACACTTTAGCTAGTAGTGTACGTTAGCTAGTCGTATGTTGTAGCATGTGTGAGCCAGTAATACACTTTAGCTATTAGGGTACGTTAGCTAGTCGTATGTTGTAGCATGTGTGAGCCAGTAATACACTTTAGCTAGTAGGGTAAGTTAGCTAGTCGTATGTTGTAGCATGTGTGAGCCAGTAATACACTTTAGCTAGTAGCGACCTCGAGCTCACTCGATACAGCATGCGCACCGTGCCGGCTGAGAACTTGGCCGTGGTCATCAAGCTGCTAAAGGCAATATGAGCCCTAAAAAATAATCTGTAAAAAAAAAAAAAATCACCAAGAAAACAAATAAGTATTATAACTATTCCTTTAACGAAAAATTAAGTGTACCAGCATGTTTGCACTATTTCTATGTGCGATGACTCATATTTGTAACATAAATGCGTATTTGCATGTGCTATAAAATAAAACCTGCAATACAGAAGTGGCTCTCATTGGATCCTTGCATGCGGTAATAGGAAATTATGGATTTATCCCGTGGTTCACTCTGGCTGCAAAGACCTGCATAGATCACCACCTGCCACTCAAATGTAAAACACCTGCTTCCTCCGCAGCTTTCACGGCCAGCTGGCTCACTGCAGAAAACCCTAAAATAGCCATAAAAAATTCTAACTCACCCCAGAACCATATCTTTCCCACATCTGAGTTTAAACATTTAATCCCATAAACGTTCACACGAATATATCATAGCTCCTGTATATACCCCACTTTTCTAAGATTTATCTCCCTCTCTTTTAACCATGCTCTTTTTTTTGCCCACTCTTCCAGCTCACCAGGGGTTGCATGAGCTATAAGAGGAACTTTCCTGAACTCCCATCAAACATAATCAAATAGAACATGTTCCCAATAATAATACCCACTCCCTGCAACTACTCGGTAACCCTTTTCCCTCTTTCCTTTTCTTTAATTGAAACATTAATCAAACAGACTCGCTAGTTTGACCGTGTGGCGCTCAATATTCCCAGGTAATAAAGAGGAGGACTGGTGATCACAGGCGGACATATGTATGATTTAGATGGCGGACTGATGCTCCTGCTTGGTGGGAACATACAGGAAGGAGGATCCACTCCACCTGCAGGTTTCCACCAGACATAACAGAGTGCATCTCCAGCCGGCATAACTCTGCTCAGCATGCTCTGCTGAATCCTTTCGACTTGACTTGATAACAAGCGTATTGGGCTGCTCTTGTCCTGCTCACTCTGCCTCGCTGCTTTTCTCATTGTAATTCACTGCCGTTTTGCAACACTTTTGACCCGCTCTGTTGCATACAATCCTGCCTGATGCCTGTGGTTCATTTGTCCACTTTCCACATCTTCACATGACATACAGGCAGAGAGCGTGTGATTCTTATGCCCTTTTTCTTTTTTTTTTTAACCTCGATACAGACAGTAGCTTTTTTGTTTGATTAGTTTATTTCATCTGTGGTGGAAGAAGTACCGAGATTTTAAGTAAAAGTAGCAATACCTCAATGTAAATGTACTCCATCACAAGGAAATGCATCCATGATTTTACTTCAGTAGAGGCACAGAAGTATTAATAGCTCAATACACTAAAGCATCACATGTGCTAATTTGCCAGCAGAATGACCTTCACCAGAGTCTTATATATGACATCATTGGCAGCGGTGTACATTTACTCTAGTACTGTAATTAAGATTTTTTTTTTTTGTATTTCCATTTGATGCCATGTTATACTTCTACTGCACTACATTTCAGAAGGAAACATTGCACTTTGTACCACTACATTTATTTGACAGCTAGTGCTACGAGTTGCATTAAAAGGTCACATATTACGTTCATTTCCAGGTTCATACTTTTTTTGGGAGGGTTTCTATTATAACGTGTTTAAATGATTTAATGTTAATAGAAAACCTCTTTATTTTTCTCACAACGATGGTCTTATTACACCTTATTACACCTCTGTCTGAAAGCCTCAGTTGTAGTGCGTTTCAACAGAATTGTGTTGCTAGGCAACAACTCAGATCCATGTTTACTTCCTGCCCTGATGTCATTCACATACACTGCAACCAAAAATAAATATTTACGTTTAAAACTGGGAAATTGTCTAATATCACAACTGTACTGAAATCCTGACATCAAGTTTCTGAATACTTGTAATACGTGTATTTCTCTCCATTGATTGATTATTTCATTCACTTTCACATTATTTAAATAGCACTTAGACCTGCTTTATAATAAAAAATAAAGACAAATATGGGACATTTAGGATTGTACAAACGTATGCTGATATCATAAAATATAATGCTTTGTTATAGATTAAGCTACTCAACGATTTATTAAGTTAGAGCTGAGACAATTAGTCACTTTATCAATAAGTAAATGGGCAGAAAAATAACATGCAACTAATTTAGTAATTGACTGATCATTCAAGTCAGGTCAGAATAAAACTACTCTTAACATCTCTCTACTGTTGGGTATCGAGAATAAATTAGATCCGTACAAAGTGATCTGATATTTTGTATATAAAATGTTCATCTTCTAAGTAACCAGTACAGCTGTCAGATATATGTGTAGTAAAAAAGTACATCGTTATTTTTTTTTGCTAGAATGAAGTGGGATAGATGTTTTAAGTTGCATTAAATTGAAATAAAGAATATTACTATTCATCAGTGCATTATTCGAGTAAAACATTTATAGTAACACTGTACTTTATCTCCAGTATTCTAAAACCAGGATCAAAGTAATGCTCTGCATGCTGTGTTGCAAATAACTGTACTCTGAGTTGAACTAGTATTTAATGGAGGAATTGGAGGAATAAATCCTTTCAGTCTGTTTCACAGTCAAAATCCTGGATGCTGCGCGTCAAACAAAGCTGCTGCAGCTTGTCCAATCCGAATGACGCAAACCCACCGAGTGGAGGATTTCCAGCAGAACGTCAGACCAGCTTCAAACTTGAACCGACTGGATGAATTTCAGCAATTGTTTACAGACTGGTGTCGTTTAAGTCCAAGCCCTGTGGTGACGCATTGACTGTTGAAAATGGACTGTTTGCTGAAGGAGAAAAAAAAAAAAAAAAAAGGCAGTAAGTTCAACAAAAAACAAAATTAAAACGCACCAATGCCAGCATTAAACCTCTTTGATCAGACCGTATGTGCATAATTGCTGTAATGAGGCTCTTTTAGCTCACTAAACCGTGGTTAAAAAAAATGAATTGAACTTATTACAGTAACTTAAAGCAGGCCCTTTTTCCAGAGCCACATAGTTGGAAGCAAGTAAAATGCCAAAGGGACATTTGGCATTTTAATCTCGACTTGTTGGGGCATAGGTGTTTATCATATCGCCTATAGCAAACTGAATAGCTTTCCAGACAGACCTGCAGGGCGTAGGAGTGTCACGGCGGTTGTTGCACCTGATGAAATAAGGGCCTGTTGCCACCAGCTGGAGCAGAGCAGCAGTGCATCATCACCTGCAGGGAAAACCTGAACCCCAAATAGACAGGTGTGTTCATTCACTCTAATGAGCACGTGTTGTATGTACACACACACACAGAGAGAGAGAGAGATATTTGACTGGTCA
This sequence comes from Ophiodon elongatus, assembly GCA_016806645.1. NCBI lineage: Eukaryota > Metazoa > Chordata > Actinopteri > Perciformes > Hexagrammidae > Ophiodon > Ophiodon elongatus. Next base: position 744,457 of record JACSYO010001668.1, on the reverse strand, counting down.
TGCCGGCGTGTTGATGAGAAGAAAAAAAAAAAAAGGTGAAATTAATGTGGGAATCTTGTCTGAAGTCTGCAGAGGTTGCTTATTAAAGACAAAAACACGCATTTTAATTAAGAGCCATCGCCCCACAACCAGGGCTGTGATGTGTTTAGTGACTCTGTGTGATGCTGATGAGCATGGCAGTATACTGATGACATTTCACATGGAACCTGACAGATCTTTCCCCACGTTGCTGCATGTGGTTTACGAGTGCACGAGTGCCACGCGCAATGATTCACGTGGTTGTTAGTGATGGTGATTATCTGAAGAGGAGGAGGATTAGTCAGAAACAGCGGTGGAGGAAGTATCTAGATCCAATGTAATAATAAAGGTCTCCATTTACTTACACAGTGCATCGGTCTCTCTAATGGCTGCCGGAGCACATCCGCTCGGTCAAAGTTGAATAAAGGCAAACTCTGACCTGTGGGTCCGGCAGAGCCGGCGGGAGATCGCAGCCAAACAGGAAACACGCTCGAATCTGTCCGTCTTTGGGTTTCATTATTAATGAAAGGGGAAACTGAGCGAATATTCGTGGAACAGAAGTTTAATGTGACTGGACCTTAAGTCCATTCACACAGGTGTTTACTTGCCTCATTAGACTTCCCCTCAGGGCAGCGGGGGGCGTGTGCAGCCCGCTCTGGATTGACATCTCGCTCACCCTTATTTTGGCTTTGTTGTACCTATTCCACTGATTTAGTGTTGCACTCCTTTCACACCGTCTGGCAGTTTAAAAAAGGATCAATCAAAATCGATGCAACAGAACCAAGGATATTGTCTATTTTTATTCCGCACATTCTTCTTCTTTGTCAAAATCTGGTGCCTTCATAACCCACAATATAAGTCGACCACCAACAGTTGGCGGTCAACTCAATAGCCTCGAGCTGCTAGCCTCCAGCAGAGATGAATAGCTACAGAGGGATGGTAACCTCTCTTCTTTCAAACTCCACACCCCCAGATTTCATTTTCAACCTTGTAGTCTTCAACAACAACCGACATAACTGGAGACAAAAATAGGCTTACAATTTTTGTCACATACTACCTGTAAACATACTTTGATGTGTAAAATGGATGGATTTCCCCTTGAAGAAGGAGAATTTATCCTGTCATCGTTATAGTTTGATGAAGTCACGTTATTCCCCAGCATGGCTCTACCCGACTAATGATTTCCAACTTGGAAAGTCAAACGAACGCCACCAACCTCAACCTCAAAATCCAAGGGGGCAACAGGTGTGACATCGTTCCCAGCTCCGACCTCCAAGGTCAAATAAACGCAGCATTACACCTGACTAGAGGCCTAATCAGCCAGAGTCATTAAAAACACCTGTGTGGCTGTGCGGAGCCTTTAAATCTGCGAAGAAACAAGCAACTACCGCTGTTAAATAAATGTAGTGGAGTAAAAAGTATATTTCACCTCTGAAATGCAGTGGAGTAGAAGAATAAAGTCGCATAACATGGAAACACACGAGTAAATGTATCCCCGTTACATTTCTCCACTATTCAGGCGTGTTGTGTTGTCAGCAGAGGTCAATCTCCAAAGAAAAATGCTCAGTGAAACAATGGCTTTGGGAGTGAATGTAACAAGCTGCTCTGAATCAAATTCCAGTTTGTACAGGAAGCTGTAGAACACCAGGAAGGACACTGCCCTCGCTCTTCCTCTGCTACGTCAAAAATACACCAGCTCCATGCGCTGCCCGATCAGGATCCTGTTTTCACTCTTTTTTTTTTTTTTTTTTTATGTTCGACACTCATAGTTTCCAAAAAAGGAGAAGGGTCACAGTGACATGACACGAGCCCTTTGCTTGCACCATGAGACCAAACGTGGCTGCCACTCTCAAGGCGGCTTTAATTTCCGAAGCAGGAGCGTGGTGTCTAATTTTAGAGGAGGCATATGACCAAGTGGGAATAACTGATCGCTGATCACACTGCAGACTCTGTAGATATTCAGGGGTTTGAAAGATTGGCTGTAGGAGGAAGTGATTACTGCAGCGCTGCGATGACTCACTGAGCTAAAAGCAACTTCTGATTCTATGTCACAATAGCAGAGCGGCAGTGATTCATAAGTCACTTGACATTAAAACTGCTTTTTTTCTTGAAATTTTATGTTGAGATATGCTGTATGCATTTTATGTACAGACAGATTGTGCTGTAGCTGCTGTGTTTAAACAGTGTGCATAGGATTTAGGAAGTACATTTACCCTGGTACTGTACCATTGAGGTACTTTTTTTTACTAAGTATTGACATTTTATGTTTGTGTATAGTTCCTCACCACATTTCAGAGAGAAATATTGCTTTTATTTTTTCCTTGGTTTGCGATATGTCACTGAGTAAGTGTGAATAGCATTTTTTAGCAGTACGTCAACATTGCATATAATACTGCCAAGTTTGGTAAAAAATTTAATAAAAGCATGGTATTCAGAAATGCTTTGGGCATCATCAGTTTTCCTCTGCTGTTGTATTTGCGAGCGCTGACTCGTGACTTTATTTGCTACTGCGTGATTTTCGGGTCGACGTCCTTTAAAAACTAGGACATTTTGATTTGGGCATGGCAGTTCTTTTGTTTGATAAAAAATAAAAGCGTGCGACGAAATGTGATGAACATTTGTAGTGGCAATATTGCTGAAATTCCTAATCAGGTGACAGAATACAGTGCAACACCGGTTAGCGGACCTCAGAGGTAAAAATTACAAAATAAGACCTTTTTTTTCTTCAGGTTAAGATTTCACGAATAAAATACGCCGCATTGTTGAGGATTAAACCAGTGTTTCTAATCTGTTTGGCTTTTGACCCCTCACAAAACAACAGTTGGGGCCTCCTGTCACGTGTCAGACGTGTAACAGTCCCGGGTTGAACAGATACTCAAAAGCAGACACGGGACTCGAGGGAAGTTAAAACAGACGAGGTCTTTACTGAAAAGCAGGTGGTCATGCACAGGTAATCAGTGCAAGAAGAGCAAACAAATACAGACAGGGAAAAGGCAAAACCCAAATACAAAGTTCAAAAACCGTAGAAAACTTACACTAGAATTTCTGTAAAGCAATGAGCACAAGAGGTAGGATGGAGAAAATCTAGCAGGAGAACAGAGGAAAACAAGGGAAAGAGCAGCGGCAGGTGAGTAATTGAGAGCAGGTGTAGATAATCAAGGAGGAGGGAAACAAGGAGGCAGGAACTGAAGTAAAAAGGAAGAAAGAAGAGGTGAGTATCACAATAAAACAGGAAACACTTAACATGAAGGAATAACATGATCAAGGAAAAACCATAAAACAGAAGACACCAAACACAAAATCCTCTGGCAGGCGACTGACATCTTCTAAAGATGCAACACAGTCCAGTGTATATTTTATTATATTATAAAAAGTCAGAGTCAGACTGTGACTCTATGTCTGAGAGTTGTTAGCAGTTACACCAAAGAGAAATTTCCCCTTCAAAATAAACTTAATTTAAATAACTGTTCAAGGCCAAGAAAAGTGTAATCATCCCCAATTCCACAAAAGAAAGTAAAGATCAGGAAAAAGTCTACATTAATTAGTGTATTAATCCTCCCTCAGATTTGTTTCGTGGCCCTTTGGAGGCGCTGGATCCCGACACGCTTAAAAAATAAAGGATCAAAAAGGATTCTTCCTGAAGGGAACCCAGAATTATTTGCATTTATAAAAGGTTCTATGAATGTCAACCTTCTGATCTCAGTTTCCTTTCATTTCGGTATCTTTTGTTTTACTTTAGTTATTTATTTCATTTTATATATCTACTGCATATATAATTTAATTGTACTTAATTTAGCTATTCAGTCCTCCCCTCCCTCCCCCTTCAATCCTCCCTGCAGAGTGCATGTGTAAAAGTATATACATGTGGGAAGGTATATATGGGTATGCTGTAGGTTGTGTATATGTACATGCATATGTATACGCATTTTTTCGGTGTAGATGTACATGTATGTAACGGTTAGCATTTATACTCGCTATAAGCTAAACTATTGATGCTAATATCACTGTTTTGATTATTTACTATTTATTTTATTTTATTATGTTTATGTAAATGTCAACCAAAACAGGGTTCTCCCATAAGGGGACACCTTTATTTATAGAGAGTAGGTTGGGAACCAGTGGATCTAAACTACCTGTGCACATGAAGCACTCTCTCCACCTCAAGCAGCTGCAACGGTAAACATCTCCGTCTACATCGATCCCTCCGGATAAAGAGGAATAATGAAAGACGTAACATATCAGTTACAGGAACCACTTTACTGCAGCACAAGCACTTTGATACTTTAAGTACATTTGACCTAATGTATTGCTACTTTCACTTCAGTGAAGAATCTGAATACTTTCACCCTCGGGAGAAAAGGAGCAGCTCGGCCAACAACATAAGTAATGAAAGAGAAATGGGAAAGTACCATGTAATGTAGTATCTGCGTTCAATCTCCATCTCCCTCCTTGTTAAACTATTGCTGCTGAGCTGCACTGCTGCTAAGCACAGGGGCTGGACTTCCAGCTGGAAATGTTCTATTGGGCTTTGGGCCCGTTTCCTATAATCTTTGCTAATTAAAAGCAGCCCCTCCTGCTTTATTCACATGCTCTGTGCAGCAGAATGCTATAAATCCTTGTAAAAGACCGAATGTGTGAGGGAGAGAAAAGCAGGGAGGCCGAGAGGCAAGAAGATATGAGAGAGAGAGAGGGAGAGAGGGAGAGAGAGAGAGACAGAGAGAGAGAGACAGAGAGAGATAGAGAGACAGAGAGAGAGAGAGAGAGACAGAGACAGAGACAGAGAGAGAGAGAGAGGGAGAGAGAGACAGAGAGAGAGAGAGAGAGAGAGAGGGAGAGAGAGAGAGACAGAGAGAGAGAGAGAGAGAGAGAGAGAGAGAGAGAGAGAGAGAGAGAGAGAGAGAGAGACAGACAGACAGAGAGAGAGAGAGAGAGAGAGGGAGAGAGAGAGAGAGAGAGAGAGACAGAGACAGAGAGCGAGATAGAGGGAGAGAGACAGAGAGAGAGAGAGAGACAGAGAGAGAGACAGAGAGAGAGAGGGGGAGAGAGAGAGAGAGAGAGAGAGAGACAGACAGACCGAGAGAGAGACAGAGATAGAGAGAGAGAGAGGGGGAGAGAGGGAGAGAGAGAGAGAGAGAGAGGGAGAGAGAGAGAGAGAGAGTAGCAATTATTCTCCATCATTATTATTGTAAGAGGAGTTTCATTTTTGTGAAGATTTATTTTGTAATTATCTTATTTTTCTCATCTTTATTGGGATAGTTTGTATAATTTGATTAACGATTGTATTATTTTCCAACATGGTGCACCTTGTGAGGGGCGGAGTGATATGTTACCAACATGTCCTGAAAGTAGTTTTAATTCAGTATATATATCAAGTTTATGCTTCATGCTAAAAGTAACGAGCGTTACATTATCTTCTTGATTCATTATCCTCCTAATTATTAGCAAGAGAGAGGACAATATCTCAGACTCATTTATGAGGCTTGTTTTAATGGCAGAATGTACGTTATTAATTATTTTCTGGTAATCAGTGAGGCATAAATTGCTGGACAAACACCACCAACTAAAAGTGAATCATGTACGTTTTCATTGATATATGGCTTTGATATTTGCTGGTGATGAATGCGAGCTAGGTATTAATAATCACATCCCTGCAAAATCAAACTTTCTAGAGGCTTTTCTGTTGGTCTGGAAACATCGTGAGAAATGAATAAGACCTTTCTAACAGGAAAAATATGTGCCCGGTAATTAATCTTTTGGGGTATTTTTCATTAATATTGACCCTGGATCACTGCACGGACATCAATTCACAACATCACTATAAGGAAATACTTTTTGTTTGCTTTAAAGTGGCATTTTCATTTAGATAAATGTCTGTTCAGTCACAATCTATCGTTGAATGAGGTAACACAATGGTGGTATTTACATATTTATGTATTTTCAGTATTACAAACTAGGTGTCTGTGGCGATATTACCACACAAAAAATGATGCATTACACTTTTTCTCTATTGAATACCAACAAATGCGCACAAAAGTGTAATTCTACTAACAATTCTGAAAAACTTGAAGCTCGTAAATCAACAAAAAAACTCCAGACTGTTGCCTTCGTCCAGACTTTTGAATCCGCCCACTCCACTCTGGCATCGTGACATGAAATGGTTTCTTGATTCAAAAGTAATTGAGCCAATTAACACCACGGGGGGGGGGGGGGACTAATAATTAGCCAATCAATGCTATGGGCCGGACGAACACCGTTGTCGAGACATGGAGATCGCTACATAAAACACTGGCTGATATCGAGGCAGCTCTGGATCGATTAAAAGTCCCGATTACTTTAAATTCCAATCAGCACTTTGCTTTAAAGGCGTTTATTCAGAGTGATGTTTTTTTTTTTTTGCGTTCTGGCGCACTGGATTCTCATCTACCAACTTGCCCCTTTGGTACTTGAGGAAATGGGTCGGGAGCAAATAGTGATTGTTATTTCCCTGTCTCTCGCGCTAATGGAGGACCAAACTGAGGACAAATCCTCCAAGGATAGACGGCGGGTCCATATTGAAGAATTAATTCAACGTCTCTGAATCGATCAAGGGCCTCTCGTTCGCGATTGGGACGCTGAATAGTTCATTAACAAATTAATGTAGCATATACGGCATGTATTCTCAATGTCGCGTGACACTGTGGGCTGGTTTTGTTTCGTTGTCATGGCAACATTTAATTCAGGCGATACGCTTGTCTCTAGAGATGAGAGTCTGATTTCAGGCAGTACTGTATCCTCTAACTCTAACTAAGGACCGAAATCTTCAGGATTGCCACTTTAATACGCATAAATTGCATTAAAAATCATGCTAACAAATCTAATCAATTTAATTAGAATTCAATAAAATGTTTGTATCAATTCAAGCGCCTGTCTGTCAATTAGGAGTCGCAATTGCACGTAAAGAACAATCTTTGAGCTGATTTAGTGAAGGCTGGAGGCATCGAGGCGAAGCAGACATCCAATCAATAACGACATGATCTAAAGTGACCTCCATGTCACTCCCTGCTTATTTGCAGGGGAAACCCCTTTTCTGAGCTGTCATCAAATTGAGTTGCCTTTGAATCCCGGGCTCTGAAGCCTCTTGGTATTACACAGGCACTGTTAGGGCATGTGTATAATGAATTTAAGATTTATTAAGGTTATTTATGGGAACCGAATATAAAAAAAAAGGCGAATCTTGATCTAAAAAAACAAACACCATCCAACTTCTTTTCCTTTCATCGTTTCTTTTATTAAAGGCGTTTTTCTAAATTTAGATTTTACGTCGGCAGTTTTCATGAGTCAACATGTGGACGGAGGTTACTGGAGCCAGTTTCCTTAAATAAAAGCGAGGTGCCAGTCGTACCATGAGCAACGCAAAAAAAAAAAGAAAAAAAAAATCAATAAATCGCGTTTGTTTGTTTGTGGGTGGTTGAGTCGCTCCAATCTGTCTGAGAGAACAACAAAACAAAACAAAAAAAAAAAAAAAAAAAAAAAAAAGGTCATAAAAACAAAAATAGAGACACAAGATGAAAAGGCTTACACAACCCTGAAATCGTAAGTGTTTGTGTGATAATTGTGCGAGGGTTTCTGTGTAGTACTGAGTTCGCATTTTCTCTAACAAGGGTCTGGCGTCCCCGCAGCCGTCAGTGGGATCCACGCTGGGCCCTTTCTGCAGTAATCAGCCAGACTGTCTTGCTCTAATTGTTTCCAGATTTGTGTGGGAGGTCAGAGCCCCGGAGTGCTGATCCTTGCCAAGTTTATAAACAGAGCAGTGTTTCCAGATGGCCACTGGCTCCAGACTGGCTAGCAGGTTGATTGGGACCAGAATAATAACAGGTGGAGAACAGACAATGAATTCCTTGACACTTTTTACCTCGCACACACTCGCAGACGCGCCGACACTCTCTCGAAAACACACGGTAACACACTTTCAATATGGTGAGCAGGAGAGACTCCCGACGCCGGCTCTGTGGTTTCAGCTCGGCAACAACCAGATCTGAGAGTAATCCGGGCAGGATGTAGAGCACATTCTGAACAGAGCCCGTTTTAAGGTTTTACACATGAGAAAATAATGTGGCAACAATATAGAATATTTTAGTTTGGGTGGTGAATTTTGGAGATTTAACGGATTTTAACCGTATTTTGTGACACAAAAGTAGAATTATTAGTAGAATCTTGAAAAAGAAGATTATTTTTTTTTAACCTTTTAAAGTGGCTTTTTTCCTGACTTGGCGTGCTCCCAGCTTTATGAAACCTTTCCTTCTTGCGGGGAACAACGTCATATGTGAATTGCAAAAGACGAGATTACAAAATACCAGGTTCCTACAGGAAGCCAACTGCTTTCTTGTGTTGTTTTTGGATGCCACGTCAGATTGCGAAATCATTTTGAGCCTCCAAGGTTTCTAATTATTTATGTTTTCTGCAATTCTGTATTTTTAGTCTGAATCCCAAAAGCAAAGTAAAATGAATTCCCAGGAAATGTAAAGTAAATATATGTGTCACACATAATCCATGTATATTTCACATCGCTCCTTCGCATTTTTATTCTATTTTTCTTCCTCTTCAAGTTGTCACTCTTGGAAGATTTCTCTGTCAAAGCTGAAGCTTGCTTTTCCAAGAATCGACTGTGCTCGCTGCGACACACACATACGCACACAGTCGCACTTTCAAAGTGGAGATTTCAGCAGCTCCACAACAATCACATCATTAGCTCCACCGTGTCTCTTAATGCCTCTCTCAAGTTTTTGTTTACAGAATCCAGTCCTTCCAAGGTCTTTGTAATAGCTTGAGAGATCTGGGCTCTGGAGAAGAGAGGGGGTTTGAGGATGTGTGTGTGGAGGGGGAGGCTGCCTTTCATCGGTTTTGCTCTGCTACACTTGTTTGGGCCAAGGTTGGCCCCTGTTTTTCAGTAAGCGTACTCCACTCCAGATGTGCGGCGGCTCCAGAGTGGCTGCCATGTACAGTAAATCGGCATCTGAGGGCTCGTCAATCTGTGGGGTAGAGCGCTGCGGTGTCGTCAGCCCCAGCCACTGGTATAAACGGAAATTTGTACTGCTGAGCTCCCATGAGGCCTTGGGGGAGGTGGAGGTGGGTGGTGTTGCAAGGGAGAGGGGGAAAAAGAAGGGGGCAGGGGAGGATATTTGGAAGTGAGAACTCAAAACTGAAACTGATGAGTAGCGAGGGACAGAGGCCGTTAACAGGCACAAAAGGTCCAACAAACGTCTGAATATTCTGGTCCAAAGGGATAATGAGCTCAGCTGGCTAAATGAGCAGAAGAGTAGAATAAATGATGACTTTCGCAGGGAAATTTATCCTCTGCTGAAAACGGAGACAAGAGTGTGGAAGCAGGACACAGTCGGGCTATTTCAACATGCTTGAAATCAAATCATCCAGAAAGCCGATGAAACGATGCAAGTTCATAAAACAAGACGATTTTCAACAAGGCTTGAACTAAGACACAATTAGACTTTCAAGAGTCTGATTAAAAGGAGTTCATTCTGGTGACCACGAGAAGACAGAAGTGCCAAAACCAAACTGCGAAAATGTTGAAAGTATTAATACAACATCACCCCGTTAATGTAAATACACCAGGCCTGAGTCATAATAGAGACAAAGCTCTTTTCGGAGAGGACACAGAGCAGACTCTGGAGTGCCATCAGGGCAGACAGTGTTTCCCCCGCACATTCCTCCCTTTACATTTTCCCATGCTCAGAGCTCAGGCCCTGACTCAGCGCCATTATCACTGGGAACAAGTCGTAGGAAAGCTGCTGATGACTTACAGAGTGAAGCTCTCATGTCCAGACTGATGTTTGAGCTCCGTCCTCGCTGCGGTTTCCTCCCATCTGATGTTATTAAAGGTCAGCCAGGTTTCTATCACACCGAGCAGCCCGAGGAACGAGAAAGCTGCTGCAGATAACGAAAGTGGGTGACTGATCGCTTTTTTGTTGTAACTGTCACCTGGTTAAAAGCTTTATTACTACAAGCAGCATGTTTACATGCACTTAGATGACTGGGTTCAGGCCTTTTCACAATTTGGGGTGTTGACAACTGTGAGAGAAACGTGATGAAATCTTCGGTCGTCAATCAGAAACCAGATCCCTGATCATTCTGCTGATTGACAGATGATTTAGGTTGCAAAAACAAGGACTCAACAAGGATAAAACAGATTACAAATATTTGATTTTATTGTTTATTTTTGCAGCACACAGCACACAAGCTCATTTGCATCTATTGTGCCTATCGTGGTTTATATCTAAATCATGTTGCACCAAACTTTAATCCTGGTTTAAAATAAAGTAAGATTAAATCTAAACCCATCGTTAAACATCTGTTTACGTTTTACTCTAAAACTAGATTTAATCAATTTCTGCTGCACCAAAACTTTAAACTCCAGTGATTTGGTATTAACTTTAACTTTACTCATTTAAAATCTAGTTTTGCTAAACTCTCATTAGAACTTATCCAGATTAAATTAATCGTTGTTGGTCAAAGTTGCGACAGTGTCTGAAATTTTTATCTCACAATGTAACTGCTGTGAAAACAAATCAGAATACGAGATTACGCTGCTAGTGTTGGCAGATTTGACTGACACCAAGTAGCATAATGCTACTGATAAATATCAAAACTACTTTGCAGAATTGGCATGTCATGTTTCCCTCCCTTCCCTGGGTTTGACAGTTGTTTTTTTTGGTGCATTGAAGTGCCAACGCTACAAAGTGTTCTAATATAGACTGTGGCCAAGTTTTATGAGACCCGTCTTGCACAATGCAAGACGATTGTTAATAGTGTATATGTGCAAATTACAGGCAGCTTTCTGCAGTGACCTGATTTCTTAAACCTCATGTGTACGGGAAACCCACTGGCCATAATTCTGGTGGAGAATTACCTCGTTCCCATCTAGATTTCTCCTGGAAAAGGCAGATTTCTTGGCCATGTAATCGTGTTTCTAATCCCCTTTTTTACATTTACATGCATCCAGTCCAACAAAAACCATACTGGATGTGTATCGTAATGGTTGTTGTCGCTCTGTAGGCATGCCCATACCATGACCTTTTCCTCTCGGAAAGACCCGCTGCCCCGACCCCAGTCGCTGGTTTCCTCTGGGATCCCCCACACTCAACTTTGGGTGCCCCCCCCCCCACGGCCCAGTAACGAGGCAAGGCGTCAGAGGCCTGATTATTTGCACTGACCCGGGTCTGTCTCCTCAGGGCGGCTGCCTCGGCACAGTCGCACTGGATCCCATTGACACGGTGAGAGGGAGAAGAAGGGGGGAAGAAAACAGACCCTGGCTCCAGTCAGTCGGCCCTCCTCGGCAGGTTGATGAATGTCCAGGACTTCACGATCTTTGCCACCCAAGCCAGTGGAGTCAGGCTACAATGAGTTACAGTCTCCTGGTTAGAAAACCCTCCTGCCCGCCGCCGCCGCCGCCACCACCACCACCACCGCCCCCCACACCCCCCGCCCTCCCACACCCCCTCCTCGAGCCAGCCCACGAGCCCCACAGTCCCCCCAGAACCCGAGCTGGCCGGCCTCCCTCCCTCCACAAACAGTGGAGGTCTATCCTTGACTGCTCCGCGCCGCACTCCTGCCACCACCTCCCTCGCCCTTTCAACTCTCGGCCCTGAGTGCGCCGATTCTACCCGGCAACACACACACTCACAGGTCCAACCACAAGCTGGCACAGGTCACCTCGGCATGCCATTTCATTTCCACCCCCTGGCTGCTCATGTCAGTTGTCTGCAGCTTCGATGCATTCATGAACGCGACACCTGACTTTGAAAGCGCACGATGAAGTTCATCATATCGTTCATTTCGTCTTCCAGAAGGTGACGCACGCTGCCACCAGCCAAACTACTCTAAATAATAAATGTGCTAAATATTTAATAGTCTCTCTTTACTCCTTACATCACGTCTCCACCAACTACGTACCTTGTAAATGCAGAAACAAGAGGTGGAAACGTGCGCTCGACATGGCCATAAAACTGAACCGCAATGGCAGGAGGAAAACAACAGCATTGTTAAGGTCGGCGCCCTGCTGCTGCAGCTAATTGTGCTCCAGTCATGGGCGATTCACTGTCACAGCTAGCTGGAGGCAAGTAGCAACTCACAAACTCTTGCTCAAGTGTTTCTCTCATCATTTGTGCTTGAATAATGGAGACTCGGCTGATAATAGTGGTTCTGCAGAAGGATGAGTGTAATAACAGGCTCACACAGCCACTGTAATGTTTCATGACACTCACTGTCTCACGTGAATACGGTCTTCTCCAACGTGATTGTCTCAGGATCCTGATAAACTGGAATTGACAGAAAGAAAGAAAAACCAGTCGGAGGCGCGATGAAACTACACAGAGCTGAAGACAAATATGCCGTCCCATTAGAATCGCAATTATTCGTTATTACGGCAAAGCACGCTCATTATGTTACCCTACAATTGAGACTGGCAACACTCGTGGTAATTTGATGACGCACCAGTCGCGGTGCGTTTGGCTGCAGAGAGCCAGAGTTCGTGTGCTTCACGCCATTTTTCCATCTTCAGCCAGAAAATCCCAACTGACCCCTTTAATCACTTGAAAATGTTCCTTCTTTTGACTCCTGTGGCCTCCAGAACATCTATAATGAGAAAACACTACAGTAATGATGTGTCATCATAATGGGGGGCCGTGCGTGAGTGTGTGTGTGTGTGCGCGTGTGTGTGTGTGTGTGTGTGTGTGTGTGTGTGAATAATTAGATTAGATCCTGATGGGCAGTTTGGCACCTCCGTTGCAGTGTATGATGAGTGTGTATGTGTGTATGTGTGTATGTGTGTCTATGTGTGTATGTGTGAATGTTGACATGCATTTTAAAGCACTTTGAGTGGTCAGAAGACTAAAAGGTGCTACTTAAAAGTCTGTTTACCATAATGGTTCCATGATGGTTCACGATTAAGACATAAAACATAATCTATAGTATTTACAGGAGCACTGACGAGTCAACGCCTGACCAGTGGTGGAAAGTAACTAAGTACATATACTCAAGAACTGTACTTAAGTACTTTTTAAATACTTTTTACTGAACTTAATTTACTCGATAGCTTCAGTTTCTAGCTCCTTTGCAGATTTAGATTATTAATACAAATAAATAAACTAATAAATTATGATGTCTCATTAGAACTATGCATTGACCTAAATTATATTTTTATGGATCAGATCTTGGCAAGTTCAAACGTTTTAAACAGAATAAATATGTAATACCAGTATTTTTTGTTACCTCAAAGTCCCATTAGATAACTTCAGCACTTTGTTAGCATTGTTGTGACGTAAAACTGAAACGTTAAAAATGTTGTTAGCTAGCTAATATTTGCTAAAAGCTGTGATGTTGAATTAAGTTTTCCTAATAAAAACCTGATAGTTGGTAGAAGAAGCATTCAGATCTGTTTAAATAAAAGTAGTAACACAACAGTCCCATAATACTCTGTAAAAGAACTGCATTCAAATTATAAAAGTAAACGTACAAAACGAAATTAAAAGTACTATGTATTAGTATTATGTTATTATGGTATATCTAATTATAGATATCATATTCTTGGATTATTATTACTGATTCAACTGATTAAGCAGCATTTTAAAGTCAAAGCCGATCGAGGTTTTAATCATATAATGGCAGTTTAATCTATAAAAATCATCACATTTTAGAGGTAGTTGAATAAATAGTACAATATATTCTTCTGAAATGCAGTGGAAGGACTAAAGTACAATAGTATGGAGTATATGATTGCAGTGTCAGTGGTTGGAGTGTTTCAGCCCATCAGACACCAGAGAAGAGTCAAAGGACTTGTAATCAGCTGACACAGTCGCTGTCAAAGGATTCTTTGAGTGGCTTTTCAAAGGACACACTGTCCGCACACGGTTCATCCGTCTGTTCCCTTTAAACCACATCTAACTTCCGTTCAACCCCCCCGCTGGTGCAGGAGACATTCCTCACAAGATGGTTTGAATGGCGGCCCTGTTGCAGGTCAGCCCAGGCGGCAGCAACAGGCGATTTACAGGGTCCCTGCTGTGTGGAGCTGTGACCTGGCCTCGGAGCAGTGCTCCCAGGTGACGGATAAAACACTAGCCCTCACAGGAGCGCGACTTCAGGCTCCACAATGCTAATTCAATACAATGCGTCTAATTGTGGCCTATTTCAGAGAAGCTAGCAAGATCCTCTGCCAGCCATTCAGAGGATTACTGCTAATTGGGAAATAAATGTGTGGTAAAAGAGTCTGAGACGAGGTAGTTAATGTGGAACCCTCGTAATGGACACTTAGAGCCTATTTGCTTTTTCTCACAAAGCATTGTTTGATTAGAAAGACTGCTATTTTCTCTTTATGGCGTTGCATTAGATTTAGTGTTTTTCTTGAAATACACTGATTGTTTTGTTTGGCGAGGACAAAAGTCAGCATCAAAGAAGTTATGCAATGTTGCTGCTTCTTAATATCACTTCAATTATCCTGGTCATTTCATGTCGTGCAAAAAAAAAAAAAAAAAAAGCACATTTTATTTACGATCTGTTGATATGGACCGCTACCAAATCAAAAGAGACCACGGTGCATATCAGCAATCGCTTCATGCGATATTTTGTGGAGCGTTAAGGACTCAAAGACCAATCCTTAGAGCTCGTTTAACAAAACAAGCTTAAAATGATGGTGCTACAAACACTTTAATCTTGAATATAGTACTCATGGAAAAAGCAGTCTAAAAACTGCAATTATGTGCTGCTGTTGGATATTTGTGTTTGGTTTTCAAGTCAGTAAATGACTGCTGTATTTTCTTTTCAGCAGTAAATTTCATTTGCATCAATCCTTTTTAAGCACGTTTTTGGTAGCATTACAGTGGAAATCAATAAGATTTTTTATCCTCATGTAGTTCATTCGTACAGTTGATATTCGGTGAAAATTGAGCTTTAGGTTGAAGATGCTCTCAAACACAAATCAATTAAGAAATGTTGAATGTTTTCATTGACATTCTCATCCAAGTGACACTTCATCTTATGAAGTTAAGGGACAATTCACTAGAAAACCTCCATGATGAGCTTTCTTACCTTATATATATATATATATATATATATATATGTTCACGCCTACCTGCTTGACTGCACCTGTGTCAATTATCCAGTGTGTCCCTGGTTGTGATTACCCGGCAGCTGACTCCAACCCTGGTTTATCTCTGCTATCACTTTTACTTTCCCCGGAGAAGACTGTTTGTGTGCTTTGGTATTTTTTATGTATGACTTATTGATCACAAAGTCTTTAGTCTCATGATATGTCTTTGGATCTAACGAGCACCTGTTTTTGAATACCTCATGAAGTAGCGCTCCTTTGTTTTCTGTGAAAATATCTCCATCCATCCGTGACTCTGCCCCGGATAAGTGGCAGAAAATGGATTGCTGCATGGATGGGCAATATTCAGTTAAATTATTCTATGTATCAATAACTATATATCCATATTCACCCTATCGCTGCTTTCAATCCAGCACTACGCATTAAATCATTTTGAGTTCAAATGATTTATAGCTTCAGGTTCATGTATTTTCAATATAAATAGTTTGTTTGACCCAGAATGGATCTCGACCTAGAAAAAGCTGTCCTGTATGTGAAAAAAAAAAAAATCTATTGCCACCATTTTGGGGGTAATATGTCTTCATGAAATCGCACCTATTTGTTGTGCCTTCGATTTAAAGTCTGTGACATCAAATCGAGAGCTCACATATTTTGAGCCATCAGTAAGACAGATGGTTTATGAAGCGAGACTCCTGCCACATTGGTTTTAGTCTGGCACAGCATTGTTTTCTATCGTAATTAAGGGGACCCGAAACGATCCCGAAAGAAAATTGAAATCAAGTGTTAACTGTGCAGGGACAAGGCTAAAACTCTGTGGGGTAAGAAGGATGCCAGAGCTGGCCCATCACCAAATATGGTGTTGTTTCAGTAGCTGATAAGATGAATTCCCGTTTACTCCCATTCATTCATCAACAGAAAGTTATGCCATGTTGTTGCAGTCACAAATTCATTGCATGTTTTAAAGAGAGCTTTTGGCTGCCAAGATGACAAATGTCTCGTGTTACAAATCAGTGGCTCAAATAATATTGGGGTCTGAACATGCTGATTAGATTACGGTCATTACCCGTTAATGCAAGAAGCTTCTTTAAGTAACAGCAACAAGAGTTTTCACAATCTTGTATTTTTTTTATTTAAGGTCTAACTTGTACGTTACAGCATGTTTAACACACCGGACACTGTGTGCCGCTCCTTTTTACACCGTGGGAGAAAGTTCATATATAACTTACTGACCTTTTACATTCTTAATAAGCTGCCTCTCTGTTTTACTCAAAAGGTCACACTGGTGGTTTTGCATAATTTTACCAATTCACTGCAAGTCACATGTACTTTTTATTCTCCGGACCACTTTAAAAAAAATGTCTTTCGATTTTTAAGTGCATTAATGCCATTATTTATTGTTTATCTTGGAGAGACCTGAGACTTTAAGTAATGATCTAGAAGATTTAAATAAATAAATACCTGTTAAGTCATTATCTATCGCCGGATGAGCAAACACCATGGTGACTTGAGCCTTTGCTGCTGAGAGTCCTCGGCTTTGCAAAAACAAACAAACAAGTCTGTGGCGACATTCTCTGGGAAATATTCCTGTTTTCGCTTATAATTACGAAAAAGACAATATTCCTACTAAGCTGTTCACATGGCTAATGAAAATAAAAATTCTGCTACTATTCCCCGTTTACATGCAGCCTTGCATACTCCAATTAATGCCTTGTTCCACCGTGGGAACACAGCCTCCCACTTTCATTCCTTCAACCACCTTTCTTGAAAAGGTCGCCGTTACCATTTTTGCGCGAATCCAAAAACCTGTTAATATCCAAGTCCTTAATTATTTTTTAAAAGTAGGTGTGTTTTTCCTTCGGACCAGAGATGTGAGCTTTTTATTTTGGGCATGCATCTCTGCAAAGTGTTAGCTAGTTGTTTTTTGTACAACCATGAGCACAAAGAACAGAGCTGGTTGTAAACAGGAAAGAGTCCGTGCACGTGACACAAACTGCCATAAAAACCCCGATTGAGATGCATATTCCAAATGTGCTGTATACATGTCCAAAGAATGCTCCAAAAACCTGAATATATCAGCATGTCCCACTTCTTATAATTGGAAAATGCTCTAATCCGAATATGGCCTAATTAGAAATATCTAAATGGGATGTGCTGTTTTCATGAGTCACATCAAGTTTGGAATATTGTCATATTCTGAATAATAGTTGAATATTAGTATGCACTGTATCTCTGGGAGGCGAGATCCAAAAACACACCTGTAATTATCGCTTATCGCCATACAGGTGCCAAAGTGAACATCTAGTTATGAAACGTGTTGCATGTTAATATAATTGTAAGCGCGGGATGATTTGTGTGTGTTCTTTTTGGGATGTCTGTGGCATCCAACAAACTTTGTGATGAAAGTAGCATCTAAATGCATATTATCCTCTTCACAACATCATATCCGTCATGTATAATCCACTTAATATCACGTGACTAAAGTTCTGTAGGTCACATGATTTCAATGTCTCCGGCAGAAAAGAAAGCTATCTGCTGATGAAGACTTTGAGATGTAGTTGGAACTAGTTTGAGGACCTTGAGTTAAGATTTATTAAAATCCCTTTGGTGAGCATCCCTCCTTTATCACCTTTTAATACGGCACTTTGTATTCAGTAACTCAACAACATGTCCGACTGCAGACAGGATGGATTATTGTAAAAACATTTCAGAATATTTTATTTCCAACTGTAGACCTTATGGCATTATTGAAGGTGAGAACATTTATTTATTACCAACATACTGCATTATTACCAAATTGAAAAAAAATAGGCATGAGGCAGAGATTTTGCAGAAAAGTCATTAACGGCTTGTAGCTGACGTATAAAGCAATAAAAAGTAATATATTATCCATTATCGAAAACATTAGTTACTACTTAGAAACCCGATATAAAAGGTTCTTGTTATCCTTTTTTAAACAATAAATTGTGATGCTCTTTTCCACCCCTCATAATCACCCACTCACAATGGGAGACCCCAGTAGTTCCTCCCCCACTGAGAAGCCCCAGAGAGTCTTTTACGAGTACATCACACAGTACAGAGTCTGTCCTGCTTTGTGTAAAACACAGAAAGTGACTTGTCGTGTTTATACATCCTCTCTGGTCTGTCCAGGATTATACTAGTGTTGTCCCGTAATTGCTAGATGACATTACCTACCACACTTTACTATAATCCTGACTCTGGGACCATTAAATACCTAGTTCATACATCAATTCTCGAATCTAGTTCAAGTTGTTTCATACTTGTACTCCATGTTTTGGGCTGGATAACAATATGGATTCATGGAAATGGCAAAACAAAGCTTGCACGTGGTTATATTATTTGAGCTTTTTCTTTGATAATCTACTGGATAACGCTGGTTGTAAAACAGTCCAGAGCTGTCTCCCGGATCAAATGGGCAGGTTCTCAGCATGCTATCAGCACTGTTAACTCTGGCTGTAAACCAAACCTCCCAGGAGGTCAGAGGTCAAAATGTTTGGGCTTCAGAGAGACGCCATAGACTGAGCATGGCCAGGATTTAATATGAAGTCTGACACAAAGTTACTGCCTGTGAATCAGTGACCTTAACATCCACCCTCACACACTGTAGGACAATACAGAGGAAGTCCAGATCGTCAAAGGTTATTATGAGGATAACTTTATTTTGGGAAAAATACTTTATTCAGTTTTATAGTTTTATATATAATTAATGGTTCTAATTTTTCTAATTTTTTTTGCTGTATGTTATGCTAATGTCTTTCATTATTATTTCTTTACATATGACTCTCTATGGACGTACGTCTGTCAGCCCACCATTTAATCTAGACTGAAATAATAATAATAATAATAATAATAATAATAATAATAATATATTGCAATAAAACTCTTTACAGACATTCATGATCCCCAGAGGACAAACCCTGTTGAGTTTGATGATCCCCTGACCGGTCCTCTAGCGCCACCATGAGGTCAAGATTGTATTTTGTTGAACACTTTGGTTTATGACTAAATACTTGTGAAACTTTTATTCCCAGAAGCCTCATCTGTACTTTGTGTTTAGTGCTAATTAACAACTGTTAGCATGAACACGCGCCTAGCTAAGATGGTGCACATGGTAAACATCCGCAAGTTAGCATTGTCATTGAGCGTATGTTAGCATGCCGACGTTAGCATTTAGCTCAAAGCACCGCTTGCTACTGTTTTTCTTTATCTTCACATCTTTCTCTAACTAAACTTTGGTGTGATTTTTTTTTATTTATTTAGTTATTACAGTGCAATATGTGGGGATGTATCTCGTTTGTAATATAATAATGTATAGGCCTAATGTTTTATTGTTATTGGGCTAATTGAACAAGTAAAGAATTCGTTACTAGAGTAAATAAGCTGATGTGGAACATATTATACACAAAAAGAAACATTTATGTAATTAAACACACAATAAATGATTAACTTAGACAATAAACGTATACTCACAAATTAAAAACAGATGAATATACAACAGTCTTTACCTTTTGAAACGAGACGACAGAAATGGTTCGATTTTGTACCTCGTAAAACTCGATGATACATTTGTTCAGATGAGTAAGAGGAAAGTCAGAGAGGTGACGCCAGTTGAATGAACATTATATCACATCAGTAGTGTGGAAATGTGTCTCATCTGTGGGCTGTGTGCGTTTGTTTCAACCCTCTTCAAACAGACTGCAGCCAGTGTGTCATGGTGATCTGTGAAGCTGCACGGTGAGCTGTGCTGCTTTCAAGCACGATAGGGGGAAAAGCAATTTCTTTGATTGCATGAATAGTCAATGAGTCAATAACAGATTTAAAAGAGGTCAATTGGATTTTGCTGATGTCATATACATAAACCTTTGGCAAAATAGTTTCTGGTTAAATCCACGTTGTAACAGTATACCGCTGTAATAAAAATGACGGTTATCATTCTGAGTTCCTTTGTTATCTACGGTACTAAAAATATCTGACATCAGTGAGTTAAAGCTACAGACAGGAGCAGCCTGGCTGCACTGTTGTGCCCCTACAGTATATATGTTTATTGTTAATAATCATAGGACATTATTTTAAAAGCTCACAGCTGATGACCACATGTGGGATTTGATTTAACATGCTATAGTGCTACTAACATGTAAACTAACATGCTTTAGTAATACGTGTTATAGTTACATGTTTTTATCAAGTTAATAACTATGTTTATTATTATAATTCATCATTCCACTAAGGGTCATTGTAACTGTCATAATAATAATAATAATGATAATAATAATGATAATAATAATAAATTGGTGTGATACAGTGACACCGTGTTATTTTCTGAGAGGGTTATCGTACTGTACTATTAAAATCCAAAATATAACTACCTTCTAATCTAGTTCATTGAAGTTGGCTCCACAGTAACAACAGACAGCGGCCGTGTAAATACTCATGAAGCAGACATAAACAATATGCCTGAGTTGTTTTATGAATACAGAGAAAGCAATTTGAGCAGTTAACACTATAGATAACAAGCTTCTAATTTATTTTCATAAATGTCAAGGCTCCATTAAGTTTAACGGGAACTCCACCAGATAGAGATACAGCTTGTTGAGAGAACAATGTAAGTTTAAAGCACTACAGTTTAGTATTTTATTTATTTACCTGAGATACTTATACGATATGGCAGATATGAATGGGGCCTTAACACTGTGGGCAAAAGATTACACTTTTCTGAGCATAGCCTAATTGAAGGATACTTCAAATGATTTTTTTTTTTTTTAGAGAATTTTTCAATAACCAGATAAGAGACTTAGAGCACCCTTGCCTGCTTCCCCTTCTTGCTCTTCATTTGGCATGCATGTTGGCAGGCACCTCAATGCACTGCACTCCAGAGTGTTACAAATGATAAAGGGACAAGGACAGACTCGTAGTGGGGAGGAAGGGAGGAAGGGAAGGAGGGAGGGAGGAGTGGTCCGTTATCAGGAGCTGTGAGCTGCAGCCTTTACCTGAGACGTGCACCTGCTGGATCAGTGTGCTCTCACGAAGGACGAACCCCCCACAACGATACATCTGGATACACTTGGAATAGGGAGGCCAATTACCGGAGCATTAAAGTGTTCGTGTCTGATATCACAGAGATTTGTCCGCACAGCACTCTGCAGTGGCACAAGGCCTAATTTTCACACATTTGGAGGTCAAGCCAACTAATCATAAGACATCCAGCTACATGTGCGATGAGACACTATGGAGAGATAAATTCATACACGGATACACGAGAATATTTCATTATCACTGTAGTGTAACAATTTTGGGAGAGATGCATATTCCTTTTGTTGCCGAGAGTCAGATGAAAAGATTGATACCACTCTTATATTTGTGCGCTAAATATACTGCTGGAGCTGGTGAGCTTAGCTTAGCATAATGACTAGAAACAGGGGGAAACAGCTAGCCTGGTTCTGTCTAAATGTAACAAAATACACCTAACAGAACCTCTGAAGCTCATTAAATAATAACAAATATCATGTTTGTTTAATCTCTACAATCACAAAAAAAGAGAGGAAACAACAATTTGTTATATGTGACTGTTTCTCGCCCAAAAGCAGTAACTCTGCTGGTTGTGTGACGAATTGCAGTTTTTACACTTAAATAGATCATTAAACAAACAAAATACAAACAGTTAAATATTTTGGTAAATGTGTTTACTCCCTTACTTTCAGAGAGTTAGATATCGTCTCATGTTTGTACGGTAGATATTGAGCTACCACCAGGTACCCATTAGCTTAGCTTAGCTTAGCTTAGCATAAGGACTGGAAACAGATAGCATGGCTCTGTCCAAAGGTAAAACCAGCTGTATTCCTGTTAAACTCAGTATATCACATGTTAATACAGATTAAATAAAGGAAATGTAGCCTAACGTGTTTGAAGTGCTTTATGCTAAGCTAAGCTAACCGGCCACTTTCACCAGCTACATATTTATCGTCCAGAAGTGAGAGTGGTATCGAACTTCTTATCTAACTCTAGAGCAAGAAAGGGATTAAGCACATTTCTTAAAATGTCAACTTATTTCTTTCAGCAATTAAATCTCATAGTCAACTTTCTTCATATGTCTTAGTATCAAATAATGTTTCTGCAAGGAGTGATTGCCCTCTTGTTCCTCCTGTGCGACTGAGCCCAAGATGAGAGCTATTGTAGGGAGCGTTAATACAAACCAGATGTTAAACTTGTGTCCTCAAAATGAATGGGCCTATTGGGAAACCAAAGGCGAGTCTCAGGGGACATTCCACTGGAGGCTAAGCTGATTGGTTCATATTGAAACAACATGGCCAAGATAAACTGGGATTTCAAGAAAGGGGGTCTCTGGACGCTGGAGTCTAAAATAAATCGTTAGGGCTAAAGGAGGAGCTTAGCTCATCCTCTAAGGAAAACAGTGAGTTTTGCAAGTGACTGACATACATGATGACTGTGGCGCCAGGCAACCTCGGTCTACAGCCCAGTTGTGGGCTGCATGGGAAGTGGAGAGCATCGGGGGCCATGCTTCTTTTGTGCTGATGTCACAAAGCTGCAGGGTATTACTTTTTCCAAATTGTTGTATTTATTTTCCCCTCACGACGTGACTGTTTTGGCAGCGGGGGAAACTGGAGCTGAAATGGTCTTGTAAAGACGAATTTAAATGCTCCTCAGTTGTTTAATCTTGCATAAAGGCATCAAAGATATCATGTTTGAATTGAGCTCTGAAAACACAGCTACATCTTGATCTATTTTACTTTTAACTCAATTCAAATATTATTTGGTTCATGGGGCTGAGACATATCAGTTCAAATTAATTTAGTTAATTTACTTTTTTTTCCCCCTTACTGATTCTCATTTAAAGCAGTTTTATCTCAAAGCTCTTGTTTTCATATTTCCAAGATTCAAATGTTTATTTATCACAATCGTACACAGTGCAGTGTGCAGTGAAATGCTTAATTACCGTCTCAGTAGACTGTTAACAGGGAAAATAAAATACGATGCAGAATAAAAAATAAATAAAAATGAAGGCGAATGAAATGCTAAAGTGGAAAAGCAAAAGTATGTAGAATGTAGTAAGTGAGTAAAAAGTGGATATGGAACATTGGATAACAAATATGGAATAATAAGTAAAATATGGAGCAAAATGAATACAGTGTTTATACATTAGCTTAGCATTAAGACTGGAAACAGGTGGAAACAGCTAACTGGGCTCCGTCTGAAGGTAACAAAATCCGTCTACTAGCAGCTCTTAAGCTCACCAATTATATCTTGTATATTTAATAATCAGCACAAAAACCGAAGTGTAAAAACTAAAATCTGTTAGCTGCTTCCACCTATTTCCAGTCGTCGTGCTAAACTATGCTAAGCTAACGGGCTGCCGGCCTCCACCTCATATTGAACAAACAGACATGAGTGGTATCGATCTCCTCGTGACAAAAAAGGCAAATAAACTTGTGTTCTAAAATGTTTAACTATTCCTTTAAGGGATCACAAGCCACACACGTCTGGACCAACAATATAATGTTCAGTGGAGCTGATAATTATATGTATAAACACAAGAATGCTCATTTTGTTTGACACCAACCAAACAGACTGTTACAGCTCGTTCCAACAGGAGCAAGAGGATATTTTATTTTGCTTTTATAAGTCAAGGGGGATGTTGACTCTCATAAAAGCTCATCGGTATCAGCTGTGAGGAGATTATCTCAACTCAGAGTGCCGCTCTGTGGCCACATCAATTTTGTAGCGTGGAAGTCCGGTTGTTTGGACCTCCTGTGTGCAGCCCAGAAAGCCTAGGATATAAAAATAATAAAAAACAAAAAAAAAACTCCCAAGGTCACAATAGTGGCATTTTAATCACCATCAGCCAGTCAAAGAGGTAATTGCTGGTGCCATGCCGTCAGTACTCTGAATTGTCAGGGTTTACAAAGAAAGATCTAAAAAGAGAAGCACGCTTCCACACAATAGCTGGAAAGCAGGAGTGCGGCGGTGTTTTCCTCTGTCAGAGGGCTGGTCGGCCTGTTTTGTAAGCACTTCCATCCTGTGAAAGCCCCTGGTAGACCTCCACCTGCTAGCTCACTGCAAAGTCTGTGGCAACTTACTTCTCAGAGAGAAGCGAGCCAGCCTCTCCCCCTCATTTCACTGGCGCCAGTGCTCAATGGGCCCTGCACTTTGATTATTTGTGTTAACAGTTAATTTAGCACCACAGACACATGTGCCAAAGCTGGCTTCACTTCCTCATGCATCACCAACAAATGTGACTTTTATGAGTTCCTTTTCACAGGGCCACCCCCCTCTCAGACTCAGTTCTCGCCTGTCGACTCACTCTGCAAACCCTCTGTGGACTGAGTCCCCCACACCACACCACACCACACACGTACTCACACTCACCCCCGCAGACACCATCTCCTCACCTCCTCTTACCTCTCCTCTCCCCCCCCTCCATCCCCCATCCCCCCCCCAGCTCATTTTCCAACCTCCCGCCTCCACTCGCTTATTTCGTTGGTTCAGCCTTAATCTCTTCCACATCTTGCCTGGGAGAGTTATTTCTGGCTCCTCTGTTCCCAATGTTTGCATTATCGGGAATACATTTCATGTCAATTTATTCGTTGGTTAAATACCACAAAAGAGTCACTCTTTGGGAGATTTGAACTGCAGTTGAAAAGAATGCTTCCCCCCCCCCCCCCAAAGGAGGGTCTTCTTGACGTTTTCTGATGCCTTTTTTCCATTTGGATCAGAGCTTACAAAAATAACTGCTGAGGGGGAATTAAAGAAATAACTGTTTCATACAGTGAGCTCACTTAAAAAGACATTACAGACCACAGAGAACGGATACCTTATTGCCTCTGATGATCAATGGCGCTATCATCCAGACTCCTGGCCGAGAATGACCACTGTAAGTGTTCCAGATATTTAGTCAAACCTGAGAGCGTGACCCGCACTCCGTCGGTGTTAGGTGACACAAAGATATAATCTGCATTTATGAAAACCTCTACCCTCAATACCAAGTGGAGCCAGAGTCTGGTGGGTAGTGGGAAAGGGAGCTCAGAGAACTTTGTCAATGCCTACTTAGCTTCGACATTGATACTTACAGACTGGGAAAGAACAGTGCTGAGGGAGCACAAACTCGCCGCACGCCGATGAGCTCATGCCAGGACTATGCAAGCAGAAGGCCACAGGAGCCATGGAAATATTTGGACATCTATTTTGCTCCCCCGCTCGTCTGTAGTGCAATCCAGTACATCATCTTTTGTGGTTGAGAGACACGTTTTCAAGTGGCCAGAGGCAGAACCTTAAAAGGTTCGGTCTTGCAATTTTTTTTTGGTATTTTTTATTGTGTCATTGCATTTCAGCTACTCAGCATGAGCAAATTGCGACCGCATCCCGACGCCGCAGATTCTTCTTCATTAATTCTCCATCCGTGCCATGCGGTCTATAACTGCTCGAGCATTGATTAATGCGCAGAGGTTCATAATGGCACGGCCTGTTTTCAACTCGGGCAGGAACGGTCACCGCTGGTTTGATGAAGCGTTGCTACGTGTGGTGAAAGTGCCCCGTGGAAACATGAGCAAATCTCATGCCATTGTTTTTGTTTTCTTCTAACTGAGCTCACAGAAAAGCTTTCATTTGGATTATATTTCATGTCTGAAGAGGTGTTTTGGCTGGCAGCAGGTGAAATATCCCACCCCTGTTTAGCATTCAGCAGTGTATAAATGATTAATGAATGTTGTTGTGAACAGATTTAACTTTAGGGATGGCAACGTAAGTCTATCAGACTGAAATATCTCAACACACACTGGATGGATCGGTATTTTTTAAGGAAATTCACGGTGACCAGATAAATCCTCAACTTTGGTGATCTTGACTTTACCGTTACCTTAACTATTGGATGGATTCCCATGAAATGTAAATGCATTCATTTGTTCGTTCGTTCTATGCATCTATCAAGTGACGAATACTTCAAAATGTCCTTCTATATCCTTAGAACTATACATTATACTGTTAGAAGTTTATTTTTGTCCAGCATATACTGTTGACATCTGTGATTCTACAGTACTACACAATCTATACATGTAAAAATGTATGTTTTATAGTTTTAAAAAAGTGATATCTCTATATTGATAGCTGTTTTACACATTTACACTTTGAGTTAAATTATGTGACGGACACATATTTAAATTGTCTTATTTATAGCTAGCTAACATTTGCTCGCTGGCTAACGATACTGTAGCTCCAATGGGACATATCATGAAAAACTCTTGTGCATGTGCAGATACATTTGGGTATCTGGAGTAGCTCCCAACCCACAAACTGTGAAATAAGACAACCCAGTCATTTTCTTTGTGGGCTGCCGAGGTCACAAAACATGTGATTTAACAAGTCACATGCAGACTTATTAGAATAAACTGTTCTTAAACATTAAAGCATGACAACATGTCCCCTTTAAGTTAGCGTAGGAGCTAATTAGCATAACTTCAAGAGACAGACTAATAGAGTGCTGTAATTCTGGTTTCCGCACCTCGAAGTCGATGGTTTTTTTTTTAATGAGTTTTTGGTTAGACGCCTGAAATAAGGTCTATTGTTAACACAAGTTTAAGAGATTTTAATGTTTTGTTAAATACCCCTCATGAATTTTGAAGTTTTTACATTTCTTAAAAAAGCCGGTTGCTAACAAGTGGCTAAATGAGACTAGTCCGCCTCCACAGCCTCGCTGTGTTTATACTCGCGCTCATGCGGTGTAGTTTGTTTATAGCCGTTAGCTAAAACGTTAGCTTTTTACTTCTGCCAATTTCATTCATGAGATTATCCTGCTGAACAGAAGGGAAAAATCTCATTGGCTTTTTGTCATCCCTGCAGCTCTGTATATTTGCAAGTTTGATCATGAAAATTACAAATAAACACTACAAACTTAAAAAAAGAAGAGTGGCATTCTAATAATCAATTAAAAGTATCCCCACCTTTACCAGTTGCAACATTAAAGTGTTAAATACATCATTATGATCCAATGATATAAAAAATATAATAAATGATTCTGAAACTGTTACTTTAGGTGCTTATTGTATATTTTTATGTTAATACTTTTTTAATTTTAGTAAAAAAAAAGTTTTTTTTTTACTTGTAACGGACCGTTTTACTTCAGTAAAAGATCTGAGTACTTCTTCCAGCCCTGATCTAATGCCATTACAGCTCCTTAGAACTCCATGTGCGTTATAAAGTATCTATTAAGTGTTTATATACTGCCTATAAATGCTCTTAAAAGGGTTCAAATTAAGTGCTACTCCACTGAAGCAAACTAAATGAAGATATCACCTCTTAAAACCTGTGAAGAAGTCTTCATCCTCATTCCCCTCACACCCAAACACACACACACACACACACACAAGGTGAGAGGATGACAAAGTCTATCCTCAGGGGAAGAGGGGGGGGGGGGGGGAAGAAGTCACGGGGGAGTGCTCTCAGAGACACTCGGCTGACCGGGCCTTCTGCACACAGCTCCGGGATTCCCTCCTCTTCCTTCCCAGTATTGTCTCACATCCTGCAGGGCCCGGCTCTCCTGTCCTCTGCGGCCAACGCTGCCACAATAGCATCAGCGGGCACCGGGCACTGAGGGGTGACCAGAGGGACGCCAGCAGTCAGCCTGACAGGATGTGACACACTTCTCTCAACAATTAATGAGTACAAAAGAAGCGGATGACACGACATGACAGCTTAGCGTGGCACTTCAGGCCTTAATGGCTCGCTGAGTGGCATCTTCACACCCGGCCGCCACACTCATGGCCCAATGATGGCAGCACGGAAAGGACGCGCTGTTATATTCAACGAGAGGTCGCACGCACTTGGAGGAAATTATGCAATAAGATGAGAAAATGGGGGGGAAGGGCGGAGGTGGGGGAATGGTGGTGGAGAGGAGCCAAGTACTGTACTTCAGTATCATTTTTGAAGTTGTACTTTACATGAGTATTTCCATTTCATTCAACTTTCATTCCACTACATTTCAGCAGACAATATGCCCATTACCTTTTACGCCACTATATTTATTTGACAGTTCCCGGTCTGGGCGGTCCTTATGTGTGGAGTTTGCATGTTCTCCCCGTGGCAGCGTGGGTTCCCTCCGGGTTCTCCGGCTTCCTCCCACAGTCCAAAGACATGCAGCTCAGGTTAATTGGAGACTCTAAATTGCCCGTAGGTGTGAATGTGAGCGTGAAATGGTTGTCTGTCTCTATATGTGCCCTGAGATAAACTGAAGACCTGAACCCTGCCTTCGCCCCATGTCAGCTGGGATCGGCTCCAGCGACCCTGAATAGGATGAGCGGTTTGGATAATGGAATGGAGGTATAGTTGCTACTTTTCACTAAGATTTCACATACAAAACTGCACAACAGTATAAAAAGTAGTATACATTCAACCAGCTACAACAAAGAATACTGCATTCTCCAATATCATATTATAATACTTCGAGGCCATCTGGCTGCCTGTACATTTACTTCTGGTAATTTAAGCACATTTTGCTGCTAATACTTCTGTTTAAGTAAAACCTGAACACTTCTTCCCCCAGAGCTCGTGGCTAGCTGCAGCTATGAGGAGAATTTACTGCAACTGCCTTTGATAAAACAGCAAAGTCATCCAAAATATCATGAAATAATGAATAAAAACAGCATTGCCATTACTAATGTCAAAGCAAAGACAGCCATTTGTCAGGAAGAGAAAAAAAACAAACACAGAAACAAAACATTCAACAAACTAGTATTGATACCCTTTTTTCCCCAAGTGACTTCTCTGGCCTCAGTAAATGAGCAAAAGAACAGAATTTCTGCCTCCTCTGGCGTTTGCCGACTGCGAACAGCAGCTTTCTCAATATTAATAATAATATTACCGATGGCACCACTGAAAGAGAGGGATTAGCGCTCATACTGCTGAATGAGAAGTCACCGCTTGGCTGGTATACATGTGGGATTTGACTTGACTTTTCTTTAAACACAGCAAATGGGAAGCCAAAAATCTTTTTCATTTAAGAGCAATTAAGTGGATCCCAGAATCACTGGCTCCAGCACGCCGCCGAGGTTTTTTTTTTTTTTTTTTTTTTACTCCTGGTTTTATTACCCATTTCCTCTCCCTTGCGCCAGCAGAAGGAATGCTCACTTTTCTCTCACAAAGCCACATTTCCAACGCCAGAATCACACAGGGACCACCATGATTAAGTGCAAGCCAGTGCTTCCCTAAACATGTGAGACATTATGGACCCCCCCCCCCCTCCTCCTCCTCAAAACACTGGAGAAGTGTTATGTTCCAACATTTATGTGAAGTAATTAAAAACATCCACCAGTAATTTAATAGTTCTCACCAAGTAGAGACATGAAGTCTACACAGTTTTTTCACTCTGTATAAATAACCTGGAATGCAGTGAGTACACAGACGATTTGCTAGTTTTTTTTTTTTTTTTTTTTCCTCTTCCTGCTTTTTGCAACATTTTGTAAGAAGCCCTGTTCTGTGTCGCTTTGACCCGAGACGAAGGTTGAGCAGTTACAAGCGGCGCGCTGACTTTTGAATTCATGTTTCCAGATAGCGTGATCCATACATCAAAACGCTGTGACAGCAGATTCAAATCAAAGCGTTCCTATAACTTGAGACTTGTCATCCTCCCAGTCTTGCAGTCTAACATCAGTGAGCATAAAAATGACCTCAAGTGCTCGCTGCCGCAGCGTATCCGAATGTGGATGGTTCTGTGAAGTGCATGTCAATAGCCCAGAGAGCCGGCAGTGCAACAGACATGTGGTTCCAATCTGTCTCTTTTCTCACAGCGAGAGAGGAGGCCATTCATTTATCTCACTGTAAATACAGCACTTAAACAGACGACGCATCGCTTTCCAAACCCCCCCACCCAACCCCCCCACACCTCCCTAAAAAAAAACTGTCCTTGTGGGTAATTAGCTTAAGCAAACAGTGTTATTGTTACTGATTATCTTTTTTTTTTTTATAATATATGAATAAAATACTTTATTTTAATTCATCGTTTAATTCTGTGCAATATTTGGATCGAAACCTGAGCTTAGGCCAACCGGCGCCGTCCTACAAGGCCGTGTTCGTCTCCACCAAAGTAAGTTGATCTAGAATGTCAGTTAGAGAGTAATCTGGCGTTAAACACCCCGGGGAAGGTGAGCAACATAACTCATATTTTTGGCTAAGAAAATCCTATTCCATTCGACTTGTGGCCAATTTTCTTGCTTTGACTTCTCTACTTGTTTGTGATTTAAAAAGGAGAGCGGAAAGACACATGAGGCTGCACTAATCAACAGTTTTTTTTATATTAATAAATACTAAATGTAACGTGGGGGGGTCACTCACTGCGATGAGGCCACAGAAGAAGAAGTTCCCAACTTAA
Organism: Ophiodon elongatus; assembly: GCA_016806645.1. Taxonomy (NCBI): domain Eukaryota; kingdom Metazoa; phylum Chordata; class Actinopteri; order Perciformes; family Hexagrammidae; genus Ophiodon; species Ophiodon elongatus. The sequence continues at coordinate 713,957 of JACSYO010001668.1, read as the reverse complement.
CAGTTCCACGAAGCTGTTCACATTTTAGCATTTTTCAGCTCATTGTTTTGGTTTTAAGCCCGCTAACTTTACTGTTTCCCCTCAGGAGTTGGTTGAGAACAAAACGGAGCTAAAAGAGTGAACGTTGGACTTACGTGTAGCCAGAAACACGTCTCCCAATGAGTGCTACCGCTGCTCCGTGTCCACTGCATGCGTACGTTTGCTAACATGGGTCAAACATGTTACGTGTGAGGAGAAACCAGAAGTCAGTGTTGACTTCATGCTAGTTACGTTACGCGCGTTACGTAAGAAAGTTATGCTAGTTACGGTTGTTGCGTTATTTCTTTTTTTTTTTTTAAACACAAACCATTTTTTTTTAAACCTTAAACGAGTAACGTTAGTTTTGTTGCCTAAACCTAACCAACGTAAACCGTGTGACTTTGTGATACGAGGCGGATATGAAACAATCATGGGGAAAAAAAATAATTGTTTCAGGAACGTCAACATTCAGCGTATCCGTGGTTTGCAGTAACGTGCCATGCCAACATTTTGTTTTTCTGGCAACTGGGTTGAGGATAGACTCGGCGCAGTAGGCTACATAATAATCAATTAAATACTGAGCATCTCAGAGACCACCGTAGAAGTGGAGCTCGTGTTGCTGACCTATTTTCAAGGTTTAATACCAATATGGGTACTTGTTCCTTTAGGTTCTGTTGCCAGGAATTGGATTATGCGACCTTTGCACATACAAAAAAATTAAATAAGAAAGCACCAACATTTTATGTCAAATCCTGGTTTATGGGAAACTTCAAAGTTATCCTTTTGTATTTAGTTATTTATTATTTATTTTTGGGATGCTTGACGTGATATTGATGACTCGTCACCTAAACTCCTGCATCTTTACATTAAGTTCCAATATGGAAACTGGGAATTTATTATGTCATCCTTTACATTTTTGTAGTTCTGTGCAACTCAATGTCTTCCCTCTCACCTCAACTAAACCAAACATTTTGTCATATTTGGTTTTTAATCTGAAGCCACGGACTATATGAGCTCTCCTCTCCGTAAAACTCCAAATGTAAGTTATGACAAGGCTTTAAAGAATGGGAACACGTGTGGTTTCTCAGGAAGACAGACACATTCTCCCTTCAGTGGCCGTAAAGAAGACAAAAGCTTTTTACAGTATCAACAGACGCAAGACGCAACCTTTTGGCCCTTTGGGGCAAAAGGTGAGCGCTCTGGGAGCGGAGGCCTGGTTCCAGCAGTCTGCCGGCAGACGAGACGTATGTCCTCCTCACCACATTCCTTCCCATCTTAGATCACTGAACAGCTCTCTGCCTTCATCCCCTTCCAACCCAAAGCAATATAACTCTTTATTTTCACCCGGATGGCAGCTTATAAAGAAACCAAAATAACCCGGGTGGCACAAGTGTAATAGCTTCAGCTAGCGCTTTTGTGCAGGTGCACGTTTGAAATTCAGATTAGTCTGATGGGGCTGGGGGTTAAATAGTCAAGGAAGGATTTCCTACTTCCATTTAAATGAGTCTCAGAAAAAAAGAAAAAAAGAAAAGAAGAGTAGTCACCATATAAAAAAGGTTCAGAGAAGTCTGTTCTGGCAATACATATGGTGAATAAAGGAATAAGCCCGTGTAACCTGGGGCTGTCTTTTTCATATTCAAGGATGACTGTGCTGCCGAGTGAACTGGCTGCAACACAAGACACTTCTGATTTCATATTCATGACTTCCGAGAGGAGTGGGGAGGGGGAGGGCGACAAAACAACAAGCAAGCAAGGAGAGTATAGCTGGTGGAAGTTAGGCCCGTACACTGTCACATCCAGAAAGTCAAATCTCATCTTGCTCAGACTGAGGAAGAGTGAGGTCATCCTCCGCAGCAGGCGCTGGCTCATCTCACACCCACGCACATGCACACAAATTGAAATAAGAAATCTTGCCTGCACGAAGGGATTTAATGGCTACACAGTACAAACGCCGCCTTAGTTATCTGGCAACTTGCACAACCTCAATAGCCCCATAAGGACACGCGGGGACACCAGCTAGGAGCCTTTGCAACGGGGGCCTTCGAACAGCCGGGATGTTGTTCCCTGCAGCAAACTGCGAAACACGTCACTTTTTAAGGAATAATGACAGCGTGCACAAACGGAGCCTGGAAGCATCACAGTGGCCGACATGTCCTCTAAACAGAAGCCCCTATGCACAGCCCCGGCAAGGACATGCATGAGTGTAGAGCGCCCTCTAGGGGACAGAGCTCGGAGCCGGTTGGACATGAGGAGAAGGCAGTCAAGCGTACCGGTGGAGCCACACATCAAAGTTCACCCTATGCATATGAGCTTGGAAATAGAAATAGTTAAAATTAGTGACTTTTGATATGCAAATGCTGCAGAAATCCACAATCCAAGCATGTTTTTTTTTTCCTTTCTGTTTATGTTGCTTTTCTCATGCAAATGCAGAATTCTTATTGATGTTAAAAGTAAAGCACTCTGAGACAAGAAGCCTCTGCGGTTCTATTTCTATTCATCTTCATGCAAGTCAGCAATCCCGAGATTAAATACAAATTACATGACCCCGGTGAAAAATGTAGTTCTGAGGGCATTTTTTTTTTTTTTTTTTTTTTGAATCATCAACAACGGCGAGCTCTCGCCACGCTGCACTGACAAGTGTTGCGTGAGGAGCAAACGAGGCCGACAGACGTTTGCTCATTTCAGCCCCCGAGACAAGACAAGCTGCCCGGAGTCAGGCTCGGCTGCAGCCAGGGAGAGATATACGAGCGGGGAGTCACACAGGTCGAACGTGGAAGCCACCACAGTTCATCATGTTTATGCGTCTCACGCAGACACACACCGCCTTGGAGCCTTGAGCGCTTTTGAGGACAGAGTTGTGCTTGCCTGCATGAAAAGGGAAGCAGCGGGTGTCAAGAATTACAGCAACCATTCATATAAAAAAAAAAAAAAAAGGTATTCAAAAGAAGAGAGAAAAAATGAAATGTCAGTCGAATGACTTGACTGATGGGACATCAGTGTTTTGCGACTGGACCATCAAATACTAATCCTTTCAAAATAAGGTCTGTGGCAGTGGATAAAGGAATGTAAATAGCCAGAAATCCCCTAAAATACACCATTACCCCTCTCTCACAGACCAACCACTCTCCCGGGTCATTAGTGGAACAAAGAACGTGGTCTTGCTCAATTTTCCTGGTAAATAGGGTTTAAAATTTTCAATTCAAAGATGCTTCACCAACTTAATGTTTGGCAATGCACAATAATTCTAAACAGATAAACAAACTGAGCGTACTAAAGACAGAAGATTACGCCATCTGCAGTGAATTCCCTTTAAATGGCCATTTGCTTAATTAAACTTTGTGAATAATCAAACCGCTGAAAAGGCAACAAAAGGTCACAGAGGGAACGGCACCCTATTCACGGCCACGCAGGATATCTACGGGCAAATACTGTGCAGTGTTTACTTCCTAAAATAAGAAGAATTAGATGACAGCGTGACACGGTTTAGATAGACCATCAATCATAAAGAAACCGACTCGTCCATTTATTAAATATCTCACCAAATGAGAACTGTAGTGTGTAATAAATGTCATTTTGATGATATATTTCTGACTGCACGTCGCATATCGAATCCCTGCAGTGTGTCATCACCCAGCAGTTTCATTAACCTGGTTTCCGCTACATGACCCAACGGGGACGACGAGCGAACGCACAGCAGAATAACGCATGACGGTGCATCTACTTGTCAGCTGAGGCCCTCTAGTGGGTGAACCGGTGAATGCTGGTGCAGCCGGGGAGTCAAATAAACGTCACGCTTACGATTGATTTCTTTTTTTTTCTTGTTTTTGCAGACAGTGATTTTAATTTCAGAAAATCACAAGTTCATACACCTGCCATTTTCACTGGAAGTTAAATGCAAGGGTTTCAGAACAGAACAGGCTTCAACGTCTGTTACATGTCAAAGAGCTGCAGAACAGAAACATATTGGTATTGTGTCAAATACAGAAATATATATATGTATATATATATATATATACATATATATATATATAAATATATTTCTTACCTTGAGACATTACTTTGAGACTACAGCCACAGTTAAATACTTAGCAATCTGCATGATATTTTAATGAACTTGCTAACTTTGACTAACAAACTGAAAAAAAAGTGGCGTCTCTTCTCTAGGTATTAGTTACAGAACATGCCTTCATACACACATCTTGCCGTTTACTTCAGTGATCAGTCATTTGAACTTAAAACTTATTGGGACTCTGGTACATCCTCTGCGTGGCGTCATGCTTCCCTCTTCAAGCCCACTCAAGCAACGGAACACGTCGAACATAAAAGTCATTGTCAAAGTAAGTTTTTTTTTTTTTTTTTAAAGGCGGATAACTGTGGTCTTGAAGTCTTTTAACTATTCAGTGCTTAACTGCAGGGACATTTTCCTTTTCAATGAGCTATGTAATAAAGTCCAATCTTGGTCTTGCAGACGATATTGTTGATGTGTGAAGTGAGCCTCTTGATGATTTTACACGATATTTCTAAGAGTAAGGTTTAAGACAGAGGGTCAAACAATCCATTGCGATTAAGTGCTGTAGGTTTGTGATTCTGGTGGTTGTGGAAGCTTCATATTTTCTTTGGACATCATTAGACGCCTTAACTCTTGAAGAATAATTTTAATGCTATAAGAATTCTGCCATTTTGCTAAAACTGGTACGCTACTTGAATCCACCTGTGAGACGAGACAAAACAAAAAACACCAAATCAGTCATTGGGACAGGAGGGCCGACAGTTATCTGAGCAACGTGAAACAATTTGTGAGTTCAACAAATGATAAGACACAGAGCAACACTTGTGTATGACCTTGTCAGATTTGTGAGGACACTTACCACCCCGTTGGAATTATCTATCCCATTCATGCTTATTTTTGTTACAAATTTAACAGTCGGGGACACCTCCGGGTATCTAGATCCACATACCACTCTCAGACTGTATATTCTGTTCTCATAATTGGTCTGGGAAACAAAAAGAAGAACAAAATGTAGAGGTCAGCAACGGTATCTAGAACAGTTGACTATCTGCATTGGAAGGAGTCGGCTGCTTACTCTTGCTGGTCCAATGATCATGCCTGTCCACCACGTGAGAGTCATGTCGTCGTCATTCTCGAGGCCCCAGCTGACGGTGCCGTCGCCTTCGCCCTTCTGCCCTTCTTCAAGCTCCTCCAACAAGCGAAAATTGCGTGGAACTTTAACTCCTAAAATAACAACAACAAAAAAATAGAATACGAGTTTCAAATTTAAAAGTATACATCTCTTTTTTCTACTGTTTGACAAATTCTATAAAAAGACCAAAATCGACAATGAATTGACCCGACCAATCGGTACCATCTGTGTAACCAACACCTGGTACGCTGCAGCGTATTACTCTGTGCCATAGACTGTCCAATAACTATAAAAAATATATCAGTGAGCATAAGTGGACCGTTGCTTTGACGAAAACAAGAAATTTGAAAATGAAACTGAAAAACTGTGACAGGCACTTTTTTTTTTTACTATTTTGTTACGTTTAATAGACCAAAAGGTTAATTGATTGACAAAATACTTTGCAGATTAATGAATTTAGTAAATAGAACTGAAACGTTTAGTTGACTGCTTTAATCTGCAACTACTTTTAGTTAATTGTTCCAATTAACCGATTGTTAACGAATCAAGGAAACATTTAAAATATTCTCTGGTTACTGCTCCTCAGATGTGACTTTCAGCTTTTTTTCTTTGTCCGATCCTTGTTTATTAGGCTAAACGTCTTTGCGATTCAGAAAAAAAAACTATATAAAAATGAAATTGTGACAGATTGAGAAGTTAGGACAGGCAACCTTTTTACGATTCAACTACGTTTTGAAGACTAAACGTCCCAATCTATATTTCTCTTCAACAAAAAAAAAAAGTATAGATTAATCGATGAGGATAATGATAGTTAGTTCCAGCCCTAAATGTAAACAATTGTTACTTGAGTCCTAAAATGGTTTAGAATTGACAGTTGCATTCATTCATGAAAACTGATGCAGACACACCTTCCTCTTTCTAAATCATAGAAAAGTAATGCTTTCAAATGAGTAAGATTGATAAACATGTGCAAGACGGGACTGGTTGATACAAGAAATGACGTCCTACGCTCTGCACATGTTGCACCACCATTCACCACATCCTGGTCGTCCTGCTGTGGAGCTGCATTTAATGTGAAGGAGCGTTTCTTAAAAAAAGGCCCTGCGACTCAGGCAGAGGACACTATGAAAACATTAATATTTCCCCCTCGTCATCAAACCGTTCATTTCACCTCACGTTCATTTATCACAGTAAGCCTTCACACCCCAAAATCAATAATTCACATCTAGTGTGCAGCGGTCACAATGAGGGATTGAGTCTTAAGTGGCTCGAACATTTTCTTAAAAGGTATTTGCTCACAAGAAGTTCTTTGAGCTTTCAGTCCTTTATCGATATTCAAACGCTGGCAAAGAGACCAATGTGAGCTGCTAAGTTTAGTACACCAAATCATCACTTGTATCAGCTAATAGGTAACAAGTGCTGTTCAGAAATGCTTCAACTACTAGGGCTGCAACTCACAATAATTAACAACCCATCAACAAATCAATTAGCCTGCCGATTATTTTCACATTTAGTTGAATAATTGTTTGGCCTATAACACAGTCTGAAAACAGTGAGGCTAAAATTACATCATCAAAAGGCTTAAGACGAAACTGAAACCGTAAGATGAATTGGTTTACTGTGATATAAGACAAAGGAAATACCACAAATTCTCAGTTTTGATAAGCTGCAAGCCTCAAATGTTCTGCATTTTTGCTTTAAAGAAATAAGCGATTATTTAATCAAATAAAAAAATGTGCAAATTCCTTTTCTGAAAATGGACTTATTAATTGAGCTTCAGTGCAAAAAACACCCACAATAATTAACTTTATAATTTATTTTACTATAATATGTCCCGCTCAGTATATGGTCGTGGTCAATTCTCTTTAAAAAAACAATTTTACCTGATCCTTACGACAAGTGATTTAGCAATGTTTTATATTCTTATCAGCCCTTTTAAGCTTACAAATATCTATATTGATATAAAGCAAAGTAGATGCACATTTTGAGAATATTAATAACTCAGAATTGAGTTGCTGATCTAGTGTATATCAGTTAATATGTAAATGTTCTTGGTAGAGGCCACTACTATCCTACATGATAAAAAAGACTTAATAAATCAGTATGCTCAGCTCTGCTCTGTATTTTTTACTGTGTAATTTTATTTTCCTCAAACATATGTAAAATGAAGTTGGGAACCATTTATCATGTTTACATTAAATTGCAATATGAATACACAAGAGGCACACATGTTGGGCTAAGTCAGGTATATTAAAATATTACTGATTGACTAAAAGCATAATGTGTAGGTCAAATCTGTGATTTAAGTTACTCTAAAATACAAATGGCTACTCATTCAACAACCATAACAGTTGTTTGGATCATAAGATTTAAAGACTAATGGCGTGAGCAGATTTGTGCCAGGAAGAAATGAATATCTTTAGTTTATTTATGGCAAACTTGCACTTTCGAATTGTGAAGTTACTTCCCGTTTATCCAGTTTGTATTTGCATCCCCGTGGTGTTTAGCTAAACTAACACCAAAGAAAGTACGTTGAACATTGTAAAAAAAGAAAAAAAAATCGTTTAATTATTTTTATTTTTCTATAATTCTCCAAAACCTTTATTTTGTAGATTTGACCACCACGCTTCCGGCTGCGTGCTAAACCAAAGCTAGGGCTCCGACTACTTGCTGAAACAACGTGTGCCAACAATATGCTGCGTTTCTATCTCACCCCCCAACAATGACAAACACTGAGTTACTTCCTGCATCTAACTCGAGTCACACAGCAGCACTCCTGTTAAATTACTACAATAACGTTATAAAGTGATCAAAGAAGCAGCTGGACCTTCGTTACGTTACCGTGACGCAATGTGAGGTGTGTCACAGATGTGTTAAAAAAACACATGTTTCTCTATTTAATTTGTGCAGCTTAATGGTTATTATTCAACACAATGATCGTGTGCCTGGGCAGTTAATACATACATAAAATAGCAACATTACGTTTATTCCGATCAAATTAGTCAGAAGATAGAGTCTCGCTGCCTCGCGGTGCTGGAATGTTCTAGTGCCGAGGTTAGCTCCGCTAGCTCGGCACAATCTGCGGTTATTTGCGGTGATTAACACAAATAAACATTTATAACGCACTTTACAACCTATGCGGGTTTCTTTAAAACATAAGGCCAAAAACGTACAAAAAGAACGCTTATTTTTAACACCCTGCGCTATTTTAGCCAACTCACGCGGGGGAGGGGCAAAGCTACTCGCTGGCGTAAGCTAGGTTAGCTCCAGGAGATAGACGGCCCCCGCGGGGCGCATTCGCGTCGCCGACACGGAGCTATTTAACGAATAAATGGCGGCCGAGAGCGACTCTGATGAGCCCGTGTAAGTCAGCGAGTCGCCACGTCTGATGGACCACGGTGAGTGGGGTGGGGCAAGGTGGTGGAAGTTTCGCCCCCAACACTTTTTGTTGTGTCGCTGTATGTTATAGTTTTGAAGGCACACGAACCTGAGGAGGCCGCCATCTTCTTCAGCCGAGTCCAGAAGCGCACAAGAGCTGTGACGTCACGGCCCTTAACCCCCCCCCCCCCCCCCTCGCGCCATCAGTGTCTCAACGGCTGCGCCGCCGCTGTGTTCCCTCTAACGGGGTTTCCAGGTCACCGACTGTACTGCACGAAAGACCGGAAATCTTCTAATTTTACTTTTATATCTCATGAAACAACAGTTACGGCACAAAGGTGTTAAATAAAAAAATATATATAAATAAATTAACAGTAGAAGTATGAAGGAAACTGGATTTACAACATACATAACTTGAAGGAAGTTAAAAATCAACATTGGGCCTATTTGTTTGATATATAGTAACAGTTTGACCAAATTTGTTGTAAAATGAATTAGTTTGTAGTAACAAGGACACTAAATTCAGTGCAAACTAGCTTGTTGTCCAATTAGCTAGCTAACATTACATAACAGGAAGAAGAACCTTAGTCAAAACCCAAAGAACTTCTTTGTTTCGGGAGTTTTTACCTCTTCAATTCACGATCACTAAACAGCAAAGTGTTAAAACTTCCAAAATATACTATACTAAACCTTCTGAATCCTGAGGGAATGTGTATGAACCCTATAAGACCTAAGTCTATTATAATTCAATTTGATAAGTGGAATAAAAACTTAATGTCAAACGTGTACAGCTTCAGTTAAGAGCCGGAACAACGGTCTTTATAATACAGAGTGCAGATTCATTTGATGTCAACAACTTTTAAAAATGTACTCAGGATAAAATATAAATAAATAAAAAGAAAACTTTCAAAGCATTTTCAGTGAGCAACATTTTATTTCACCTCTTAATAAGTAATCAATGCGAGCTACAGAGACGTCTCTGTGGAAACAATAAGTGACTGACTTCCCCTCAGAGTCATTACAACATACACGTTAGAAGAAAAGAGCTTTTTACCAGAACACAAAACATCCAGAACATTACTTGAAAATAGATAAACAAATGGAGTTTAAGTACATTTAAATATTAGCTATATTATTTGCCAGTATTTGCTTCTCTCTTCTTTTTTTTTAATCATCTCTTTCACATCAGGACACCAAAGTTCGCAGTTACTCTGAACGTCGTCTCTCGAACTGCAGCATCTAATACAGCCGCAAAACATATGGTGGTTGAATTATACAAAATATTTTTACAGCACGAGAAAAAGGAGAAGAAAAAAAAAAAAAAAAAAAAGCGGTCGACACTGGGCCACGATTTAAAAATGAAGGACTGTACATAATTGCAGGGTGCGCCTCAGGCGAGGAGACGAATAGTCTTTCCAGTAACCGTCAAGTAGTCCTCGTCAGACAGGGCTCGCAGCGCCTCGTCAAACAGCTCCTTGGTGATCGCCTGAAAACAAAGTGACAACGTTTATTTATTTATTTATTTTTTAACATAAATCGAAGAAAAGTTAAAATCACAAATACTGTCAGAGCTTTTCATGTAGTTTAATTACTAACATTGCAAACCGGCCGGCCAATATATACAGTAGACACGAAAGAACTGGAAACGAGGAGCGCGCTGTTCTCACGGCACATTGTATTATCTATGAAATATTAAAAAAGAAAAGAAAAGAAGAAGATATTTACCGTTTCAGACTGTCTTCTGAGATCATCGAGCAGCTGCTGGTACTTCATGGCAGGCGTCTTTCCTTTGGCCTGGATCAGTTTCTTCAGGACTTGGGCGATCTCCTCCCTGCGCTTGCGCGCGGTGGCACTCATACCTGGAGTCACAAATTAATACACTCAACAACAAACAAACAAAAGTCTGTTGGGCTGCAACGAATTATTGCCGTCGTTCTCGATTTATCTGCCATTTTTTTCTTGTGATTACGCAGCTGCTCTATAAAATAGTAAAAAATATCCCGAATACCCGAGGAGACATGTTTAAATTAGCCGGAACCAGTGAATGTTGCTTTACAAATTAATTATCATTATTATTGTTGCTCAGATAAAAAAAAAAAAAAAAAAAAAAACGAGCTTTCACCGTTTAATAACAGCAACATTTGTGTCCTTTTAGTATTAATTCTAACCCACTCGTGTCACACATTGCCTCATTAGATAGTCGCTGTAAACCGAGCGGTTGACATTCACGGTACCTGTCGTGAGAATGGAGATGTCAACGAATCCCGTCCTGGGGTCCGTGGCCGACTGTTTGAGGGCCTCCCTGTGCAGCCGCTTGGCCTCCTCCACGTCGATGGTCTCCACCTTCTCGGAGAAGCGCACCTTGGCGTGGGCCTCGGCCAGGCGGATCAGGGACTCCAGCTGCCGGGGGTAGGCGGACACCATCCCGCGCCCGCTGCCGATCTTCCTCATGTCCACGTAGGCCTGAGGAGGTTTGAGGCACGTGAGGAACCAAAGCAAAGCAAAACAGCAAACATTCAACACGCGGGACGTACGGGACGTAGAACAAACCTCGATGAGAGCCTGGCTGGCTTCCTCACTCAGCCTGGGATGGATGTACGTTCGCGCGTATGCGATGTAGTCCCTCAACACGGCCATGTCGAGGAACTCCTCCGCGAGCTGCTCCTCGCTCTGGTAGTACAGCGACACCAGGTGGTGGGCCAGCCGGCGGTCGTACGCCTCGTCTTGGGGATCCAGCATCAGGAAGATGAGGTCGAACCTGACGGGGCGACGTAATGAGGCAGCGTTAAAACACCGGGAACGGGGACGAGGGAGAAAATAGACCATGAAAACGTAACATAGTGGGTTGTGTGTCTAAGATATTAATATATATTAAAGTTCTCTTTTATTGAGCCGATTGCTTCTTTTAAAAATATACAAATTCTGTTTAAGAATTCATTAAAAAAGACAACGGACGTGTTATTCAAGTATCTTCGTGACATTCAGTGAAATTAAAATAGGAACAGTAATAATAATAATAATAATAATAATAATAATAATAATAATAATACAGGAAAAGCAACAGAGATACTAAATAATCCCACACTAGATAGTCTTCAAATTTCAAACTGTAATTAAGATGTTTCCAAATTCTACCAATTTAAGAGTATTAAGTCAACCTGACACTATTTTTAACAGTTGAGAACAGCAGTTTTCTTCCAATATTCGTGTGTATTATATATTTTTGCTGTTACGATAGAAAGGGAAGGTTGTTCCTGAGTTGCGGTGAGAGTCGTCGCAGAGGATGATTAGTGAAGGATCTGGTTTAAGATGAGGAAATGACTTTAGAGGCAATGTCAAAAATAAGCCGGGCTAAAAAGGTTGAAGTTTAGAACGGTTCCTCATTTTAGTTGAACGGCATTAACCCGTTATGTGCTTATTCCTTCAGCTGCACTTAAAGTGGTAAACCACAGTTTCAGTCCTGGTTGATTTACATTTTCAATCCGAGTGAAAACAAAAAGGAATTGTTTAGTAGTTAGAGCTATTTGTCAGAATTGTGTACATAGTTAAATTGTTTGTGTGTTCAACGGAGGAAAACTGAAATACAGCATTTTTTTTTTTTTGGAGAACGTAAACCAGACTCTCAGTTTGTAATACGGCAAAAAAAAAAAATACAAATATTGAAATACTTTCATCAGTCGTCCAAAGGCTCAATCACCATCGTGTCTTCTCCTTCAGCAACAGATACTTTAACAGATACTTCAACACACAGATGATGAGGCCTCATATTTCCACACCTCTCTCACGGCTGATAAATGTTGCCAGTGTGTAAAATCAGCAACCTGTTGAGCAACTTCTTAAACTGCGATCGCGACAGTGGAAATGATCCCCCCCCCTCCCCCCCATCCCCCCAATCAGGTGTGAGGGTGTGAGGGTGCAGAGTGACGGCGATCACCTGGACAGCAGCGTGTGAGGCAGCTGAATGTTCTCAATCGTGGTTTTTTTGGGGTTCCACTGCGACTCGATGGGGTTGGCGGCGGCCAGCACAGAGGTCCGGGCGTTCAGCTGGCAAATAATTCCGGCCTGCAGACAGACAATAATAAAAAAAAAAAAGAAGTGTGAACTTTCCTTTCGCGACGCGAAGCCTTCCGTCGTACCGGAGCGAGCCGAGCGAGCCGTACCTTGGCGATGGAGAGGGTCTGCTGCTCCATGACCTCGTGCAGCACGGAGCGCGTGCTGTCACTCATCTTGTCAAACTCGTCGATGCAGCAGATGCCGTTGTCGCTCAGCACCAGAGCGCCGGTCTGCAGGACCAGCTGCCGGGTCTCCGGGTCCCTCATCACGTAGGCGGTGAGGCCCACGGCGCTGGAGCCCTTCCCCGACGTGTACTGGCCGCGGGGCACCAGGTTGTAGACGTACTGCAGCAGCTGGGACTTGCTGGTGCCGGGGTCTCCGCAGAGCAGGATGTTCAAATCCGCGCGGAAGTTTCCGCGGCCCGTCTGACTGAAGTCCTTGCGGGTGCCGCCGAACAGCTGCAGCAAAATGCCCTGGAACCAGCAGAGGAGGAGATGAATATTAAACAAAAAGAAAGTCTAACTGGGATTATTTAGAAGGATAGGTCAATCCTTTCAATTCAAAGGTTATCTGTAACGCAAGGCGTCACAGAGCATTTTAACAGACTTGTTTGAGTCGTCGATGTTATTTACTTCCACCTTTCTCACTCCTCTATTTTCATATTTGCTAATTTCTCCTTTCTGACTTGTGGATATTATCACAGGTGAACAGGTGCAAATGTTTTCTTGTTGATTTCACGTGTTCTCTGAAGAAGTACTTGCTCCGATGAACACGTCAGATCATAATGATCAAGACACGAGGGGAGTCTTTAGCTTTGTTGTTTGTTTTTGTAAACCACAGGAGTGCTGCCTCTTCCACACAGATGTCAGAACATAAGACATAAAAAGGTTTTAAACTCATGAAATATGACAAACCTGTGACCATTAAAATGATGGTATTTGATCCTGTGAGGAGTCCATAACCTCTGATACATCTTCATACTTATGTTAAAACCTTTATCTCATGATCTTGATTTTGGGTGTACACCTTAATTTGACTCACCCCAGCAGGAAACGCACAGCTGGGACTTAAAATATTAATTATGATCGATGAGACCAGTGACATAAAATAGAAATTTCGACTGGTCAGAGCAGGAAACATCAAGTGTCCCGGTGATGCACAATATCAGAGCCGAATTAATGGAGCGGATCACGTTATCAACCGTCTCAGATTTCTGTTGGCTTCTCGGGAAAATGCATGGCGGAGATTAAATGCTATGAGCCGAGTGTCATTGGCAAACCAAAGTGAGAGTTTGTAGAGATTCCTCTTCCAGCTGGGGACGGACGGACGGACGCACACACACACACAAACACACACACACACACACACACACACCTTCTTGATGTCCTCGTGCTCGTAGATGCTCGGTGCGAGGGCTGCGGAGAGGCGTTCGTAGACGTCCGGCTTGGCTGCCAGCTCCTTGAGGGTCTGGACGCGGTCTTCGGTGAAGAGCTTCTGCTCGGCGTCGTCCAGCCCGTGCAGGCGCTTCTCGTCCGTCTTGCGGAAGTGGATGACGTCGATGTGAGTCTTGTACACGGACTTCACGTTGCTCTGGCGAGGGTTCGCGCGCATGGGGACCGCTCTGTAGACGCCTGCGGGGGACAAACGGGGAGCCGTGAGGACGTCTGTGACATCGTGGGATTAGATACGAGCGCGAATGTCATTTTTAACATTATAACGGAATAAATATTTAGCGTTTCGCAGGGTGCAACATTAAAAAGCAAGCAGGTTGCAAAAACAAAATGTTACCGGTCATGTTACACGTTAAAACAGTTAATGAGTTAAGTCTATGGCTGAGATCTACAGTCACTTCGTTGAGTTAGGGGTATTGATGACTCGGGACTCTACAGCTCTAACTGGCTGAGAAGAGGACGGCAGACATCTGACAATACTCCTCGCTTTCTTCCTCTCTGAATGAAGCTGCTGCTGTAAACTGTCTCACAATTTTATCACATAAGAGTATTAGAGATCAGCCAAAGGTTATATAGCCAGAAAGTTCATATGAGACTATTCTAATAACATATTCAATCGTTATAAGTCATCTTTCAAGCAAAACATTTGGGATATTCTTTAGTTTCAGCTTCATTTGTCAGGACTTTTTTTCATTATTTATTTTTAAAATCACAGAACACTGAATATTTCTGGGTTTTTGGGCAGTTGGTTGCACGTGAAAGCCGTCTGAAGACATAAACTTCAGCTTTGGGGGGAAAAAAATTATAAAAATGGCATTTTATATAGCAAACGATAAAAGAAAAATAATAATTGCTAATGAAAACACCCCTCAGCTGCAGAGACTCGGGGAATCTTACCGGTGATGTTGATGCGGTCTCCTGGCTGCACTTTGTCGACCAGGTCGTTGTGAGCGTACACGACCGACGTGTGAGGCGTCTGACCAGCCGGCATGTCATCGGGGGACTCTTGAATTTTAATCTGAAAACAAGATCACGAAATGAACAGATGTCGTGACCTCTGCAGCGCCACCTCATGAATTACCACCCGACATATTCGGAGACTAGGCGTCGCCGACTGTAAGCAATCTGCCCCCCGTTATCAACCCCGCCGAACTCTCACCATCTGTTTGTCTGAAAAGAGTGAGCGATTGTGAACGAGCGCCAGGCTGTGGGTGGTGTTGCAGTGGCGGCACACGGCCGGCTCGGCGATGCGCCCGCGATCCACCTCCACGCGGGTGGTGAAGGCGCACACCTGGCACTGGAAGAACGCCTCCTGCATCTCGGGGATGAGCTGCGAGGTGCGGATCACCATGCCGCTGATGGTGATCAGCTGATCGATGTCTGTGGAGGCAACGCGCACACACAGACGCTTTAGCCCGAAAATCCCACACTCAATATGGGATGGAATGATAAAGTGTGATTCCACTTCACGCGGGGATGGATTAATGACTACACACACACAAACACACACACCTACCTTCTGGGTTCAGGTTCCTCATGTTTCTGGTTTTCAGGGCGTTGTAGGGGCGGACTTGGATCTGGTACTCCAGGATGGAGTCTGGGAAACGCTCAAAGAAAAGCTCGTTGACTGCCATGTCGAAGGTTGGGATGACTTCCTGCCAACGGAACAAATTACCCGCTTATTAGCAAATCGGCATGCTGTCAAAGTAATAAAGTGCAATTTAAACTTTAACAACGGGACAAAGATGCTTACAACATCCTGTGGATTAAAAAGAAACGACAACAATAATCCCACTAGTCTGTTCACGCTGCACTCAGAACTTTGTAGCTTATTCATGAAATCTCATTTTTTTTTTTATTATCAGAATGGTCGGCATGATAAACTACCAACATAAAGATTAAAGAATCAACACATTTGCAAGAGTCTTTGTAATGCAAATGAGGTGATAATGCAATTGTAAAATATAGGACATCACCTGTGGGTAGCAGATGAGCTGCCTGTAAAGTTCTCCATCAAAGGACTGCACATGCAGACAATTCACATTCAGAACCGGATCACCAACAACACTGATCTGTGGGACAAAGAGAGATATTAATATTAAGACAGACCTCGAGCTGAGAGTTCCCATGATGTTCAGACTCAACCATCCTGTTGTGAGGTCCCCCCCCCTCCGTCCCTCCCTCCCTCCCTCATATCCTATAAAAGGGTCTGTGTCTATTTAAGTGTTTTATCCTGAGGCCAGTGAATTATTTAAAACAAACATATGTAGCGTCTGTTCTGCTGCACATTTGCTGTTTTTTCTGGTCGTGGAGAGTTGAAACATTTTTTTTTTTTTTTTTTAAACTTTGGGTGAAACGCTGCACTCCCCATCACAGTGCAGGAGAGGCGGGACCAAAAAGCCTACCACAAAAGACGTGAGCAAATGCGTCTCACTACGAGTACGTTGTGGTCTTCATGTGCATGTTATGATATTGTTTTTATTATTTGGACTCGATGGTGTCCTCGTGGCTGGAGCAGCGGATGAAACGTGTTTTCCTTAAGTTGATCTGAATCGGAATAAAACAATTGTCCTCGCCCACGAAACCTCGTTGGCCACGTAGACCAGCAGGTCGGCCCTCTCTCCCTAAGTGCTTCATCCAGAGCAAGTGCTCTACTTTGTGCCAGCATTTATTTTTATTTTCTTACACTTCCGCTGATATTCCCTTTCAACCAGAGCTCTCTGCTAAAGAAAACACTTTGCCTCTCAAGCACTCCCAGCTGGCCGCTTTGAGAAGAAAGTGTGGTATTTAAAAAAAAAAGAAAAAAAGAAAAAACACTTTGCTGTACACGAACCGCTAATGAAGGCAAAAACATCCTCTAGTCTGATTTAAACCAAAGAATAGATCGGCCTACACTGTACCACCAAACAGAGCAACAGACCACAATGAACTAAAGAGATAAAAGTACGCCACCTCTTCCAGCTTCTGCATGTACAACGGCTCGTTCAGGTCCAAGCCAGCGTTCTCATCTTCAGTGGAGGATGAGTCAATGAACCTCTGCAGGAACCTCTGAAATAAAAAAAGGGAAGCAAAGCACGCAGACGATTAACCCCTCAGCACGAAGAATGGGGAATATCTCACGATGGCTGAAACGTTTTCAGATTTCAAACCTGAAACTTCTCCTTGCAGGTCCCAACGTTGACGTCGGTCCCCCAGATCACCAGCTTCTGACCTGCGTTGGGCTCGCTGGCTACGACACCGTCAGCATTCGGCTGCAAAAAAAAAAAAAAAAAAAAAAAAGCGTCAACGACTGTTTGTCATCCTTATTAAATGTACACAATCAAATGTTCTTGTCTCCTCCACTGACCAGCTCAGAGTGAAGATCGACTTGCGGAGCCTTCCTGACTGACCCCAGATCAGGACGCTGTCTGGCCGGGGTGCCACGCACTGTACTGCGAGGGGTCCCCTCAACCCTGGAGCTGGGGGTCCCATACATCAGAGGGGAGCTCATGTCCACCTCATTGGGCGGGACTGTTGGAAAGAGACACTGGAGTTAACTCAAGCGTGCCACAACCACGAACATTAAGACGCCACCCTGCGTTTCCATTGGATGAGGCTGAACCCAGAAACGTTGTGTTGTTAAGCACCTGAGGGGCGGGGGCTGGAGAACTGAGGGGCCGCTGGACTGAGCATGTCGGTTGCCGGGGAGGTGGGCATCGGCATCAGGTCCCCGGCGGAGGAGTCCTGGCCCCTGCGCCGCTGAGAGGGAGGCGAGATGGGGCCCACGCTGCCGGCTGAGGACAGCCGAGACACAAAAGACAAAAGTTATTGACGCCACACGCAGACAAGCACGAGGTCATCTCAGCGTAACTCCTCGCCGTTGAGGGTCCCGTTCGATCGAGGACACGTGGACTCACGTGTGGACGGGTTGGTGTTCCTTCCTCGTTTGCGGCCACCGGGAGTCGATGATGGGGAAGACATTGTTGCTGGATGATCTGAAGAGCAAAAACAAGATTCAAGTCACTTATTTATTCGGACGACCAAAGTATTGACTGACTTCTACACGGGGAGTCAAACACACACTGCACTTTCCCTCCGGGAGTGTTTTTTTTTTTTTAGAAGAACGCCTTGTGGATGGATCTCAACCACAAGCCGACTGACTTGTGAAAAGTCGGGGTGTTGTGTTTGACTTGTTTTCTGTTGGAGCCCAGGGAGGACGACGGCATCACTTTTTTAATGAGTCACAACATTTTTTTACGAGGCCGACTGTTGTAGGCAGATCTGAGTTTGTAGAAAAATATTTTTCTTAAAAAAGGTTTTCCCTCTTCGTTGTTCTGTTTACTTGGTTATTGTTTAGTTTAGATTAGTCTGCAGAGCCTTTGCTTGGATGGTAGATAAAAAGAGCCATATGGACATTTTGTTTGTCACTTTATATTGATTGACTTTCATGCAACAATACCAGCTAAATACAGTCCTCAAAGTGAGAACAAGATCAGGTATGTTTGATACTTTCAGGTATATTTACTTACAAGTCCTCAATATTCTGTTGTTTCATTGGTAATTATTTTGTATTATTTATTTGTAGATTGTAGGCTTTGCATTAGCTAGTACTGTGGTTAAATATGTCATAATTTACTCCATACATGTGGCTCCACTCTGCAGATTAACTCTTTACATGCAAAACATGAAATGAACTCGAGATATGATTTAAAGCTACAGATTAAACTACATAAAAGTCTCAACAGTGACCGAGTATCACTAAGCCAACTGACAAAGTTATACCCTGCTTTTCTTCACGTTAATGCAACAATAAGGTAACTCCCAATTCTTAATGACAATAGCTTCACTTTATTTACATTTGTTTGATACTTAAGCGTAAAATAATGCTTTTTCTTTACGTGTAATGTTATTGTTAAAACTACTTTTGCTGCTTTTATTAAAATCTTTGGAAAAGTTGACGATAACGTTTCCACCATTTGACATGTGGCTGCAGAGGAAACAATGAGCTGAAACTTACTTCTCTGATTTAACTGATTTAACTTTTGACGTACAATCAAACAAACACGAGTAATATCAGACAGGTCGATCCAGTCAACACGTCCAACATATTTATCAGGAATAAGTCCATTAAATTAGGTCTATTCTTACCTCTTCTCGTGTGTACGTCCGAGAGCTGCAGGATCTGGCGCGAAACTGCGAGTGACGTTATTTTCGCGGGGAACTTTGGACCAATAGCGAGCCAGGATCGCCGTTTCCTTCCGGTCGAGTCCTTCGCCGCTTAAGGGGGGGGTCCAGATTAGTTTCAGTCGTTATTACTTTAATTAAACACACTGAAATGTATTTATCAATCATATAAATCAGCTGAAATGTAACAAAAACAACGTGTGTTTTTCTAAATTGAATTTAAAAAACGATCCGCGTTTTGTGCGCGTGGCCTTCTGCTGCTTGATACCCGGAGCTAACTTGGTTTGGTCCAACAATAAAAGCACATTCTTTTCCACGTTATTGAAAAAGTTGACAATACAATAATGTAAAACAATTAAACATTGGCAACACAAGTGCGATTACCTAAAAATAAATAAATATAAAATTGAGATATATAAATAAAATAAAAAAATAAACGTTTATACTTAAATCACTAAAATGTAAAATGAAGGACAAATAATAGATTTAGGGTTTCTCTCAACATATTGAATATCGTTTTAACCAAAACAGAGATTTTTGAAATGCTTCTCTACTAGGAAACTAATTGTAAACTGAAATTAAGAGAGGAAAATATCAGTGTAAATATTTTAAAGAGTAAGTGAATCAAATCCTCGTTTTTGTCGCAATGTCAGCAGTCTGAAGAAATATCAACTCAAAATGTATCTTATCATCGTTCATTATAAAGATGCATTATAACGCTGCATTTCTTTTTGGTATTTATACTCGTTACAATATGACTTTATCCTGCGGGTGCGTTCATCGACCGACAGGTGGCGCAGTTTCCATTTCAAAAGATATTGACAGAGGAAAAGTACAGCACACTTCCTGAGGGGGAACACACAGGAGCGTTTCCGAGAAGTGTCAGTACATGTGTCCCTGAAGGTGGTGCGATCCACCAGGCTGAGTGCATCATGTCCCCTCAATGTCCTGTAAACATGAGTCAGTCTGTAAGTATGTATGTATGTATGTATGTAGAAGTATGAAAGCATGTAATAAATATGTATGTATGTAAGCATGTAATAAGTATGTATATAAGTATGTATGTATCTGTATGAAAGCATGTATGCATGTATGTAAGTATTTATGTATGTGTGTAAGTATGTATGTGTATGAAAGCATGTATGTAAGTGTGTATGTATGTATGGCTGGATGGATGTGTGTATGTAAGCATGTACAGTCATTGTATGTAAGCATGTATGCAAGTATATATGTATATGTATGTATATGTATGTGTGTATGTATGGATGGATGTGTGTATGTATATATGTAAGTATGTACAGTATATGTATGAAAGCATGTATGTGTGTATGTAAATATGTACAGTATATTTATGAAAGCATGTATGAAAGCATGTATGTGTGTATGTATGGACGTGTGTATGTATATATGTAAATATGTACAGTATATGTATGAAAGCATGTAATAAGTATGTATATGTATGAAAGCATGTATGTATGTGTGTATGTATGGGTGTGTCGATGTGTGTATGTGTGTATGTAAGTATGTATGTAAGTAAGTACATATGTATCTATCTATCTATTTATGTATGTATGTATGTAAGTTAGTAAGTATATATGTAAGTAAGTCTGTATGGACTTGTATAACGAAGTGTAATGTCTTTAATAACATTAATAACATTTGTAATTACAAGGTAAACAAGGGTTTTGGTAACATAAACACAAATATTTCAATATTACAAGTCATTAAGAACAAATTATTGTTTACAAAGGCGGCCTGGCATACTACCTCTGTTTATAGACAAACTATATAAATATATATTCCTGCATACTGACCTGTAGATAGTTTGTTTCCTGTATATAACAACAATACTCTACGTTTAGGTTTTCTATTTGTTGAGCTTGTAATCTTTGTTTCGGTGTGTTCAGTGTGTAAATTAGAGCTACAAACAACAGAAGTCAAATTCCCTGCATGCAACTTGGACTTTTTTTTCTTTTTTATCATCATCATTGATTAAGCTGCCGTTCATTTTCTCAATCAAACAATAATTAATCGGGTAGTATATAGAACGAGCCAACAATTAATCGATTAGCCTCTAAAAATAACAGCTGTTTTCTTTCATATCAGAAAACAACCAACAAGTTGATTCAGAAGATGTGTTATATCTTTAAATACGTTATAATCCGTGTATTTCCTCCTAACTGAATGGTCCAATGTCCTCAGAAGTTATAAGTGTACTGAGAGCCCGAAGAAGAAGGTTGCCTTTGGTTTTGGTGGTTTTTCCCTCCACAGCGTCACTTTTATCGAGTACTATTTTGTATATTTTGTATATTCAACCAATTTTGGGACAGACTTTTGGGCAAATTACACTTGATCCCAAGTCACATATAAACAACGAAGCTCAAAAAGGTTAATAAGAAATAAAGTAATATAAAACAAGTATTACTGAAATAACTAAATCTAAACTAAAAACTAGGACTGTGCTCTTAACTCTTAATACACATTATTACAGTAATATGCTGCACATGGTTAGTGTAAGTCTAATAGATACTGCATGTTGTATTGTATTGGTATGCAATACACAAAAAGTACTTTTGTAAGTATTTTATATATTACATCATCATGTTGTCCATCAACATGATAGGAATTTAACATTATACTGAAACACTGTTTTGGACGTTTGACCACTTTTTAAGACCAGTGGTGCAAAGCAGGCGTCATGCAGTATTGTACTTACAAAGTACATTTGTGAGGTACTTTACTGGAGTATTTTCATTCTCAGCATGCTTTATTATACTTATACTTCCCTACATTTCAGATGGAGATATTGTACTTTTCTTTTCTACACTACATGTACTTTTCAGATTAAGTTTTTACAAAGAAAACGCGTCATCAGTTTATAGAATACTACTAAATAAAGTAGTAACGATGAGCTACACTTCAACCAGCTACAACTTTAAAGTATTGCATGTATGTTAAAGCATTAGTAATAAAGATTCAGTAAAATACTGTAGCATTCTGCATTATGAGTCATTTTAGTTTTGATACTTTAACTACATCTTTCTCATAATACTTCTGCACTTTTACTTTGTACTTTAACATTTTGAATACTAGTGGTATTGCTACTTTTACTTGAGTAAATGGTCTGACTACTACTTCAAATAATTTATATTCCTGGAGACCAATTAATCTTACTCCCAAACACTCAGAGCCCTCAGCATGTAAACAACCCGGAGCCATTCATACTATCGTAGTAAAAAGTGGGTGGCACGAGCAACACGCCCCTCTCTCCTCAAATGGGAAGTCAACGGACACCACGTGACCCCCGTTTTGACTTGACTGGCTCGTGGGAGGGCGGTGCGTGTGACGTCAGCGGGGCAACGATACAAAAACACTGCGCGAAAGTACAGCCGCTTCAGAGAAGTGTCAAGTGTTGCGAGGAGAAGATTACTACTATATATTATTATTATTTTTTAACTGGAGAAAGGCGCGTGCACAGAGAGCGAAGCCCCTGCAGCTTTACCGTGCTGTCACATCCGCGGGTCACGTTTTTAACAAGTTCATATCTATATCTATACTTCCTAACCCACGTGGGTCGCCAGTGTTCATGTGTGACATATACAGCCTGGACTCTCACTGCGTGTCTCCACGATGCAACATGAGTTGGGCGATGGAGCCTGCTAACTTCTACGAGAGCGCCAAGCTGGGCGCCCCGCAGCCGGGGGTCTGCAAGCCGGGCAGCAGGGGCGACGGCGCGGCCGGGGACTGCACCGGCACCGGCACCGGCACCATGGTGGAGCTGAGCACCGCCGCGGCCATGTACGACGACGAGAGCGCCATCGACTTCAGCCAGTACATCGAGTCCATGACGGCGGTGCCCAACCTGGAGCTGTGCAACGACGAGCTCTTCCTCGACCTGTTCAACACCGTGAAGCAGGAGAAGCTGGATTTCTACAACATGCAGAGCCCCGCGCTGCCGGCCGACATGCAGCAGCAGCAGCAGCAGCAACAGCAGCAACAGCAACAGCAACAGCAGCAGCAGCAGCAGCAGCTGTCGGCCGCGTACGCGGCGGAGAGGAAGCCGGACGTGGGGCTGGATAAAGGGGCGTTCTGCGCGCCCATCAAGCAGGAGTCCGACTGGAGCGACAGCGACGCGTCTCTGCCCTCGCAGATCGAGAGCTGCGCGCAGACGTCCGTCAGCCTCCCCACGGGGCAGCCCACTCCCCCCACCACCCCGGAGCCCGGCTCCGGCTCCGGCTGCGGCTCCAGCGCCAGCTCGGCCCGGTCCTCCCCGCGGAAGGTGGGCCGGGAGAAGGGGAAGCGGGTGGACCGGTACAGCGTGGAGTACCGGCAGAGGCGGGAGAGGAACAACATCGCGGTGAGGAAGAGCAGGGACAAAGCCAAGAGGCGCAACATGGATATGCAGCACAAGCTGCTTGAACTGAGCTCCGACAACGATAAGCTCCATAAAACTATCGAGCAGCTCTCCAGAGAGCTCTCCGGGCTGCGAGACTTCTTCAAGCAGATGCCCGGCTCGTCCTTTCCGGGCTCCTCGAGTGCAGCGAGCCGGTGACGGATTCATGAACCTTTGGACTGAGCTATTTAGGAGACATACCTCAAAAGACATTTCGTTTTTTACCATCTGTACCAGATGTATTTTAAGCTTACCATAATGGCACTGGAAAATATATATATGACGTTGCTGCCATATTTTTTTGTGGGATTTTTCTCTGTATTAAATTATTTTACCACTGCATTTACATGATGTTATACCTGATATGGTACATGTTATAATTCCGAACTTTGTATAAGAGCCAGAGCATGATCTTTTATATAGTTTGTATGAAACCCTTGAAAACATTTGTTTATGGAATCTATAATAAAATTGCCGAAAAGGTGCAGAAACATCCTGGTGTGTGAGTAGTCTGTGCGTTTGCTGTGTGTTGAGGGAGCAGCTGGAGCGTGTTTTCAGAAGTGAGAGAGCAACAGGAAATGGAAAAGTAAAGTCAGCAAAAATACAACT
This sequence comes from Ophiodon elongatus, assembly GCA_016806645.1. Classification (NCBI taxonomy): domain Eukaryota; kingdom Metazoa; phylum Chordata; class Actinopteri; order Perciformes; family Hexagrammidae; genus Ophiodon; species Ophiodon elongatus. The sequence continues at coordinate 689,751 of JACSYO010001668.1, read as the reverse complement.
TTATTGACTGTCAGTAATCTTAAATACAGAGGTAGATGAGTTGGGTGAGGGGGTGGGAAATACTTTTAAACCACAAAAAAAAAAAGGGTTTACAGCCAAAAGTCCCAGTTGATGAACCGCGTGGGCTGCTTTGACAGACTGCATGCCACTGGTCTACCCTTGGGCTGTCAACTCCTGGTCCACAGGATCACATATCGTTAACACAAACAAGACCTTGTCTTCTTGCAGCCCTTTCACTTCAGTGTCAAGCTGTCAGGGAGGCCTTCAGAAGGGAGGAGAGGGCAGGGGGAGGAGAGGGGAGAGAGGGTGGGTGGGGAGGGGCTGAACTGGCTCAGACTGAGGCCTCTTGTGCAGATCCTTGGAGCCAACTGAAGCCTGAGGATTGATATCGTTAGCTCCTCGCCCCGACGGCCTCAGAGGCAGATTTCTTCCAGGCCGATCCAGAGGGCAGGTTTCCTGGTGACGACTCGGACGTAGACGGCGAGGGGGCCCACCTCTTTTCCCAGGACATTCTCCACATCGTAACCTGGGAACTGAAAACACACCATTTATTCATCTGTTTGAAAACCACAACGCTGCCTTTAAAACATCTCCCCCCCCACCCACACACTAACTGCACATGATTTCTTAAATCTGCTGAAGTTGCAAGAATATTTGAGTGCATGTAAGGCACCGACCTTTGCCCCCCTCCACCCCCCCGCCCTGCAGCATTTTCTGTTGATCTAAGAATTAATTCTGCACGCACAGGTTCCCCTGGTCAACATCATTAATGCCTACAATGCAAATAACACTGTAAGTTATATAATAAAGTTATTATAATAATCACCAGTGTAAAAAGTGCATGCAAACTTAAAAAAAACAAATCACTAAAGACGAGGGGGCGGGTGGGGGATTACGTCAGCATTTTGGCGGCAAAGTTTTTTTTAACTGTTTAAGTGACGAGCATGACTCAGGTTGTTTTTGTGCGTTGAGAACAGAACAGGCCTTTATCACCTCGACATGAACGGATGACATATTGACACAAGATCAATGCAGCGAGCACTTCGGCCCAGAGTTACGCAACAGTTCGTAAAAAAGCTGAGCCCACCTCGTGACCCTCCAGCGCCGCGGTGTCCAGGATGGACGTGATCGTCTTCTGCTGCAGCTGTCGGGAGAGATGAAACGGGTCGGAGTCATTAATGTCCTGTTAATTGTCGCCTTGATGTTGTAAATGAAAAACAAATGCCGGTGAGTAACAGACCGATAGGAGGAGGCTGAACTATCATCTGGCTGATAAGAAGAGCGCTGCTCCTTTTTATCAGTTTGACTCACTTAGTTTTCCGATAACAGCAAAGTCACAGCAGGTTTTACATAACAAAACGCTGTCATGCAGATGCAGTGAATGATTTTCGTTATGAAGCCGTGTTAATGTGCAGGAATCTCACAGGGAGGATTAAGTGTTTTTTGCTCAAGGACAATTCAACAAGACAGATGCGTGTCCAAAGGTTTGAACCCAGGCCCCCCGCTGCTCTTTGTACTGTCAATCTTCTGATATTACATTTGTTTTACATTTTTCTCGCTGCTTCAGCTTTTTATTCAGCTGAAAGCAATAGTTCGATGTTTTGAAAAAAAAAACAAAAAAAAACTGCCATTCGTTTTCTTGCCAAGAATTAGATGGGAAGGTCGAAACCACTCCACACGTCAATAAGAAGCAGTCGGTTAGCTTAGCATAAAGACTGGAGACAGCTAGCAGGGCTCTGTCAGACAGTAACAAAATCCGCTGACCAAGAAAGCCGGGGAGAAATTCCCAGAAAGAAAGTGGAGACTCTAGGAGGTTATTGGTCACATAACCTTCCATAAAACACATTTACACATCGGCCTTTCTACAGATTAAACGAATGATATACAACATGTTGATTATTGAGCTTGAGCTAAGCTAAGGCTGCTGGATGGAGCTTCATATTAACAAACATGGTATTCAAGCTTCTTATCTAACTTGGCGAGAAAGCAAATTTGCGTATTCCCAAAAAATGACTCCTTTAAATACTTGTGAGCTGTGCTGTGTAAAATAATACTCGATCAGCCCTGAAGCATTTTGATTTCTGAGGCCTGATACAGTGGACTTTCAAATGCAGGACTTAAAACCCGACAACACTGTCCTCACCTTGACCTTCAAAGTGCAATTACTTAAAGAAGAACTCAGGAACACCTCCAGCTGAATCCTCGTGTCCGGTTTGTCCACCGACGACTTACAAGAAACACAGTGGAAGTTCTGACTGTGGGAAAGAAAAGAAAATGAGCTTGACGTTTGTTTGCATGAACATTGAGTCATTTTGGATTCAACCTGAGAACTCACGGCCTTTCAGGTAACTTCTCCAAGTTGTCGCTTCCACAGTGGTTGCAGGCCGGCCAGGAATAAGCAGCGGTCTCATCCACACCGACTATCACCCCTGCAGGCAGTTAAAGGGTTAAAATCTTGAAAAACACATTAAACCTTTTCAACTTGGCTTCAGTTTACTTTTATTCACTTATCTTTTACGATCGATTTTATTTACATTTTAAGTTATTTTCAAGGAAAAACACTGACGCCGAACTAGAAGGAACTGATAAATGATCTACGTGGGTTTCAAAGTGTGTGTATGTTTGTGACAAGGTGTAAGAGATAAACACATCCCTTTCATTTTTATCTGAGATGGCGGTGATAAACGCAGCAGAGTACTCCCAGCTTGAACATCATCTCACTTAACCAGCGCTGCTTCTCCACAAACACAAACACGGGGCCCGAAGGGAGATACAGAATTTAACGCCGATAAATTGCACTTGCACGTTGCGCGGTCTGAGCCTTTTTTCTTTTTTTTTTTCCTTCTTCCACTTGTAATTTCCAGAAGATAGTATCCGCGCACGAGTGCAAAAGATAATAAGTTTGCTTTATTTTTTTTCAGCCACCTGACCAAACATGTTCAACCAGAGGGGCCAGAACCAAGAGGGCTCACAGTTTGATCTTTGCCCTCAACTGTGACACGAAGTCGACAGATGCAGATTGTTATCGGTTTCACGCTGCTTTTCTTCTTTTTCTTTTTTTCTTTCTGCGCCACATTTACATAATTTGAAAGACCAAGTCATGTTTTCACAACACAAAACAAGGTTAATAATAAAAAAAAACTAAAAAAACTGCAAAGCAGGTCTTCTATGTTTTAATTTTGTTGCAAAAAGTTTTCCCCAACATATATATATATATATGATGTTAGCAGATAGGACAAAGCTTAACAACGTAAAGAGAAATGCACACTGAGTGTATGCGACGGAGGTTCAGGGGAAAACAATGCAATGTTCCTTCAATCTGTAACAAATTTTCCCCGGTCACTGCCCCCTCATCTTGAAGTATAAAAAGCCTTATAGGGAGCAGACGTGTTCATTTCACTGACAAAATGAGGTGGGAAATGATCGGAATTCAACAAAATTCCATGTGTTTTTGTTTCCTAAAGTCCCAAACAATGACAGCCTGAGGACTCTGAATAACAAACAGCAGAAAGCGATGCCTTGAAGCCACATCAAGGCCTCTCGCTGAGCTGTAAACCCGCGTATGAGGAAAAACAAGTGGTTTTCTTCCCCTGAGAAAACAACCCATTGGGCATGTTCTGCAGGAATCCCGTGACAACCACAGGAATCAGTGAAAAGGGAGAAACTGACCTGAGAGAGAGCAGACGGAGTTGGGCGTGGTCTCAGGACTCAGGGGATCCAGTCTCACAGGTTGGGGCAGGGACTCTGCCCGAGGCTCTGGTCCGGCCGAGGGCTCGAGATGGCCATCAGGGTCCTCGGAGCACATCTCAACAACGGACTGCTCCACGCACAAGAGAACACCTAGGTTTGGAAATGTGTTTGTTATTCTGGGTCATGATGTCCCCACATTGTTAGATTTGATACAGCAGGCTAAGGGGGAGGGCCAAGCTACCACCGGGGAACGGGTGGAGACCAGTAGAGACTGGCAGAACCTTTGGGTGGTGGTTAAATGTAAATAAAAATAAAATGAAGCTTCATCCAAAAAACTGCTTTTTGACTCCTGATCGGCTCATTTGCCTCCATGGCCGCTCGGGCATCCTAACAAGTATGTGTAGTAATATTTAGGAAATATGCATCAAACTAGAGCTTGGAAGAAGCTCTCTGGAACCACAAAAGGTTTAATAACAACTATTTATCGCATATGCAGTAGAACTCCCAAAACACCTGTAAACAGACTTGTTGGCGTCCCCCCCCCTTCAAGTAAAAATACAGAGATATAATGAACACATTGTACTTAAAGGTGTACGACGTTACATTGTCAGTATGTATGTATGTATGTATGTATGTATGTATGTATGTATGTATGTATGTATGTATATATATATATATATATATATATATATATGTATACACACACACATACACACATACATACATACATACATACATACATATATACATACCAACAACCAACAACCGCTGGCAGGCTCAGAGGGCAGCTGCTCTGGGTGCCTGTATATATATATATCCACACAAGATTGTCAATACTGACACATCAGTGTTAAAGTAGTGTTTTACTGTACACATTGTTATTTGATACAATCTAATTTCTATACATAATAATAAATTAAACACAGGGGACATTTTACTGCACGGCCACTTTTGTTACATTAACTTCACTCAGCCAAAAATACTGCTTTACTTTTACTTGAAATGCAGGACTTTTGTAATGCAGTATATTTACATTGTTGTACTAAGTACTTCTTCCACCACTGCAAGTAACTAATGACTGCAGCTGTCAGATAAATGTAGTGGAGTAAAAATTATGATATTTTCCTCTGAGATTTATTAAATTAGAAGTATAAAGTAGCAGAAAATGTAAATACTAAAGTAAAAGTCGAAGAATCTCCGTGTTGTACTTTAGTAAATGTGCCTTTTGCCTTTCCACCACTGTTTGGGTCACATGTACACGGCTCATGTACATGGTGTACCATTACAATGCCTCATGTCATTGAGGTTGGATGGCATGAATGTCATGTCGGGTCACGTTGAAGCTCTACCGTGTTCTCTGATGACATCTCTGAATGACATGCGACAGGCAGCGGGGGAGTTCAGCGATTCGAGGACAGAGGAAGTGAGCGCACAGGAAGTGCTGACACACAGGCCCACCGTTCGCCTGCGGGGCCTCTCGGGCTGCTCCTCTTGAAGACTGGGGTCTGTCAGCACCAGCCAAACCTCACCCTGGCCTACATCACGACTCTGAAACACAAGGCACACAAAAAAGGAACAGACTGAGAAATACTTAGAAACAGAATGACCTAGAAAGAGACATTTTACAAGGAAACATTAGAAAACGAAAACGTACAAAGCTCAAGACAGACGCAAATTGTAACTAAATACACCCGAAAACAGCTTTGACGAGATTATTCATTCAACAAGCTACACACCCAAAGCTGGTTACCAGTGCAAAAACACTCAAAAGTGTATCTGTGTTTCAGTGGTGTGAGCGCGAGGCAAAGTCCACTTTGTTCTGAGATGTTATCTCATCTTGGTCAAAGTTTAAAGGTCTCACCAATCAATGGTAAAGAACGTCCGGGCCTCTCAGCGGCTGACATACACGCAGCGATATGAACGCTGCCCTCGACGTCAGAGCTCAATCTTATCGGTTTGTTGGTTCAAATGATCTCAGAAAGGATGACCGAGGAGCTCCAGGAGATCGAGTTTATCGGGTTCTTCTGAAGTCAAATTAAAAAAAAAAAAAAAAAAAAAGAAATCTCTATTTTTCATGAAGAAGAAAAAGAAAGTACCTGCATTTTTCTCTTGTACAGAACAGTGGCGACAAAACTGCAGCGGCAGGTTCTACGCTCACTCTGAAAACGAAAAGACAAAAAGTTTGAGATCAACATGCTGAAGATTAATTATCACGATCTGCAGCAAATAATAATGAAAAAAAAAAAATTCTCTCTGTGTGTGTGAGGGAAAACGTTCACCTGCAGTATTTCTCGTAAGGTTTGTTTAGTGGGAGGGATGTAAAGCGGCGACACCTCAGCAGGTTCAACTGAGCTCTCCTGACCAGACAGCAGGTAGCAGAAACTCGGAGCCGCACCTGCAGGTCTACTTTCCTATAAAACAAAAAGAAAAGAAAAAAGAAAAGACATCTTCATGTTTAAGAAAATATATTGATTCCTAAATATGTGAAGTAGTAGTGGATGTAGCACAAGGCTTTCACTTGGTTCATCTCTGGATGTGTGCAACAGCGGTTCTGTTTTATTTATTATATATAATAAAAGGCTGTAGATTAAAAAAGGGGCCATGTGGAGTTTTTCTTGTTCAGAAAGAACAACAACTGATTACTCATTGACAGAAAAATAAATCATCAACAATCATTTAAGTTAATTTTTCGGGGGGGACTAAACGCCACACATTCTATAGCTGCTGCTTCTTCAGTGAGCTGAATATCTTCAGGCTCTGTGGTTTTGACGTCAATACATTGAAGGGCATCTTATGGACCAAACAATTACTTAGTCAGTAAAAACAGTCAGCCGTTTAAGGGAACATATTCCCAAACCAAAAGCATGTCGAGGGTGCATTGACTCCTGCTGTGGGAAGAACTTACACTGCACACACTGGGTGTGTTTCCATGATCTTTAAGAGGCATCACTGGGGGCCACAGACTGTCTATCAAGCTGAAAAGCCGGGTGCTCCTGAGAGTGAGACACACAAAAAAAAAAAGGAGAAGACATAAAATAAAAAGAGTAAGGAAACTGTCACTGAAAAGGGTGGGGTGGGTGGAGGGGTGGGGGTGTGTGTGGGTGCAGGAGAAACTGGTGAATAAGGGACTTTAACGGGAAGATAAAGAGCTTCAACAGCCAGTTTCACTTCCACTGAAACGCAGATCTGTTAAGACAGAGCTTGTTTGAACAAATTGTCAGGGAGCATGCTTGGGCTGGCAGAGCACATACGCTGTTTTTACAAGCAGGTTTTGAGATGCTGAAGGGTGGGAAAACAGTCAAACCTCCTCATGTAAATCACAATATCACCGTGGTGCAATAACAACAACGTTTATGTTTAAAAAAAAAAAACAATTACAGTCGATCTTTCACGGTTGGAGTTTAAAATGCTCAATCAGAGACGTTTTGTCTCCTCACCACATTCTGAATCTCAGCAACGACGGAGTGAATTTAGATTCACACTCAATGGGCTTTTGTGACGTTTCATTTCCGCCCAACTCGTACGGGAAGGATTAAATAAGAAGCAACTACAAAAACACGCCAGTCTCATGATTCACCGTCCCCTCTCTAAGAAGAGCACGTTGAGTTCAGGTGGGGGAAGGAGGAGGAGAAGGGGAGAGGGGGGGGGCGGGGGAGGGCATCGTTAGTACTTCAACCATGAGTGTGAGCCGTCATATCAGCCAGCGGTTGACAACCTGTTAGTCAGCCTGTAATCACAGGGTTTCTTTGTGTGGAACTGGTTCTGCAGCCCATTCAAGTCCAGTGAGGCGCCCGCTCATGGATGAGTAACGACAAACTAACAGAACTCATTCAACTCGCTCACATTTTCATACGGAGCTCACTTCTTTGTTTGTTTGTTTGTTTGTTTGTTTGGACCCAGTTTCGAGTACGGCTTTTTCCTTTTTCTTTTTCTTTTTCAGTCAACATGCAGCCGAGAATAGGTAGCGTTTCTGTGAAAATACCTTCTCACCAGAAAAAGGGCAATATTGACATGACACACTGCTCACACAGGTTCCAGGGAGGCTTCTGATTGTTTGTTTAGAAACCACACACCCCTTAAAGACTTGTATTCCTACAGAAGTAGTTTGACATCTTGAAACCTACACTGAGTCATTTCTGTTTTTTTTGAGACGATGGACACCACTCTAGTGTCTGTGAGGTAGAGATGAAAGTTTGAGCCAGAGGCTGGTTAGCTTAGGTTAAAATAAAAACAGGGGGCAAACGGGTAGCACGGCTCTGACCAACAGTAACTAAATCTGCTCTCAGGCTCACTAATGTTCACGTTACGTCTTGTTTGTTTGAGTCAGATAAAAACCGAGGAGTAATAAAGAGGAGTTGTGGCGTTACCGTTGGACACAGCCAGGCTAGCCGACTCCCCTGCTACCAAATCTTTATGCTAAGCTAACGGTCTCCTGGCTGTAGCTTCATGTTAACCACACAGACATGAGCGTGGTAACAATCTTCTCATCTACCTCTTGGAAAAAGGACAAATAAGCTTATTCCCCAAAAATGTCAGACTACTCCCACACGGTTTACTTTGTGTGATTAGATTAGATTTCCATATATTTACTGCTTCTAAGAAACTGGGGGGGAATAGATGACTGCCTTATTTACCCAAACCAGGCCAACGTGCTTTTCCACTTGAGCGAGTAAGATAGCCCCACGTGTGAGCGGTGCAGATAGCCCATCCATCACAGTCTGACCACAGAAAACCTCAAGAGACGTTATAGTCTGCGGTGGCACTGAAAATACCGAGGACGTAAACATACCCCCAGCCGGTCTCTAAATGTTCCCATGGCAGTTCTTATAACTGCTTCTAATCTGGGATCCTTACTATGGAAACTCACAAGGGACACAGAGCGTACCGCGCACCTCGGTATCACTTTACATGTAAACACAGTTTTACTGCCGGCAGGACGGCATAATCCGGTTCAGACTAGCTGCACGCTCTCATTGTATCTGAAATGTGGCTGTTTGCGTTTCAGAAGGGCATTCAAGCATAGAGACGGGGGATTTGATGCAGTTTAAACTCGCGGAGATTCACACATTAGACACTCAATCAAAAGTGCGATGGTTCAACTTGAGGCCCCGAGGCATTCGACCAGGCATGTTGTTCCAGATGGCTATGTACCGAGGTTAAGATAACCTCACATAGAGCAGAAATCCATATCACAGATTGGTACCAGTCTCGGGTTGAAGTTGGCTCTGGGATGAAATTCAGGTGGAAAGCTGTGTGGGTCTAACCTTTCTCGAGTGACCCGCTGCACCACTTTAATGCCCCTCAGCAGGCAGCTTCTCCCCTGCCACCAGCGGCAGTACTTGTGGAGGTCGTCCTTGCCGGGCAGGAAGTGGAGCTGGACCACGCTGAACATCCCATAGCTATCCTGGACAAGCACACAGAGCCTGGGGAAGACAAAACAAGACTGGTTTGATACACTGAGGTTAATACGAACACTTCTTAATCATGTTAAACGTGTCCTGAGACGCGGGAAACAGATTGTTTATATTCTTTCACCAAAACACAACGTGCGTATTGTTTACATCTGTGTTTACTCGCTGGCAGCCGCCTTCTTCACGGCTGTTGTTGGTGTAGAATAGCAGAATAGTGTGAAACAAGCAGCAGATCTGTGTAACGTCATTCCCCGTGAAGGCGCACAATACCAACAAAACTGGAACACACTTGTAAAGTGGTCAAAAACTCCACATGGTCCATTTACATGTATATAGTCGAGCATCAGCATTTCATTGAAAAATTATCTTTTGCTGCCAAAACTCCGTAAACTGATTACGTTGATTATGCAAAGAGGAAAGAAAGGCGATCTTTGTGTTCACATGTTGGGAACAGATGCTGTGTTTCACCGGAGTCACCCAGAGGAGTCAGCAGGCTTTAAACATTGAATTAAGACCGTTTACAGCATCGAAATGTTCTGTTGGAACCGGCGTTCCAACAGCGGACTCAAGTTCTACAGAATCCCGTCATGATCTCGACCGTTTCAGAGCAGCGGGTGATTCAGCTCAATGAGTGACCGTGTTAACTGGTACAACGGCACATAAGCCGGATGTGTCTGTAACTTCGGTAGAATGATGGGCGTAGATGATAAACTCAGTAAACACACCTACACGTTCAGCTGCTGTCGTTACGTGCAGATCTGAACATTTCATTTTCCCCTTCTCCCATTGTTCGGCCCGCTGTGTTCTTCGAGCAAAGACAACATTTCTACTAATCTGCACGGTTCATTGCAATCAAATGCAAAACAAGGGGCAAATTGCGCTCAGCTGTTTGCGCTGAATCAGACCGTGAGACGGGGCAGATGGCAGCAAAAACATTCGCTGTGAATTTGCGGCCCCGAGAAATGTAATGAGGCAAAAATGTAATCTTCAAGGTCTTCGGCGGTTCTTGAAGTTTAAAAAAAAGTTGTCCCTTTAACTTCTACACCAACGTGAACAAGAACTCACTTAACAGTTCTCAGAGGAACTGAAAGTTAAAGCCACAGCAAACTGGAAGGGAACAAAACTAGTAAAATCGAGGTTTTGAGTTTTGTCACTTGACTCAAGGGATCTTTCCAGGAACTACATTCCTGTGTCTTTTGTCCTGGCTGCACCTGGATTGAAATGAACCAAATCAACCAAAGTATTTGCAATGAAGACACTATGATGGCAATCATATTTTCACAACTCCCAACTTGTTGCTTTTCAAAAATCAGATAACGCGCATTGTAAATAATGAGCCATTAACGCAATTAAACTTCAATAGCGAGACCCTAATAAAAAAGCTTTAGTAGTGACATTTTGGACGGGTTACTGCTGCTCGCCGGTTTGACAGGCTCCTGCTGACAGGAAAGACCTTTGGCCCACAAAAAGGTGCGAGGCGGAGAGCTGCCGCGTCTTCCTGCACTCTGCTGCTCCCAGCGAGCGAGGGCCTGGAACTGCTACAGGCTCCAGTATCTCAGCCAGTCAAGCCCAGACACAGCCCTGTACCAGCCCCGAGAGTAAACAGTGGAGTTCATATCTCCTGTCAGGGAATCAGAAGAGGAGGAGGAGGAGGTAGATAGCGAAGAGGACTGTCAGCGTGCCCATGATGCATGTGCATGCATGCGCGCATCCCAGAGATTTTGGGGAAAGTTTTGAGACGGTTTTCAACCACCTGATTAGGTCTATAAACGTCCTCTGTTGGTAAACATGGGGTCTGTCTTTGTTTGCTTTGAGAGACCTGGAAATAGATATCTCAATAACATTCCTGCCATGACTTCTGGTGGTGTCGGCCAATGTTTTCACCAAGATTATTCTCAGTTGTTTGCTATAGTCACAATCCAAAATCAGAGCTGTAGTACATCTTGGAAAAATACAAATACTGAGACAAAGAAGGGTTTTTCTGCTGATGGAGCTGAACACACACGAGCGTATCAAGTTTAAAGTTAAGTAAAGACTCCAGTTCATTTTGATCCCTTATCGACATGTTGGACACTTTGTCAAGCCAGACAAGGAAAGGCCTCAGGAGCAAAAGAAATTCCTTAAGACCTTCACATTCTTTCAAAAACACACAAAAATGTATATTTACTACAGCCAGAAGGAGAAATTGGCTTCTGTCCTGCGATGAACCCTGTGATGACAACAGGAACCGATAGACTGACACTGACAATCGTTTTCATTATGTATCGATCTGACTTTTGAGTCAGTGTTTTGTCTTTAGAACGTTAAAATAAAAAAGCGTCTCTGCGTTAACGTTTTCAAAAATTCAAAAACAGTCCGAAACATAACATTTACAACGATGTAACACAGAGGAAAGCAGTAAATATCTACATTAGAGTAGCTGCCAGCAAGTCTGTTTTTTATAAATGACCTAAAAATAACTGATTGATGAAATTGTTGGCAATTTATTCACAACTGACTGAACAGTTTATGGACTAATCGTTTCACCAGCCAATTGGGAGTCGTTTAAGAATAACCAACTTCTTTGGAACCTGCAGATCATCAAGCTCAGTAATTCACATAGCTAAACCTTTAATGGATGCAATATCTCAACCAATAAGGCTGTATGGCTGTTCTGCATTTCTCCTTTTCACTATAAGTTTTTTTTTTTTTTTTTTTTTTTTTTTAAAAGGCTTAATAGTTCCTATAAAACATCTGGGCCCGATTGTTCTTAGCAAACTTAAACTGGAGGATATAGATAGATAGATAGATAGATAGATAGATAGATATATAACCATTTTCAGCTGCAGGTTAATACACAGTCGGTGCTTTAGTGAGTATTGAGAACAACAGGACGGTGTTTAATAGATCGACTCGAGAGGAAGACGCGTGACCCAGTTCAACAGTGAGGCTCGTCGATGTGTTTGCAATCATTTATGCACAACAAAGGAAGATTGTTCAGGTATAATTAGGACGAACACGAGCCATGAGGCGTTGGCTATAGTGGAGATATTTGTGAGCGGGATCAGTTCCTTGTCGGTTGGTTTTTGTTCCTGGGATTTGTTGACTATAACGAAAATATAGGTCATAAAACACCAGAGCTATCCTTTCACTATTACTACAGGCACATACAACTTTGTACATAAATACAATATAACTAAATGAATAAAATGCTGTAATCCCTGTGTGTGAAACCAGGAGTTTACGACGACGTACTCCGTCATGTTATAAAATTGAACCAGGCTAAATCAATACATAAATCAATATGACCATGCCTACAATATGAACGCAGCAGCTGCAGTCACATTGGTGGGAACATATACACACTTTCACTTTAAGGACAGCTTGTCTGAACTTGCAAAAACTGCATATGAAACCCGATATGACACTTGACAGATAGAAGAGAAAAAGCGATGGGACTCTTGGTGGTACCAGCTTGACGTAAACAACCGCCTCTCCGCTCAGACCCTCCTTTTACCCGTGAACAGCCCCACTTCCTCAAGCAGTCAGCCCTCACTCCCCAACAAATCCTCTGCCATTGGCCAGGTTTCGTTCTCGGGCAGTTTTTTAGGAATTTGTTATTGTGAGCGATCACAGAATTCTCAGCAACTAAGGTTTTCTTCCAGGAACTACGATCCACGGAGCCTGTGCACACACACACACACACACACGCGCACACACACACACAAACGCCTACACACACTCCCTCACACGCACAGACACGCTGTGTGCGCATGCACATTACTTGGCAACGCACAAGTAAGTGACCCACACATTAAGAACACAGCAGAGAGGCCTCATTGGTGGGGGGGCGGACAGGCGGGATTCCTTCCTATGTGTTGTCCACCAATCAGTGCAGGCAGAGTGATAAACACGGTTGTAACAGGATCCTTGCAGCACATTGTGTTCCTTCTCCACAGAGACAGGGGATAGAAAAAAGAAAAAGGGAAACAACTAGCCTCTCCTCTCACCCTGCAAACAGTTAATCGCCTTGTTTATTCTACTCCGAATTTACGGGAACTTAACATCTTCTTCGGGCATAAATATCACACTGGCCTCCGTCCCATGTGTGTTAACATAGAGGCTAAACAACAAAAGGATCAAATAAGCATGCTGACTAGAGGAAGTGAGTCATAGAGGCTGGGGACACAACATGAGAGGTACACACTGTCCTCGTCTTTATACAGAAAGGGGCAAGTGGAGATGCAAAGTAAACTACCCTTCCCACTGCAGAGCAGGCGTGCACCCTGGAAAAGTACTCCAAGCAACAAAATATACCAAGATGTTGTTGTTGTTCCAACCAAACCCTCTTATAAAAGAGGTATAACAATGAACTTAAACAACTTATTGTATTTTAGAAAAGAAAAGACAAACGTTTATTAAAAAAAAAAAAGTACGTCTTATGATTAGAAGTATAACTTCCCAGATGCTGTTTAAAAAAAAAAAAAGAAATCGGTCAGAGTAAGGAGGCAGAGTCGTCCACACATTTTGAATTCAGGCCCTTGTGATCGCCTCCTGACCTCCATCCTTTCCCTTCAAAAACCGAGCCTGTTGAATCTGGTTGAGTGAGGGAGAAACCGGGAGGACAGTGAGGGAGCGTTTCCGGTCAGAGGGCGGCGTTTGTTTACCAGCCCGCCGAAGCAGCATGGCAGGAGCAAGTGTCGTATTACAACTGAAGTTAGCCGGTCAGCTGACTGGGGCTCTCCTTTCACCACAGCGTGCCCCTTGTGCCGCTCCACTCAGAGGAACCAAGGGCTTCTCTTTTATTACTCAGCAAAGAACAAGAACAACAAGCCCGGGGATAGCTAGGCAACTAAAAAAGGTCACGCTCGCTGGATTTGTTTCAAATAGGACGTTCACTGAGTCAGTAACAATAATAAGACCACTCGAGTGAACCTTATTTCAATAACACAGGAAGCACTGAAGAGCTCGCACTTAACAAGAGTGAACCATTGTTTTGTCGGAAGGTGATTAGACTCTAAGTCACTGGACAGAAATATCGCCTGTATTATTAAAATAAGACATTCTTAAAGCTGCAGTCAGAAACCAATATTTTTGTATCAACAATAAGAAAAACAAGGCGATGGAAAATGAGTCCCACGTAGTGACGAAGCCACAGCGGATCAACACATGACTCTCCTTTACTCTGGAACGTTTTAGTGTCTTTGAGCTCATTGTTTTGGTTTTACAGCCCACAATGGCTCAACGTTTCCAATCACATCAGGCAGGTGTTGCAGAAAAAAAAAAAAAGGTCAGATAAACTCACTCCATGCTTCAGCCAGGAGTCAAGCGTACGGTGATCAGATGTACCGGTTTGAACGGGGAAGTCCCAGTTTCAAACTGGGAGTCCAGAATCTTGACAAATATCTGAAAAACTTGTTTTAAGAGCTTACACAGACGTTTATCACGTTCTGTCCCACTCATCATCCCCATACCCAATATAAAAACATAAACACTGCACCACGCGTACTGAATTCAACACCGATTTGTCTGTATGTGTGGCAAATCAATCAATGTGTCGTCAAGGCTGTTGCTATGAAGCTTGCGGCTGTCGCTATGCACGGTTCGCTCCCATGCCCAAGAGAAAGTCGGTCTTCTTACGGCCAGCAATAAATGATTGCATTCTTATTGCTGCGTGCATAAGTGCCTTAAGTGTGGTACACTTTAGGGTCCTGGTTTGGGGGTTTGAAAGTATGGTCATTCAAACCAAACGGAGCATTTAGCAGCTAAAGAGACAGATATTTCCTTCAGGGAGGTGGTGGAGACCAAAAAAAGAGCTAAAAGAGAGCAAATATTGAACTTTTTCTTGATTAACTGATTAATCAAATAGTATAAAATGCCCACTACAATTTTCTACAGCCCAAGCTGATGTCTTCAAATGTCTTATTGTGTCCGACCAACAGTCCAAACCCCCCCACCAAAGCCTAAAATCCTCACATTTGAGAGGCTCGAACCGGCAATTGTTTCACATTTTTTTCTTGAAAAACAAAAATCACATAAATGATAATTTGATTATCAAAATAGTTAAAAATAGGCAACTCGTTTTCTGAAAAATCGACGACTCGCTTAAATCGACTAATCCCGTCGCAATTTCTTTTCCAATGAATATTAATACAATGTTTTGGCTCCACCTTCAGATAAAGCAACCAAACCTAAAACAAAAGATTTCACACAACTGAACTATTTCTGTATCGACACTTTTACACCCATATAAATATACTTTCGGTTTCTTTAATATCGTCCAGGTAAAAAAAAAAGAAAAGCTGTTGCAAACCAGCAGAGAACAAGTGGCACCGATTCAACTCTGGCTTGCTGGAGCACAAGATTGAACACATCACACTGCATTTCCCCAGAATTGGACCGAGTTGCTCACAGAGGGGCTGGATTCAATTAGAAATGTTTGTGTCCTTTGTCAAGCAATGCCATATGGCTGGAGACAGTGTGAGCGCTTTGTGGGGCCCGCTGCGCTGTGAACAATAGCTCGACCACTTACACACATTGTGCCACCAAGGAGAAGCATGCGAGGCCCGAGACCGAGGAAACCAGCATGCAATTATTATTATTTCTTTTCACAAAAAAAACAAAAAAAACAATTTATATTGTGGGAGTGACGCAGTCACAGAAGATAAAATGTGGTTCTCTTTTGGCATCAAGTGTCGGACTAAAGGCCTCGCTGGGCCGCCAATTATCAGCTGGTCCAACAGTACCTGGTTTTGCCCTTTTCTGCAGGAGCATCTGAGGATGACCTCGAGGGAAGTCTGGGCTTGAGGATGGACACAGGAGAGCAGTCAGGCACAGGGGTGGAGTAAACTCTCTGGACCACCACCTCCACGTCCTGCCCCACAGAGCCAGCCTGGCCAAGACCCTCAATGGCCTCCAGGAGAGAAAGGCGATGGCTCGCTAAAACTCCCAAACCTCCAAAACCACACAGAGAACCGGGGGCAGCCACCTGAGGAGAAGACCGGGAGGAAATGAGACTCAAACCGTAGAGCTGCAGTGGTTAGACAAGTAATTAATTAGTTGATTGGTTTTCTGCCAAGATGCAAATATTTTGATAAGAGTCACTTTTAAAAAGGAAAAAATGCCCATTTCAGCTTATTAAATATGAATAATTGCTTCAGTTTAATAAAATAAAAAGACTGTCTTTGAGTTTATGGACTGTTAATCAGACAAAACAATACATTTCAAGATGTTAACTTGAAGGCAGTGATACTATTTTCTGATATAGACCCAACAATTAATCTACTTTAGTTGCAGCCTTGTGCTCCGTGTTTGTGTTGGTGTTTGCAACATGAACAAACACAGTAGCGGTTCCACTTCACACCACACAGTCGTTTGTATACAGCTCATTGTCAACACACATCATGGTGGTGAGCAGCGTTAACCTCTTCTTTATGCCGCATTAGAAATCTGCTCTATTAAAAAAAAAGGAGGGCGTGGCCGATGGTGCCACTTTTTTCAGAAGTTCAATCGCTGCCATAATTTGTTAGTATTTGTTCAAAGCAAACAGAGATTCAGATTTAAGAAATCAAACATGTATGTAAACCGTGTAAACTTATTATATCCCTTCAGAGACTGAATGCTCATGTTGCATTGATCGCATTTATGATTATTGACACAAGCTTCCTCATGTGTGATCATTTAATTTTGTTGGCACATAAACAACTAAACCTGAGTTTTATTTTATTTATTTAACCTTTATTTAACCTGAGTAGAACCTTTTGTGCTGAAGCTTATTGAACTGATGACATCTGTGAGTCAGTTACAGACTTCATGCGTTACGAGGGTTAATACAAGTCCTTTTGGTGTCTAATATGACCTTTATAAGTTACTGAATACAGTATATTTTGATTTGGGAACTAAATGTAAGACACGTGATTGTACCGACATCAAAGCACCCGTACTTGTTTGCCATCGATCTCCGCTGTGGTCCTGCTTTCCTCCAGTAGTCCAAACGTCTCACACAAAGAATACGGGTTGCATTGTCTTGCCGAGAGCAGGCCTCCAGGAACGGACACGCCGGCCAGTTTGGATGCAGAGGAGACTTTCTGGCTGAAGTGTGTGTTCAGAATAATATCACGGCTGAAGCCCTCGATAGAAAGACTTTGCCTGCAAAGAGATGAATTCATTAGTTTTAAATTTGGCAGTTGTTTCGTTCTACCATGAAATTAAACGTATTCGAGGCGTTGGGCAATGATGAAGAGCTGGAGTTGAGATTGTGTTGATAACAGATGCAACGGCTGATATTTTACAGTACATTAAATGGAGTGTTGCACAAACGTAGCGGGGCTGAGAGCTCCAGACTGAATGTCAAACTCAGATAAGCTCCCAACCACCTCCACAGGTTCCTTCACGAGGTACCACCCAGCGCAGAGCACGAGATCAAAAACCTTCTCCGAGGCAAAGTGAAAACGCACAGCGGATGCTTTTCGTCCTCTTTTACTGGAGGTAAAAAGATAATATGTTCCGTGTAAGCGAGGTTCTTAAAAAAAGGCCACACCACGCGGCGGCCGCACAGCTCGATTAAAAAAAAAAAAAAAAACACTTTCCAAATGTGACATTACGTATGGGGGAAAAAAAAACCCACTTCAACGGACGTCACAATCAGACAGGCCGAGCGCTCGCTGGAGAAGAAACACAGAATCAAAACGCAAAGACTGCGTCACCTGAAGCGCTCTCGTGTTTAATCTCACCCGTTTGTAACCTTTACCAGCTCAGATTCCACTCATCGGAGTCTGAGAAACAGTTCCGGTCAACTGTTTCAACTCACTAAAGGTAACACACACACACACACACACACACACACACACACACTCTCACACACACACACACACACACACTCACACACTCACACACCTCTGAGTGGTGCCGAGCCTGAGAATTAAATAATAATACTAGATAATTATATGTCACTTTGTTTACGGTAAGCTCGAGTTACGACTTAATCTCTTCCACAAGTCACATGGATAATGGTGCGATGATGGCTTATCACTGAGTCAGAGACCAGATCACTGACGAACAGGTCACCGCTCGTCTGGTTCTACCGGAGACATTAAAACACGAAAAGATAAAAAGCGGAATAAAACTATTTGTCTCGATGTAATAATCATTTATACATGAAATGTAGTCTAATGTGAACTTTGAAGGTTCTGTTTCTATTTAGGTGTTTTTTTTTTTTTTTTTTTTAAGAGTCTGTAGTTTGTCATTCTGTTGAATTGTATTGCATTAGACCAACTGTTTCTAATATTTAGTCCTTCCTCATCAATATAAAACGGGAAGGTTTAACTAATGTAGCCTTTAACATATCAAAGCAGATCATTATATAAGAGAGCGAGAACGAGAGAGATAGATAGATAGATAGATAGATAGATAGATAGATAGATAGATAGATAGATAGATAGATAGATAGAGATAGATAGATAGACAGACAGACACAGAGTAGAGTTAAATCACCAACTAAATAAAACATTTAAATTATAATATCATCTTCACCAAAGGTAGTATTTTTGTCCTCGACTGCAACGCTACATACACGCTCGTGTCACCGTCTTCATTCCATTCATTAAAGCAAGACTAATACGTGTGTGTGTGTGTGTGTGTGTGTGTGTGTGTGTGTGTGTGTGTGTGTCTCCAGAAGTGTTCACCCGGTCTACTTCGCACTTGGCGGGCGACCCGACAGACGTGCAGCGGTGACGTTGGAGCGCAACTTGGACACGTGACGTGGTCTTCGGGTCTCTGCGGACCTGAGTCGAGCACGACTGCGGGGGCCGCTCGACCGAACCCCCTCTCGGGGGCCGAGCGGTCGCCCCGCTACGAAACGGGCACACGCCCCCGAACGGCCACCGCACACGGTGATACGCGTTCGCCACATGCGGCACGTACTGTACGCTTTACCATGCAGGCGACTCAGTGACTCATCCATGACTCGCTCAACTGAAAATGATTCCACTGGCGTTCTGACAGACACTTAATTGAGTCATTCGTTAAGTGAGCTTACACTTCTCACCTTTCTGGAAATCAAAAGATTCCCACTCCTGGTCAGACGAAGCATGAGTAAATATTTTCAATATTTTAGACTAAAATACTTTAAATGTTATTAAATAATAAAAAATTCTTGCACAGATATTACCTTACATTAATATATTTAACCAAGTACTGTACTTAAGTACAATTTTGAGGTACTTAATTTGAGTATTTCCATTCTATGCTACTTTATCCTAATACTGTACTACATTTATGATTAATAGATTATTTGACAGTATAGATACTAGTAGTAGTATAGTTATTAACTACTTTTCGGCTTAAGATTACATTTAGAACATACGATCAGTTCATAATACCTGATGCAATGATATACATCAAATAATTAGTGCAACTTAAACCCCCTATGACAGTAAATTACGAATAATATAACGTTATTATTATTCAACAATATGACATTATCCCTCCTGTAACGGTCTAATCTTGGGTTAAAGCGTTACAAATCATACTTCTATTGCCGTCCTGACGACTCAAATACTTCGTGTATTTACTTTGTACTTGACTCTGCATCAGCACTTCTGTGTTTTGATACAACGTTTATCAGTCCGACATCTGAGCAGAGATGGGTTAGTCATCGAGCGCCGTAAAAGGGGTGTCAGTGGAGAGGAACGTACTGTTCACGAAAACAGGTACAAAGGAAGCGTGACCCCGTTGTAGAACAGGTGAGTGGGCAGCTGTCATCATCAGACAGGTAGCCGAGTTAGGGAGCGGCCCCGGCTGCTGGCGTCACAGCTCGCGAGTGAATAATCCCTGCAGGTATTTCCGCTCAGGCTTCACGGCCCACTCACAGCGAGGCGTGGGAGGGGGGAGGAGCGAGCCTCCTCACTGCCGGAACTGTGGAGGAGGTTGACCCCTGGCGAGTGTCACACAGGAAACTGATTGGAGGAATTTTACCAGACACTCTGATTCTCTAAATTCCGGGTTTTTCCACTTCAGCCCGTCTTGTGATTTGAGAAGTTGAACAAGTGAATATCTCCTTCGAGAATGTGAAGCTCGTCATCAGCTTTTCTTGGTTATGATTTAGGGACTTTTTTTTTTTTTTTTTTTTATTATTATTATCGAGTTAGAATATCGATCGATTTAAAATTTAGACCAAATGCTGAAACGGGCTGGAAGTAATTTACACAAACAAAAGAGCAGTTGAGGATACTTGTTCAGAGGAGAAATGATTCTTTGAAAGAGTAAATGGGGGTAAATGTTTTGGGGGGCGGGGGGCTCTACTCGTTCTTGTGATTTCAGGAACGGAATACAACAGGGAAGGAGAGGTGCTAAAGCCAGAGGTACTTTCAAACCACCATGTGTTTTCAATCTCGCTCCTTTGGCTCTCTCCACTCTCTGCTCCCAAATGCTCCAGAAAATAATCCCACTGTGTTTTTTTTTTTTCTTTTTCCCCCGGCTTGCTGGAAATGACCTAACTACTGCCAGGAAGAGGAATGTGAAGCATTCCCTGGAGCTGTTCGTGACGTCAGAGCGTTGAGGAGGCCCCTATGCTTCCGCCAGCCTGGATATTCCACTAAAGTACACTAAACCTAAACTCCCAACAGCTGGAGTCAACTGCTGCCTCGCTCCAACTCCAAAACAATCCTGAACGCACACGCACACACACACACACACACACGCACACATATATACACACACATATATACACACACCACCCCTCCTAGCCTCTCCGCCCTGCCTTCACATCTGGGCCGTTGCTGCTTACGATCGTGAGCTGAGAGCAGCACATTTTCATACTTGAAGCCCAAAAGAATCAGCATTCCTACAGAATTCATGTTCTCCGATGTTTAATGTGTTCAAGCGTTTTATTCTGTGGATCAGAATGCCTCCTCGGCATCATCTTATGAGATCATGTCACGCTTTGTCCTGCGCGCGTCGTGAGTCAGTCGTGAATTGTGTAACTGGGTCTTTTTTGTGTAGTTTTTTTTTGATCGCCTGGCAGGAGAAGATGACGTTAACAATCAAAAAACAGGGAAGTGCAAGAAAAGGTTACACTGATCACTGATTTGTGTCTTTCTCCCGCCGTCAGCTCTATTTGAGACCAAATAGTTGCAACGTACATTTAAATATTCTTTATAGCCGAAACAACGATCGACATAAGTCATTTTCAGTCATTGGTTCTAGAGAAACTCGTTTGATTTTGTGACACTAATTCCTTTAATAGCTTGCAATTCATCTTAAAAAGCAGAATAACCCCCTAAGGTGACAAATGGTCCTTGTTATTTTACCTCCCAGTCAAAGTCTCCTGCAGCTGGTGCTTAACGCCTGTCACTTTCAGACCCTGCTAACTGCCCGGCAGCACCAGATATTCAGATCTAACTGCAGCAAAATGGGATTTTCATTTAAAAATCCCCTCAAGACATAATTCAAGACATGTGAAAGAAAAAAAAATGATTCCACAAAAAGTGTCACTTAACAACTTAAGGTTTTGTACAGTTACGTCGGCTCCTTTTGCCTCACTGAAAAATCCAGAATCTTTCCAATTATATAACACTATATGCATAAATATCCACTTTAAAAGTTTAAAGACTGAACACCAACAACACGTCTCCTGCTTCACTGAAAGGTCCAGTCTCATTGTATGTCCACAGGAGGCTTCAGGGTTCCTCATCACACTTGGACACAGCGTTGGCTCCAGACTAGTTCTGATGTCATAAAACTCTGCTCATATGTTCACGTGGTGAACTCGTATACAAGGTGAGCACAGAGAAACCTTCCTTCAGCAGATGAATGTTTAAAACACTCAAACTCTGCACACACACACACACACACACACATTGTTTTGCACAGTGAGGGTCAAAACACCCAGGTAAAGTGACAAGAAGTAAAAACATGTTTTAGGGTGGGTGTGGTGGTGGGGGGGGCTTTAAAGCGTGACTGCATCCTCTCACCACGGCGGGTATATGTGGACGACATCTCTGGGAGTGGGGATCAGCTGGGCGGCAGTCTCTCTGTTGAACAACACCAGCATATGAGCTCTCCCCTCAGAGAGAGGGTTTCTGTGCTGGTGGCCCTCTCCGGGAGGCCGGTGGTGCTCGCAGCGCGCCAGTTGCATGCTGCACTCCTCCTGAACCTCCAGCACCTCCAGCACCAGCACGCCAGGCCTGTCCACTGGAGAGCAGATCAACAACAACACAGATGTTGAGTGTGCGTTTCAGTGTGCGTACATGCAAAAAGTGTACTCGGGCTCGCACGGACTCTTGCTCTCTGTGGGACTCATTATGTGATATGAGAGTAATTCACTTTTACCATCAGAACAATTCGCACTAAATAACTATGAAGCCGTTACTGACTCAGCCCGAGCTGGAAAAGAAACACAGCGAATCCCACTGGGTGAGTGTGCAAATGTTTGGAATTTCACTATGGAGCTGACTTTGCTTTTTTTGGCCCGAGGAATATAGTCGACAGCTATAATTAAAAGGAAAGCAAATGGAGACAATGCCCCGAAGACGTAAATCAAACTCGGATAAGAGAGCGGCCTGGCTGCGTGTCAATTGTGTGTGTAAATTTGATTGCATTGAATTGTGAAAATTGTGCAGTTCAGTGTCTGCATATGTTAACGGTCCCTGAAAGTGGCCGGAGGGGGGGATTTTAATACGATAAGACAAAATCATATCAAAAAGGGATCGCTAGAGAGCGATTACGTCTTAACATGCATTTGTCCAAACGTCAAATCGAAGCGCTTCATTTGTGCTCCGTGCGTTTTAGGTCCCAGATTACAAAATCATCAGAATAACCGCAGGCAGTCGGCCAAGGCCGAGACCGTCCTCGAGTCCTCCTCTTGGCCAATAAGGATCCGCTAAGTCGTAGGCAGGGCGACTTGTGAAAGCGCACTTGCATAACACACCGAAATTACAGCAACAAAAGATAAACAGGTGTCATGTGACAGCAGGACGATCTGGTAATAGTATTGTTGTTGTTCAGACTTTACCACGCAGTGAGAAAAATAAATAACATACAAAAGGTTTTACTATGCACTCTGCAGTGCAGGACATTTAACTTGAAAACTGGACATCAACAGAGCTGGGCGTCAACGCAAAACACACTATTGATTGGACCTTTAAAAAAAATGTGAAATAAAAAGTTAATATAAACCTCCACACTTTCTCCCTCCGTTAAACCCTTTACCCTCACATAACTATCGACTGACCGCGAACTCCAGGTTGCATCAGGTGGGTGGCTTTTTCTTTCCACAATCAACTGCCACCTTTACGCCACTGCTTGTGTCCCATCATAAGGAGACGCTTAACGCCGAGAGAACAGACGTGGTTTGGTGCACCGCAGAAAGGAAAATAAAAAAAAAACAAAGAACCAGACAAGCAGTTTCCTGTCACCTACATACTGTGATCAGCCTCTCTGTACGATCACACACGCAGAAAAAGAATCACGCCTGCTTAGAGGCGGGCTTCATACCACTCACAAATCAAAGTTCATTCAAAAGTGAATGGTGATTCAGAGGCGAATGTGTGCAGAGTCCTGGGTGTAACAGTGGCGAACACATTAGGGTTTGTTTTAAAAATCACCTGTTGTTGTTGTTATGGTGTCGGAGATGGACTGGTGCCTCCAGAAGCTGACGGCTGACCTCTGTCTGCAGTGGAGTCGATTCAGCCTCTCAGCAAGACCTCCACTACAAAACAAAACAAAACAAACAAACAAACAAACAATAGATGATGCTACTTGATAAACTCACGCGGCGTTGGAACAAAAGCACGTGCAGAGTTGTTTATCTCAAGGAAATTGATTTTCTGATGCAAAACGCAAGCTGTCGAAGACTACAGATAACCATCTGTCAGATTCGGTGGGCTTGGAGATGGCAATGACATTTAGCGCCCACATCGTGACACCAGGTGTCCCTTTCATCACCCGTTCTGCCGTGGAAACATTGACGTCTGGCAGCGAGCAATAGGCCTGGTTACTTTGTGTGCTCTTATTATGAGGCAATACACTTGATATAGAGATATATATAGAAAATAATGTAAAGTAGGGACGATTGTTCTGATCAGATCTACCAGATCAGCCGATACTGACCGTATTAAGCCACCATCAGATAAACATGACCCACGTTAATATCATTGAAGAATTCTGTGTTTATGCGATAATTCCTCAATTTATAGTGAGCTGCTGACACGACATCATGTTACACACACCGTAGTCAGCAGATTAAATAGGGGCGTGGTGGGTGGGGGAGACGGACAATTATCGGATTGGGAATAAGCAGATAGCTTAGATATAACGGGACTAAGAGCTGAATTGGTGCGCAACTAATGTGGCTTTTCAAAAACAAACCTTTGAAACTTCCTTTTCTTTTTGGCGGAGTCCTCTGGTGTCTTGGACTGCCTCGTGCACTGCGGTTTCTGAGGCGTCTGCAGCATCGCCTGAGCAGATCTGACCCAGTCACTCACTGACCTTTTGCTGCCCTCACCAGTTTGGAGAGGAGAGTCCGGTCTGCCCGTCCGGTGAGTCATTGTGACGTCAATGTTCTCGCCGTCAGACACGTAGCCTGAGATCTCCAGCTCTGTCATCTAGGGATAGAGTCAGAATTATTTTATTAATTTATCTTAAAAAAAAAAAAAAATCAAAAATCTTTAAAAAAAAATTTTATTTGACCCAATTTTGAAAAAGGTCATGCTTGAATTAATTTTAAAGTTCTACAGTATTAAATTGCAGATAAAATACCGCTACATATCAGGGGGATATTAGCCATTAAAAAAGGCCTCAGCCTTCAGTAAATTCATAGTGAGTCATTAAAGATTAAATTAAATCAATAAACTCAATCATACAGTGGGTGGATATGGTACAATGACACACCGTCAAGCTGATAAATTCACAAGATAGGGCTTGAAGCTTTTTTTCTTTTTTTTTTGCTGCTCACTACACCTGAGGGAAGCAGTTATGGAAAAATCCACGAGAAACCTGAGTTCCTGTCATGTGCAGACAAGACCAGCATACCAGGCTCCGTCAGCCAACGTGCTGTCTTATTTGAATCAACTTGACCCTGCTAGGCGCCGTGCCAGCAAACGTCACACTCTAACCAGCTACAGAGAGAAAGGAACACTATGTCCCTGGCCCCGGCTCAAAAATGTTTTCACCCGGCACTGAAATCATTGTAAGTACACAGCTCTGCGCGGCTTACGACTTGCATGTTTTCCGGAACAAACAGTAGTAAAAAATATGTTTATAGTCCCGCTCTGTTGACACGGCCCCGATGTAGCCAAGGGCCCTGGTGTGGTCGAGGTTGATGACCCTTTAAGCGGCTGGTGTTCGAAAGACGGGGACACGCTTCATCTGGGAAGTGGCCATCCTCTTCGGCCTTGAGAAGTAAAACCGCCCTCACAGCTCCGCCTATCCACTTTCAGCGCTAGTACAATAACAGAGAAATCTGGCAGACATACGTGCAGTGAGTCAGCCGTACATTTATCTGGAGTTAGAAACTTGGACTTGGACGGTCACTTCTGTATCCTGTTAGATCCGGTTTTATATATAACTGTCAGTGTGTAAGCAAGCTTTCCGGGCAGCAAGACAATTAAAATTAGGTTGTTATATGTTGCTGCGGTAATTAAATCAAAATCTACCCTATTTTTTTTTTACTTAAATGTTATAAAAAAAAATGCTAGTTACCCTTTTTGTGCCTTGCTGGCAGGACATTCTTAAACATATTTATAATTTAGTTTTTTCTTTGCTTTTTTGTAAAATCTAAAAAAAAAAAAAAAAGGTGAAAGCATCCTGATCCGATTGTAAAGAATTAAAGCCAATATAAGAAAACCTCTGAAAGAACGTGAGGAACCAGGATGTTAATTGGTTTTTGAATGTTCTGCACAACATTTTGGGTTTAAAGTGTGCACAACGCGTCCTGAATCTACCTGCAGTAATACCGATACTGCGGAAAATGTTGTAAAAATGAATAAAAAAAAAAGAAAAAAAGCTAGATACCCAAATGTTATTCCCATTACTGAACATGCACAGTCAAAAAACAACAACATACAGACGTTTCCGTACAACCGTGTTTGAGAAACTAGGACCCCTTCTGTCTTCTCAGGAGGCCTCTGACCACAAGCCTCCAGTTAGGTGATCCGGAGTCTCGTTTGACCCCAGAGAGCTGATAGCAGCAAATTAAACTGTGACAAGAGGAAGTAGCTGGGTCTGTTAATCTGCTTCCTCTGCTTCCTCTCCACATACAGCCTGCAAAAACTCAGGGCTTCTTCATCACAAGACACTCGTGACTTAACTGCACTTTAATTTTTGTCGATTAGCGGGCACATTATTGTACGACACTGTGCAGACTCAATCGATTACCGGCTTCAATCATCGCCATCCTCTTAAAAGGACGTTTTTCATAAATCGCTTCCGACAAAACCGCACTCATGTGGCCACATCCAGCGGATCAATTACATGTTGTACTATTAAACGCTCTCTCTCTGTGTGTGTGTGTGTGTGTGTGTGTGTGAGAACCAGAGCACAACCACAACACCTTCACCGCTCCTTGTACATTCTGTCGACGCCGGCCCTGCCTTTAACAAACACCGATCCTGAATGACTTCTGAGAAAGAGCATTCAAAGTCTCCACAGCACACAGGAGGGCCCACTAATGATCGACTACTATGATAAAAACAAAACTATTTGTCTCGTGAAATAGTGTATGCTTCATATTACATTAAGTCGACATCATTAAATGTCTTAAAAACAGTCAAAACCACTAAAATATTTAAATCCCTGTAATGCAACACAAAAGGCAGTAAATCCCAAGATTTAAGTAGCTGGAACAAGCAAATATTTGGCATTTCTGCTTGAAAAAAAATGACTTAATAGTCAATAAATGTTAATTAATTTCCCGTCTATCGATTAATAAACAGCTCTACGGTGTTTTGGTATCCATAAATAACACTTATTGAAATAGATGAATTCTTTACACATCAGAGTTTCAGAGGATAAAAAGCATCTATTGTCTTCATTAAAGTAGAATGCATTCCTTTCTGGATAAGAGGCAGCCTCTCCCTGCACACTCAGTCAGGGCTTTATTGCTACCTCAGCTTGTGAACTTTGACAGTTTGGATTATGACCTAAAACAAGGGTTTTGCTCTGCTGGTTCGATTCTGACAGGCCCTCTCAGGACACGGGGCCGAGGCTGCAATATCCCACCTGGTGGTACATTGGCTACACATACAATCAAATAATAAGCCAAACTGAGTAAAAAGTTATTCACACAAGTATTCTTTTAAATTACACACAGAGAGAGAGAGAGAGAGAGAGAGAGAGAGAGACTCATCAGGTTTAAAACCCTCGGTGAGAAGAATATCATCTGGTGTCTCACTGGACTTTAGGAAAAGTACTGACACTTATGGAACCACTTCTAATACAACTGCATGCACTGGCAGTCAACTTAACACTTTTAATTAGAAACAGACTGGACTCAAAACGTTATGTCGGGTTTACGTGGTTGTGTGGCGACATCTAGTGTTCATTAAAACACACCTCAACCGGGAGAGAATTAGCATGCTGGATGCCGCCTACAGTCAACGGTGCATCGTAACGCACTCATGCAGTTCATGGAGGCAACGGAAAGCATCAGAATAAGAAGAGTTCACTCACATTTGTAGGTTGAAGAGGCAAATCTTCTTGTTTTTCATCAAAGGACTCCGATTCACAGTCAGAGATTTGTTGCCCGCTGTCGTTTTCAACATGTTCCTCGGATTCATCCAGATCACTGTCCGTGTCAATAACAGGAAGGTCATCTAAAGAAAGAAACCTAAAAGGTAATAATCGTATCTCAACTTCCACTTACTAGCTTTTTCTCTTACTTTCAACATCTCACAGCAAAAAAACAAAGTTCCTTAACTTAAAAGAGTAACTTTGGTATTTTCAATTCAATTCAATTTATTTTTGTATAGCCCAAAATCACAAATTACAAATTTGCCTCAGAGGGCTTTACAATCTGTACACACTGACATCCTCTGTCCCAGAACCTCTCATCGACTCAGGAAAAACTCCCCCAAAAAACCCTATCAACAGGGAGAAAAATGGAAGAAACCTTCAGGAGAGCAGCAGAGGAGGATCCCTCTCCCAGGATTTTCTCCGTTTTTCTTAAATTAAAGTGACTAATGGCGACAATAATTGTTTTACTTGGTTCGGTATTGAGGGAGACACAATTTAAGTCCAATAAAAGTGCTTGTTTTGCCATTTAAAAAGGCTCAGAACATTTTTTTTAAAGTTCCTGTCAACATTATGGAAAGGGCCCTACAAAGAAATAAAACTTTTGCTTGATCCGGACAGTTTGTTTTTGTGTCATGTGACTTGTTACCGGAAGACATTTGAGTGAGAGTCGGAGAGAGGAGTGCCGGTGTTGTCCGAGTTTGTTTTGTTGGAGAACATCTAAAAGGCTTTTCAGTGTCATGGTTGAACATTTAAATGATTTCGACAACGTTAATGTGACGCCACATTTCAGAACGAGCAAAAAAAGACCGGATCAAACGAAAGGGAAATTATTTTTTTAAATTTCTCTGTAGGGTTCTTTCCATAATGTTGCCATTGGTTGTCATTTCAGCCTGTTTAGCAGCTGCCAGCTGCAGCACTCTCGCCCAATATCAGACCAATTAAAACAATTGCTGTCCCCTTTAGTCACTCAAACACAAAAACATGGGGCAATAGGGTTCAGGCTGAAAAATACCAAAGTCACCCTTTAAAAAGGAATAATTCAACATTTAAAAGAAACACACTTATTCACTTTCTTGCAGAGTAAAATAAGAAGATTGTTCCCACTGTCAGACAACAGGAGTGATATCAATCTTCTCATTTAACTGTGCAAGAAACTGTAAAACGTTGAATCGTTCCTTTAAAAATATTTGTGTCTGTTGTCACAATTAACTGCGTTTAAGTCTCATGATATAAATAGTGTTGCCTTGAGACAAAACAAAAGTCAGCTCATACTCAGGAAGTCACAACGGACTTAATGTACCTTTTTCAGTGCGGAGCATGCGCAGCGCTTTGGTGTAAGACTGAATGGGAGCTGCCGGTCTCCGTGGTCTCTGAGGAAGCTGTTGCTGCTCCTGGGTTTCATCATCGGACCGTTCGCTGTCACTGGAGCTCCACGCGATGTCCACTGGGTCCTCATTAACGGCACTGGTCTGCACTGAGCAAACACAAGAGTACATAAGAGGATAACATCACACCGTGGTCGGGACAAGATGAGACAACCGTTTTAAAATGTTAACAAATAAAACCTTAAGAGACACAAGTAGCTGCACTCAAGCATGTGCACTCAAACAGTGTATATTCTTGTGTGTCTCCTACTCTGCCCCCTCCACTGTCTAAATTAAGAATAGGGGTGGGTATCGTTTGAAATGAAACTTGATCCCTTACTTATAAGCATTTGTTTTTCAACAAAAATATTATATTCTTTTCACAAAAGGAGGAGAAAATCTAAAAAAATAAATGTTGTCAAGCACGTGCGGCTGCACGAGAACTTAGAAAAAAGTATAAAACTGGTAAATGTTAGAATTAAATCAGGAACCATCATATGGGAAAATAAACAAGATTACAAATCTGACCAAACATTCAGTGGCAACTTTCACTTCTTTACTGTTTTAGATAAACTTTGGTATGAGCACATATATTGGTTGATAAAATAATAAATAAATTCAGGGTTTGGTGCTCAACCCTTGTAGAAATGTGCATTTACATCTTATAATTATAATATTTAGTTAATTTAAATAACAGAATTGTGGATCATGAGTGTATAAATATATATTTACAGTGACAATATAATATAAATATATTACACAGCCTTTATAAACTCAACTAAACAACAAATTACCTAAAGCAGGAGACTTTCTTAAGTCAGACAGTTTCCTCCCTGATGTCTTGAGATTCTGCAACAAAAACACGATCAACAACGTCAACGACGTCAGAGCAGCAGGGGAACGTGAGTATCACGTGGTGCCAGTGACGTCATGACGCATGTCGCGGTTTAACGACCTTCATCACCGGAGCGTCCAGGAAACTGTCCCCGCACGTCTCCCAGCTCCTCGCGCAGGACCGGGACGCCGGTCCCTCTGAACCGTCTCCGACGTGGTCCGGGAAGAAAACACGCTTCACATCCTTGTGGCATCTTCTGCGCTACAAAAAATAAACGAATACAAATAAAAGTTGAACAAAAGAGGTTAAAGATTGACGTCACTTTAAAAAAAAAAGTTACGTTTTTCGTCCTTAATTAAAAGAACCGGTTCAATTTTCTTGTGATGGCGGTTAAAAACTAACGGTTGACTTTAAAAAGTGGCGCATATGTTGTGATAATGAAGAATAAATCAGTTAAAACGCGTTACGACAGGTAAAAACTCCCCTGAGCTAACTAGCATGTAGCTTAAAAGTTAGCTTAAACCAGCTAGCCGGCGGAGTTTTCTTACCTTTCTGGAAAACATGGCGACTAAAGGACACACAGTTTGAGCCGCAGGTGAAGTCACACATGTGTTCGCGGATCACATGTGTGTTTTATTAACCTCCGTTGTTGCGGAGTGGCGGTTAGCCGGCGATTGGTAACCAACGAGCAGAACACAGAGTTCAGGCTTGTTGCTCAATCTGAAAGAGGGGTGTGTTCCATTTGTTCACCCGCGTGGCCCGGAGGCCGTCCGCGTGCATCTCAGTGTGCGTGTGCATATACGTGTGACTGTGTGTGTGCGTGTATATACGTGTGACTGTGTGTATACATGTGACTGTGTATACGTGTGACTGTGTGTATATATATATATAATTATATATATATACGTGTGACTGTGTATATATATATATATATATATATATATATATATATATATATAATTATATATATATACGTGTGACTGTGTGTGTATATATATGTGTGACTGGGTGTGTCTGTGTGTGTGTATGAGGCTCTCATTCAAAATTAACTTTAGTACATTACTTATACTCAAGTACCGTACAGGTTTGAGGTACTTGTACTTCACCTGAGTATTTCCACTTTGTGCTACTTTATAATTTTACTCTACTACAATTCAGAATACTGTCCTTTTTTACTGCACTACATTTATTTGACAAAATGAGTTACTTTCCAGATTGAGATTATTAATCCATAATACAATATATAATATAATTGTGGATTAGGTTACCCAGCAGTATATTAAGTAGTTAAAATTATCTCCACCCGTACCAGCTGCCCTGTTAACGTGATGTAGTCTTCACATTAATGCATCGATGATTATAATACAGTAATATTTAATGTATATTATTCTGGAAATTCTTTTATTCTTCTGACTGCTTATACTTTAGGGACCTTAAGTATATTTATATTCCAATATTAATGTAAAATATCTGTATACTTCTTTCACCACTGCAAAAATAATGGCATCTAACTAAGTACATTTTAATCAATGTTTTTTTTTTTCATTTTCTGCTTTTAAACTTTTACTTTACTACATTTCAGTAGTCATAGAAGAAAGTACTGCATTCAAAATGTTACTGAAGGAAAAGTACAGAAGCATTACCAGTAAAATATCAGTGTTATATTATTATATACATTATATTACTGGTCATTATTATTGATATCTAAACATTTAGGCAGCATTTTACGATAGCTACTCAAAGTGGAGCTAATTTGAATTACTTTACATAACTTACATGAGTACCAGTCTTCATTCAAATATAACTTTAATGTATAGAATTGCAAGGAGAAGCATAAAGCCTCCAAATTGAATAGTTTATGGTCATAACTATATTTAAAAAAATATATTTTTTTCTGTTTTTTATTCCAGAGAAATCCAAAGATCTATTTTTCATAAAACTCAAACACTGCGACAGAGGGTCATATAAAGATAAATAAATATCAGTACAACCAAGAAATTAACGAGGGAGATTTCCCCAAAGTCTTAATACTTTGCTTTTTTATAGTTGTAAAATCGTATCTGTCCCTCTCAACCTATTTTTATAATTCACTGTTCTTATAAGTTCTCTGGAGTCACAATCAGTCGTTTACGTGGCATTTTATAACTTGTGCCTTTCAGTCCTTCAATCCTAAGTATTTTATTTTCCATAATTTGGTTTCAAACCAGAATATCTTGAAAAAAAAATTAGGAAACTAGTGTTGTTCCCATACATTGGAAATTTAGCTCGCATATTCCCAACTTCAAGCCGCTCTATGTCCACATTAGACCTCACTTTGATAGCAAGTATTTACAATTATAAATAAATGTGACAAAAAGCATCCGTTTACTCCTCTGAATTAAAAAAAAAGGCAAAGACTTGTCAATATAACCCTTATTGATAATATTACTACTATATAAACACTACAACCCAATTAATCAAGGATTTCCCTGAATCTAAAAAGCCTAAACTCTTAACAAATATAATCTAAAGTAACCTCACGTTACCTGCAGCAGATCATCTAATTTAGTTCTCATAATTATGGCCGGGGCGAGTTGCTGCTGTTGGAGTGACACGACAACGCTCCCATGGACTCGAAACGTAATTTTATTACAGCAAATCCAATCCGAATCTCAACATCTTCCAAATAGCAGGTTAAACATACAAAAAGCTCACTTAACATACTTGTTTTTTTTTTATTAAATATGTAAAAAGCAGGTCAAGTTATTCACAAATAAAATGCAAACATGCAACACGTTTTTTGGGGGGAATGCATAATGAGTGGGACATGAAAAAAACAAAACATTTACCATTCATTAATTATTGACAGTACATGTTTACATTCTTTTTCATTTACACAATAAGATATAACTAAAGCATTATGGTGCACTGCCCAGTTCAATATTAGTAAATGCAATATTAAGAAAGGGTATACGATGTACTAACTGGAATATAGCATGGCAATTACTCAGTGAACCGACTCTCCCTAAGACCTGTGGTTTAAAAAAAAAACAAAAAACATCTGAAATCTGAACAGACCACAAGTTTCAGCTGAGGTTTAAAACTTAAAATGCTGCATCGTAACAAAACTAGTCCACAATAACGTTTCTTCCTTCCCTACGTTTATGGCATACCGAGTTAACTATGACCAAACTGCCTTGTATGGTGTGAATAACACATCGTTGAGCACACTGATTATCTGAAATCGTGAAATTTTGTGGAGGACAGTTGTCCGACAGTCAGAACTTGGCATTATACGACACTGTATTCACAATTCATTGACTGTATTGTCCTCCTTCATGAGGACGCAATGCAGAATCTCGCACTATTCCTAAGGCTTAATAATAATAAATATGGTGAGGGGTCTATGGACAGATTGTCCCATACAGAGTCAAATGTCAGTGCAACATATGAAAGGAGGTTAAATAAGAGCTACTACGAGCCCTTTCAGGGCTTTTGCTTATTGCATTCTTGTGATTATTATTGTTGATATGCAAAATAAAAAAAAAAAAAAAAAAAAAAAAGGAAAAGAAGCTGGGAAGTTAACACTTGCACTGGCAGGTAACGGTTACCCGTCTAAACTTCAGCGGTTCATCACGTCTACTGGAGGATTGGATCTGACTTTGCAGCCACACAGTCCCTTAGAAACTTCTGTGATGGTCTGAGCTTGTTCTGCTGGTGGAGGTTCGTCACCACTAAGCTTCCACAGCAGTTCACCAAAAAAAAAAAGTCACAAAAAACATCGAACAGTGAGCAGGAGGGATACAAAAAAAAAAAGAAAAAGAAGAACACTTTAAAAAACAAAACCGTGACGGTGCTTCTATTCAGGAGGTTGCTTCATGTGCTCAGTCTTGGAGAGAACGAAAAAAAAAAAAATGAAAAATAAACCATGAGGAAAAAAAAAAAGAATAAAAATCCTTGAACAGTTCTCACATATTTAAAAAGAGGGGCGGTACTGCGGCGAGCGAGGATGGCGGTCAGTATTCATCCTGCTCCTCCTGCTGCTGATCATCTGGCGCCTCCTCATGGGCTTGCTGGTCCACTTCCTGTCCGTCGCCCTCAGCCAGCTCTGCTCCCTCCTAAAAATAAGAGGGGGAGGGGACAGACAGCTTAATACTAGTGCTGCTGAAGTACGCTCCACACAGAGCCTTGATCCTCTGGCCGAACCCGATTCGGCCTGACCCGACCCGGCTGTGATTTCTCACCATTGTGAACTTAAAAACCACAACCCTGTCCCAACTAACGATGGGTTAATGAGGAGAAGTGTCCACAGTGATCTGTGAAGGGAGACCCTGTGTGTTTTCTCATTAGCTCACAAGGTCCATTTTTATTTTCAGTTGAGCAGAAATGCATCGTGCCGTCATCAATAACCTGCTGTCTCTGTCAACTCCCAGACTCCCTCTTCTCATTACGGGGACAAATGTTACACAACCTCTATTTTAATAGATATATGGCAACGGCATGTGACAGCTTTTGGGGCTGTCCTGAACAAAAGGCTTATGTCGGAGATCATGTCACAACTGTCCGTCACCGGCTGAAAAGACTTATCGTGCGTTCCAATACCCATAATACCATGCTATTTAGTGCGCCAGAAAAAGATTTAGTATGTCCAAATTCATAGTGGGAATGCCAAAAATACCAGGATGCACTACTGCATCTGGTTGCATTTTGCAGTTTGCAGGCCAGCGTGCCTTTCTGGGTGTTCTGACCCACAATCCTCTGCACAGTAAAAGATACAGAGAGAGAGAGAGAGAGAGAGAGAGAGAGAGAGAGAGAGAGAGAGAGAGAACGGACAGATGACAGCTCAATGACAGTTCAAGGTGCAATGTTATGTCGTCGTATGTTCCAGTTGTATGCACACTGTATGCAGTAGAAAGAAAAAAATTAATATAAATATATATATATGCGATATGAAACGGTGTTTTAGTTGAGTTAAAGGAACCGTGTGTAGGATTCTAACCAACAGAACGAGCCCACGCTCACACCTTCATAGATATAATATTCCATTTCTGCCAATAAATCCTACAAAATGCTCCTTTAAGCTTGTAAAATATTTATATGTATTTATTTAGCCAGTCTTTCATCAGACTTGAGGCCAGAACCGCTGCCTTGGTTCAGGCTCGGGTCGGGCAGGTTCATGTGATGTCAGGCCTGATTTTTTTTAATTTTTTTTTTTAAAGGGGCTAATCGCCGCTCTCGCTTCAAGGCAAACAAATGCGATTACACACAAAGATCGACCTCTCCGAAGACTGAATCTCTTTCAAAACGCACAATAAGTTCCACATGATTTTACCACCAGGGAAAGATGTCGGTCACAAGTTTTACTGGTGTACGCTGCTGCAAAATCTTATCTCTGTCAGGAGAAGAAAAAAAAAAAAAACCCTCCAACTCCAACTATCCCAAATCCAGTTAGGATCCGAAGGAGGGCCACGGACTGACCTGCTCGTCTGTAGCGTAAAGGACCTCCATGAGCTGATCCACAAACGGGGCACTTTCTTCACCCTGCTCCTGGCACAGCAGCTCCACCTCCCGCAGCTTGCTGAAGTAGTAGTCCCTCTCCTTCTCCACTCCTTCCAGTGCCGACTTTAATGTGTTCATCTGCAAAAAGGGAAAATCACAAGGTTGTTTTTAGCATCAATATCAAAACAGAATTTTGTTTATTTGTATGAAAACAGTGTGGACTTTGATCGAAGACAAAAGATAAGCACATAAATCAAATAGACAAACAAACAGATCTCTCACACACACACACACACACACACACACACACACACACACACACACACACACACACACACACACACACACACACACACACTCTAAAGCAAGAGTCGTGCAGAGTAAGTTGCTTAACTGATTATTCTATGGATTGGAACTCAATCTTCATCTAATCACTGTTCACTGATAACCTATTGATCCGTTTAATCATCTGTCAAGTAAAACCACCACACATCCTCTTCATTTGGGGTCATTTTGAATTCCATACTTTGTTTTTTTTTGCTGGCTGCTGGTCGACCACATCATCAAGTTCCAGCTCACTTTTAGAAGGACTGGCTACATTTGCAGAAACATGTTGGATCTCAGGATGGAACAACTACAGTACACGGCTTCTGTTGTACTCGACTGTGTGTGTGTGTGTGTGTGTGTGTGTGTGTGTGTGTGTGTGTGTGTGTGTGTGCAGCTCTACCTTTTAAATCTACTCAGTCGAGTGCAGAGCAACATGCAGTTATTTAGATACCTTCCTTTGGCATGTCTTATTTTTCTACTATTTTGAATCACAGTGGATGTAAACACGATTTTGACACAGAACAATAAAAGAGGAAAATAAAAAAAAGACTTATTAAAAACAAACCTAAATGTATTGCAAATATGAAAATAAAAGAACTATTATTTGCCCCCTTCGAGTAAATATTTAAAAAGTACCTCAGGCAGCAATTGCAGTAGTAGTCTTTATTATAACAGACTAATACACCGGATACATAAAAAATAATAACGATTTTACAGCTGCATTTGTTTTTGTGCAAGCATAATATATAAAGAAATTGAGGTGTTTAGAAATGTTGTTGCGTTCATAAATGTTTAGTTGCAGTCCTCTGGTCCGTTACGGCCATCGAGAGCTGGAACCAGTCGTCGGCAACTTTCTTTTAATAATCGATTTATTGCCTCCGTCATTTTAAAAGCAGAATTACACCCGTGTGTCTGGTTCCAGCCTCTCAAAGCTTTTCTTTGTCCAACACGATGGTAAACTGAACTGTCTTTGTGTTTTGGACAGTTTGACGAAGTCGTCGTGGGCAACAGGCATTTTTTCACTATTTTCGGACGCTTTGACGATAAAGCGATTAAGCGAGAAAATAATTGGGACATTTATCCATAATCCAAATAATCCTGATCTGCAGCCATTCTACCATCATCAGCGCAGAGTACAAGTGAACACGGTCGGTGTAGAAATGTGAAGTAAATTAAGCTTCAGAATAATCGTAGAAATCTGACATCCGGTGGTCAGAGCGGAGCGTTTCATAAACACACCTGCTCGGTGAGATGTGTGACCTGTGCTTCCAGCTCCTTCTCTCCTTTGGCAGGAATCGGTGTCGCAATAGCCGGGATCTTCTTGGCTGACGAAGGTCTGGACGTTGGTGTCGAGATCTTGGGGGTCGTGGAGCTCGACCGTGACGCTCCTGCGGGCCGACAAAAAAGGTCCGTTACTCCGGGGACGGAAGGCGGGGCGACGTGAATATAACACCGCGGGCCACGTATTTTTTTTGCGTCGCCTTCGCAAGCTTACCTGCCGTCGGGGAGCTGGCTGCATGGTGGGACTTCTTCGGCAGGTTGAAGATCTGCTCCCCGGGGTCCGGCGGGGGGATGGCATCCTGACCCTGTCTGGATGCGACCGGGTCGTAGTCTTTACCGTCGTAATTGGCATCAAAGAACTTCTTAAACCACTGGATGAAGTCGAGATTGTCCTGAAATCTGCCTTTAACCAGTTTCTCTACAGGAATAATCTGAATCGAGGGGGAGGGGTGGAGCGAAATGAAAGATGTAAATTCATGCAGTTTAGCCAAAGCCACAAACAGAGAGTGGAGCAAAACATGTAATTGATTAAAGATAACGAGATTAAAGTGCGGTTGAGCAACTCACCTTGTCCACATTCATCCGTTTGAAGGAAGCCTGCAACAGTTTGAAATTGTGAATGTACTCGTGCTCCAACTTAGCTTGAAACTTGACCTTCTTAAGACTGATGCAGCCGGGGAAGAGCAGATCCATGAACTGGCAGTACGCTGCTCCTGAAGACGTAACAAAATGTTAGTGGAGTACATAATCCCTTGCTTGAAAATTAGAAGACCAGAGCCCAGATATAGGACAGGATTTAACATGACTTTGCACGACAGAAATCCACTGGAATATAAAAAAATAAATTAAAAAAAAAAGCCAGATCGTTGACCCGGTTTCCTTAAAAAGAGAACTATTAATGCAGATACTCGGTAACGTGGCTAATATTAACTGAAGCCGAGTTCGACCTTTATCCATTTGAAAAAGACGGCACCAACTCAACCTGGCGGTGTGTCAGCCATCAGTTACAACTCGCATAAACCCAACGAGAGAGCACACACAGGTAATCTACATCAAACAAGTAGTTTACTAATCGGATTACTTGGTTACGGCGGGAGAACAGGGCAAGCCACGAGATTATTTATAGACTCTTATAGACTCTCTGCCAGAGAGTTGAGCGTGTTTCCACAGGTTGCTTTAACTGCCAGTTTACACAGAATAATTCCTCCCTCCCTCCCCCTCCCCTCCCTCCCTCCCCCTCCGTGTGCTCCACAGGCGGAGATTTAATCCCTTAAAAAAAAAAACAACCCGCTTCCCATCTCAAACGGCTTCCTCGACACAGACGGAACGAGCCGAGGGCCGAGAGCGGCTCTTTCATTGTGTTCTCACCTGAGGAGAGCTGCTCCACTTTCGTATAGTTGAGGCAGATGTTATCGTTAACCCAGGCAGTGATGTCATGCCTGCTCATAGTCTCCTGGGTTATTGAGGTAGAATATACGTTGACCGCCATCCCCCAACTGCAAGAGAGAAACGACAACACTTAAAAACAAAAAAGCGGTGCGTCGAGAGCAGAGCTACCGCTTCATTTTGCCTCAGTTTGGGTTTTTAATCAAAAGTCTGACGATCGCCTCGAAAAATCTGTACAAAGTGTACGCACAAAACTCACTTTAATAATACAATAATAAACTAAACTACGAACCCTTCGGTGGGGTGATGGGGAAAAATGTGTCAGTGAGTTTGTTGTGTTGTTGACTTCTGCTCTAAAAAAACATTTTCAGTACATTCAAATAGTTTCCCACATTTTTTTGGCAGCACACACAGAGTGATAACAAACCTTTACAGCAGCACACATTTGCTATATTATTACTATTATTATTATTATTATTACACATTGTCGGCCCTCTTTGAATTTGTGCCTGGGATCCTTTAATCTGATTTTACCGCCCATGCTAAACAGAAGGCCGCGACAAAGTTGGATTAGAAAGATGTTGCAATTTTACCTGCTTGCCTCCAGGACAACTGCCCCCACTTACACGGAGGGTATTAAGGCTCATACACAAAGGGGGCGAACCAGGTGCAACAAAGGAGCTCAAACTTTGATCCTTAAAGCTACAGATTAAGCAGTTACACAGCATGGCCACAGCACTGTGGATACATGCATATAATGTGTTAATGAGGGGGGGCTCATTCCCAGTGTTCCCCACACATTAGGTCTACCTGACCAGGTATGTTAAAGACCACCGAGGTGCATCCTGACCCATTTTCAACAAATATAAGCAATTTATCCTGCTCAGAAAATTAAACTATTAATCATTTCAAACAAACATCTTGTTTGCAGTTCACCCGACAACACGCGAGTGTCTTTTCTTTTCTTTTCACTGCAATGCAAAAATACAGCTTTGTGGAAATCAGTCCTTTGAAGCCCATTTGGGAACTGATTGTAC
This sequence comes from Ophiodon elongatus, assembly GCA_016806645.1. Taxonomy (NCBI): domain Eukaryota; kingdom Metazoa; phylum Chordata; class Actinopteri; order Perciformes; family Hexagrammidae; genus Ophiodon; species Ophiodon elongatus. The sequence goes on along the minus strand of JACSYO010001668.1, from coordinate 650,234 downwards.
ATGCACAGGGTATATATATATATATATATATATAGAGTAGTATTCAGTCATATTTATCTTGAACATTAATCAAGGGTGCAGTCATCTTTAATCCACTTAACATAATTGCTGCATAACCATTTCCTCTTTAACTAATTTAAAGGGAACAGCTGCATTAAACCCCCCCTCCTCTCTTCACTGCTCCATGGCTGCGACTGATATGGTGTTTAAAAAAAAAGAAAAAAAGAATCATGCTAAATCATCATCTTCATCCTCATCATCCTCATCACTAGCCGGCACCGGGGTGTTTTATATATATATATATATATATATATATATATATATATACACATGCAGGGTAATAATAACCCCCGTGCGTAATGAAGTCGCGCTGCCGCGGCCCCGCAGGAGGCGGATCCCTCGGTCGGAGCGATTCTCCGGGTGCCGAGAGAAGGAAACGCTCCATGTCATGTCAACAAAGCGGATGTGTGCGCTGCTAGCATGCTTTGTTAGCCGGGCAGGGATAGCCAGCCGACACCGGGGCTGGGCTGGTGCCCGGATTCAAAGCGGGCGGGGAGGGGCTGGTGGATCGGGCTCGTGCAGCAGGTTCTGCACATTAAACCACCACCACCTTAAAAAACACACACATATATGCCAATATATATATATGGGTGTTATAATATCAGGGATGGGTAGGGAGCTGCGAAGTGTCATGTCACGGTGGGGATCCACTAGCAGCAGCGGCCGGCTGTCTGTGTATTCCTGTCATTTAATAAGCGATCCGCTCCTCCAACTAAATGTGCCCGTGCCATTGCGCACCAAAAAAAAACACATGACAACATTACTCCGGGGCCCGCTGTATTTTTGGGCCGCTGCACACACACACACACACACACACGCACACACACACATACATACACACACATACACACACACCGACAGAAGGCGGGTTTAAGCCAACTTAAAAAAAGAAAAGAAAGAAGGGATTTACGCCGGAGAGCTAACATGACAGGAGCCCGGAGAGGCGACGCGGGGAAGGAATAGCGGAATGGGTGCAAAGCAGAGACACCAAACACGCGACGCGGAGGAGGAGGACCAGGCCGGAATGCAGGTCTCTCTGTCTGCAGCAGGGTCTGCTTTTTATATGATGTTTAAATAGAAACGTTTCTCACATGACATCAGCACACAGATTTACCTGTAGGCGCGCTCTCCCCGCACTGTATTTTTCCTGTACGGAATGATGTTGGTTCCGTTGTCCGGGACGATGTCGTTGTTATTCTCTCCATTTGGGGAAAGGGCTTGGGTGGGACCGGGCATTTGGGTGTCTAGAAACGTTGAACAGATACTCTGTTCTCTCTCTGGCCAGGAAAAGATATATATATAAAAAAAAAAAAAACACACACACACACACACACACCGCAACAGGAACGATTGCAAAACGCTGAGAGAGTGCCGCGCCTCCGGGTCTCTTTCCTTCTGTCTGCTTATTCTTCACAAATCTCTGCCCTAATGACGTCGCTGCACCCTGTACCACGTGACTGATGGGGCTGGCTGCCCGTGCTCCGTATGGTGGGCTATTTTCAGTGCAACCAAATTACATTGATCACCCCGCGTGCTTTTAAAAAAAGAAAAGAAAAAGAAAACAAACCAAAAAAAAAAAAAAAAAAAAAAAAAAAAAAAAAAAAAAAAAAAAAAAAAAAAAAAAAAAAAAAACCAGACAAAAAAAAAAAAAAAGGCAACAATCACCGGGTTAGATCAATGCGTTGTGGCTTTTGAGATGCAGATCTACCTTTGGGAAAACAGCTCGTCACGTGATCAGAGATGACATGTAAATCAACTCAATGATGAAGCGTGAGTAAAAAAAAATAAATAAATAAATAAATAAAAAAGGGAGGAGAAATAAATTAATAAAAATTGCAGCCCACCCAGTTTCACCGTTATTATAAAAGCAGCCGACAGATGAAAAGAAAAGCAGATCCTCATAGATACAAGTGGTGCTGATGAAATGATGACGCAACACGCGGTATGAGGAAGTGGAGTGGACTGTTTTGATTACCAACCATGTTGGTCAATACATTTAAATATAAAAACACTGATAACAATGTAACATGCAACGATTCTGACGATCTCTTAATTGTCATTTACAGCCTAAATCCACTGGTTTGAGCTATTTAAGTGTGAATATTATTATTATTTTTTTTATGATTTAACTATATTCTGGAGTGCTGGTCGGACGCAGAGTCTGGGATCTTGTGAGGGGCATTTTTCACCTTTTTCTAACATTATAGATCAAACAATTAAATCAAGAAAATGAGAAGTAGATCGATCGATAATGAAAATAATCCTTATTAATCCTGATTTTTTTAAATTTATTTTTATTATAAAATGTCATGAAATAGTGAAAAATGCTCATCACCACGGCCCAAAACGATGAATAACTAATCTATTTCCAAATTTGTGGGAGATGTATTATTACAATTATCAACTAATAATTTAGCTCTAAAATGTTTAAACACCCAGTAGTAACAGCGTGCTTGATCTTTCATACTAAAGCTCTAAACAATACATGGCGTTGTCGTGCAGTCCTGTGTGGTTGCTCAGCTATCTCCTGTTTGTGTTGCCACATCTGTTGTTTTCACGTTGTAAAAACACACCGCTTTTGTTGTGTTGTAGTTATACTGCTGAGCAACCGCTCAGAGTGGCTCCCAGGAAACCGCTTCACTTTAAAAAAGGCGAATTCTCATTACTTTCCCGCATTTAAAAGAGAATCGTTACACACTTAATATTCATAATATTACAATAATCAGTGATGAAAAGCTTCTGTATGTGGACCAGCTGGTTAACAGGCCTGATAACAGCTCCATAACACGACGCAGCCATGATGTTTTCCACATGAAGTAGAACCGTGTCCAGCCAATCACACGGCCTTTCTGATAGACACGGTTTAAAGAGGTTTTACTGCCTTGATTTCTTCCCTACATTTTTTTTTTTTTTTAAATCCTTATTTTGATGCGTTATCTGAAAAGTTCACCTCCCGTTACAATCCTTCACATTTTTTATATAAAATTTAAAAACACAAGACAGTGAAATGCAGGTATAGACTTTGAGATCAATGCAAACGATGCATCTTGCGCAACCATCGGTCCAAAGGCAAACTCACATTTTTGGTCAGGAATGCTTGAAACTTAAAAAAAAAAAAAAAAACAGTTTGTCCTCTGAGTTTCTTGCATCTGGTGACGAGACAAAACGTTTTTTTTTTTTTTTTTTTTTTTTGCTTCTTTCTGGTACACGTCACGAAGCCCTGCCTCAGTGGAAAGGAAGCATCTTTTAAAAGCCTGCAACTTATCAACAAAAGCTTTCCTTCTACAACGTTACACTTCCACCTCCAATTGCAGTGCCAGCAGCTACACTTTCTGTCAAAATGGTGCATATCATTTCAGACTATCCAGCAGTGCTTTCGAAATTGGGGAAAGGGAAGTCTAAACACTCACAACATTGGGTCGTGTGCTCGCTCAAAACAGTTCCTCTGGTGCCACCATCAGGCCGGCCGAGGTCACTTTTAAAAACCTACAAACTTGTGAACTTTTTACACGGAGCCAAAATAAATAGTCTCGTTAATTTTCCCCAATAAGTCTGAGCCCCACGTTGATCCGTCTTATTTCACCAGTTAAACCCATTTCCACGTCTCCTACTGTTTGCGCAGCGGCAGCTTTATGAAGTTGCCGTCTTCTACAGCTGTGCTTCGAGGACGCTTCGACACATATTTCAAATTCCAACCGTGTTTCCCTGTGAAATTATGGCCATAATTCACATCGTCGCTCTAAGTCATTCAGCTTAAAGTCATCACACCGGAGCTTTTAAAAAAAAGTCACATGTCAGCAAAGAGGACGTTTGTGCCTCTTTGTCTGCGGCTGCAATAATTCACCGTTGTACTAAAACGTGCATTTTAAGCTACTCTTTTAAACCGTTTCTCAAATATTTGAAAACAAATAAATCAAAGACGGTGGTAGAAATGCAGCATATCTATCTCTTGAGTGGGTATCCTGGAAGGACAAATATTCAGGATCTCCTTCCTCTCACGTGTCTTTGCGTTAGTCTTTACATAAATCCCCACGGAGCCAAACACAAGGCATAACCAAGTGCTAATCTCACTCAATGACCAAACTGTGGACACTAGAAATGCCTCCACCTAATCAGAAGCATGCGAGCGGCTCTTTCTCGGACTGGAAGTGACAACTGCAGCGCATTGGTCTCGCTACAAATCACAGAGCCGTGAGCACAGAGGTCCGCTTTGTGTCCGGCGTCGAGCAGCAGGCTAAACGACGCGGTCAGACTTCAGGGGCTGCAGGAAACCGGGGAACCGGCTGCGTTCCCACGGGCAGCGGCTGCATTCCCGCGGCTATGTTTGGGGCGGCACAGCTATCGCGAGGCTGTCATTGTAATGAACTTGACACGTCCCAGTCTGACAGGTCTCCAGGTGTCACCACAGAGGGGAAGAACCTCCTGGTTGGAATCAACACTCGGACTGTGAAGCCCCAATAAAACATGGAAATATTGGACCATAACGTGAGAGACGTTTTTGATTACGCCTTCACCTGCAGAGGGGTTGTCCTCCTTGGTGCTCTTAACAACAATAACAACAACAACAGAGATAAATTAAAGACATAAAGTACCTGTCTGTATGTTCTCCCGGCATCTCTGACTAAAATCTTCACAGTTTTGTTGTTTCAGGATCTGGTGAGACGACGAATACGATCAAAGTCCAGCTTGGGTTATAGAGTCGTGACTATAAAGTCCTATTTGATACCATCTAACACCACATAACGACCTATAATACTACGAGGAAGGAGTTTATAACCTGGAAAAAGTAATCTACCAGGAATGCGCGCTTTAGCATGCATACTGTTCGTCTGAACGCGGCCTCAAATGTTTCAAGACTGCTGCACTGAAACTTTAGCTCTAGAAAATGTGCAGTAAGCCTCCTCGCCAGGGTGAAGAATCAACAAAATGAATGCATCAAAGTCCAGTCATGTAATTTGAGGAAACAGTGACCTCATATAGACGCCACAAATGTCCAACTTGTTGGGAGTTGATTGGGTTAAGTGGGTTTATGTAGCAATGACAGGATCAGGTGGGTAAAAGAGTGGAAACACATCATGGAAGAAAGATAATCTAGCTGCTACAACAACTGCTTTTTTTTTTTTTTTTGCTTGCATGTTCACATCACTGGCTTTACAGTCTCTGTTAGAGCTGTATGTTCAATAAATCATTGGGCTGATGTGCGTGAACTCATTCCGCTGGAGGCAAAACAGCTTCACTAGCTCTCTACAGTCATATCTCACCAAGCTTTATCTTAGCAATGTGTGTGTGTGTGTGTGTGTGTGTGACACCCAACAGACCCAGCCCTCAACATTCAATTAAACAGAAAGGAGGTCATTGTTATCCTGACTTGCGGGTTGAGCAGGTTAACGTTTGTAAGAGTACTATTAAGGGTGGAGAATATTCTTAACAAAAGAGATAATGGTTTTTTCTTTGTTTTTTTTTTACAGTCATACTTGTGTGTGACACACATGTTTAGGGGAACGTCATTACCTAACCAAAGAAATGAGGACAGGGAGGGTCAGAGAAGGAGGAAGCTCTGAACTCTCCCATCTTTGTATCGTTGGTTTCCTTTAAGCCATTCAATTAAACACAACATGTGTGGAAGGAAAAGTTTGCTTTTTGCCAAATGGAAAAAAATGGGCAATTCTGCACCCCAGACAAAAGACCAAGGAGGTCCATGGTCTCCATGGTCTCCCCCCCCCCCACTTCTTCTTCTTCTCCTCCTCGTCTGCCCCCTGTTCGATGCAAGTGAGGAAAACAAGGGACAGACTTGCTCATTTCTGAGACTTTCAAAGCAGCTAGTTAGCTGCACAGAAATGTGGTGGAGGAAGCTAACTCAAAGACAGTGAAATGAGAGGCAAATGGTTGGAAAGCGGGCGAGCACACAAGGCAACCGACGGCACAACAGAAACACCGAGAAACACCAGTGTTTTCACCGAGCCAGCTACACCTAGCTACAGTTAGGGGACCGCATCCTGTTCAGCGAACCCGCCAAGTTACAGCTAATTGTGGCGGAGCAGAGTAGTGACAGCCGACATATGCCCTGACCCTGGGTAACGTGCACGTCAGCGTACGGACCGGGAGGCGGCACACACGCGTAAATACGCGCCGGGTACGGGCGGCCACACGCCGTTGTTGGACTCGAATCAAAAACACAGACTTGGATTTTTTTTTTTTGGGGGGTGGGGGGGCAAAAGCAAACGAGACTCACCAGTGAACTCCGTCCCGCAGGTTACAAGGTGTTTAAAAAGGCTCCTTTTTCCGGCTGAGTCACCCCACCCTCAAACGCCCATTCGCACACAAGACGCTGGGCCGAAGCGGGGCAGTGGATTGGACGGCGCGTCATCGGCGTCGCAGCTGATTGGTCCGCGGGAGACATCTGTCGTAGGTTCGACCAATCACGTGTCGGTGCGTTGATCATCGGGACGTCCAACAGCTTCCCGTCTCGTCGCTCCGTGTCACATCACTTAAACCACACCACAGAAATGCGAATGTATTCAAACTAATTCATATTTATTGAATACAAGGTCGAAAGGTTGACTCAATCCACTGTTATTTAAAATTTTAAATAAATGTTCTTTTCAAATTAAATGAAAAAAGTATATACATATAAAAAAAAAAATATATATATATACACATATATATATATATATATATATATATATATATATATATATATTATATATATATGTGTGTGTATGTATATATATATATATATATATATATACGTATATACATATAAATATATATATATATGAAAGTCGGTTTTCAATTATTTATATATATATATATATATATACATAAATATAATTGAAAACCCACTTTTATGATTATAGGTATAATATATTAGAGAATCGAGTGAGTCGATTTATTGTTACAGTAGTTTAATCTAGCAAAAATACTACTACTACTACTATTACGATTACTACTACTACTACTACTACTACTACTAATAGTAATAATAATAATAATAATATATCATCTGGTTTCAGCTTCTAAAATGTGCTTCTTGTCTGTATTTTATATAATTGAAAATTAAATCTGGTTTTGTCCTTTTTAATTTGTGATGGATATTTTTACTTTAATTTGATTATTTATGGAAATTCATAATTGAAAAAATATGTGAACTAATAATACATGTTATTTTTCTCTCTTGTATGGTATGTACACGACAGGATCAGATGAACGATAAGTCTTTAAATTCCTGTCGGCGAAATATCCATGTGAATTTCAAGGACCTTGCTGAGACAGCAAGTTAAAGATTTTTTTGTAAAATATTGCCTCGTTCCTTCATTAGTCATCCAAATATAATCCTAGACAAAGAGCACAGTTTTCCACAGAGGGAAAGAGGTGCACAAAGTTCACATCTTTGATTAAATAAACCTGACGTTCAACCTCTGGCACAACTGCATTCCTCATGTTTTAACACCAGGGTGCAGTCATGCACTTGATACAAGACATAAGAGATCAGGAAGTGGGCGGCTTGCTATAAAATTTATGTTTCTTATAGCTGACAGAGTATAAACACAAAAATAGACCACATAAAGAAAGCAAATAGTGTGCCAACATGCAATTCGATTATGCAAAGACCTGTTGGTAGATTCCTTATCTATCTTATAAATAGTCTGTGGAGAGAACGGGCTTCTGTTGATAAATACTGATAACGTTAATAATAATGAAGACTAATATCAGTTAATTCATATGCTGATAATTCTGCCTGAGCCTGAGAGCACAATTCTCCCTCCTATAATATCCACATGACTGTGAGATTCAGTGCTGGATGGCTGCTTTTATGTTACCTCAGATGGTGGGACTATGTGATGAATTATAGACAATAGGTTGAGGGCAGCCAACAGTGCATTTATGACAGATAATAAATGTGCACCGCCAAACCAAGCCAATTGAAGTGTGCCGGTCTGGAATGGAAAAAGAAAGACAGAAGGAGTTCATAGACAAAAATTGTGATATTGTGTCAACACTTTATTATTATGCATCACCACCATGCAAAAAATCACTGCTATGAACTTGCTCAAAAATCAAACTAGATATATTTCACACATTTATGATTTTAGATTGGCTTGCCACTTTTTCCCAAAGTGACCGAGTAAAGTTTCACGCGCACTCAGGAAAATACATCGAGAGTGTGTGTGTTCGGTGTGAGAGTCACAGGGAGATTTGAGTGCGCGAGCAGCGACGCTATCAAATGAAACGACGGCAAATGATCGAACCTTAATTCATAAAACATTGATAGTAAACACAATTTGTTCAATGCCCTCACCAGCGTAAACCACGTGGAAGTATCTGTGTTACGCAGTTTCACTGCATCTTAAAACACTTGCAGACATCAGAACAAATCCATCTTTATCTTTAATTAACTGACAACTTATATGTCCACGAGATTTAGTGAATTTAACTTAATTTGTCTCGTGAAGACAACGAGCGTATAGCTGCTGAATATGCGCGTTTTGTCGCTGGCGACATGTTGCGTTGACAGTTTGAATGAGCTCCATTGAGAGGTCATCCAATCAGCTAAGGCGTGTGTGCATTATTATTATCACTAACGTGTCAAATAAAACAAGCATATTTGATCGGCCTGCTCCAAAAACAAGTAAAAAAAAAAAAAAAAAAACAATACAAAAGCCACTCGACAGCAACTGTAAAAGAAAATCTATGGACTAGTGCTTAAATCTGGAGTTATACATTTATTAAATATTCCGCGAAATGTATCATCTATAACTTCAACTGCAACACAGGTTTATATTTTAAATCAGAAAACAAACAAACACTTAAAACCTGGTTCACTGTTTTTGCAGGAACATGAAGATTTAAAAGAATCAGTTTTGAACTAACTTGTAGTTGTACATTTGCTTGACAACTCATATAAAAAGGCTAAAAATTAAGAAATAATTCCCCAAAGTCATGTGGTATTTATGGCACCTGTGGTGTAATAGACAGCTCACTAATTAATCTCTTTACATCAGCTCACAGTATTACCTTAAATATGTGGTTGGTTAAAAAATATATCTTTACATAAATGTATTCTAGTTGGATTCAGCCATTTATTCAACTTAAATTCTTCATGTCTTCAGTGCTCGGTACCGTCGGCCCAGTGTCGCCTCGTCCAGTGTCTTCTACTATTGTTGCTTTTCATGTCGCTCACCTGTTAAGGACACAGAACGTGTTACTTACAGCACAATACAAGCTAAACATCAGATCTCAAACATGTTACCCGGAGTGCTCAGATAGAAACCCTGATTTCTGATTACTGTCCGTGATGTGGGCCAGTGCTTCCTCCAGTTCAGGTTTAGTTAGAAGTTAGTCAGAAAAACGCTGTTATGATGACCTACATGCTGGAATAAAAGTAAAAGTCTGACCCCCGGTAACATAGAAGATGCATTTTATTGTCGTTTCGGACACTTACCAGTCACCTGGACTAACACGGTCACTGCTGCAGCGTCACCTGCAACCACAAGAGCAGAAACACACGCAGCGAGTTAGAATAGATAGATAGATAGATAAATACTTTATTAATCCCGCAAGGGGATATTTTCTCTGTACAGCAGCATTTTTACATAAGAAAAGAACAATTTTTACATAAGAAAATAACAATAAATACAAAAATAGAATAGAAGAAGAAGAAGAAGAAGAAGAAGAAAATAAGAAAAATGCCCAATATATACAAAAATAGAATAGAAGAAGAAGAAGAAGAAGAAGAAAATAAGAAAAATGCCCAATATATACAAAAATAGAATAGAAGAAGAAGAAGAAGAAGAAGAAGAAAAGAAGAAAAATGCCCAATATATACAAAAATAGAATAGAAGAAGAAGAAGAAGATGAAGAAGAAAAGAAGAAAAATGCCTAATATATACAACAAATAGAATAGAATAATAACATTAAATTAAATTAACTAACAAAACGAAAAACAGTAGTTGCAAGATGTAGCCAACAACAAACAAAGGTGCTGTAGTTGGGTGGTTTATTTGGCCAGAGGTGATTTATTGTACAGTGTTATTGCAGAGAAACAAAAACAAAACCCCCACAACACACCACCGGCTCCTTCCGTTCGCAGCGCCGCGCAGCGAGAACTCACCCTGCACGCTTTGTCTGGTTCCTGCCTGTGCTTCACGAGCTCCTCCAGGTTGAGCTCGTCCTCCAGCTGCTGCTCCAGATCGTTCTCGAAGCTCTCCGCAGCGCTGGCACTCCTGTGACAGACAACAGGCAGTTTGAAACAAGTCGCCAGATCGGAGGTGTTCCTGAAAACCGGAGGTGTCGTCGTGACAGAAGACAAGGAACAAACACTGTTTTCAAGTTACACATTTTTAAGATAGAAAACGGTCAGAGCTGATGTCCCGCCGACTCGTAATCTCTTATAACAACCATCACATCACACCGGTGGTCTGTAGGAATCTAGGAGATGACCGGAATTATGACGTTTTCCACACACACCAAGTGGAACAATTCAAATCTACTGGGAAAGCTCTGGTGGAGCAGCTAAAATGCAGAAGTATAGAAGAATACACTGATTATTTCTTATGAATTATTGCTGATTGTTGATGACACATCCGCCTGTGGTACCTTGGTTTATATGTGAATAAGGGATCTGAAGAGGTCGTGGCCAACAAGTCGGCGCGTCCAAAGTCTGAATCCCCGGTGCTCTCTGTCTCACTTCCACCCTCTGTGAGAAAAACACATTTTTAGCTGTCGCATAAAAATTCAGAGGGCAAAAAATTCAACCTTTTTTCATTCATTCTTTTACCGGAATTGAGTTCTTTAACCAGCGATGACATTGTGTTGGTGATGGAGTCAGCAGCAATGAGGAGGTCATTTCTCAGATTTCTCCTCGGACCTTTGAAACACAAAGTTATTTAGAAATCAGAACCATACGTCCGTAGCAAAACGCACGCCTTTCTGTGCGCGAGCGCGTTTACCGTGAGCGAAGGCCTCCTGAACATCCCCTCCCACGCCCATGAGTGAGTCCTGAGGTGTGTGAGTCGGGGTCGTGCCGGCGGAGTCCGAGTGGATAGGTGTGGGGATCTGCCGGCTGATGGTGTGGCTGGGGGAAGAGCGCGGAGAGCCGGTGCCCTGAGTCTGCAACACACAGACACCGTTTCAGTGTTTGACTGAGAGACGGGAAGAAACTGGAAGGATAATTAAAACCTGATCTGGATCAAAAGGTTTCTTATCAAAGCAAACCTTCCACGAGCAATGCAACAAATAACTTTTCATTTTCAGCGATCAAATCACAGCAAAGAATATCAAACGGCAAAAAAAAAACCCAGCTCCAATCTATTCAGGTCAATAGTTGTTTTTTTTAAGTCAATAGAGAAGCTCATTTGTCCCGATAGTACACCACAATAGCTTTACAAGTAAGAAACATCACGCACATGCTAGAAATGTACAATATGTGGAGTCTTTAAGCTGCATTTTTTATGATGTCTGTATTTTGTCAAAATCTCAACATGCTGTTAAAACAGATTCCAGTTATTCCCACAGACCAGGCTACACGTTGGTGATGTCTGGCGAACGTCTGCATCTCCGAAATTTCAGTCAAGACGTTTTCACCCAACAGCAGCAGTTAGAATTTACTTCAAAACATGCAGCAATTTTTAAATCCAAGCGCAGTTTCAGCCTCTTTTTGCTCCCCAGTTCTCACACTCACGGCTTGTTTCCGTTCCTCCTCCAGCTGCAAAACAATATTTTATGGCTCATGAAACAACAACCACGTCACATTGAGTATTTCCAAAAGAAAATCCAATCAGTAATTCCTCCAGTGACAAGCATGTGGCTTCCTCATGCAAGTTTAATGGATTAACATTGATCCTTTTAGCTTAATTAGATTGATATCCTCCCCACTTAAGCCAGTATATTGAGCAGTTAATGTCGGCTTTGAGGAACTCCTGTCTTGTTGGGAAGATATTCTCGCACCAAAGGTTATCCTCCTTGTAAGGTGTGATGGAGCATAATCCCAAATTCAACACCCTGTTCTTAAACCATCTCTCTGGACTCTTAGCTAACATTAACATTATTAATAAAGCTAATAAGGAGCAAAGTGACATCATTTCTACAAAATGTATGTGACAGACGGAAGTTGTTGATTGATAGCATTTGGAACACAATATTGGTCGTTTGCTGTCAGTCACGAATCGACTGGCACGAGACACCAACTAGATTAAACATGTTCCTGATTGCGGTTAAATGTTTGTTTAACAGGCAGATATAATTACATTTTAGGTGGAGAAACACCCCAAAGCAGACATCATATTTTTAGCTTAAAAATCTTAAATATGTAAATGCTGTTCCTCTCATTTGTACAGTCAACCACTGACATAATAGCTCTCAACAGAGCTTGACTATTAAAGCTGTACGCCCTCTAATGGACATGTTGGGTAATTGCTCACATGTTTCCTCATCTTAAAAAGTGCAGCGTTTGCTTTACATTAGCTGGAGTGAGCGCCTACATCTGGGAGAAAGTGTAACACAAGTGAATGGCATCATCTGGCCATATTGCTTACCACCTGCCACCAAATAAAAAACACAGAAAAGATGTAAGTACACATGTAAATAGAAACATGCAAACCTCAACAGAGCTGATTCTGGCCGAAAAGGTAAAACTTGAAACTAAATTACCGAGACCTAATTGCTCCCCACAGGAAACAGAATGTGTGTTTGTTCAGTGATCATGAAGGCGTCTTGTCTGTGTTCCATATCTGAGCGCTGTGGAGTCAGAGAGATGAAAGGCCCGCCTGTAGTACCTTGAGAAGCATCATTAGTTGCTCCAGCTGCACCATGAGTTCCCTGCGACTCTCCTGCAGAGTAGACATTCTTTGTTCCAGCTCATCTTTGCGTTGCCTAACGGAGGAAACATGTTGTACGTCGTGATGATACAATAATGTCACGTCAAAAAAAAAGCAAACGTGTGCGAGCATCTGTTGACTCCAACATATGGTGTTCATTTGTTTAGGAAATATGCAATTACCACATGTATATGTACGTTCTGCTGCAGGCTAAGCACAGAGGCCTGTTGTAAACACACAGCACTGTGCGGGACTAAACGGAGTTACCTGAGAAGTCGAAGCTCAGCCAGAAGAGTGGGGTTCTGCTGACCCCTGTCAGGTGGCGGCTGGGAGGCCTCCTCGTGCTGGACACGCAGCCGCTGGATTTCCTGCAGGATTTCTCTGTGAGAGGCACAGACCAGGTTGTATAATGCAGACATGGTTTGTCCGTAAGACCCTGGGTCAACACAAACACAGGGAAGCTGCGCTTTGTTACTGATGATCCGACTGTGGACGCTGTCCAAATCTGACCACGTTGAAATCAAAACTTAAACCTGCAATAACTGGGGCTTCTTTTGGCCACTTGGGGGCACAAGAAAGAAGCTGTGGACATTTTATCCCCTTGGTTATAGCAGATATTAGTTTGTATCAGCCTGATGAAGTCCAATATTCACTCACTTTTAGCTGTGTTTGGACTCCATGGACTCCTGACGGAAATATCTTGCTTTTTAGCTTCTTAATACTCCACTAATTCACCAGCTAGTCACTAACTTTGTCCGTCTGCCGTTTGAGGCTCAGCAGGTAGTGTACGGTAGGGTTTTAGTGTTTTTTTTTGTTTTTTTTACTTTTTTTGTGCTAGAAAAGCTGCTTTCTGCTGCCGCGGCCAAAAACAAAACAATGAGACCAGTGAGAGTGAAGCAAAACAGCGAAGGTGTTGGCAGGAAAACCAAAACAATGAAGTGAAAGACACTTAAAGGAGCAGTGTGAAGGATTTAGCGGCTTAAGTTTCCAGATTGCATCCAAGTGATTACCCCTCCGCTCACCCCTCCCCTTTCCAAGCCTGTCGGAGAACTGCGGTGCTTTTTAGGGAATGTAAAAGACACAAAAAGGTCCCTCTCTAGAGCCGGTGTTTGGTTTGTCCGCTCTGGGCTTCCGTAGACACATGGCGGCGCAACACGGAAGACCCTGCGAAGAAGACTCAGACTGCGTTTCAGCTAACGGAAACACAATTAGTTACAAATATTATAGTCCATTTCTGCCAATAAATCCCCCTAAATCCCGCTGTTCCTTTAAGACCTTTTTCACAACAGATATTTTTTGCCTGCAGGAAAAGCACAGGTGTTACTAACAACATAAACCCAGGCTCCGTTCTATTCAAGCCATGGCAGCGTGACCGGGAGCCAATAAAGCTCTGTGGAGCTGAGGATAACTGCAGAGTCGGGTGATAACTCTCTGCAGGGTTCTCATCACATGTGACCGCCGTCATATACAAATAGTCACGTGATCCATTGTTTGTATTAAAGAAAAGTATTAATTATAGCTGCATTAAAACCTACGTACTTGTTCACTGTTGCCTGTAATTGAACTTTTGTCTCCATTTCAGTTTCATTATTCACTATTAGTTATTGCTGTCATTTTAATGTTAAACTTGCTGTTACTTTCAATGGTAAGTCTTCTTAACTGCTTCTCTTTTTTTTTTTTGTCTTTTCATATTTGACTGATTTTAAGCAATCTGTGAAGCCATTTTGAGTTTGCCACTGTGCATGAAATATGCTATATGAATAAATTGCCTTGAATAGCCTTGCATGATCCGATATTCATTTACTTATATTATATACTGTAAAAACACAGTTAGTTACTTGGTCAAAAATGTTTGTATTTACAAGGGGGAATATCATACCTGAGTTTCTAATAATACTAATAATTGCAGTTTTTAGTGATGTACGTGCTCTGTTTATTTCCTCAGACCAGGATTCTGTTGATTCTCAAGGTTAATCTCTTGTTGTGGGATTGAAAAAAAGACGAGAGGAGACAAACAGGAAGGAACTGAAAAGCGTCACCAAAGCAGACCTCCCTGACCTGTTTTTGCTCTCGAGCTCGGCGATGAGCTGCCTCTGCTGTTTGTTGGCATCCAGAGAGCCGGGGAGGTCTGTGGGGATCCGCTGCTGTTGAGCCTGTTGGCGAAACCAAGCAAGAGACAACACGTTAACTGGCTTTACCGAGGGATGATGTCATCCATTGCCTTATCTCATATCTCACAGGGAAGGGGGGGGGGGGGGAGGGGTAATAAAACAGTCAAGTCACCAGCCATCTATCAAGACCTGATCAGAACATAAACAGGCATAGAAGTCTGGTGAGAAATGATCACCACCTGTAAATCCCTTTATCATCTGAACAATAAAAAGGACTGAAACCCTCAAAGGTAGAGTAGCAGTGTACGATAAACCCTCATCAAGGACAGAGTTGTGGCTGTGGACACAGATGAAAGATGCCACGATATCGTGAGCAATAAATATCTTAAATATCTCACCGCGGCATCAGCAGCCAGTCTAGCAGCATAGCGGGCGATGAGGCTGTGCTCTTCATCTTGATGGTTACTCTCCAGCAAACTGATCAAGAGGAAATTGGAGTCACAACACGACACGGTTACCACACTGCTACGCAGATATAAACCATGCAGTGGGAGGGGAAAATAAATTCAGAAATCCAAGAAAGTTTAGTTTGTTCAAGAGTCAGATTAGCTCTTTGGCATAAAAAGTTTTATATCAGCGTCCCGCATAATCATGCTAAGCTACTTATGTAAAACCACAAAAGCATGAATGTATTTGGTATGAATGAAATAATGAAGTTGGGTTGTTACATAAAAGAGGAGCTGAAGTTATCATGTGTGTCCAAAGAACCGAAGGGTTACTTATCCAGTCGGATCACTGATAAGGTCAAAGCAAATATGGTTGTGTGCATTTCCAAGCACACATACTTTAAAAGCTCTCAAATGCACTCACACAGGAAGCTATAGATAGCCAACATGATAGCCAGCATTAAAACACGCACACACCAAAGCATATTAGTGCACACGCATAATGCTTAAAAGAGGAGAGGATGTGTCATATTGCCAATGTTGAAATAAAAACCAAAACAGCTTACACAAACAGTCTTGCTTTGTTTTTTTAACAATTCACACAAGATTTACTGGACTAAACTCATTTTAGAGATTAAAGAGGCGGTCAGATCTGAGGAAAACAGCAGCTAAAAGTGTTTCAAGTATTTGGTATCAATTCACTAACTAATCGGCCCTGAGCATTTGGAGTTATACAATTTTAAATGTGACAAATATGAGACTTTTGCCCTTTTTTTCTTTTGCATATTTCAGTCAGAGACAACGATATGTACCTTCTAGGAATGAGAGAAATGTACTATTTTGTAGTTATGTTATTTGTATACTTACAGGGGCTCATAAGGGTTTAAATATGAAGAAAAACCCAATTTTCTTATTATTATTCTATTCTATTTCGTATATATTGTTCTTTTCTTTTCTTATGTAAAAAAAAAATGTTTCTTTCTTATGTAAAAATGCTGCTGTTACGAAAAAATGTCCCCTTGCGGGATTAATAAAGTATTTATCCATCTATCTATCTATTGAAATCCAATCGAATAAATACAGATTTCCTGGTAGAAATAATTCTGGCTGCATTTTGGAAACAAATCGGTCAGACAAACAATTATTGCTGCTGAATGCGTTGACAGAAATGTCAAAGGTCAGAGGTGACTCGTCTGTAAAAGTGACAGCATGCAGCGTTAGGGCTGTAACACACTCAGAATGAGGTTAGGTCAGGGGACAGCTTGCTAGGTGGCAGTTCAGCAGAGCATGTGGTTTCCCCTGGTGTTTGGCAAACGCAGCGGCACACCAAACTAACCATGTTCTGGGGTTGTTTTGGAGGAGAGTCACATAGAGGCCAATGAGCGCATGTTCGTCTGCAAGTCTATCGGCAACGTCGAGGTTGTAGTTCAACCTGGAACGGCGCAGGGTTTCACAAAACATAAAACATGACATTACACAGGTGACAATAGAGGGGCAGGACCAGAGGGGAGGGGAAGCACGGAGGCAAAACGCAACAAAGGAGGAGAGGAGGAGAGTGGCTGAAAAGCAGCCATTCACGGGTGACTAGAGAGAAACAAGGCCATATTATGTTTGGGAGAGACTCCAGTGATGAAGGCGAGGAGCACGATTAAGGACATGGCCAGCAAAAAAAGACTCCACAAGCTACATGTTTACATTCTCCGGGCATCAATCACTCAGTGTTCTATTATTAAAACTATTGAAAGTAATTATTTATAAGTCAAACAATCTACCACCCAGACATCAAGCATGCACAGTCTTTTTGATGTAGCTCCTATATTTACAGCGGCTTCCCATCTGCATCGCAGGTTCCTATAGCAACCACCCCTACCGCCATTATGGAGGGCAGTGCAGAATTAGCTGTGACCATAAAATGTCTCATAACAGCAAAAAAACAACAAAGACCCACATCGTCAAACCATTCAGGAAAAAAATTGAAATAGAAATAAAAATGAGTGCATATTTTCTTGTGTCTAACTTTAGTCTAAACTGTTTGAATCATTTGCTTCTTTAACCCTGATAAATACTAATTTCGCAAAGCAGCTAATTCAATTAATAAACCTGCAGCTACTGCATATTGACCTCATTTTAAACACGTAGCAGCATGACGTCATGAGGTTCGTATGCAGTTTGGGCTGGCAGTTGAATGTCCACAATAACTAATTATTCAGTAAAATGATTAATATAAAGGGAGCTAACTGCTCCACACGCTAACCGGCTGGTCACTAACTTTGGTATTTGCTGCTTGGCAGGTAGCTGTTTATAAGATCTTTTGCAACAATGTTGTGGGCCTTAAAAAACAAAACAAAGAGCTGAAAGATGCTAAAATGTTCCACAGAGCTGAGGTGACCTGCCGATAATAATCTGTGGGCTGTGGACTTTCATATTATACACAGATAATCCATCAATATAGAAATAGCGGTCAGTGCAGCTTTATCAGGACAACTGCATCACAAACTGGGGGTTGGTCAGGAAGCTTATTGTGTTGCATGATGGGAAGTGTAAACGCCAAGTTTTTGGGGCTTGACAAAACAGTAGAGACTAAAAGTCACAATATTTGAGCATCTTTTAGTTTTTAAAATTCGTCTCACAACATTACGGAAGTGCACTAAACCGCTGCAGTGCCTCTTTAAGCTGAGTCAAGTCAAAACTCTCGTCATAAAGTTTGGGAATGTAATCAGGTATTCTCAGTCATTGTTGGGCAAAAGTTAGCCTGTCAAGCTTCAGAGGGCACATCAGCTGAAAGCCCTGAATTATACGGTGTCTGTGCAAACAGTAACCACAATGTCAGATGCTCTGATATGCACATCAAGAATAACCTAAAGAACGCTCACTCATCACATCTCTATGTTTTGCTATAAGCCCGAGTTATGAAAGGGACCAGTGTTCCCTAAAGAAACACCTTCTCCCTCAAGTGCAGGTGCAGTGGAGCTCAATGGCCTTTTCCTAGAAAAATCCTGACAGGACAAAAATATAAAATATTACATCAATAGCACCGGAAAACAACAAGATAATCCCATTTCATGTTCATGGGCATATCTGTTCACATGCCTGGGAATACTCCAGGTAATTTAAACTATTTAGCTGCTACAGCTTCAACATAGAGGAGATTGAGGGGAACATTAAAAGACGCTTATATTCAAAACTAGCAGTTAGTATTTCCCATTTCTGTGTGAATGACAAAGATTGTAACAGACACTCCAAACTAATTGTCAGTGATCTTTATGGCGCATGCTTCATTCAGCGTTTATGAAATAGCCCCCCGAGTACAACAATGTAAACCCCTCTATAAGAAAACTGGTTCTTTAGAACGATAAGCACTCTAGTTTATGCTTTATGATTATTATCTATATTAGTCCACGCATGCATTTGAGCCACACAGGCATTCTCAGATGCACACCTGTGTCACTTACCCTCTCCCCTTAAACAGATGTGGAGCGGTCAGAGTCAAGGGCTTTCTTTGCTCAACATCATTACTCTCGCTGTAAGGCAAGCTATTTACATTCAGCACAAAGAACCACAAAGAAAAGAAAGAAGAAAAAAAAAAAGAAGCACGATGACACACAAATGTTCTCACATGCACTTACTTTGGAAAATAAAAGGCAAGGAAAGAGAGACAGTGTGGGTCACAGAGTCTACAGGGGATGGGCCTTTGGGGAGTGCGGCGACTGAAAAGATCTGCTTTGAGAAATCCAGGACATCCATTGTTACGACTGTACTCACTTTTTGGTGGAGTAAGGATTCCCTGATATAGGCATGGAGTGGGAGAGCGAGTAGTCGTTGGTGACGTTCACTGGTCTTGGTGGCCTGAACAGGAAACAAATGTTTTTATTTTTGTTCTGTTAAAGCAACATAAAGCACAAACTGTCGTTTGCGTGTATCTCAAATCGACCGTGATGGAAATTCAGATCCACAAAAACTTTTTGTTCGTGTGGATCTGAATTTCCATTTTGGTAGATGACACTTTCTGTGCATATGTCAGGATGTCACAACAAAGTCAGAGGTGATTAGTTATGCAGGGTAAACAATAACAACATGCAATGAACGGGGGGACTGAATCCGTGAATGGACAAACACTGACTGTAAGTACTCTCGTGTGGACGGGATATATAAGTAGCACAAAACAAAGGGTTCCAATCTACAGTCACAGAAATGTACAGACACCTTTTACGATGTGTTAAATAACCAAAACAAACTCACCACGTATCTCTGAGGAAAGTACAGAACGAGGAAAGGAATGAAAATAATTCATTACAATCAGCCCAGCAGTGCAAAGACTAAAACTAAATGTAGAAATTCCAGTCATTTAGAGAAAAAAAAAACTAAAACAAGATTTTTCAAATAAATTCCCGGAAAAAAAAGGAAAATTATAAATATGTAGGAAAATATGATTGGCTTATTATTGGCATAAACGTCAGCCAATGCAGATCTTATTTTAAATAACTATATCTTAGATGCATTTAAGGGATCATTATTAAAAATATATACATTTTTATGTGTTTATGTGAAAAACTATATCCCCCAACACGTATCATAATCATAATTTTTTACTCTCAAATACTGAGATGTTTTGTCTTAAAAAAATCCAGCAATTTTCAGGCTCTAAAACCGACATTCAGTTCTACAAAACCGCAATAATCTGAATCCTTTTGGCTGTTTAAGGGTTATTCTGTAAAATACTGCAACCAAGTTAAATTTGAAGGTGAAAGAATAAAACACACAAACATATGTTTGCTCCAGGAGTAGCCTTACTGTATGTAACTATACCTGCCTTTAATAAAAAGCACCACATTGGTATTAGGCCAGCGCTTGTGCAGGCTGTTCCATTATTTATACCACAACACAAAACATCAGACAAGTCAAGGGAAAGGTAGCAGCAGTGTTGCGGATCACAATCATTCCCAAGGCTATAATTAAGCCCCATTGATCAGTTGACCCAAGAGATTGACTGGATTCACTTCAGACTTCGAGGCAGCAACAAGATAATTATCAGCTGAGGGATGAAATCAAACGTTTAAAAAGAAAAAAAAAAAAATCTGCAGCTGGCAGTCGGGGGAAAAGACAGATGTTGAACTTACACAATATGAGCTAGGTTGAGAGGTTTGTCTGGCATTTCGGGAAACATGGGGTGGAGAGGCTCTCTGCTGGAGGCACAGCTCAGGGACTTACCGAGGGCATGGGATAACTTCTTAGCGGGGGATTTCTGGGAGAAACACACAAGCCATGTGCAAATTCTGAGAACATGAGGACACTAATTTCTCTTCAAAACACATGACATCACTACCGAACATCCGGCGTCCTTACATCGCGGTGAGGCGAACAGAAAACAGCCACAATGACTGGTCGAGCGCAGACACACCTCCCTCAGCCCGCCCCTCTCCTCCTCCTCCTCCTCCTCCCCTTCTTCTTCTCCTCCTCCTCCTCCCCTTCTTCTCCTTTCTCTTACCCATGACGTATACTCCTTCATTTGATGCTGGTTGCTATGGGAACCGCTGGCATGCCCCCTCCAGAAGCAGTCCTGACAGAGCTGGTAATTATGACATTGCTGGCAGCGGTAGCGGAAGCCCATCATACTCTCAGTATGGCAGTAGGAGCACTCGACCGGGTGAAAGACTGCGGGGAGGAGAGGAGGGGTCAGACACACGCAGATGGACAAACACATGCACACAAACAGATGTGATTGTAAACCCGGATACTTTGCACACGGCAAAGAGAGGAGGATTCATTTTCATTAATTGAAGGACAGATGTGCTCCTCAGTCTGTTCTGGTGACATTTCGTTTGAACAGAATACACAGAAGTCAGTGCGACGGCAGCACGCTGCGTGTGTGTGTGTGTGTGTGTGTGTGTGTGTGTGTGTGTGTGTGTGTGTGTGTGTGTGTGTTGTGTAAGCATGTGACTGTGTTTCTTCTGCTCACAAGGTGGTGATAATGTGTGCGTGACAATTACACACAAACACACACTTATGCACGGGGTGTAAGGTCCCTATGGGTCATCCTCAATGGAAGTGTGTGTGTATGTGTGTGTGTGTGTGTGTGTGTGTGTGTGTGTGGTGACTCAAGATTATGATGCAAAGCTGAACTTTACATCCTCCAAAGCCCCGCCGGCTTCCCCCGTTTCTGAATTCTCCGCGTGGCGTCTTACCGTTCTCCACGTTGGAGAGCCGATGCATGAGCGGTAACCACACCAGACACTGAGGGGGCGGGTCTGACATCAACGTATCCAGGAATGTATTGAGGGAGACCTTTTTCTGTTGGCGTCGGGCGCAGAGAGTGAGAGGGTGAGAGGGTGAGAGGGTGAGGTGATTCAACGGGGTGGGGGGAAAGAAATCCTCCACGACGTCAATGCTGAGACAATGAATGAACCCTCACCTGCTGTGTGAAGCACGTTCTCGCAGCCTGTTCGGTGTAACCAAAAGAAGGCCCCTCAAAAACCGCCATGGGTAATTTGAGCACCTCCCTCAGAAATTGGTCAAACTGCGAGTGGACCATTACTCCGGCAGCATCTGATATCTGGGAAAAAATATCTGGGAACAACGCGGGCAGACATTACACAAATAAATCAAACTAATTGTCAGTTGCCACCACAGTCGGCTAATTACAGCACACACAACACAATTATCCCACTTATTTGTGAAAACAAATCAAAGTAAAGCCGTTATTCAAATCAATTGTTATAATACACCAGCAACATAGCCCTCCTTTTTTTTTTTTTCCCTTCACGAGCCATTGCGACTGCTCCCACGGATTTTGTAGATTATGTAATAAAACCTATCCTTCAGATAATGAATAATGACTTCTTCCAGCCACGAAGAGCCAGGCCAGTGGTGCTTCATCCTCTAGGAACAATGAGCTGAGCAGAGATATGGCAAATACAGACAGTAATAATGTTTGTATTAGAAATTCCAAAGCAGCACATTAGTTGGACTAGAAACTGCCTGAGGAAAATTAGCTGATGTATTACCGGTAAAATGAGTGATTTTAATTTTCCTTTTTCACAATTAAAAGTAAAAGAAGTATTTGTTGTGTTGCTTACATCTTAATTTATCCAGGATTTTCCCTCCACAGATGGTTGCCAGGGCCATCTTCACAACAAAGACAGATATCTTGCCCTGGCTCTCCCTAAAAAAAGAGCAAATACATTTTACATTATGATCATAGAATTTTTTTTTTTTTTAGAAGAAGAAGAAGAAGCCGTCAGTGTCGAGAATCCTAGGATCTGAACTGTTTTTCTAAAAGGCCCAACCTTCAGAGGCAAACCTGAATCCCCAGTGAGCAACGGCTTAAATGTTTATCTTGGCTTTCGCCATCTCTAAATATATACACTCTACACGGGCGTGTTGTGACATTATGAAAGTCAAGAGTCTGTATTTTCACTGACACTTCAGAGTCACATTTCACACCACATTAGCTCACGTCAAAAACCTCAGACGGGGGAAGCACACAACCAGCCGCCGACGCGTCGCGTGACGGGTTTACTCACGGGTCATAGGACGCCAGCAGGAAGTTGAGCAGCAGGCCGATGGACTGTTCCACGATGATCTGGTGCGTGTTGGGCATGCGCTTGTTCAGCTGGTAGAAAATTGTGGACAGCACCACTTCCAGGCGAGACACGGAGAGCTCGTCGGTGAGGTCCATGGTGTTGACGCCGTTCTCTCGGAAAGCCTCGATGACGTTCCAAATGTCGACCAAATGCACTGGAAACAGAAACGCTGAATGTGAACACGCTGATGGGAAGGATTACGAGCGGAGTGACGCGGTTGAAAGTGCGCTGCATCGTTACTCACGGTTGCATTTCTTCTGCACAAATCTGAGTTTGCAGGCCGTTCTGTATGTCGATAATCGTATGGAGTCCAAATCCTGAGCCCCTGAGGAAAAAGTCGGGAAAGTCAATGCTAGATCATAGATCATCATCAAATAAATAAATTACACTGGGAAATTAGAGATCATGTAAATAAATAACAAATACAGATTATACTTTGGAAAATAAAGAAAATAAAGAAAATATGAAAATATGAAAATATGAAAATAAGAAAATAAGAAAATAAGAAAATGAGAAAATGAGAAAATAAAAATAAAAAAATAAATAAAATAAGAAAATAAGAAAATAAGAAAATGAGAAAATAAGAAAAAAGAAAAATACGAAAATAAGAAAATAAAAATAAGAAAATAGGAAAATAAGAAAATAAGAAAATGAGAAAATAAGAAAAAAGAAAAATAAGAAAATAAGCAAATAAGCAAATAGGAAAATAAGAAATTAAGATACAATGAACATGAATTATGATTAAAAAAATTATAATAATGATATAGGATTATTTAACAATCTATCAGGTTGAAACTAGTGGAGAAAGTCACGGAGAGGAATTTTCCATTTTTATGGCCAGAGAGTTGATCAGTAGACAAACATAGATCATGCTGAGCTGTGGCCCTGAGCACTTACTCATCTCGACAAACAGTTGCCTTCTATCTGCCATGTTGTCGCCGCTCCGCCCGAAGTCTTCAATCATTCTGGTCAAGAGGAGAGAAAGTGAACGTCAGAGCCCGCGTATCCACAAACACTTCCAATTAGGGCACCGCTCAATCACTGAACATGCTCTTCCTATTGCTTATAGTTTTATTCTGTATAACATTACGGCTACGTTGACCTGTATTTTCAGAAGCATCACAAAAACATTTGTTTATCTACCGGGTATGATGCATCTATGAAAACACTTCCCACTTTGTACACATAGCAGACAAACTACATTACATACATACATTATGCCCATTTGACATGATACAACTCACAGCGACGTCATTTATAGGATCAAACATCACATCACCTTGTGACGCAATCCACGGGCCCGCTGTGCTTAGTTATGGTTGCTTAGCTACGAGTGGACAATCACTGTTTGGGGGAGGGAGTCCAGCGATCAGTTGAATTAGCAAATTAGTTTGTGATTATTTGATTAATTGCACATTTGTTGCGGTGCATCTAAAGCCAAACAAGAACTGAAATGATGTGGGGGTTCAGGGCGAGACTTGCATAATTACCTGATCATGTGGACCTGCCTCATACAGGGGCCCTCTATTCAAATCTGGCTTAAAAATATTAAGGCCTTGTGCATTTTCATGCTTAATTAAATTACAAAATAATAATGAAATACTAATGGGTGGGGGGGGGGACAACAGGGGCTCACCGCTCATTCTACCCCCAGGGCCCCATAGCAGTTTAATCCGTGGTAAACACACACACTGACCTCACTTTTTCAGGGTGTTTTTTTTAAAAGGGAACATAGCACACTACAGTGCCTATCAGAAATGTGATGGGAGGAGGAGATGGGGGTAAGGGTGGGTGGGGGGGGGTAAAGAAAAACTTAAGTAAGACAAGGACAAGACTTTCAAAGGGGCAGAGCGGCAGAGAGAATGCTCACACCATGCCTCGCTGCACACTGTCTGAGGCAATCTAATACACCTAGTCATGTGGTTTGTTGCCATGGCAGCAAAGATCCCAGCCACTCTGTTCATAAAAACATAGTACTAGCAGAGTACTAGTCTCCCCCCACACAAACACACACACACACACACACACACACACACACACACACACACACACACACAGAGACGCTACACCTCCCACTGCAGACAAGCAAAGTTTGCAGAGAAAAGTTTTGCACTCGTAAATATCTTTTATGAGGTAATGCTCAGTGGGATGACAGACGAGAACACAGTGGCACTTCTTGGGCGAGTGGCTCGAAAACACTTTCCGCAAGACAATCGTTCAGGCGTGGTATTTCAAATTACTGCCGGCATTAATTGAAATATCATGCTGCAATTTCCATGGTGTAGAAATTAAGAGTTCAACGTGTGTTAAAAAGCAAGCAACAGCCCACTTTTGCCCCCCCTGATTCCAGTCAGTTCATGCAGTCAATACTAGAGCTCGAGGAATCTTTGAAATCCAGATTAAGGATTATTAGGGAAAAGATTAAACCAATAGATTAACCTGGACGTACAGAATCAAACCACCTCAAAGCAGTGCAAGCTACAGAAAATAAATCATAATTAGAATATATAATATTCATGGCACGTTATCGTGACAAGCCAGAGCAGATCGTCCACATAAGAATTAAAAACACCTGCGTTTTAGGGTTAAAAACGACAACCCCGTATTAACACAAATATGAATTGAGTGTTTCAGTAAATAACTGTTTTAGATGCAAAGCCACTACTATCAGCCAGGAGTCCAATGTCATCTCGAATTCATCTCTCTTCCACAGTGAGTGAATGTAAAAGTTTACAAACACACACTATCGTGACATATTAACATTGCTATCCTTTCCACATCACAAGCAGAACACAGCATGAGGGCCAGCTACGTGACCTTCCGTGGTCTGTTTTCAGTCTCGGAAATAACTGAGATTGATACAATCTACCCGCAGGAGCAGATATTAAACCAGCACCGCCGATACAAAGTGTGCAGAGGGCAGAGCAAGATGATCAACATACCTCCCATAAAGCACCATGGTCGTATTCCTTCCCCCCCCCACCTCCCCAGTTATTACAAAGCCAAAGTCCTCAATTGTTTGCCAACACAAACTCCTCTCTAACAAGGAAACATGGCGACAAAAGCAGCCCAAACGGACGAGTGGGGATAGATCTGAAATTAGAAACTTGTCAGCGAGGATACGGCCTGTGCCGCCTCTATCTTTAACTACAAATGAGAAGGCTCCACATTCTTGCACAGCTTTACTGGCTCTCTGGTTGCAGACCCCGAACCTCATTCCTGGCATGCGCCCAGCAAACATTAGTCTTTCTCCGAGGCACCGTCACACTGGCAGCTTTAGGATAATAACTGCCCTTAAAAGAGCAAATCATCGCGTACTATTAGCATTGCAGATCGGACTGATCAGGACCACCCCGAGGGGTCTCGCGGTACTTTAATGCTGCACAGACTTCTGTTGGACAGGGTTCAACTGCAGGGAAGGCCTTATTAGTCAGTTATTGACGTTATGAGTCTATTCCAGTGGCAGCTCAGTGAAACGTAGTGGACGGAGGCTGTTCGTGTGTAAGCAGATTGTCATGCAACGTTTTCCAAACACGAGCACTTACTTGAGTTATAGAGCAATCTGTGTTTCGGCCGGCTCGGCACAGTGCAACGCAGCTGTTACCGCTGATTGGCCGGAGTTATTTTTACATCACAAGACTATAAACTACACTGGCATCCGAATCCCATCCCCTGACAGGGATACAAAAAAAATAAAAAAAAAATAAAAAAAGGAAAGAAGCTGTGCCATTGACTTAAGGTGAATCAGCTGGAGCTCAGAGATGTTGGGCTTTAGTGTGGTAGTGAAAACAGTTTTCTCTCTTCCTGTCTGGTACCAGTCAGTGATGTCTGCTGGAGGGCCCTCTGCTCTGGCCGCCTGCTGATGATCACCATGGTTTCAGCTGCAAAAAGGCCAAAACTTTAGCCTCCCCCGGCCCCCCCACCTCCACCCCCAATTTGAAACGAGAGTGCAGCTAAAATAAAAATGTACAAGTCGTTTACAACATTCTTTAAATAAATAATAATGTAGCTCTTTGCACAACATGAAAGTGTAAATTCTTTAAAGTATCAAAAATAGTAGAATCAGTGGAATGAATAGAAGACGAACACAGAATTGCATTTGCATGTTGCTCACGAGCTGGTAAAGAGACACGTTGCCCTCTGGATATTAACGAAAACATACAAATTCCACCACAGCAATGCTGGCCAGAGGTTGCAAAAAAAAAGAGTGAGAATGGCAACAGGCACTCAGCTCACACATCACCTGTCACGCCGGAGACACCTGTGTGTAGCCTCCGCGACACAAAGCTCTCATTGTTACACAAATATGATCACACACACACACACACACACACACACACGACTACACGACACTTTCTAATGTTTTTTTTTTTTTAAATCTCATTCTCGCACATCGCCCCGTTTTTTTTTTTCCCCCTTCTTCTTCTTTTCTCTTTCTTTAAATCGCGGAAACTTGAATCGGGGAAACTCATTTCACCCAGAGTGACAAAGTAGGTTAAGGTCGCTCCTCTGCAGCTTTGCCAGCCTCCAGCAGCTGCAGCTGCAGCAGCACTTTGCACAAGACTTACCACGATTTATTTCGAGGCATGTCATGCAACATCACTGTTTTTGTTTTTGTTTTTTTTCTCCTTCCCGTCCAGGAGAGGGGAGGGCGGGGGGATGGGGAGGGGGGGTCCGACGGCCGGTCGTCGTGTCCCGCGGTGCGATCAGCGTTCCTCCGGCGTTGGGTGCAGCATCGCTGCGCGAAGCGGCCGATCTCTCGCCGCTCTCCTGCAAACCGCTTGTGTTGTGGAAATTTTTCGGGTAGCGTAGCCTGCTGGCCGAGGAGAACAGAGGCAGCGTCGCCTCCGGTGTGTGTGTGTGTGTGTGTGTGTGTGTGTGTGTGTGTGTGTGTGTGTGTGTGTGTGGCCTTCGCGATGACGTAATGCGGAATCTCTTCGCTTGCGTCAGTGTGCTTTTCGGCTGCAAATGTTAAAGTTCGATATGTAAACAAAAAAAGATAGAAATAGAGAAAGTGAGCAGATTTACTTATATGTGTTCACGGAGTTGGACATGCAAAGATGCAAAGATGGAAAGATTTGGCTTTTTTTAAAAAAAATTTAGCTTGGGGAGAATGACGTCGTCGAGATAAGTGTTTTTCAATAACTCTTTGTGAATGAAAACAATATTCATTAAAAAAATATTACATTACATTAGAACAAAGAGTTTTTATTTTTTTGTTCTCATTTCTTGTAATTTCCTCCTGTGGTTGAACAATTTAGATCGAAAATAACTGAATACATCCCTATATATTTTTTTGAGGTGACCCCCAACACATTACTAATAGTAAATGAAATAAATCATAGTCTGCAGAGGTTTTGCAACCACAAATACAAAAAGGAAAATGTATCCATTATGGGTTGTATGATTTTTCACATGAGCTGTTTTGGAGTCTTAGTTGTCCAAATTGTCTCTACTACTCAATAAACGTACAATGGTGTTATAGTTAATTTGTAGTAGTATCTGACTTGAACCACATTTTTTTTTTCATGACAAATCAAAATAATAGATGTGTTTTGGATTTAAAGTGTGGATTTTAAGGCTATGATAATGAAGATTAAACAAATACATGACATTACTGTCATTGCCAACAATGATCTGAATGAAAAATAAATACATTCTCATTCTCTAAATCTATACTGTCTATAAATGTGCCTAACAAACGCCCCTGAACGCATCCACCGTCAACGCCCCTGAAAGCTCCCACCATCACTGCTGCTCGTGAACGCAACTCACCCTCTCCCAAGCGCAGCCCCTTGTTGCTAAGCAACCTCAGTAGAAGATTGACAGCAACTTTCAGTTGATTCATTTGGAGGAAAACTTTAATAAAAGGCAGTTTTTTGTTGTTGTCGTTGTTTTTGTTTTTGTTTTACAAGGTCAGCCACAGCTTTCTCACGCAGAAGAACAACAAACTTCAAACAGCGAACAGGTAGCTGGCCGTTAAAGGTGTATTAATATAGGTAAGTTGATATCTGCCATTTTTTTTTTCGCTTTCACTTTCTGCCATGACAACAAACCCCGCCCCCTCCCCCTGCTCATTAATATATCATTAGCTAAGTTAATTAACTGTCAACTTAACGGGAGCTCGGAGCGCGAGATGAGTGAAGGTATCAGTGTGACGTCAGCTGACGTTAACTAACGACAGATGTTACACCTTCTATCGCCTCACGTGTACATTAAACAGCTAACGGTCACTAACGGTCACTAACGGCTGCTTTTTTTCCCTCCAAAATGTTCAGGTTAACGTCGGACCGGAGGACTCTCAGCGATGCCGGACGTTGAGCCGCTCAGATTCCCCTCAAGGGAAGGACGAAGTCAGCAAGGTGAGAACAATACCGGTGTTAAACGGTCAAAGTTAATGTTCTCAGTTTGTGAAATAGATCAGCTTCTATTTTACTTTTTTTTTTTAAGTCCAAACAGGCAAGATAAAATCTGATGAGAACTCCCAATAGGAAAATAAATACAAACAAAATATGGACGACAGAAACCAGTGTGGTCAGTGGTCACCTCATACTTTATTCATTTTGACTGTCATCTTTTGATTAACATACACAAGTATTTATCGAGCTGTCTTCGAATATGAAGTTCATCTGGAGACCACACCTGTCCCCATTTACAGTAATAAAAGTAGTTATTAAATGTTCTTAGTTTGTAAAATAGATCCGCTTTAACGTTACACGCTGCTCTATTTTACTGATTTAAGTCCAAACAGGCAACATAAAATCTGATGGAGACACTCTGTTACTACAACAGAGGAAAACTCCCAATAGGAAAATAAATACAAACAAATATGGACGACAGAAGCTATAAGCAGTGTGGTGAGTGGTCACCGTATATTTTATTCATTTTGGCTCCAGGTTTTTGGTTAACACACACAACTTAACGTATATTTCTCGAGCTGAATGTGAAGTTCATTTGGAGATCACGCCTGTCCTCACTTACAGTAATAAAGCTGCCCACACAAAGCCCGTCCTGTAGACTGTACTGAATGGACTGCAACTCGAAAATTATATCAAGTAGGCGACTACAGTTTTATGATAATTACAGTTAAATACCTAATGCCATTAGTGAAATGATGTAACTATTGGCCATCAGACTCACTTGGGCCTGCTCTGTGGCTGTAATACTGTCGCCAGTATGATTTAGAGCCTATTCACCCCGCTGGTGACATATTGCCTCACCACCTTCCTACCCCACTTGGTTCTTTCACTTTGTATTATTCATCTCAGCTGCTCAGCAACAGATGGCCTTCATTCCAGGTCTCCCCACACGTTTTTTCCTCGACGGTTCCTGTGTCGGTCTGAGTCAGCTCACTTCGAGCCATTGTTCAGTTAATGGATCATCGTTGCATGATATCTGGTATCTCAAGTTCAATAGTCTCGCATACAGTTTGTGACCTATTTCGTTCTGATTTCAGTACTATCAGTTTGTCTTTAGGTTCATGTTATGAAGGGTCCAATCAACCACCCCAAACATGTGATGCTGTCCTTAGAAAAAAGCCAGGCAACACCAGACATCCCTTTTGGTCAGACGGGTGCATGATCGCCAGGTGGTGCATGTTTCACCTCCGCCCTTGTGACAATCGGTGATACTCTTGTGGGTGGGTGTGCCTACGTTTGGTCCTCCTTTGGGTGGCGTACATTCAGGTTCAGCTGAATCTATGGGTGGGCCCATTTTTTCCTAGGCTGGTACTCCTCACCCAATTCAGTTAAGCACACACACACACACACACACACACACACACACACAAAAGTTGGCCCTCAAAATATATTACTGGAAAATTGGCTAAATTAATAAAATTTTAGATGTATTGCTTATTATGAACAGCTCTTTCCCCCTCTATCTTGTGGGCCTTGCAGTGAAAATAAACATTACCTCCACCATAGCATGCTATCTTAGCTGCTATCTTACACTGCAGCTTACGGTGTAAGATTGATACGATCGCTGATAAGAATTGAGAATTCATAATTTAATATACGTATCTGTACAGTTTTGTCAATTATACAGAACTAATGTGAATTATATTGTATGTTATTTCCCCTCTTATTTTAAAAAAACATGCTTTTCTAAATAGTCTGTAGTTGTTTTCTGTCTTTTTTATCTGATCACTACTGTTAGTAAATATATGTATATCGAAATAATGTACAGTACAGGTAGCTTTTTGCCACCGACATCAACTTGGCCTTAAATAATCTTCACTATTTTGATTTTGTTACTTTTATTTCTGAATGAGCGTTACATGTCTTTGCACAATAATATAGACAAAAGACTAAGTATTTCTCAGTATTTCTCAGACGTTGACGTGAATTATTGCCATCTGCACAGTTTTTTTTACCCATTATTTCAGCCAGATGGCGTCCTTTCACCACTAAGAATTGTGCCCTTGGGTTTGTCTTGAGATGTTTGAATTAGTTGTCTCTGCTCTGTCACTGATGCTTCCAATATATTGCAGAGTTTATGCAACCAGAATCAAAGAGAAAGTAAAGAGCCACAGAACATCTTTCACAGCCAAATACATTTTTGTAATTACTTCTCAAAATAAAGTTATTGAAGTAGGGTGAATGTTTGTTCTGTTGTTTTCTGATTTTTTTTTTTTTTATCATTGAGGGATGGTTCATCAGTGTGTATATTATAAAATATTTCAGAGGCTTTGTGGAATTATGTAAAAGTCATCTGTATGTAGGGTTGGCTTTTAATTGCTTCTCTGAAAACAATTGTTTGTATGTCATAAACCAAAGTTGCTTTAACGGATCTTAATAATTTGTGTTTCTTAAGATCCAGCAGATCTTCAAGCCGTCTGCTCTGGTAGACGTCACACATGTGCTCTGCTTAACAGTCCCTCGCCATGTGTCAACAATGCTATTTACCATATCCAAGAGCTGAAGATGACGGTGGAAAATTGGTGTCAACAGGTAAACTGATGTCGGATGTGATCGGACGCGAGAGAGATTGTAAAACAAATATCAGATAGGAGTAAAATTCTATTTAAAAGCATTTATTTCCTTTTTGTCTTGTACCAGTCTGGAAAATATCCCCAACAGATCAATCAGGACAAGCATCCATACAGCAAAACTTTAAGGTGAAGTCCTCTAATGTTTTTAATTGTTATTATTTATTATTTGTTCTATACAGTAGGATGTAAAAACATAACACGAGTTTAACTCCTTTTTCTTTTCTTTTTTTTTTAACAGATTTCAGTCCAAAGACTCAGATACTGATTCAGTGACATCTACGGAATTGTTCGTCGAAGGCATCGCAATTAGTGCGAGAGGTGAACCCCTTTTTCTTTTTTTAATAACATGAAGTCATTTAAAAAAAAAAAAAAGTCTTATTTTTTTGTCAAGCAGTAGAAAAGCAAACACTATCCCAAAAGTCAACGTAGATAAAGGAGCAACACATAGGTCTGTAGTGTGCACTTCCTTGGAGAAGCTCTAGGTTTAGTTTCTAGCATTAGAGGCTAGTCAGTGTGACAATAATTCCTCCCAGTCCCAGTTACTAATTCACATCTTTGGTCTGCATGATAATTAAAAAGATACCAACCAGTATCCACTTCTGCTAGTAGAATACCATATATGTTTAGGGTTTATGTTCATGTGCACTTTGTAGTTGGTCAGATTATGTTACCATAGCTTTGCAGTTTACTTGCTGTTGCTTTTGTTATTGAGTTGAAAGTGCTACACAGTGCACTACAATGCAACAAATCTTGTAAAGTTTTTAATCCTCTAGAAAGTTGTCCTTTATCGCCACTATTGAAGAAAATAAATGATGTCCTTGGAGAGGTTGTGTATCTGATTGAGCGGCTGGAGGCTGATCGGCAGTATGCAGAGGAAGCGCTCCACAAAGAGGAGAGAAGGAAACGATTTCTGGAGAACAAAGTCGACAGCATTTCACTTTGGAAGCAACAAGAGCACCCCTTTGTAGTCCAAAAAGGTCTGTGACTGAGACGTTTGGTATCATTCCCTCATGAAAATATCGTGACGCTGTTCTTAAAAACAATGAATATATTTTCTAATTCATTTTTGACTATTGCTTTTTTTTTTTTTTTTTTTCAGAGCACGAGGCATGCATTAGAGACATCACTGAACTGAAGTGGCAGCTCAAACTAGAAAGAGAGAAACTTGACCAAGCTCAGGAGAAAGTGTCACACACTGAGGTGTGGAACCAGAGCTTACACGAGGACATCAACTTCGCCAAAAAACAAATTCCCATCGTAAAAGAAAACCTGAATCTACAGAGAGGATTCATAAATCAGATCGACGCGGCACAAGCTGAGGTAAACTCTGATTAGTTTCATTCTTGTGTACATAACCAGAGTAAAGAAAACACCAAATAAGGTACATTTTCCGATTTGTTTCTTCCTCACACAGTAGCTCTTTCTCCCTCACTCACCCACTTGCTCTTTTTTAAATCTATTTTTAAATCCACAAGTGGCATGGCACTAGGGATTGCAATGTTTGTTGGTCTAGTGGTCCAGTGTTTATCCAACACATTGGTCGAGTAAAATCATTCCATTTTAACAAATGACTGGATTGCCATGAAATTTGGTACCGACATTCATGGTCCCCAGAGGTCGAATCCTAATAACTTCAATAATTCCCTGACTTTTCATTTAGCTTTTGTCCTTGTTAATTTCTTTCGTTCAAGTCAGGATGCATCAAAATCTAAGGACCGAATTCAGCTCAACTGCACTTTGAGTTTCATGCCTTTTATACAAATATTCCATAAAAGTATGTCAATAGAGAGCAGGGGGAGGGAAAAGATACAGAGGGGTCAACTTTGATACGAAACCTCTGCATCTTTACGGCCGCTAAATGAAACACCAGACTCACTCAATTTGTACGAATGACGTGTTTTTCATCAAGTCATTGGCTGTGAGTGTTCTGAAAATAGTAACCCTGGGCTTTGATGTGTTTATCTTTAATTTCATAGGGTTAATAGCTAGGCTTCTGGATTTTCAAATATTTGCCAAAGCTAAGCAAAGCTTAACCTATGTGCATAGCCTCACTCTTGGCTCGTGGCAGTGGCTTATAGGTGCAGTTTGTGATTCATATATATTGATATATTGTCTTTAATATCATTACTTTCATGAAATTGTTCACAAATAATATCTGAGGAAAATAAGTACCATGATCTCCCCCCTTTCTTTTTTTCAGGCTGATAAAGTACACTCGGATACACTAACCGATTTCATGCTGATTGACGAGGAGACAAAAAAGATGGAGCGGGACGCCAGAAAAGAAAAGGTGGAGCTGGATTCTGTTCTGTTGGTGGCAAAGAATCAGCTCGCTAACAAACTGTGAGTATCTACCTGCAGTGGAAACCGACAGGTTCACCAAAGTAGTACAGCTGAGACAGAAGACATCTGTCATAACAAAAGTTAAAATCGTTGATGTCAGCAAGTGCATAATGAGAGTATACACAGTATGTACACAAAGTATCACTGCTGACTTTTCTTTTAAGGTGGGGGCCTCTGTCCATCTGTTATGTGGCTTCTTCTTTTTATCTGCTTGTCTGCTGTTTTATTCTTGTGGATTTGTTATTTTGAAATTATTTTATTCTGTGATTTCTTGAAGGTTTTATCCCCTGTACACTACACTATCAAAGTTCAAAGGAAGTTACAGAAAAAAACTGAATTCAAATGTATTTATGCCTTTTGCATAATGTTTGATAATCACGCAGCCATTAAACATTCAATTTTTAATTCATTTTTGTAAGTCGGATTGTGTCACTGAAAACACTTGTTTCAGTGTGGTGTGTTGAAATCGTATAAGAGGACCCCTCAAACAAAGATACGGTCAACCGCTGCTTTAAATCCGTGTGCAAGGTATATTAAACTGCACGTATCCATAGCAACAATACTTACTGCTTGATGGTGCTTTACCAGATGACGAGTCTCACTGTAACGGACCGAGCCATTAATTTAACAAACTTTTAAAAATGATTTGACTTTACAAATTTGATGTACAAGATGAATGGCTTTTTAAATTTGTTCTTTGATGCTGACTACGTCAAAACCAGGTCATGAATCATTTAAACTCTTTGGAGGGGAAAAAATCAATACAGGTTTGATTCCTTAAAAATACCTCAATTAAGGGTATAGTTTCCTATTCAGTCGAGATCAAATAAGATAATCCTTTATTTGTCCCACAGCAGGGAAATCTGCAGTTTGACAGCAGTAAAAAGAAAAGTGCAACAACAAGACACATCAGTATGAAATAATACGAGTATGATAAATAAGTAATCAAACAGTAAAGATATAATAAATAAGTAAACTAAAATAAAATCTAATCATAGACAGACTGAATGGCTGAGTTCACATTATTGCACATACGAAAAAAGGAAATATGAGATGTTGATATTGCAGAGAATATTGATATTATACAGTGGTATACGTTGATATTGATATTGCACATGAATTCATATTTTGCCAGTTTTTGGTTTGTGCAGTTTATTGGGAGCAGTGATGATTGTGCAGTCTGACAGCAGCTGAAAGGAAGGACCTGCGGTGTCGCGCCTTCTCATACAGCAGCTGAAGCAGCGGCCCGGTGCTGTAAGAGGGTCCTGCATGGACCTGTTAGTTTAGCTATCATTCTCAATAGCTAGATCCTGGGGGGGGATCCCAGGACCGGGCTGACCCGCCTAACCAGTTTGTTAAGTCTCTTCCTGTCAGCGGTCGAGATGCTGCTACTCCAGCAGACCATTACATAGAAGATGGCTGATGCCACCATAGGGTTGGGGAAAAAAAACTTCTTCAGGAGTGCTCCCTGCACTCCAAATGACCCGGGTCTCCTCAGCAGATAGATTCTGCCCTGTCCCTTTTTTGTAAAGCACATTTGTTTTGTCTGTCCAGTCCAGTTTATTGTTCAGGCGATCACCCTGGTAATCACCCAGTTATCATGCTGTGTTGCAGGTGATTCTTTGGCAATATAGCGAGTATCATGAGTCGCTTAACTTTGTATTGTAAATTATTGTGTGATTCCTATTAAAAACTGCCTTTAAATCGACCAACTTTAAAAAACGCAAGATAAAACTGTTTTTCTCTCCAGGGACAACTTAAACCAGTTGAAGATGTTTGAGGAACATCAATGGGCAGAAATAAAGGATGCTGAAAAGACGGTTGAACTTACGGAAGAAAAGTGCGCAGCCACGACACAACGTATCCCTGAAATGATGGAGCTCGAGAAAACTGAGAAAGACTGTGTAAAGGATATTGCCTACATTTGAATGTTTAAAGTAAAACCAAAAAAAAATAGCGTACAACAGTTTACAAAAGTAGTCCAGTTCATGTCTTTCTCCTTTTTTTTATGACAGATTCCGCAGTTGAAACTTCAAATTGAGGATGAAATACGAAAGAATAAGAAATTAAAAGAGAAACTAATTGCACTGCAAGAAAACATTGAGAAAACCGTAAGTATTGTCACAAAAGTGTTTAAATCATGTAAAAAATAAATAAAAAGGTGGACATTTCTTTATATCATTGGTGCTGCTTTGTCCACTTATGTGTGTCTTGATAGTTCATTGGGTAGAGCGCGGCACATACCTGCCAGACTACGATTGGACTCTCACTGGAGCTATGCATGCTAATAATGTTTGAAATCATGACTCTGTAAGCCGTTTTGGAGAAGTGCATCCACTCAGCGGCACGCTGTATGTTATGTTATCCGCAGAGACTTCACGGGGAAGCAGAGGTTTCCTGCATAGAAGAGCAGCTCCTTTCAAAACGTAACGCTTTTGCAGCTCTATGTAAAGAAAACATGGAGTACAAACTGAAGGTGGAAGACTGCGAGATGACAATATCTGAGAGGTACAATATCAAAGCCAAAACAATTACCTATTTGGTATTATTATATACAGTGGTGAGCAGTTTATGTGAGCTTACCGTTACTTTTCTGTGTGATTTGTTTTTGTTAGCGAGAAGGCAGTGAAGCAGATGAATGAGGAGAGGAAGCAGATGCTCCAGAAAATCATTGACAATGACGAGCAGTGGGAAAAGGCCAAGGAGGAATTGACCCAGGTTGTAGCTCAGCACAGTGTCACCCAGACTAAACTGGAAGAGCAGGAGCAGCGCACCTTCATGGAAGAACTGAGGGCCAGGGTCAGTGACAACATATGTACATGTTCTATGTATATTGCATGGGTCACGGTTTGGAGGGGAATGTGAGATACCGAATGTTTTCTTCAGTGTTATTCAGGGCTCTCTCTGTGCTCTACAGAAGGAGATTGAAAACCTGAGGAAAGATCTGACAGGTCATATGACTGCACTGGAACTACTGAAGGTAAATTCACGAGGCGCTTCAGAGAAGAAAAATGCAATCACAAAATTGTGACGCAAACAAAGTAGATTTAAATTGAACTCTTCGAAATATATCACTGTATTTTTGCAGACTTTTTCAGTTTCTGTGGAACACTTTGATTGTATATGATGAAAGATATGAAGAGGTGAAGCTTCACAAAGCACAGTCTCAATAAAAATTGAACATTATACGTTCCATAAAGATAGTTTTAAATGCCCGGCTGTATTCAATTGCATAATTTTATACATTCCCACACCCTTTACATTTCCTGTTACTGCTTTTACCCCCTGTAAATGTTTGAAGCCTTTCGGATAATGACATTCTGCTTTGTGTTTTCTATTGCATCAGGGTCAGTGTGCAAATAAAAATGAGGAAATGAATCGACAGAAAAAGAGCTCAGAGCGGGTTAACAAGAAACTTCAGAAAGAATTTGAAGATGCATCCACAGCAACAAAAGAACTGGAGACAAAAATTGTGGTAATGATGCATCTTAATAATTGTAATCGCAGTCTGAGGATAATTGTACATTAATAAAAAAGCATTAAATCAAAGAATGTACAAAAAAACTATGAATCAACTGTATTTGTGACTAATCTTTTGTTCGTATAGAAAATCAAGAAATTGACAGAAGCTTTTGAAAAGATTCAGTGTGAACACGGGAACACCTTAGTCCACTATGAGAAGGAGAAAAAACTCCAACGTGACCACCTGAAAGCTGCTCGGGTAAGAAAAGAAAATGAAATGGTTGCATAAACAATTCCTCCTGAGTCAAAGAACAGTCGCTAAGTCAGGTTTACTCTGTGAAGCTCATCGAGCACCGAGCTCGTCCCAGCTATTTATCATGTCATTCTTTTGTTGAACAAAATAATATCTCTCTCGAAACACTTTCGAAGAAAACACAGTTTCGCATTAGTAAAAATGCAACTATTGGTTTACAGGATTTACACGCTGCCGCTGTCGCGAGATATGACACCACCCTGGGCAGGATCAGTGACCTTACAAAGAAGAGCCAACAATACCAGGATGCTTCAGATAAAATGGAAGAAATAGTCAAAAACCTGCCAGAAGTCATAGCAGAACTTGAGTAAGTTAGTAACACACAGGAAACACTCAATCTAATAGTTTATAATTGGGACATCTGGGTCTACTGGCTTCTCAAGTCAAAGCTAAACACTTTGCTATTTACCACGTCCTACTCAAATGGCTTAAGACTTGTCTTTTTTAGCTTAGCTTTGAAATAGCCTTCATTGTAACTGGATGGTGAAGTTTTGTCCTAATATTTTGTATATCTTGTCTGTACTTTTTTTTTTTTTATTGTTATTCTTTTATCTTTACTGTATGTTTATTGTTCTGTGAAACACTTCTCCCCAGCATATGAAATGTGCTATACGAACAAAGCTGCCTTGCCTATAATAAAAATAGGATATTATTGTTGGAGAATACTCAATCTTTCTTCAATATCAGCCTTTTTGAAAGACAAGGCATTCATAATCAAGCTTATCTCTAAATATGTTGAGAATTATGTGATAATATTCTACGTTTTTCTAAAACGTTGAGTATTTCCTAAATAATTGCATTGCTTTGAGTATACATCTACAGGCTCTATATGCATGATATTCAAAACTCATTTGAGAAAAATAATTGTCTTTTTATGTGTTTGATTTCACCTTCCAGAAGTGTTTTTGATGCGGTGGAATTCAAAAACAAGTCAGCTGCTCTCGTAATGAGCACCTTGCAGTCTGATATTAATAACTGCCAACAACGAGCACAGCGATCCATGCAGACACACACTGCTCATGTTACAGCAAGAAAGAAGGAAATGGAAGACACCAAGGTAACAAAATGTTGTTCGGTATTACTTTCTGTAAATACAAGACTTTTTTTTGTGTGTCAAATACTGTGAGACAAGCTGTAAGAAAAAAAAAAAAAAAAAAGAAGAAACATCTCATTGTTTATTTGTTTGTGGATTAGTGTCAGCACATTGCTTGTCACAATACTTCCCTTAAGATGCAGAGAAAAGAGCTGTGTGCAATTAAAATTACAAGCCATGGTCAATCTTGTTTAAGTGCTTTTCCCACAAATGACAACTCACTGTTGTTATAGTCTTTTGTCTGGACAAATTTGATGATGCGTGTCGTGGTGAGATGCTGCTCCTATTGTGTTACCTGTAGGCCAACATTTCCTATAGCGATTTCGACGTAAGCATATTGTTCACGATCTCAAATAAGCATATGATCTGGGTTTTCTTTTTATACGTCAGTGTCAGAAATAGGCTCTTGTAAACGCATAGGTACACTCTGCACAAAATGGCATGTATTTGAACACTCCTTTGTAAGAGAAACCACTATTTATTGTAAGGTTTTCATCTGCAGGATTATCAGCCCCAGCCAGAGCCTCTTTGCTGATGGGGGTTTCACATGGCTTATCTAATGTGAAATCGCCATGTGGTATATAGTTTCATTAAACGGTGATCAAGAATGCATTAGTTCAAAACAAGAAAAGGCAATGGAGCTTAAGCCGCCATGCATCCAAGTGCAGCAACTTTAAAGAAGTTGTTGGCGTGAGACAATTTAAGAATTAGAAGTCTTCCTCATAGACACAACTCCCATTAGCCAGATAAAAGTTAGCCATGCAAAAAAAAGGGTTTAGTCTTTTCACTTGACGAAATAAGATGAACAACAATGCTCCTCACCAAATAAAAAGATCAGGGTCTGAAGTGCGAAGGAAATTGGTCACTTTAATCATTGAGACCAATATAAAGCACACATAATGTCTGCATTAGCATAACATAATAAGCAGAGTGTGCATTCAGAAACCACAGTGCATGAAGCAGAATGGTTAGACTCTTTTAGATATTTCTTATAGAAGAGATTTCTTCTAAAACTGCTGACCTCATACTCCACTCTCATAAGCTGCTGTAGGTCACAGCTCCTCTTCCCTATAGGAACTAACACAGGTCAGTAAACCTGCATTAGTATGTGGCTATATTAAATACGAGCGAGTTGTTTTTAAGCTACGCATGCAGGGTATAGCCGTGGTCATCTCAATTCCCTCCACACGTATCCGAAAGTGTTGCGTCTTTCATACATGCACCTGTGTTTTGATTTGATCTGGGCTTGTCATTTGGCGAGCACAAAGTAAACAATGCAAACTGCCGACGCTATCAGTTTCTTATGGGCAATGAAGTGTAATTTGTTCCATTTACACTTCACAACAGCATCAGATGGGCTTTGTCAGTGCTGCATGGAGTAATTAAACCTGAAATCAATAGCAGGCATTTGTCATGTTTACAGCCCCTCTTTCTGCTGGGTTAAACTCATCACTTTAGTGCTGTTCTGTTTTACTGCAGAGACACACTTCATTATGTCTGCAGGTAGACTTGAGGTATTCACCAGCCACATACGTGGGGAACATTGTTCAAAGGAAAAGAGGACATGCAGAGAGACACAAACTCACTGTGATTTATTTGCTTAATTTCCCAGAAAAGTGTCCATTGTTGTATCCCTGCTATTTATATTGCCTTAATTAACAGCACAAATAAAGGAAGCATGTGTTGTGTTGTACGCACACATCTTGCAACTAAAGTATCTTCCTAAAGGTCAGTGTGTGTTACCGTACAGTATGCACAGTACTATTTATTGACTCTTCAGTTCCCATCGCCACAATCGCTTCTTGGGTATCTGTACATGTCGTGAAATCATTGATCTATGCGTTCATTCATTATGTATTTTACATCTCTACTAAACATAATGTTGCCTCAGCAGTCGTTCTTCTGCCAGTGTAGCTGT
The DNA here is from genome assembly GCA_016806645.1 of Ophiodon elongatus. NCBI lineage: Eukaryota > Metazoa > Chordata > Actinopteri > Perciformes > Hexagrammidae > Ophiodon > Ophiodon elongatus. The sequence continues at coordinate 609,101 of JACSYO010001668.1, read as the reverse complement.
GTTCTACTACAAACATATTGGTAAAATGATCATCTTCCTAACACGAATCCATTTGTGAATTCTGATTGCTCTCATTGCCAAGTTTATATTTAAGTGTGAGAGGTTCCTGTGTTCAATCCTTGTTACTTCTTGAGTATGTCGGTGACAGTTCGGGATGCACGAATCAGACACGCCGGATCGGTATCGGGGCCAATGGTGACCTTATTAATCGGATCTGGTATTGTATTAAATATGGTTTCTTTTCCAATGTCATTATAAAATCCAGAGTTTCCGACATCAGTTACATTAATTCAGTCTCAGAGGGACACCAACTCAATTTTTTATCACCGCAGTGATCCCAGGTCTCATATTACCGTACATAAAAAATTATTTCAGTGAATGTTTCACAGTAAGATATTTAAATTTGGGACAAAGAGGAAGCTGGCATTGGCTCGGTAGTAGCTAGTGACAGATGCTTTGAATTGATCAGGATTTTGAGATAATGTGATAATGAAGAGTAGGTATATCACAATTACAATAGTTACAATATTGGTCGGCAGCTGACACTGTGCCTGCTTGTGTCTTGGTGGTTATTCATAATAAAGTTTAATATAAAAACCCACCTGTGCCATAGATACTGTGTTCAGTATGTGTGTTATGTGTTAATGTTTTTTACGGTTATTTTATTTGTTACTATCATTCCTACGACTACTAACATGATTTTAAAAGTTTTTTTTCTTTCGTCTTCCTTTTACATGTCTTCACGTTAAGGTAACAAACATGCACAGTGTTAAAATACATTGTAAAAGCTAGTGGGGAGGTTTTACTATAAGCCATTTGGGGTTTCTTACCTCTCCTGCACAATCTATGCTGTTTGTTGTTATGTACTTTTGTTTTTCTTTTCACTTCCCTTTGTGCTAATAAGCCAAACTAAAACGGTGAACATCTTATTTACCTTTACCGTCTCACCTGAACATTTTGTTTTTTCATGTGTTTCGCGTAGGTCGCACTAACAATCGCACTGAAGGAGAACGGACGGCTGGCAAGTGAGTACGAAGGTCTTAAGAAGATGCTCATGGAGGCCAAACAAGAGGCCGTGTCTGCACTGAGCGAGAAAAACCACGCGCATGAATCTTTTCAGTACTACACAGAGGTACGGTTTATATATCTTTTTGTCATGTTTACCATCACCCCTCTCTCCTGGCCCTGCTGCCTTGTGTTCTCCTTTGCACCAGATAGCTCATCTTTGCATGGGCAGTATATCTCAGAGGGTTTTAGTTTGGCACCCAGCGAGGAGGTGTCTGCAGCAATCTAATAATGATGAGATAACTTGAGTGGAGGAGGATGATGGATGTGACATAATGTAATGATAGCTGTGTAGTTTTGCCACCAAGGGGAGTAAAGAGAGAGGTTGATGGTACATGTAAATATTATACCTTCCACATTTTCTTGATTATAGTTTTTTCTAAGGCGGCCAGAGGTGAAACGTTTTATTATCGGGGTGTTACAAATTTGCCTCTGCTCACCACAGCTCACACACCATTGGTTAGGGATCCGCAGCAAACGCAGGTTAGGATCAGACAATGAATGTGCTTTCAGTGCTAAAATAGCCCGAGAGGTCTTGACTAGTTGAGGGAGACAACTCGGCTGCATTTTACTGTTAAATCTATATAGTTTTTGACACAATTTAACTGGAGTAGAATTACACATGACAAGCATAACACCAAGAAGAAGGCACACTGCTCCTGCAATGAAAAAAATCATATTATTTGTTCCAAAAATGACTAATACCTTTACTTGAGCAATTCCTCATCTAACTGCATGAATGTTATCAAGTGAAAAATGCATGCAAAAATAAAATCCTGTGGACAGGATTTTCCACGCTCATGATCAAAGCCTGATTTTCTTTTACTCCGGATTCAGCCTTCACCATTTTTGTTTGTTTCAACTCTACACTTCTGTAACGGCAGCCTCTCGGCTAGTGTTTTATGCCTGAATTTAGTTTTTTTGTAACAAGCTTATAATCAACAATGTTTCTGAAATGTAGATCACACTTAATCTGATTCATACAGGAACATTCAAGCATCCATCTACTCTGTTTCAAATTTACAATTATCCTTATAATGTTTGAATTTTATGTCCCAGTTCGTACATATATTACACAATGTGATTACCATTTCTTAGTAACTGGAGGCAACAAGGTAAATTCATTGTCAGGATCATTTGAGAGATCAGAGCATTAGTGTGTGTGTGTGTGTTTGTGTGTTTGTGTGTGTGAGAAGCCTCACGCCAGTCATTTGTGTGTTTTGAAGAGCCCATAATCTCTTTCATTATATTCAAGTGAGGAACACAATGAGTCTCTCTTAAGTATCCTTGAAATATAATCCTGACAACAGGCATTCCTGACATATAGGTCAAGAGACAAGTTTAAAATCACCCATACTATGCTTTTAAGATGCAGCACATAAACACCTTAAATAGAAACTGGCATGAAGTACGGTAAGAATTCTACTATTATACATGCATTTCCTTGCGTCATGCTTTTGCGTCTGAAACTACAAAAAGAGAGTGGGTTCATAGCTGTGATTTATATTTTCCCAAGCCATCACAACATCACCCGTAGTTGATATTCACGTTTTAAATCCAGGTTATAGTTGTACCTCGAAAGCTGACATTATATACTCTCCACAGGTTGACACTTTGAAATACAGCTAATAAGGTGCAGCATTTAGTGTCAATCTTGTTTTACGTTATCTTGAGTGAAGTGTTACCATGTACCTTGACTGTTAGTGATGGAATGTAACTGAGTAAAGGAAGTAGTGTACTAAATTACAATTTTGAGGTAGTTGTACTTCTACACTGTTAAAGGTGAAACTACCCTTTTACTAGGTAGTTCAAAATAGCTTCACCCCAGTAAAAAGCTGCTCACATTTAATCCAATAATATAATATATAATAATCACGGGGCCCTTTTTTTCAGAGGAAGTACTTTCACTTTTGATACTTTCAATATCCTTTGTATTGCAGTATTAATACTTTTATTTAAGTAAAGGATCTGAACACTTTGTCCACCACTGACTGTAGTGTGTTATTTATTCTATATGCATTAATTGTCTCCCAGGTCAGATGCAACACATTAAACCATCATCAACATTTCTTAATAGATTTGTAAATGTGCTACTTTTAGAGTTTTGCCATACTCCATTAAAACAGATGGGATATAAAAACATGTATTATTTTGAAAAAAATGTAGATTGCAGCTTTAATAATACTTTTTTTTTTCAGGAACAGATCATTTTACTCAACTAAACAGTTCCATTCATTGTGTTTGTGAAGGCTTTGTATGTGTGTAGTGGAAGAAGTATGTCCTATTCATTAATTGTCCAATCAAGAGACACATTAGCTGGTTTATCAAATATTAGAAATAATAGTTTTTCTCTTAAAAGGGAGAATGTAGAAAAACACTAGGATGTTTCTTCATCAGAATTCAACAAATGTAAATACATTAAAATAAGCAAAATTCTCATTTGTTGATGAAAACATTAATAATTAATTAGCATCCGATAGCACTTATACGCATACATAAATCCTCTTGATTTGTACATGTAAGCATTGCTTTGTTTATGTCGAGGCTTTCAGCTCTTGGCTTTTAACAGGGTACACCATAAAGAGCATTCTTGTTATTGTCTTTCTTTCAGGAGCTGATGACTGAGCTAATTCGCTTTAGTTTTCAATGCACTGGGGAACACATTGCCAAGCAATGATAAGCTTTGTAGGAAGAGTAGAGAGATGGAGGGGGAAGAAAAGCAATGGCATCTATCAGAATTTAAACCTCTTTGCTTGAAACTGTGTTCAAATAATAAAGCAAGCAGCATGTCTTTCCAAGAGACTAGGAATAATTTCTGGTTTCAGTGGGGGGTTCATGACTCTGTGTGTATGTGTAAAATATGTCTTGAGGGGATTGGTATAAAGTTAAACTGGGTGAAGTAGAAATATTTTACTCATCAGCTTTGCAGTCACAGAGTTTGCCTCGGCTAGAACAAAACTGCTGAAGCATTTAGAGAAAATTAACCCCCCATCCTGGCAGCCAGATGTGACTGGATTCTGATGAGTGCACACGAGTGGGCAGAGAAACCAAGAGACTGTGAAATTCCTGTCAGGCCCGTGTACTGCAGAATGGGCTATTGACTGCTTTCTCTATTCCCCTCCATCATTCTTCTTGAACACTGCCATTAATTTCCTCTCCTGCCTTACCAATTCCTTTTCTCTGCCTTCTCCCCCCCTAGCTCTCTTTGTTGCAGAAGAGGATGCACAAAGCTTTGGTGAAATACTTCAAACAACGCAGCCTCTACAGCCAGGCTGAACTGGACCGGTGCCAGGCTCTTTCTCAAGAGACTGACCAGAAAATAAAAACAGCCCAGGTATTTGTACATATACATGTAAAACAAGCTGGAAAATAGCACCAACTGTCCCCATTCATTTAAATGGTAAATCCTTCTATTCAACTTTTTTTTTTATCCCAGTCTAGGTATTCTACCAGATGGAAGCGTATTCTTTTTGCATACTACAGTAACTCCATGTTATGCATGGCATTGTTTGAGCCTCATCCGGCTAGTCAGTCGCCTTGTGTCTTCTTTGCCAAGCGAGGGCAGCCAGGCAAACATCCACCGAGACGCTGTGCCTCACTGCTATGGTGGAGTTAAAGACGCCACGCCACTGTTACATTACTCTCTATACATTCAGTCATCAGATCACAGGCTGGTGTGATGGATGATGTGTCTGCTAGAGTGCCTCTGCAGTGACCCCATGTCTGAGGCTGCCTCTCTAGATAACTCTATATACACAACACTTTGTGTTTGGTCACATCGCATTAACATTTGAGATCGTTTCCTGTTTAGCAGAGGTGTTATTCTGACTTTGCGGCTAATTCAGAGTGAGTTCATTACAACGCAGGGAGGATATCAGCAGCTTCTTCTTTGTGAACAGAGTAACCTTCGGTCCGTCTTGCAGAAGAGTAGCGACATATTCTACAAGGTTGAGAAGCAAGGATCTTCAATTAGAGGATAATCGGTGTCTAATCTGTGCTGTGATGTGAGATGAGGGCAAAGCGGACAGAGGGACAGTGATGAATCTTTATGAAATGTCCTGTCCAGCATTACCGCAGAGCCAGGTGGCATGCAACCATACCATGAACTACTTCCACCTTTTTTTTTACTTCTTCAGTAGGGCATCCCAAACCCCCAAGTGGCCATGTTTGTCAGTTGCAATCTGTTGTTTTTGCTTAAAAGAAAATTCCTTTTTTTTTTTTTTTTTTCTTGTTCACCAAAATTCATCAGATATGTTGGGGGCCAAATATGCTCAGATATGACAAGAGGTTTTCCAGGGGAGTACCTACTGGAAATACTATTAAGTGGTTTCCTTCTCTGCTCCTCCTCCTCCTCCTCCTCCTCCTCCTCCTCCGACTGCTGACATGTTTTTCTGATGGGTCTGGTCCAGACATTACAGGGAGCAGCCATGTCTCAGTGGCCCAGCCTCAAAAGGCCCCAGCAGATCACAGCTCAAGGCAGGGAGGAGTGGGGCACAGGGGGAGGAGCTATCAGAGAGCCGCAGAGTGTGAAGGACAAAAGAGCTGGTGTATTCAAGCGCACCACACCGTCACCCGTCACAGCTCAGCGCAGGGTCCATCAGAGCAGGCAACACTCACTTTAAACAGGCTCCTCATGAACAGTCCAGCTCCGCGTCTATCCTCCAAAAAGTACAACCTATATGAGAAGAGAAGAAAAAAGAAAAAAACATTTACGAGCGGACACAATCTGCATAATTACTTCAATATTAAGACCTTTAATGTGATCCTATCACTAAGAAATGCACTGAAAATATGCAGATGGTGATAATACAGTAGGTCATTACTAAGCGCAGAGATTCACAATCGCATGATGCATCATCAAAACACTTTGTCAGAAAGAAATGAAGAAATCAAAGGAACTGATACCAGTTTGTGACTGGAGGTAAACCAGGCTGAATCCCGACGAGGCCTGTACTAATCCATCATGTCCACTTAACCCCACAAGCAGAACGTTGGAGAGGTCAGGTTAGCGCTTTCACGGCTAAGGCGTGCTCGAATCGCAAGCCAAATGGCAGTTTGTTCAAAAGTAGCTTGAGGGGAGGAAGGCCGAGGAACCCTAGGGTGGGCGAGTGGGTGGGGAGGCGGTGGTGGGAGGAGGAAGGGGAGAGGGGGGAGGGAGAGGGGGAGGGAGGGAGGGGGGAGTGGGGGGGGGGCTGTCATCCTGTTACACTCCTGCCAGAACTGGCAGTTCAGCTTTGTGTTCTGCGAGTTTACACTAGGGATGGCATAATTGACAATGGCTAACAGCGGAGAGCAGTGCAGAGCCTTGTTGAATGGCCAGTAATGATTGGAGCAGACGCCCACTGCCCCAGTCCCAGGGGACTGTAATCCAAGATCCTGTTTCTGATATAATTGTTAGTCAGAGAATTTCTGCATGGCTAGGCCGGTTCAGATTCCCAAGCTGGTTGACAGTGCCAGGCAGTTTAATAGAAAAACTGGATGCTGAGGTTTTTAAAACAGAGGAGCACTGAACCTGGACGTGGTTCACCAGGAGCCTCTTGTTCTCCTTCCTCACAAAAATAAGAACGAGATGGTAACTTTACTTTCACAAATGTAGACTCCCCATCAGCTGTGTGTGTGTGTGTGTGTGTGTGTGTGTATGTGTGTGTGTGTATGTGTGTATGTGTGTGTGTGTGTATGTGTGTGGGATGCAGATAGAGCGAGGAGTTTGTGTTATTGCCTTTCTTAATTAGCTTGTTTTCATTTATTATGTTATTCAAACAGGAGGGGTTGTCAGCAGAAATTCAGCTCATCTCTGCATTCCTGCAATCCTTGACGGATGACTCTACTACCACTGACGGTGCCGGGGTGAACAAACAAGCCGGTCCAGGATCGAATGAGTAGATGCCTTCAGTTCAAATAGCAGTGTAATTGGACATTCACCTGTACCAGACAACTTACTTACTTACCCTAGCACGCTTCACTATTCCCCCCCTCTTTACTTGCAGCGAATCCATAACAATGAAACAGGTGACTTTCATGCTGCTGTCAGGACTGATCTAATTTTAGCTGGGTGAATGATTGCAATTGGCTTTGCCTCATCAGATAATTAATCTATGTCACCATTAATTGGAAAAGAGAATAATTACAGGCAGTGTTGACAGAAATTCTACGCTTCTCCAGATTCCAAGATCTAATTACAACTAGTGGAACCCTGTGACCTTAACTAGCACTTAGTACACCTTGGCCACCTTGACCGTGTCCATGTGAAGACCACCGTCTCTTGAAAGACCCTGTTTTTGTTAGCGCGCCCCGCACTCCTCCACTCTCCTCACTCCCCGAGAGCTGTCTCCCTCAATCACTTTTCAATATTCAATCTTAATTTTGTGGAAGTTTAGCATTTTCAATGAGCTGGAGATGAATGATTAATGAATAAATTTAAATGCTTCATTTTGTCCATGGATCATTAGTTAAGTCCTTTGTGGGAAGGACCTGAGAAAGGAGTGAAAATTATTGAGACATTAGCCTGAAGCAATCCAGGGGTAAATAGTGTGCACGAAAGGATGTTGTGTGCGCACTATCCACTGGCTTTCTAAAGAACCCTGGGGAAACGCTGTTTTCAATTTGGAATCTTCACCCAATCACATTTAGTACTTATAGAAAATAGTTTTCTGTTTCATCATGTTTCAACAACGACATACTAATGGTACACAACACTAATGCCTGCTCCATACGCAGCAGACTTTACAGAAGTTACATAGGAATGTTTCCGGATACACAATAGTTGTGCAAATCTCATCAGACTTCTTACACATTGTTAATTTACATTAAAAAAAAAATAGAAATAAGTAAATAATAACGGTCGTATCATTCTCAAGGTCGATGCTTTTAGACGGCTCCTTTTAGAAATATGTGTTGCCCTCTCCTTCTGTGTGTGTCTGGTTGATAGAGATGCTGTTGTTTTGTTGATACGCTGGATGCCTCTCTTACTCGTGGGGACAGAAGGGGGCAGTGTGAACACAACAACCTTAGAGGGACATAATTGACTGCAACGCAGACCAGTCTAGTGTCTTAACATGGCCTCAATTAATCTCCTATCAAGGACTATTATTATTCAGTCAAACTGGAACATTTGAAATACACCCCCCACCCGAAATAATTATTCTTACATGTAGTCTCTTTTATCTGCAAAAATTTAATTCACATTTTTAATAAAGTTTTCTTCTGTAGCTTTTAACTTAAATACACTATATGATTTTAAACACGCAGAACAGCCTGCTCGATGGCATTGATGTGGAATCTCATATAGATGACTCGCATGGTGCCACTCGATCTCCAAAAGCACCTTGAGGAGAAAAATGTTCAGTCCGTCTCATATTCCTATACTGACTTCATGGCAATATCTCAAATGAAAGTGCCGCCCCGACACATTCATCTACTCTCTTTGCATCAAATCAATCCCCTAAATAAATGAAAGTGAGCCACAACTAGATGTCATCACATTTATCTGCCGGCGTGCCTCAAAGTGCACACACCTAAATGCTGCTACTCTAAAGAGGGTGGACTGTGGAAATACTGATGGGGCTGCTTGACAGCTGAGATGTGTTTTCTTCTATGTTCGATGCCTGTTTCAGTTTGATGAGGATGGACTATGCGGCACAAGCCTCACCGTGTTGTATTCTGTGATACATCAAAGCTGATTTAGGGGATTTATTTTGGGGGTTTTGTATAAACGCAGATTTTGCAAGAGACACGGTGGTAAAAAAATCTGATTTACAGGCAGGCATGATTCTCAATTTCAGCCCGGCGCCACGATGCAGACGATGGGCCCGTTTCGTCTGGATTCACTCCAGTGATCGCCTCTGATCGTTGACGTGAAGCCGAGTGAATCAGAGCAACGTTCCGTCTTCTCAAGCTAACCAAAGTTCTGTTTTGAGATCTTTTCCAAATTTAGGATAAAAAAAAAAAAAAAAAAAGAAACAAATCAAAACCGAAGGTGTCCACTCCAAACCTTCCCGTTCATGAGCAAGTGGAGAGTTGAGCCATGGAGCCGATGGAGTCAAGGAAAGAATGTGAGTGTTGAGAGGTGCTACTGTGTCTAAAATATCAATGAGGGAGATGCTGCCAAGTTCTGGAGCACACGAGAGGGAATAGGTCTTCTGTCAACGTGGAGAAGACCAGGCAGATCCCCACTACTCCGTATAGCAGCTCTTCATATCTTATGGAGAGTATTTTATTTTGACTAACTAATTTAAAACCATGTTTGCTGTTCATTCCCGTTAGTGTTTATACAGTAGAGTAGGTTATTAGGGAGTGTGTTCCTTTAAAGTTTAGGTAACTACAGCATCTGTCATTCAGTCATACTGTGCAGCTGAACAATACACTGGAACAGTGTGTGTGCCCAGGTGAGTCTTTAATGTGGAACTCCGCCGAAAACATGCCAAACAAATTCATCAGTAGAACAATACATGTTCCTTGTGTTGCCACACTCATTTGATTTCAAAGATATTTATCTTAACAGGATAATAATTTGTGAAAGTCTCTGACATTTGTGGCTAGCTAGCATGATAATAAATCCGTGGCTTGGAACATTTTTTAGTTAATTAGAGTCAATCAATCCAAACTTTGCTCACTTACCGGTGTGAAACCGGAGTATAATGAGCAGAAATCAGCATGGTGATTGGAAAACACAAATTACAGCTGTTAAAGAGAAACTCATCCACTTTTCTTCTGTTGATGCCAATGCCTGCTGCGAGGATTTAAAATTAGCATGGCATTCCTTTAATGGATGTTAGGAGAATGTGCTCCTCTATAATTAAAAAAAACCTTTTAATATCCTCGTAGGCTAAAATAAGAGGAGTTCTTATTATTACATGACAACTCTTTAAAAAGGACATATTAAAAAAAAAAAGTTAATTTATTTCATTTTGTTTTATCATCATTATTCAATTTTCAATCGCAGAAACATACACCTGCATTACCCAATACTGCTTACATGCAGTGTATGCTCTTTATGTGATGTATATTAGTAATCTTTTATTTCTGTTGATATGTATTACGAGCCAGTGAAGTGACACTACATAACGGTGTGTGACCATACTGTAGCAGCGGTCAGCACTGCTGCTTCGGTAAGATCATGTGGCATATTAATGAACTTCCCTGATATATACAGTACGCATTGCTGTTTAAGGTATAGCGTATATCTCTATCGTCAGTCCTACATTCATATTATTCTGGACATATTCCATGCACCTTCCATTCATGGTGTAATGATGTGAGTAATAGCCTGCTGATGTTAACGGCACCTTACAATAGGACCTTTATCTGATCTAGGCTCACAGACAGTGGTGTGATGTGACCCGGCTGCTCGTGGCCACGATGTACGTGACCTCGGCGCTGGATGTAATTTCCTCTCAAAAGCTGTTGGAAAGGGAGAGCTTATGTTGTCGAGCTCATGTCGTCGGGGCTGCTAACAGCAGCTTGCCATTGTATTAATTATTGTCAGGGAATCCAAGGGGTGTAGATAATACAGAATGCACTGGTTGGTCCCATTTGTTTCACTTGTCAGTGGAGTGAATAATTGGGAGTGCTGACCATATTAGACACAGAGAATTTCTAAACATACGACTCAAACAGTTGCAACGCAAAAGTATGGCTTGGAAATGAGAAAGCTTAATGTCTGAGAATTTTCAAATCAGTATGGAATAATTTGCTGGCTTCCCGTTGCCAAAGGAATTTACTGAAGTTTAACTCTGACAACAGTAATTCAGATGCACGGTGAAACATACAGCTTGAGCGTATTGTGCTGAATTAGAGAACCCTTGGTTATTATTGCATTTTACATTATATTTAGAGATCATACCTGGAGTTTCAACATCATATTTATTCCTTTTCAACAAAACTTTAACACATGCTGCCTGTGCTTTCCAGGTAAGTGTCAGATATTTAGCACCCCAACTTCTATCTTTAAAGGCTTAAGAACATTGATACAGTTTCAGGAGAAGGGGGCTGCTAATACAATGGGGCTCATCTTGCAATTCTCCCAAGGAATAACTATCAGTCCTGCTACAGCAGCTTCAGCGTCCCCAGGTGACCGCGCCACTGAGCCCGTGCTCGCTCCATCGCACCCCACTCCACGCCTGCTGCCACCCTGAAGGTAGATGCATCACGCTGGGGAAACTGCGCAACAGCAGCCCCCCCTCTCCCACCAGCCCCCCCACCCGCCTTCCGACCCCCCACCCCCCCCAAAAAAAAAACTCCTCCCCAGCACGGTGGCCACTTGCGGGCCTCACACATCTCCGGGTCGCCACTGCAGCCCTGGTCCCGACAGCCCCGGACTCTCCCTCAGGTGAGTCTCCACACCACCTCCATGTCTCCTCCCACCTGAACCGCACAACCGGTATCCTTTTGTCATTTGAGAAATGCCACACACACAAACCGTACACACACACGCACGCACACACACACACACACACACACACACACACACACGATCCTGTGCTCACTCTGAAGGGGACACCGCCTGTTCCTTTCCGCTCACCTCCCGGCTGCCGGCTGACTCTCTGAGCCGTGTCTGTGGTGGCTACGCCATGTGTGGGGATCTGGGGGTTTAAAACAGCAGGCCTCCCATACTCCCCGAATGGCAAATATAAGTGCTTCTAATTTATTACACCGTGGACATTTTATGAATCATCTCTGACTAACTTTGATCCGAGATGACAAGCACGCGCTAATCAGTCCCAGTATCAAAATGTATGAAGAAAAAGTCGTTTTAATCAAGTAAATACGTGACCGCATCTGTTCACATCTCCGAACTCGTCACGATTAAGAAAAGCTGCTGTTAGAAATGTTGCACTTTAACTGACCCTTCCACTTTCTCCTCACCTCTGCAGATTAAACTAATGCTGCGAGGGAACTCGTTTGTTCCTTTGTGTCAAAGCTTCTCTGGGGAGATGACAAACTGGTACAACCTCTGCCACACAGACAGTTTAAGTTACAGTTTACTCGGACTCTGAAACAGGGAACCCTCCTCCCCCCTCCCTCCCCCACTCCCCCCCATCAAAATCCCTGAAAATACTGTATAGTAACCGTTTCCATATTTAAAACAGTCATATCACATTATAATATCATCAAACACATAACCGTGAACTCCTCTAAGATCATAGAAGAATATACAATAATATAATAATACAATAAGACGGATGTGGAATCAAGAGAAGTCTCCTTGTGTTTGGTTAACTGGAATTGAAGCAGAGTCTTTAATTCAAATGTTACTGCTGAAGGCTCTATAATTCAGTATTTACTGTAACCTGCCGTTTGCATTCATTTAGTCTCACTACAGTCTCTCTAAAGAGGCTGCATGCTGCATTTTCTGTTTTTCAGTGTTTCATATTTTTCTTTATCAGAAATCAACCTTTCACTAACACATAAATTACAACTTTCACTTTATAGGTTGCCATACCACACCACACTTAGTTAACAAAATATTTTACAAACAAGATGATATCACCCTCTCCATGATATTAATATGATATGTTCTCTGATCTGTAAACAGCTGGTTATCTTGCTTTTCCACGATAAGAGAAAGTGCTGAGGATTTACGCTTGGTGAGCACATTTGGGCTGAATCTTTCACACGTCACAAATTGCAGATGGGAAGCAGTGATCTTGAACAGCCGATCACATTTCCGTGACCATCTGACACCTTCCATTTAGGAAAATAATACTTTCTATCTTAGCATACCCCTCTGCAGCAGCCAGCAAAAGGAATTATGCCTGGTAGACTTTGCTATTCACAACTTTGGAGCTTTTCCTTTTGTTTTGTTTCATTGCACTGATTAGATTAAATGTTCAGTTTAGCAATTTAAGGTCCCAGCAATGCCTACAGTTTGTGTTGTTATTGTGAGCATCACACAGGAAGTTGTGTAGTGGCTGAGGGTGAAACAAGGAGCTTATTATACCATTTCACTGTATGAAGTAGATTGTAAAGAAGCGGGGATATTTTTTTTTTTTTTTACATTTGTCTCTTTGAATGAACTGCAGTATTTAAAATCTCATGTAACTGTTGTTATTTACTCTTTTATCTTCCCCTTCTTGGATCCATAATGTTGAGAACAAAAAGAGGACTTTTTTTACCCATCGAGGTAGATATGGTAGCTGAGTAATATGACAGATAAATATGAGTCGGGTTAACTGGTACAGAGAGTTGTAAATCACTGTGGTGTGATTCTTTGTCTCAAAGGGTTTAATTAGTCTAGAAATTCTTCTCTTATCTGATGACCCCCCCCTGCACCCCCACTCCCCCCCATCCCCTCCCCCTCCCTCTGCACACTGCAACAACTTACAACCATAAACGCCCTGCAATCTGAAGACCAGTGGCCTCAGGAGACTGAGTTGCTACAAAGAGCTGAAAGAGTTGAAAATGGTCATTTTTATTGCGTTAGAATAGCTCGCTGGAGACTTGGGTAATGTAGTGCTAACTGAGCGCCAGTAACGATAACAGCATGCGACTCTGAAGTGGAATACGGTGAACTACTGTAATGCTCTGCAGTGACAAGTGCTTTTTAAAAAAAAAACGAGGCAGCGCGGCAATAGTCGTAAACAAAAATACAGAACGGCTTTCTCGCTGGTTACAAACCACTAATTAATACGACGGTATTCTATTTTTTTTTTTTTTTTTTTACTTCAGGTGATTATTATGTGAGATGCAGACCACAGTCTAATCAGTCACCTCGAATCTGCTCAGTATAACTACAAGTGGGGGATATGCAGACTGCGTGCTTGTCAAATAGTCAAACATCAAACAATATTCGGGTTGCATCTATTACAAACGCTACCTATACATGTGGCCTGTTATTGCTTGACGGTAGCACGGTGTTGCTCTATTTCATCGTACATGAACAAACCCATTTATCCCTATCTGTCATTTCATAACTTGTGAGGTATCTGTCACTTCTGGTCCCCCGGGAGTCCGGCATGTACGTTTCTTTACTCTAATTGAGCTCTTTAGTTAATTGACAGATTATAATAAGTCATTTTGAACACTTTTTTTTTATTGGATTAGCATTAATGTTATTTTGCTTATTTGAAACCTGCAACCATCCCGCATCAACCCGTTGATGGTTAGGACTTACCGCATGGGTCGTAGGAAGGATACAGTCTTAATTTAGATGATATCATTACTGTAATTCCCCCCATCAAGATTAAACATGTCAGCGCAAGACATCCAGACCAGACGGAAAGCACTTGGGGCCTTTAGCCTGTTGTTGTTGTTGTTGTTGTTGTTGTTTTTAGCGCTATGAATTACACCGATACGGTCAAGTGGACTTTCGCATAAGAACAACAAGTCTTATTTTCATCGTGTGGTTCCTCCAGCAGCTTGCTCTAGTAGATAAACGGTCGGTCTTGTTGGTGAAAGTGTGTCGGCGTATGGACTCCAAACACCCAACCAGGACTTTCCCATACAACAACACACCACTGTGCACTGATGGAGGCTGTATTAGGTTTCAACCCTTTGTGTTTTGCAGGCCTGCAGCTCGACCTCGGGTCGGGAAACTGAACTGATCAGACAAGATAACGATAAAAAAACACTGTATGTTGTTAGACTCGTTGTTTTATAACTTTACATCACTTTGGGCATGGTGTGTGTGTCTGTGTGTGTCTGTGTGTGTCTGTGTGTGTGTGTGTGAGGGGGGTCTGATGCTTTTGTCACATATAAATTAAAATGGGGTGGTGGAGGGGGGGGATTTAAATAGGCTTTAATTCAACATCCTAAACAACATGTGGACATTATGGTGCTTGTGCTATTCGCGATGCAGATGCAAAACTTGAGTTGGTGTCGAGCACCTTCTTTTGAAGGACTAGCAGGAGCAGAATGAGATGAGGGGTTATTTTGGCGATGGAGATTAAGGCAGGGGCTTTTTGTCATTTGTGCGAGACAAGCCATTCATCCATCCAGTTCACAGCCAAAAAAAGGCTGGTCCCAGAAATTAGCAGTTTCAGCTCAGCAGCAAAGTCGTCGGGCTGTGAAGGCAGAGAGAAATTGACTAATTAGCAATGCGCACTAAAACTTGACGGTTCTCTCTATAACAGCGAGGGAAAGACTCGGTTTTTCTCCCCCTTTCTCTTTTCTTTCTTCCATAGATGTTTGAAATCGCAGTCATTTACGCTCGACAGTTTTTACAATAGCCTTGAGCCATAATTTTGCGAGTCTCTCCAGCATCCATACCCCTGCATGGTCTCTCTCCACCGGCCATGCACGACCGTTTCTCTCCCCAACCGTGGATTTCCTATTACTCTCGTTACGACTCACTGAGCCCCAGGCCCAAGGATAATGATGTGTTGTTTCTTGGTAGCATAATTTGTCACACGTATATTTCTTCTTCTTCTTCTCTTGCAGAAAGCACAGCTCCCTCTCACACACACTCACACACTTCTTGTTAATTCAGAAGAACAAATGATCAACGTCAACAAATAACCTGAAATAGTGACTTTATGAGTTGGAGTCAATGGTTATTTGGAGACACCACCGACCATAGACTTTGAAGGAGAGGACGTTTCTTAAAAAGGAGAACAAAGGAAAAAAAAAAATCCACGTGAGAATATTGGGATCCTGAAGCTTACTTTCTTCTTTTTTTTTTGGTCAAGAGCTGAAGTCAGGTAAGTTTGGCTCCTTCTCGGGGCGAGCTGCTCACATCATTTAGTTGTGACAGGCGCTTTTAGGGAATCCGCGGCGACAACGTTACAGCGCGCTCGTGTCTTTAAGTTTTACACGCGTTACGCACATAGGAATAGCGTCCACGGAACAAAACAAATGGCGATGCATAATGTGGCGTTTAACTTTTGCCGAAAGCTGCGGTTTCGCCGAATGTTTTGCCGATACTCACGGTCCTCCTGCTCAACTCAGGTAGGCTAAAAGGCGCAGCGCGTCCGCACAGGCAGGCTGGCGGCTCGGGGAGGAGGGCGAACTAATTGCTTTTTTGTATGACTCCTGTACAAAATCTGTGCGGTGCGTAATGTCCTCACTGTGCGGGGGTCTGTGCAGCAAAGACAGGAGAAGGGACAAGTGTGTGTGTGTGTGTGTGTGTTTTTTTTTTTTTTGTTTGTTGCGGGGGGCTGAATGCTGCATGTTATCCGTCCCGCCGTGTGTGTGTCTCTCTCGCTCTCTCCCTCTCTCCCTCTCCCTCTCTCTCTCTCTCTCTTTCCCCCCCTGATCCGACAACTTCAGCCGCGTTGCCGGGAAGGAAAGCGCCGCAGCACCTCCGTGTCCTCGTTTTCTGTTCCGACAGCGCCCTTCAAAAAAAAAAAAAAAAAAAAAAAAAAAAAAAGAAAAAAAACAACAACCCCTCAGCCTCCATTTAAATCACCTCGAGACCGAGGATGAGTGAGAGTGGCACGCTGTGGGAACTACTGCGGGTTTGTTTGTTGCTTTACGAGCACGAGCTCAAAGTTGAACGCGACCCAAGCCGCCGCGTTGGACGTCGATGCTCGCCGGCTGGCATGGCATGATGATGATGGTTCTCTCTCTCCCCCCCCACCCCCCTCCACACCAGCACCACCACCGCCTCCCACCACCCCCTCGCTGGATGGCCGGGAGATGTGTTCAATAAACTTAACTCGAGAAATCGTTTTTTTTTCTTTTCTTTTTCTGTTCTAATAGTTGACCGATTGCATCCATACGGCTGCTGCGTGTGTTGTGCAAATATACGTGACCTGAGGTAAATGGACTGCATGGTTTGTTTGTTGCCTAGGTGGCGTTCACAGTCAGGAAGTCATGTCCAGATCGGGTGATAGAACATCCACCTTTGACCCAACACACAGTGACACCCTGCTGCACGGGCTCAATCTCTTATGGAGAAAGCAGCTGTTCTGTGATGTGACTCTCACCGCCCAGGGACAGCAGTTCCACTGCCACAAAGCTGTGCTGGCGTCCTGCTCCCAGTACTTCAGATCCCTCTTCTCCTCCCACAATGTTATCAACAATGAGAGGAGCAAAGGGGACCAGGGCAGCAGTGGGACCCCCTCATCCTCTCCCGACGACAAGCTGGTGACCCCCAGCGCCAGGCCCATCAATAACCTGGTCCTCCAGGGCTGCTCCTCCATTGGACTACGATTAGTGCTGGAGTACCTGTACACCGCCAACGTGACTCTTTCCCTGGACACGGTGGAGGAGGTGCTGTCAGTCAGCAAGATCCTCAACATCCCCCAGATTACCAAGCTCAGTGTGCAGTTCCTCAACGACCAGATCTCGGTGCAGAACTACAAGCAGATCTGCAAGATCGCTGCACTCCACGGACTGGATGAGACCAAGAAGCTGGCCAACAAGTACCTGGTGGAGGATGTGCTGCTTCTGAACTTTGAGGAGATGTGCGCCATGCTGGATGCTCTGCCACCCCCGGTGGAGTCGGAGCTGGCGCTATTCCAGATGTCAGTCCTCTGGCTGGAGCATGACCGGGAGACTCGCATGCACTATGCGCCGGACCTTATGAAGAGGCTGCGCTTCGCCCTCATACCTGCTCCAGAGCTGGTGGAGAGGGTGCAGTCTGTTGACTTCATGAGGACTGACCCCGTGTGCCAGAAACTACTCCTGGATGCCATGAACTACCACCTGATGCCCTTCAGGCAGCACTGCAGGCAGACCACGTCCAGCAGGTGAGGAAGAGACAAACAAACATATACACAAAGAGAAACACACACA
Organism: Ophiodon elongatus; assembly: GCA_016806645.1. Classification (NCBI taxonomy): domain Eukaryota; kingdom Metazoa; phylum Chordata; class Actinopteri; order Perciformes; family Hexagrammidae; genus Ophiodon; species Ophiodon elongatus. The sequence goes on along the minus strand of JACSYO010001668.1, from coordinate 591,362 downwards.
CACACAGCAATGAGCTTCCTCAGAGTGGACGTAAGGTGATTAAATGCCTCCCACTTGTTAAATTTGAACAAATTGCCGACTCAAGTGTTGCCCACTTGCACAAGCGCTGTGTAGTCTAGACCGTGTGGGTGGTCAGTCAGAGACATGAGGGCTGAGGCCCAGTTAATGAGGACTGGGGGTCTCGTCCTGTAAAAGACTCTAAGCTGTCAAGGGTCCTGATCTACTCTGCTACACTCTATCCATAATTACAAGGTTACCTCATGTTTTAGTGAAGAAAAAACAACTCGCTATTTCCTCACACATCTGTGTAATTGCTCTCTAATCAGTGTAGACAAGATGCAGCAAACTAGATAAAGGTTATGCGTTTGATGTGTAGCAACTCTCATGAATACAATTTGAAATGCTGTAATTTAATTACCAGGATTTACATGGTAATTATGTGACAATTCTGGTATGAGTACAAGAGTACCGCAGCCATCGAGGATACAATAAACTAAAATGAAACGCAATCAGAAGGAATTCAATATATTTGGGTATGTACTATATTTGAGGATTTATCAAATAAGGGACACTTTGAGAATGTTTGATAAACATGTCTCACTCACAAAAATAGGCCTAGGTCCATGTCTTACTTCCATGTTTGCCCTGATCAGCACTTAGAGGAGCTGGTAAGAAGACAGGAGTTGTCACTAAGTGTATTGATTGATGGTGCTGTTGTCAGGTTTTGTTTACAGGGCTGACTAAATCATTTGAGTAGTGATGGCGTCAGTACTACCATTTTTTAATCACTGCATTTACCTTTTAAAGAGGAGAATATTAGAGCTGTGGCATTGAGACTCTCTCAATTTTAAAATCAAATTTTGCTCAAACCATCTAAAAATTAAATAATTTGTCTATTTCTACATGATCCCAATATCATATCTATTCCCACATATGGACTTAAATGAGCAAAGAATCAAGAATCCTCATAATTAGTTTCACATGCCACTGTTTCTCTCCTCTCAATTAATCACCATTATCTATGTCCAGGGGCTCATTTGCATATGAATAACCCCAAAACACTTCCGAGTGGGCCAGTAGCAGAGAGAATGTAGCGAGACGACGGTGAATTTCCCAAGCATAAAAAAGTAAAATATGAAAAAGGTGAACATGAGTGGATATAAAGGCCAGCTGCTCTTAATCTTTTTTTTACTGCTTATTGTGATTAATTGTTAGGTTTGTGTTCGAATCCATTAGGATCCAGATAACGGTCATTAATGTACAGTAAAGTGTGTGGCTTTTGGGTTGTACATCGTATACAAACAGCAGGAAATATCTCTCAACTGGCTCCGAGATGTCACATGAATCATTGCAGCCAATGAAATGGAGACATTGTACGGGCAGCTTTATGTACTCAATTGCGTTTTTAGCCTCCAGCATGGCACCCTGCAGGATCGTCTTCACTTCACAGCTAATTGAGAAGATATCTTCAGAGTACAATAACCGTTCAATAACACATCAAACGGATGAAGTGCGCCGTTGCGCAATTTTTTTTGTGTTAATTTTAATAAACGCGGCCACATATTGTTTGATATGTAGCTTCATGTTCGGTAGCTGTACCCAGACAAGAAGCAGTTACTAATTGAATGCATGCATTTCTTCAATTATTCGTTGATCATTTAATTCATATTTGAGCATTTTCAGAGTGAAAAATAAAAATACGCCGGCCAAGTGCTGCTAATACCATCAAAGTAATTATGTTAATTAAGAAATTAAAGGTGTCCAGATTCAGGCTCAGCCTATTTTTGGTCTTTTGGATGTTTTTTTATTTTTTCAAGGCTTAATACCTGTTTTGTTCCCTGTTTCCTAACACACACACACACACCACACACACACTCTTTTGACATTACAGAATCCGTTCCAATAAGAGAATGCTGTTACTGGTGGGTGGTTTGCCTCCTGGACCTGATCGTCTCCCCAGCAATTTGGTCCAGTACTATGACGACGAGAAAAAGACATGGAAGATCCTCACAAGTGAGTAGCAAAAGGCTCTGCTGCTTTCTTTCTTTCTTTCTTTCTCTCTTTTTTTTTTTTTTTTTTTACCTGAGGCATCTTGTGTTTAGTGGCTTTTATGATGAGAAAAAGTTGTTCCTATGGATGATTTTTACACAGGTTAATTTCCATGGAAAATGAGGGGAAGGAGTTCCCTAAATCCTTTAGGTAATAATGTATCACTATCACTTTTAATATACGTTTTTAATCAGAGCGTGACTTCACAGCACTGTGGAGCTTCATGCCCGGTTTCCCTTGTTTTTGCTGAAATATGCTGGCAGGATGCATGATGAGATTTACTTGAATCTAATGATCTATTGTTGCAGAAAGAGAGAGAGACAGAGAGAGAGAGAGAGAGCGAGAGAGAGAGAGAGAGACAGAGAGAGAGAGAGAGACAGAGAGAGAGAGAGAGAGGAGAGAGAGAAGAGAGAGAGAGAGAGAGAGAGAGAGAGAGAGAGAGAGAGAGACAGAGAGAGAGAGAGAGAGAGAGAGAGACAGAGACAGAACAATAATGAATGACATCTTTCCTCAATACCTTCTTAAAGCTTTGCTTGATTATTCTCTCACATTGATCCTTTCATGAGCTCGAATCCCCCGTTACTTACTGAAACACAGCCTGTTGACCTGGTGTCACTAGTGATGTTAGGTTTATGTGAGGTGAGTTCGATACCCAAGAGATGGATGGAGTTAGTGGAACACAGCAAATATCATTTCCATTGACTTAATAGCAGAAATAAAAGACAGACATATCCTTTAACCTGTAGGAATTCACACTAGGGTACAGTTTATGATATTGATTTTATGATATCATATTGAAAGCAAGTTGTCATAATTTCCCCCAAAGAAATATTCTATTAAGAATGAAATGTAGTGTCTAAAGAGAACCTGTTTGAAGCGTTCCTGCAGCTCTCACCTCTGTAAAGTGTACGGTGCTGTTTTTTTTTTCTTCTCTCCGTCTTCCCTGACCTTTTAAGGCGCACCACTATATTGTTGTCATGTTGCAAAGGTCAAACAAGAGCTAATGGGAAACCATATTTGTCCTTTGCATCATCATTGCCAGACATATTGAGTTTTTGTCCTTTTGTTTTGGTTGGAGCCATACCTCAGCGGTGTCTCTTCATTCGTACATATTAGCCATCGGCTCTGCTCTCTGTCAGCTCGCTACCGTGCAGTTGATATTTTTCCCTTTGTGGCACCAGTTTTTTTTTTTTTAATGAATCTGGTTTATTTCCCTTGCTGTGTCTTAAATTCAGAGAAAGTTTTGGACATTGTTTCTTCCTCCGCTCGGATATTGGAGCTACTCTGACATTACTTGGCGGTAATTTGTTATTTTAGCTCATGTTTGGCTAAATCTGTCAGGGTGCATTTTACTAAAGGAGCCATGCATACACAACAGCCTGCAGCTCACTGGTGTCCGTATCGTCATTTTCTCATTTAACTCGTACCCCTGGGTGTAGACTGCAACAAGCAAAAGGTCAGTAGGGATTTCCATCACTCAAAACTAAAAAGTTAACACTCAAATGGTCCGTGGCCAAGTGGAAGGACAAAACTGCAAAATCATCCCCTTAACACATCAGTGGCCATCTGATGTAGCCTCCACACAATGGATGTGGAATAGAAGATTATTAACATTCAATCATAACTTTTCAATGAGGCGAAACCTGAGAGGGACAGCCTTTGATTAAGACATTCATCAACACAATTTGGGGGAGAATCTGATCCCTCTCGTTTGGTGTCAGATAAATCTACTGCTCGGTGATTCCAGTGTAAAGTTTGCCATCTAGTGTACCCACAGCAGCGTGGACAAACACAAGACAAAGGCAGGCGCAGGCTCAGCCACGATGCTGGACTGTGCTTCTGCTTCTGCTTCTTCTTCTTCTTCTTCTTCTTCTTCTTCGTTAAATCCCACCTGATAGTAAAATCTGCCACTTGGATGTGGACCTCATCTACACAGCGTGGCCTAGAACAAAGGAATTCAGCTCGGTGCGATGCGTTTGTGATGGTGTAGAAGGCACGTCAGAGCTCGAGCAGCAGTGGTGCATTAGCTGTGGAGTCACTCAACCAACACAGACTGTGCCTCTGTCTATGCAGAGGTTTCTGACTCCCTCTAGTGAGCCCTAGAGCTCACTGTAGACTGGAGTGATGGCGTCCATCTCACAGAGGACGTGCTCATCCTGCCCTCCTCCGGCTGCTCGCCCCGGGGTGTTAGTGGAAGATTTAGGGGAAGAGGGGACAGATAGGTGGATTCATTTCTTTCTCAGGTCGTAATTCTTACACATTACAGACGGAAACGTAGTTGATATGTTTCATTGTTTTCACCGCACGAGACGATTACAGTGGTCTCAATTATTGCGGCACTTATCCCACTGTTCACCTGTATCGAAAGGCACCTGTAGAGGCAGGCAAATGTCCCAAATCCTCCCACAGTACTCCTCATACTGCAGCCGGTGACACACTGTAAAGCAATAATCTTCTTTTCACATGGGTACAAGATGATTTTTAGTACGAGTTCAAGTCGCTAGACATCAAATAAAGAGCCGCCCATCCATGTCCTATATACTGCTGACTGAATGATAATGTAAATAGCATGTAAGGGAATTTGGCAGTCATATGGCACTCGTCTTTGAGGTGCACTGGAGGCAGGCAACCTAATCCCCTCGTTGCGAGATAAAGCTGTGTTTAGTGTATGTAGTATTAGTTCCTATCTGAGACTCCCATCCCATAGAGGACCCGCACATGTCAGCCAGCCAGAGTGAGATTGCAGGGAGAGGCCAATTGGAAAGAAATGAGATTCAAGGCTGTCTAATTTTGCAGCAACTGTGATCCATCAGGCGGTGGGGAGGTGACAGTGGAAATGACTGATGGAGACAGACAGGTGGGCTTTAACATTTCACTGATTTGTGCTCAAAAAGCACCGGGCCTGAGATTTATTGAGTGAACACGATCATGTTCATTATGACTGTCACCTAAGACCATTTCTCTACATCTCAATGGGGTCACTTCAGCAAAAGAAGATGGAGGAGCAGAGGGGAGCATAAAAACATACACAAGGGAAAATCCTTCACAAGGGGTCCTGCTCCCTGTGGGCTTCTAGCTGCTTATGCCAGCTGGAGATTATATTTATTGGACATACTCAGTATATTACTAGATGGATAGACGGATAGCTGCTGTGGGATGTTTTAATGCGAGATGAAAAGAAGAGAAAAACGATTGCACTGAGATTCGGTCCTTATAGTAGTTACCGTGAGGTGAGTTACGTCACCTGAATATAATTAAATAACTATATAATTGGCTTTATCATATTAGATCGATGGAAAGATAGATAGATAGATAGATGGATAGATATTGTAACAAACAGTACATTGCTCTGCCTCATATTTTCATTTGTTCCAGTTTATGAGTCAACAGGCTTGATTTCCCACAAGATATGACTTCATGTAGATGGATGAATGGAAGGTTACAAAACAAGCAATGAGGAGGAGCTATAAGTCCCATAACATTGACTCACGCTGAGGATTGTGAAATGGACGTCTGCCTGCGTCATTGTAACAAACACGTTGGCCTGCTGCGATGAGTACATTGCAGATTAAATTAATCTTGACCTCACCGCGTCCAGTGAGCGCTCCCTGTCAAACAATAAGACGCTCAGCGTGACGAAGTAAAAATAGTCTCTGAATGAGGAAGACGGCCAGTACAAGCATTAAAACGTCAAGATGGATGTTCTGCTTATAAGAACTTCATTTAATTGATTGTCCAGCTCATCAGATCTACATTATATCAGGGATTGGCAGTTTGGTTTGTTCAATGACGGGTCATTGTAGTTCTTCAGGTGCAGTTGAGACATAGGCCGACATATTTCTGGTACGTTTAGTTTTTTTTCAGTATTATTAGAATACATTTAAGAATATAATTGATTTATAAAACTATTTTAAGTGGTGGCTAATGTTTCTTAGTACTGTAAAGTTACTGTGAGAAACTTTTAACGTTTTATGAAACAGTCTCACTGTAATGCTAAGGCCTTGATAGGACCTCCATAAGTCAGGAAAAATGAGAGATTTTCTAAAGGGACTCTGGTGCCCGGAAACACTACCACTTTTGTCCACAGGAACCACCAAATCAACACAAAAAGGAAGTTCCTTGTCGTAGCTTTAAGTGCTAACAGAGTTCCAGCAGCTGATGTCAACAGTCATTCGTTAAAATGAAAATCTCAATTCCACGATTATATGTTCCTTGTTGCACTATGAGGCTGGAGATGTAATCGATAGGTGACCCACTTTTCTTTTAAACCACCGCGTGGTGTGTTTGTGAGAGGCACATCTGTAATTGTCAAATAGGCTAAAGCTGTGGAATGATAACTGATACGGGGGTTTCATTTAAATCAAGTATTATTTATTTGGTAGGTTTTGTTAGACTTTGTTTCAGCAGCAGTGTTAGGATTGGGGTGCATAGCGTGGCCTAAATAGTCTGGTTTACATGCCGCTCTTCATTGATTACCGTTTGATGACACAATGTCATTTCTACATACGCCTTGTATTTATAATGTTCTTCACAGTACATTTATGAGAAAGTGTGTCACAGTTTTGATTTAAACTGACCCTCATTTACACGTTTCAGTGATTGACGCCTTTGGTTTCTGTGTCTCGTCTAGTAATGCCTTACAACAGCGCCCATCACTGCGTGGTGGAGGTGGAGAACTTCCTGCTGCTGCTGGGCGGAGAGGATCAGTGGAACCCAAACGGTACAGTAACACCACCGACCGAGCGTTTTGCTTTCCAGTGATGTCACATGTGTCAGTGTTTGCTTGTTTTAGAGGGAGAGGGCACTGAGCCGGAGTCCATGCTCGTTCAAACCCATCAGAGTTAATGTAACACTTTCGTATAGTTTCAAACACTCGTCCTCGAGCCAGTTCATCTCTGAGTGGACAAACAACACTCCACTCAACACTTGTCAATAACTGGCATTGAAAAATAACTGTTATTAACAGTGAAATATTTTAGTTGTAGAAGTGTTAAGAGTGCTTGCTGTGAAACGGCGTTAACAGGCTGCCATAGTAAAAAAAAAAAAAAGAAAGAGTGTAAATGATCAAAAAATCTGATACTGTCCTTTTTGTTCTCTTTCCACCAAGTATCATCACAATACAGTGCTGCACGCGGTGAACGCAGTCGGGTTTATTTAGCTGCGAGAGTGAAAAATCAACACAATACCAAAACACATCATCACAGACAATTTAAGATGTTTTGCACAGATTATCCTCCAAAACCAGATCACTCTATGATTGGAAAAACCAGTTCAGTCAGCACTTGTTAACTCTAATGGCGGTGAAAAGCAGCACCTCCTAACATTGAAAATCATCGCGCGTGGGCAGTGATTTTCAGATAATATGTTGATATTAAATGAAGACCTGCACAGTCACAGTTTTTCATTGGTGCCGTGTATAACAAAGAATTTGGCGAAGACTTAGCCAATAAGAAGTGAGCTCTGCCAGCGTCTGCCTAAACCGTATATATCGTGCCACAAAGACTCACTCGGCCAAGTCGTCGTCACTGATCCTGATTTCTATCGGTTTTGCAGGAAAGCACAGCACTCATTTCGTCAGCCGCTATGATCCCAGATTCAACAGCTGGATACAGTTGCCTCCTATGCAGGAGAGGTGAGTCTATTTGTGGTTGCCTAAAGACGACACAGGACGGTAAATATGATGATAAACCAGGAGACCGATGGATTTTTATGGGTCTTAGAAGACTTTCATAAACATTATTGACTCCTAATTAGTCACATATAAAGAAAACAAACAATATTTTATTCGTATTTGTATTATTAGATTGCATGCAAGCATTGTGCTTTATATCTCTATAACTATAAACGTATTGTTTTTAGAATTTATGATTTTGTAACATTAAATTAATGTCTTGTGCAAAAGTAAGTCCACCCATTATGCATAAAAATAAATGCTCACAGCTGGTGAGCATGTGACTAGCACTGTTAAGATATGATTGTGCGTCAGGTGGAAATCACCTGACGCACAATCAGTGGGAAATCCAACAATAAATCTAGTCATTGCTGGTTTAATGATGTTGTCTGTTGTCTGACACGTCCTTCCTCAGGAGAGCCAGTTTCTTTGCCTGCCGCATGGATAAGCACCTATACGTGATTGGTGGTAGAAACGAGAGCGGCTACCTCTCCAGCGTGGAGTCCTACAACCTGGAGACTAACGAGTGGAACTACCTGTCGTCTCTGCCGCAGCCTCTGGCCGCCCATGCAGGATCAGTGCACAACGGCAAGATCTACATATCAGGTCAGGAGAGAACCTGCCACATGAAATACACAGAATGTTGTTGTTTTTTTTTAAAGATACTTAATCAGCATTTGAAAGAGATAGATATATCCTCTAAAACATTATTGCAAGATACATATTTGGCACAACAACTTAGTACCACAGCTGGAATATTACGTGTCGTCATATTAAAACGACGGTGACCCTAGTCAACAACTATAAACACACACACAGTACAGAGTAAAGCAGACTAAGTACATTTACTCAAGTACAAACTTGAGGTAGTTTTACTTTTTCCATTTTCTGACATTAAAAGTCTATTCCTCTCCAGTTTAGAATGTACTTTTTACACCATTACATTTGTTTGACAGCTATAGTTAGCAGTTACTGTGCAGATCAAGATTTCATAGTTGAAACACGTGATTGGTTTATAAAATATAATGCATTGTTATAGATTATTTTACCCAAGGGTAAAATATGAAGTAGTTTAATTAGCCTTCTCTGTACATTAAAGCTCTGCTTACACAGAAATGCATCATAATTTATAATAAATTAACTTAATATATGATAATTTAACACTAACAGTAGTCCTTCTGTTCCATAATGAGCACTTTCTTTAAAATTGCGATATTTCTACGTTTACTGAAATCTAAAAGGGTCTGAATACAACACAGATTACACAAATCCAAAACACAACACATAATAAATAACTAAACATGAAGAGTCATGAGCTAAACTGTAAAAGTAGCCACCACAAAGATAAAAGTGCAAAAATATATATATCTCATCTTAAATGTTAACATCGCCAAAATACTGCAAGCTGCATTAAAAAAAAAGACAAAAGCATCAAAGGCAATAATGTGTTAAAAAGTATCTCGAAAAAATGTATCATGGCACTAGAAAACAACATTGTCGGACTCACAGTGGACAGTTTAAGAAACAAAACCGTGATCAAAATCGATGCAGCAGAACCAGAGATATCGTCTCTTTTATTCCCCACGTTCTTCTTTGTTAAAACCTGGCGCCTACATTACCCACAATGCAACTCGACCGCCGACAGTTTGGTTGCAGATTCCGGTTTCGTCTTTTAATTTACAAATGTTTTAAAACCAGCTCAATGTAACTTCACTATGAAGGCTATCCGATACTTCCAGTTCTTCTGAAATCTGCAATGATATCTTTTGTTCAAGCGGCTTTTAAATCAATCAAATATTCACACCGACGCAGAGTGTCATGAATCAAAATCCTCCTCTTCCATGAGCTATCACTGAATCATCAGTGAATTTTATGACTATTGTCCTGTATTAGGCGCCACGCTAGTTATTACATTATAAAGCTAAAATAAAGGGAACAAAGGCACCAACCTTGAGCCTTTGAAGAGAGCTGATGGGAAAAGTCTGAGCCGCCATTAACTCTTACGCACTGAGATCTATTGGTTTAAAACAAAAACAATGTCTAGCCAGCGATATACGATGATCCAGTTTCTCTGCAAGCACATGTAGCTGGACGGCATTAAAAGTAAAGAAATACATCTATAATTATGAATCAGTCATTTATACGTCTAAGATAGTTTTACAGTCTATTAAGTACGTAAGTTCAGCAATGAGTCAATCTTCTTTAAAGGAGTCGTGCTCATTTCCAGGTTCATACTCGTATTTTAGAGGTTTCTACTAGAACATGTTTACGTGCTTTTAATATTCAAAAACCTCTTTTTTTTTTCTCATGCTTGTCTGACTACACCTCCGTCTGAAACGCTCCCTTTTATTTTCAACAGAATTGCGTTGCTAGGCAACAGCTCGGGCCCGTGTTTACTTCCTGTCTGCTGCCGTCATTCACTGCAACCGGAAATAAACTGGGACGCATTTAGAACGTTTACGTTTCAACATCCGTGAAACGGTCCGATTATTGTGCAGAGATCCTGTCGGCTCGTTTAAAGGCCGCGTGTCTTCCTCCACGGATTGAGTGTTTCCATACGTTCACGGTATTTGCGGAGCAGCCAGACCGGCTTTATGATAAAAAAAAGACGCCTGTCGGTTTGCCCTCCAGTGTATTACATGGGCAGCCAGTGTGCCTTCCTTCAGTGTGAACTTCGACACAGCATTAAAAGCGTAGTTCTTTGTTTACCTGTTGCAGGAGGAGTTCACAATGGAGAGTATGTGTCCTGGCTCTACTGTTATGACCCCATAATGGATGTGTGGGCAAGGAAACAGGATATGAACACAAAGCGTGCCATTCATGCCCTGGCTGGAATGAACGACCGCCTATATGCTATTGGTGGAAACCATTTGAAAGGTAAGCACTCGAGCGCTTCAGGAAATTAACAGAAAAGAGGTCAAGAGCTTTTTTCCAAAAAGAGAAGAGTGAAAGAGACGCCGCTATTGTGAGCAGCTGACGACCTTTATTACACTGCGCGACCTCTTTCACACTTCAGCATTCAAGGTACAAAATGAAAAAGAGAGACTGAACAAACAACCGAATTACAATTATGTGTTTTGCCATTCGTATTCAATCAGCAAAACAAAATGACGGCTATTTGAATGGGAATCATGAAAAGCCGGAACTTGTCTGTGTTTCTTTTGAAATACCGTTTTTTAACTAACTCACAAGACTGTTGAATGTACGAGCTCAAATTTGCTTTTCACCGCCACAGTTTCATATTCAGCTCACGAGAAGCTTAAGCCGGTGAGAAGAGCACAGAGGAAACGGCTCGCACAGAAATACAGCCGCCGTGCTCACGTAGGAACCCATCGCTCAGAGGAGGAGGCTGATTGCAAAAACTGTGTTTTCGGGGCCTTTTAAAGTCAAACAAGCAGTTTATTACAGTAACCGGGACCTACTACGTCACCTTTACGTGATACACAGACGCACTGTCATCAGCTTAAGATACGTTTCTCCTCCTCTCACACAGGTTTCTCCCATCTAGACGTGATGTTGGTGGAGTGTTACGACCCGAAAGCTGACCAGTGGAACATCCTGCAGACGCCCATCCTGGAGGGTCGCAGCGGCCCGGGCTGCACCGTGTTGGACGACAACATCTTCCTCGTGGGGGGCTACAGCTGGAGCATGGTACGTTCCTACACATCAGGTTACTTCAGGTTACAGGTTACAGGATATTGATGGCAAAAGTTTATGTTTTTGTTGTCAACAAATCCCATGAAAAATGCGTCCGGCCCTGACTGGGGCCCGAGTCAAGAATACATACTTTCATTGTTTTTGAAGTCATTTTCTTAAACAGTTTTTAGCAAATCCTACTCAAACAGGAATACATAGTGGATTTGTTGATTTGGATGAATACACATTCGGCTCACTAGCGAGTATTACTGGCAGCAGCATCGAACTGACATATACGATGTATGGGGGGGCAATGAGCTCTATCTAGATTTGGCTGCACAGACGAGACTTCTCAGAAGGGTCAGTTCATTGCAGGTCTTTTCTTGGAACTTGTTGACAAACGAAAAAAAAAAATGTAGAAAATCACCAGACTTCATCTTGAAAGTTGTCCCTTGCTGTTTTTGACTACATGCATTTAAATAAAAACCCGAGTTTTTCCATTTCCACAGTTGGAAATCAGAAAAGAGAAACGAGGAGAATGACTCGATTCTTTCTGGGTTTTTTTTCTTTCTCAGGGGGCCTATAAGTCTTCTACCATCTGCTACAGCCCAGAGAAAGGAACATGGACAGAGTTGGAGGGAGAGGTGGCGGAGCCCTTAGCGGGCCCAGCCTGCTCCACCGTCATACTGCCTGCCTGCCTTCCCTTTAACAAATGACAATTAATCCGGCCGAGAGGCGGTAAAGGTGAGAGGCAGCTGCAGCGTGAATGGGAGGAGGACCATCGATAAGCAAAACAGTCGTCCACAATTTTGTGACAAACCCTCCAGTCAGACGACGGGGGTGTGTATAAATTATTTTTTTACAGGTTTGACCAGAGCACTTTCGTTATTCCCTACTGAAGGTTTGAAAAAAAAAAAAGAAAGAAAAAAAGAAGAAGAAGAAGAAGAATTGTGTAACTCATGTATTTAAAGTCATCTGTGTTCTGAGAAATGGTCAGTTTCATATTTGATTTGATTTAAACTGATAGTAAGTGTTTTTGGCTTCTCTTCTATAGCACGCATAGTGTTGAACTGAATTATAGCTTTCAAATCCATTGTATCTTGTATTCAGTAGAGGCATATTTCCATCAAAATGCAGTGTTGTTTCATGGACTGACACTGGCAGAAGCGGTGATCAGTCCCAAGTTGTCTTGGGGTTAAGTCAAACTAGGGCTGGGTGAGTTACATTAACCGTGATGATCAAAGTGTATAAATATTCGTCATCACTCACGTTCTCCCTGGCTGGATTGGGCTCTCATCCTGCTGTCGGATCCTTTATGCAACTCTTTTGTTGAACCTATTTACGCGTCTAAAATGGGGACATTTCCAAGAAGCTTTTCCTCGCTGCAGTCATTATTTAACTGACATGGTATGAACAACAACAAACAAACAAAAACACTACATTTTAACTAGACCTGCGAGCAGGTACTGCATAACTCGGTCCAAACACACACAACCAGGAGGACATTGTAAAAAAAAAAAGACACAATGATCTTAATGAGGACGTGTCCGTGGCACCCAGCCCTAATTTATAACTAATTGTCTTAATAATTTACACCCAGACTGAAGTCGTGTTTCTGTATAACGTGACAGGGAAAAAAAATCTTTGCCAGATGTTTGTGGCAACTATTCTTTGTGCTGCAAGCAAAACAAATGAAGTTTAACCATTGATTCTTATACGACGCACTAATGTTCACATTAATTAAAACGATGACGGTACAATCAAATTGTAATGGCTAGCCAATGTATCTGTGGGTAGCATGTTTGGGTAGACAGACGGAGAGGACATTGGCTTGTTCACCTTTACAAGTGAACGCCAACAGGCCTGTTTATGAGGCCACATAGCGTTTACCTTGATGGGATTTTAATCTTTAATGTATGAAAAACCGACGAGCATACAATGGTCCTTAATGCACTAATAGTGGACTTTTAATTCAGCAAACAAAGTTCATTCAAATGTAAATTAATCAATGTGCTGTGTTTGAAAAAAAATAAATAAAAAAAGAACAAAAAAGAACAAAAAATTATCAAATGAATCTAAGTCCAGTCTAGTCTACGTTATTAGGTTGAAAAAGTTGACTCTAAATATCGATGCAGTACCTGTTGGATTCTGTAAAGAGTTGTTGATTTCATTCTTGTACATAATCGCTTGCAGTGAAACATTTTTGTGCACTCAACCTTGGATTTATTCTCAAATCCTGTTATGTCCTTTGCATTTTAGAATATGAAAATAAATTGACTCTTGATGATTAAAAAGGCAATTCTTTCACTTCTTTGACGTTTTAGAGAGAAAATGGATTTATGACAAAGGAAAAACACATTTCTGGCACCAGTTTTTTTTTTTTTTTTTCATTTTCTTGAAATATTTTTCTTCCTCAAAATGTAATCGAATGAAATAAACCCAAAGACACAAAATCATTCTTTGGCTGAACTGTTCGCCACTCAAGTAGGAATTGCTTTAATTTTAAGGTGTCATGAACCAAAAGCTTGAGAGCCACTGAACACGGAGGAACTTCGAGATCTGTGTAATAACTCGTCTGAATCATTAAAACACGACTTCACACTTTGACAGAATGAAGCTCAGACCAAGTGCTCACGACTCACACGGACGTTTTGGAAATATTTGAGCGGGAACATTTTCCATTTCTGTTTGCTGAGCTCGTTTTTATACTCGAGACTCCCCCTACAGTAGCGTTGTGTCTTGTCTCCATTCTCTGAAAAAAAAAGGGCTGTATTATTAATAAATCTGAGTTTAAGATTAAAAGGAAACGCAGCATTAAACCGAGCGGGAGTCTGTAAAATGTGAACCAGCAAGCGTACGAAGCGAACCTGATGTTTACCCTCAGGCCGGGCCCTCATGCCAGACCAGATATGATTTGCCAACCATTTACTACCAACTGTCTCATGCACCAAAACAGCATGCTCGTCCTCCTACACACACACACACACACACTGACACACACTCACACACACAATCGCACCTGATTTTTTTATTTATTTTTTTTTTTTTTCCTTCTTTCAATGGCAGCAGTTTCTCTGCTTGGCGTCTCCACGTCATGCATCCACTTGGCCGCGTGCCTGGAGGATAAGACGGCAATTATTTCCTCACAGAGATGACTTCGCTAGATTACATAAATCCATATCTAATTCACGCAATATGGCATCTGGGACATTGGAAAACCCTCAGTGTTCTTCATGTCACACAGCCCTCAGAGACACGTCTGACGACGACCACGGAGACCCTGCAGTTCAGGGAGATATTTGAGTCAGTAGCTGTGAGATAGTTGAGGGGACTCCGGGCAATTAAAGAATAATATAACCTTGAATAAATGTCTGCTTCCATAACATCTTCTTTCAAACTATAGCGGAAAGAAAACATCCACGGCTTTGTCTGTTTGTGTCTGTAGATTCACCAAAAGTCAGCACTACTAATTTGCATATTCAAACATAACATTTCAGAAAACTTGTAAGACAAATATAATAGTCTGTAATGTAAGTAATGAACCGGGGGAGTTTCATGGTGATATCTACGAGTTAAATGTTTGACTTCAGTTAAATCTCCACTTCAGTAGCACTTACATTCACTTTCCAATTTCATTTCCTCTATATTCACATTAAAAGCCTGATTTACAGAACATTTTATTCCCAAAAACATGGCGAAAATTAACTTTTTATGGCTGTTGACGGTATTTTCTGATTTGTGGAGTGATTCAAAAAGATGTCCAAAATTCCCTTCGTAAAAACATTGGACTCTAACATGTCACCCAAATGAAACAACACACTTGAACCTGGCTTTATGCAACGCTCAGATTTTTGTCGTGGAACAATATGCAAATGCAAGTGCCTCATTTGCATATCCAAACATGAAATTTCAGAAAACTTGTGACACAAAAACACTTCTCCTCAATGTAAATATTCAACGGGGGAAGTTTTTGTGGTCGTGTCCTTTCATTAAAATGTCCACCCCGTTCCCCCGGGGGTGTCTCCCCTGAGGACAAAGACTTGGGACGCCGTCCCAGCACAAGAATCGGGAGAAATACCGTTTTCATTTGAAGTCCTCGTTTACCCTTCAGTGTTGGTGGCAGCAGATGGTTCCTGCAGCGCTCTCAGTCCCACAGCTACCACCTCTTCCTCGGCTTAGGGAATAACAGGATTGGTTGAAATGCACACGGCTGACCTTTTAATTAAGTACATGGACCATCGTGACTCTGGTTTAATCACAGAACAGTTATTCTCTGTCCTCGGCTCTGGTTTCATAGTGTAGTACAGACGCAGGACACACTTTCAGTGGCCTGGAAATGTTTTTTACCAACAAAAAAAAAAAAAAGCATATTTATCCTAGAAATTTTGGAAGACACCCTTACTTTTTGTCAGCCTTTAATGCATATTTATCTAGAAGAGAATAATGTATTTGTTACTGACTGAATCTTTCTTTCATCTATATGAAACCAGAATAAATAGTTGTTTATTTTATTTTTTTTTACCCAAAAAAAGGTCGCAAAATGGATTTAGTTTGGGTTTGCGTGATCGTCAAACCTTTACGTTGGCTCTCTTCCTGCTGAAGACGTAAGAATCAGACATAATGTGTCTACGTCACATTCCAAGTGAGCCACTGATAACGTTAATAAAGCACACAACATGAAGCATCGTGCTTTAAAACTGAACTTTACCTGGTCCAGCATCTTATTTTCAGCATTTAATTGAATGTTTTTTCTTCCTTATATGCAACGATCTGATTTACTTCTAACTCAGAGACGGGCTTAGAGGTACAAATACTTTTAAAGTACAATAGCTACTAGTATATACGCACTGCAGCCAAACAAACTGTTATGATGGCGATACTTTTGTGATCTTTTTACATTATGAGTTTTACCTTGTTTATGTTTTTTTTCATTAGTCACAATAGGTTCAAATATAAAAACAGATGTTAAACACGAGGAAAAAAAATTCTTAACTCCAGGTCCACTTACTGTCCAGGATTTTAAACTGCATCTTCAGTTAGAAAATAGTTTTTGTACTTTAAGTTATAACACTTCACTTCAGCATCTGTTCATACAGTAACCTAAAGAAAACAATGACATGAAACACGTGAGACTTTTTCAGTGACTACATGATGTTTCTCACTTATTAAACATATCATATCTTTGCTCATTTACATATCTATTCAAGTAAATCCTCCTTTAATGTTGATGTTTTACTCTCAGGTGTGAAGTCCATGTTCATTTATTTACTTTCTTTTCTTGGTTTTGATTGTAGTTCGTTGTGGTAATACTTTATTTTATGGGCATATAGAGTCCTAATAATTACCTAACAATGTGATTTGGCTCTAATGAAACAGTTCAGCTGCTCCAATTGATTAATCCCAAATGCTTAAATTACATGTCAGCAATAATAATCCAATGTTAATATATTTTGAAACACTGACTGCTACATGTAAAAATCCCCTTAGATATTTTAAGTACGTTACTTCTGCACCTAAGTAGCCTAATCATCTAAAAAATATGCCTTTTACTCGTAATGCAGAATTTTTTACTTTGTTTTTCTACTTCTTTTAATTACGTGAAGGATCTGAATATTTCTTACAGCTATGCTTATTTACTTTTTTTTTTTTTGGAGGGGTGGAGGGGAGGGCCATTAAGAAAAACTACTGCCCCCCTAAAAGGCTCGTGTTACACAAACACGTGTGTTTACAGAAAAAAACTGCAAAGAAGAGTAACATTGGATGCAAAAAAAAACTACAACAACTGTACTTTATACATTTTATATCAATGCAATTCCTCACTCGCTGCACCTGCTGTGTGTCAGGTATGCGGCTGTAGTCCACCATCTAGTGGTAAGAACATCTGACTCAATGCAACTGTGCTCAAAACCAGACCACCGTTTCAAATCAGCGGAACCTGTTGCATATTATCTCTTTCAACCAAAATGATAATAATAATAAATAAAAAAAATAAATAAAAAAAAAAAAAAAACTCCTCCTGATGTGCGGATCAGGTGAGGCGCTTCCGAGTCGTGTCTCCACCTTTCGGTGAACTCTTTCAGCCGAAGTTTGAAGACACAGCCGTTCACCCTGACCCACATAAAGTGAGTCACATCGCCGCAGCTCAGCCAGTGAAGATGACTGGGATTCTCTTCATGCCTCGCTCCTGTCCCCATGCCTGTTTACGTTCACATGAAGCCACGCTCCTCTGGCTGCCGGCCACGCCGCGGTATTTATAGCCGAACAAGCCGGAATCACCGCTCAAGGAATCCGTCCTCAAAATCCTCCAGAAAGCATCCTCAAACCTCCAAACTTGGACCGAGTGAGAAGGGCTGAATTTTAAGGATCCACCTGAACGGGGCTCTCTGACGATGAAGGAGCGCGCGTGTCACCTCAAGGTAAAAACCAAAAAAAAAAAATGAGGAAAGAAAAGCCCTCAAATCCATTAATCATTTCATTACTTTATTGATATGTTTTCCTTGTCGCGCGCGCTGCATTAACCCTCTCCCTCTTTTATTATTATTATTTTTTTTAGCATCTTATTCATCTATTTTTACTTGTTATGACTCCTGCACTCGCGTCAAACACTTCAACTCCACAAGAATACAGAAACAGCATCCTAATTAGCAATACCTGTTAACAGGATAGGCAATGTATTCCTGAAGAAAAAAAAAACAAAAAACGATTGCAGACCTGCAGCTGACGTGCACAAATTGGAAGAGGTGGGGGCTGCCAGTTGTTTCAGTGTATAGGCTCCACAGTGTTCGCACTAATTAGAAGGAGATCAGAGGAATTTTAATTTAAAATAAAAGAGCCATGCAGACGGAGTGGACGACTCCTTGCAACAGTAATTGTTCTCTGTGTACAGACACACTGCAGCGACGCGCTCATCTATAAAGCGACACCACCAATGCTGCCATATGATTTATTTATTTATTTATTTATGTTTGTATAAGTGACCCAGATGTCGGGGATTAACCCTGAAAAAAAAACCCTTTCCGAGGTTTGCGTGTCGCACCTGCTGCTTTCCGAAGGTGTGCCCGTTTGATGCAAGTGATTTGATGACACGGGGTGTGTGTGTGTGTGTGTGCGCGCGCGTGTGTGTGTGTGTATGTGTATGTGTGTGTATTTGAACTTGCACGAGGCTCGTGCTGCAATCAGAGGCGGCCCGCCCATCAGCAGCAGCATCGAGCCGCCGTCCAGCCACCCGCGTAAATGTGCGCGCTGACCCCGTAGCCGGGCGCTGCCTTCGGGAGCGGAGCTCAACTCCAGTCCAGTTCATGTCTGAGGAGCCCCGCTGCTGCCGCCGCTGGTGTGTGAGTCACTGAGCCTCTTGCTTCAGCTCTCCCACACTCGGTCGTCTTCTTCTTCAGAGTCGGCTCCGTGGGAACAACCTTGTTTCGTCTGTCTCTGAGTGACTCGCCTCGAAACTTGCTGTTTTTCCAGCCTCGTCACCTCACCTCCCTCATATTTCTCTGTCTCAGTTACACACACACACACACACACACACACACGCACACGCACACGCACACGAATACATACACGTTGAACTGGACAATGGCAGCAACAACAGGATCATGCTGTTTTTGTACTCCTCGGTTGTGTTCAGTGTTCTGGAAACAAAAGATGAGACTGGGTTAAAGCATGAAAGTCGAGAGTTCAATGCTTTTTCAGATCAAATCTCACCTCTCTGACCCAATTTATGCACACAATCTTATTCCACTCGCCAATTGTAGAATTACTGGCAGTATTTCTGCATGGCTGCTGGTTTTAAAGCTTTTGTTCCTCCTTTGTCTTATGCCCACAAATATCCCACAATGCTTTGGTGATCATTTAGTAAAACAAGTACAGTTACATGGTTGTATTCATTCTGAATTCAAGCTGCACTGGTTGGTAGCAGTTGTTGGTCCAGGAGCTGTCAGTTTATCTGCCTTCAATAAATTGTAACAGTTGCTACAGTCAGCGAAATAATCCAATTCTAGGTATCCAAGACAGGTATAGTACTGTCATTCATCCTCTTGGGACCATACATGTGGCAGTCCATCCTGTAGTATAGGCTGGTGGAGATATTTCAATCTGGATCAATGTGGTAGACGTTGCAGTCCCTCGAGCCAAGCTTCTATCATGGCTAAAAATAGACAAACAGAGAGGGGACAGGCAGGATGTGAAATGTGTCATGTGTTTCACCACTTTCCGCTCATGAATGGTTTCTCCTTTCTTCCCTTTTGTCTCATTCGCAGCATTATGGTGAAACCGTCAACTACCGTCCTCTGTAGAGATGCTCACCAGTTCAGACCAGTCCCTCTCCCGCTCCCTCACACCCAGCCTCCACTCTCCATCCGGCTCCGGTCCAGGTGGAAGCATGCACGTCCAGTCCTCCCTGTCCCTCCCCGAGCCTGAGGCCTGGAGGAAGGCCACCTCCACCCCCCGTCACGGCCTGGCGCAGGGAGCCCGCTCCAGCTCCCTGCAGGTCCCCAACGCCCTCCATGAGTACCTGGGGCTGCCCCCTCGAGCCGCCAGCTTCGATGTACCTTGCGGTCAGGAAGAGGGCTCGTCCGATCAGGGTTCGGGGTCGCTGAGCCCACACGGCATGCAGCGGCGGCGCGGGGGACTCGTGGAGCAGAAAGACATAATCATGGCTCACCAGGCTCACAAAATCCAGAGCACGCCGCAGGCCCGCAGGAAGGAGTGGGAGTAAGTATAAAAGAGATTCAGAGGCTTAAATTGCTTTTGTAGAGATGATACATCTCCATGGATGAAAGTGCCGCGGTAAAAGAACACATTTAAGGTCAAGGTCACTCCTTACAAACAGTCAAATAACTATATTTTAAACTTTAAACAAGGCCCACGACTATAAAATAATGCTGATGAGTGATCGTGAACGTGCAATAAAAGAAATGGGATCTTTGATTTCAATAGTTCAGTCACTCATCCTTTTTCATAGCAGACACTTTGACTTGTCATTAAAGGAAAAGCATGGGTGTAATTAATAACATTAATGATCGCTCCGTTCCATCCAACTGTCCCAATTTGGTTATTGTTATTAATTGCACCTGTTCTTTCTCTGCCGTGATGCGTCAAACCGTCTGTCGTGAAAATGACCTGTGAGAGTGTGGCGTGCTGAAGCAGATTCAAAATACAAATCAATACATGACATTACTGCCGAACTTTTTTAAATGAACATTGGGTTCAATGACTACGGGTAAAGTGAAAGGCGGAGCTTGAATCTCACCCGACTATTTGGCATCTTTCAGCTCATTGTTTTGGTTTCATGGCTCACGACTCATAGCTCTCATCCTAAGTCACACAGGCTTAACTGGCTCAACTGGACTCTATGGGTAATAATCAGCTCAATAACTGACTGTCTGTTGTGTGGCACCTGAACCCCCCTCTGGGCAAGGTACACCTACATGTTCCCATACTTCTTGATGACCAGGGGAAAGTGGTGTGCAAGGTGTCTGCTGCTTGTCCCTGCAGGGTTAAGGCCTCGCCTCTACTCCCTGGGTTAACTAGGACCCCCTACTTCTCCGCTGGTGGCCTGAGTTATTAAGAAGAAGGTGAGCTGCGGAGACTGACCTTTAGTCGGTGAGGATCGGTGTGGTCGGGCTGGTGTCATGTCGCGCGGCAGGATTCATGGGGCTTCACCCACTGCTCCCGTACAGTCCAGAAAAGGGCGGAGCCTGTGTGAGTAAGAACGAAGGTTACGATATTGTAACCCAAGTTCTACAAGCGCAGGTGGAGCCCTCTGCCAGGAGGGCCCTGTCGCTCCTACGCTGCACACTGAGGGTTTATGATGGCAGACATCGGTGTGTGCTGCCTTACATACTATGAGGTCCGCACGTATTCAGGTATGCACATCCTGATTGGCTGGCTACGCTTATGCAACCTTTCAGTGGGCGAATGCCTGCTCGTGATTGGAGGAGATTATTACCCAAAAGTGTCCAGTAGAGGGCTCTGCTAGTGCTTATAGAACTAGGAGTACAGTATCGTAACCTTTGTTTGCAGCCGCAGCAGGCAGCTGTTCTGTCAGTGAAAAGGTTTAGATAATCTCACTGTACTCTATCTGCCCGGCACCAAGCAGCAGACAGACAAAGTTAGCAACTGCAGTGAATGTAACGGAGCGTTTTGCAGCTGAAGAACCGAACATTTCCCTCAGGGATCGGAGGAGACCAAAACAGAGCTCAGGGGAGAGCTAATATTGGACTTACACTCTTTAAGTGGCCAGAAAACAACTCAGAATGAAAGCTACTGTTGCTCCATGTCTGTAAATAAGAAATGTTGGCGAACACGTTGTGTTTTCAGCTTGTTCCACTGCTCCCAAGTGGCAGAAAATGAATACACGAATGCAAGTTTAACTTTGCAAAGAAACTGACTACACACATATAATGTAAAAGGGTCAACTCAACTCAAATGGCAAAGAGATCCTGACTTGATTGTAATGTAAACAATTATTACATGAAAGGCCAAAACCTGAGCTGGCATTTAGCAAGAAATGGCTGAAATCTGAAGTAACCTCATGGATAGTGAAGAAGTTTGAGCTTTTAGTCAGACACACACACACACACACACACACAGATATTTTTCTGGGTGGGTGACTTTCATTAGTCACGTCCACTTGGACGCTCATGTTGCTTTGCGACGACTGGCAGTTTGCTCGCGGACAACAACAACAAACCGACAACAACAATAGTATGTCCGGTGAGTTTTATCCACCAACACATCTTTAAGAGAAAGATTTAAAGGTAACCTTGTGGAACTGTAAGTGAGTTTTTTGTATGTTTCATTTAAAGTTGTCCCACCAAAATGCCTTTTGTGTGTCCTTTTGGCCTTAGAAATGTGTTCAATGCATGTCCTTCCTCATACAACATCTGCAAAAACGAATAGGAAAAAGACAAAGAAAGGACTTGAAACCTGCATTTTTTACGTTCCATGTTTGCTTGCTAGCCTTCTCCTCCTTCCTTTCCTTTGTTGGCGCACTGCTACATTTTTCTTTTGCGTCTCCTCCAATTGTTGATGAGTGGAATAATGTGAAACCCCCGGCAGGACTGTGTATCAAATCATGCACACAAGAGAACCTAACCCACTCTCAAAACGTTGTTTCCTATAGTGCTACTAGTGGTTCAAGGGTTCTGATGATCGAGGATTGCTGGATAAAATATAACACTTGTTATTGTTGTTTTGTTGCTTAGCTACAAAGTGCCTGTTTCAAATGGCGCTCCATAGTAGCAATACGCATGTTCTGGGTATTGTTATAATTCCAGCAATGATTCACCGAATCGGTTCCCACTGCTTTCATCAGTTCAATTGATGGTTGCTGTTGTTTTTCTTAACGCCTGTGTAACATTGTTGTCCGCGGTTTACTGTAATCAGATACTGGATAGCGTTATTAATGGCGGAGCTAAGGGTGCTTGCATGTGAACTTTTGAACTCTGGAGCCACATCGCTCTGATTATCCGCTTCCCAGCACTCGAATGTGGAGTGGTACTCCATCAGCGTAACCCCCAACCCACCGACGAGCCCCGGCCTCCTTCCTACATCCTCTGATTTCTCTCTACCTCCACCACCCACTCAAATCCACTTTACTGTCGCTCCCTCTCTGGATTTCCATCTTTTTCTTTCCTTTTCTCTCACGTAGAGACACTCAAAACATGAGACTTATGTCAGTGTTTCGTCCTCGATCGCTCACATTTGCATATTCTCTTATTTTTAACCTGTGAGTGCTGAATGCATGAGCAACTACAGCACTTAAAAGTAGAAAACATTCAACGAGGGACCAAAAAGAATAAGACCTGAACATTAATATGGGAGCACAACTGTACATGTATTGTGGTTATTTGTCCATTAGGGGATGCTAGGGAATCAAAGTAGAAGAGCAGCAGGGAACCAGCAGATGATGTCTTCAGAGCTCAGCTGCTCAATTTGGACATTGTTGATTTTTTTCAACAAATGCAGACACTGAAATATTGATGACGTTTTGTAAAATTGTCAGATGAAATTTTAATAACAGTTAAAAATCAATGAGTGATATTGAATTTCTGCATAATATGACTTTTTTTCCCCCACAAAACAAACTTTCACTGTTAAATTTGCAACATTAAACATGTTTAAACATGGCAGCAAAAACATAAAAGTTTTTATTTCAGTGTTAATCTGCACAGTTGTCTGATTTCGTAACAATAACATCAATATGTTTCAAGGTAAACTGTGCACGGTGTCACGCCAGTCGGCGATGGCATAAGTGGCGGTTATTGGTCGAATCAAACTGACACAACTCAGTATGAGAGGATGTCTGTTGCTAGGCAACAGCAAGAAAAATAAAATGCTAAAACCACTCCAGTCATTGCTGGATGAAAGCCTGTCTGCAATTATATAAATGCTCTTCAGAATTGTGGCACAAAGTAAGCCCATTAACGTTTTAACTCACGGTGCACGTCACCTGCAGCCTCGCTTCAGCCGTCTTCCCCGACACGGTGTTTCTAAAGAGGTTTTTTTCCTGCTGTACCGTGGACATAAAAACACATGCAGGCTGCTGTGGCTTTCACATCGAAGGCCCTAATTCACCCCCTTAATCAGCTTAAATGTGGCCCTATCTTCTCCAATAAATTCACGTTGTTCAAACTTTGGTCGGGCCAAAGCAAATTGATGTGAGCTTCTCTGCTTTGATCCGCTAACAGTTCACACGGCTATTTTTAGAAGCCTCTGAGTAGGCTGTGAGCAAGAGAAACAAAAGCCAAACACTCCTAAAGCAGACTACAGCTGATCACACATATACAGTACTGTAGTGACGGAGCTGTACAGTCAGGCTGCTTCTTGTTTGTCCAATGACCCTGATGGAGGGGAGGCGTGTGTGTGTGTGCGTGTGCTTGTGTGTGTGCGTGTGTGTGTGTGTGTGTGTGTGTGTGTGTGCGTGTTGGGAGAAAGCGATTTCTGTAGGAAGAGGTTGCTCCATTGTGCAACATGGCTTTTGTTGGCAGAAATGAAAAGAACGAACGGCGCAGGAATTCAAGAGAGCTATGTCGCTATGGAAACAACAGCAAAGAGAGAGCAAGAGACAGACACACACACACACACACACACACACACACAATCACAGAGAGATGTACTGTTTGCAAAGATGGACAAATATTTTTTGTTGGTTCACAAACAAGTCGTTGATTTTTTATTTTTTTTGTAATGAATGCTTATGTAACATTTTTTTTTTTGCAAAGAAAAGTGAAGCTATGTTGCAGATACTCTCTCCCTTTTATTTTTACATTCACTGGACAAGTCAGTGAGGCCTTTTGTTGCTGTCCTGCTTTGCATGAAAGTGACACGCCCGCCTGCTCCATGCAGATTAGGATGAGAGAGTTTTTGGAGCTCACTTAGGGACTTATTCATAGATCCCGTTAAATCAATGTTTTTTTTTTGCCTTCTTCTCCCCCAGATCTCGTCTTGTTTGCCAAGCATAAATTTGTCACTCTCTCTTGGCTTGCTTTTGCAACCCCCCCCCCCTCCCCCCTCCCTCTCCTCCTCGTCTGAGCCCTCGCTCGCTGCCCGTCTGCACACTTTGATACCTGCATTGTGCTGCTGCACAGTTGAGTCTGTCAGTCAGCAGCAGCAGAAGAAGAGGGCTGTCACGTGGCAGGGATGATGCCCGGGTGGATTTGTTTTACTGCGTTTACTTGACGTGCTTCAGCCACGATTGGATAATACCGCGTCCGTGGGGGCTGAAGTGGTCATCTTCAGGGAAACCGTGGGGAAGGGAGGAGAGCAGCAGATGGAGCGAGAGAGCCTAGTTGCCTATAATGAGGTCTCACTTGTGGCGCTGAGCGCGAAAAAGACCCTGCTTTCTTCTCTGCTCCCTCAAAAAAGGGAGCAGCCCTATACGATCTATTTCATGCTCTATTTTTACTCCTGACTGTTACTCCAATATTAGCACAATGGCCCAGTTTTTTCAATTTTTCTAATAGTGCAAATCTGTCTCCATTAATGAAAATATGACAATGCTGTCTGACTATCAAATGGGGGGTGGGGAGTGTGTGTGTGTGTGTGTGTGTTTGGGGTGGGGGGGTAGTAACCCCTTTAGGTAATTTATTTTGCCCCATCCACACACTTGTTGTCTTTATCTGTGCATCATCTCTCCTTTAGTATTACATATATTTTCACACCCCTTTCTCCCGCCACTGCACCCACTAACATCTTTACATAATTGTTTTTGATACCCACACAGCCTGCTGTATATAGGCTCTTTTCTTTTTTTTTTGGGAACTGTTTTTGTTCATCCTCAGCAAACTCTAATTGCTATGGTTACAAAACACATGTCCCTCCCCTCCACCAGTCTTCATTCAGATGGATTTTGAAATCTCCATCATGAAATATCAGTGTGGGAGGGGGCTGCTGGTGCTTATGCGCTCGTGGCTGCGTCCTCATTTTCCAGCAGGTGATATGACTGTGAGATGACCTGGCGATTCAAGCAACTCTCTCGCTGCCTTTTCTGATTGATTAGAGAACAGCTTCGCGTGCACTTCTTCTTTTCTTATTTAAAGAAGTCTCGGCGCGTTTAAACGGGCTTCCTTTCACGTGAGATCTTCCTTTTGTCAAGTTTACCGGGTTCGAGAAGATGCGTAAAGTTTGCGAAGACTTCCCTCGGATCTCTCTCTCTGATGAGCACAGAGTAGTTTTTGATCACGCAGCTCCCGCTTTGTCAGATCCAAAAGAGCTGTTGATAGAAAATCGATAGGTATTAACTCGGTGGAACCTGCTTTTTCTTCTTCTCCCTCCCTCCCTCCGCCGCCTGCAGAGTTTAGAGAGACGCACATTAAAAGTTACTCAGAGCTGATTGTAACGCGCCGTTAAACAGATGGGAGAACAGAGATGACGAGATTTTGCAGCTTGTTCACCTGATTCGTCGTTAAGTAAATGGATGATTTTTCCCACCTAAAATATTAGCCAACTGAATGATATAATCCGTTTTTTTTTTCTTGTGGATATGGAGTGATAGGAATCTGCAACTTTTGGGGAATCTTGGCGCTCGAAAAGCTGTCACCGGATTAAAGGTGGATCCTTTTTTTTTTCTTTTTTTTCTTTTCTCGTGTAGCTTCACTTCACATTATTTTTTTTTTAAATTTCTTTTTACTAGAAGTCGTCCCGTAGCGAAACTATCTTAAGCCGGTGGTCTCCTCATCTCTTTTGCAGAATGGCTCGGTTTGGAGACGAGTCCGCGCCCAGCACGGTGGACTCCGGCGATGGGGACCTGGAGCGCGGCGGGGAAGGACCGGACGCGGTGGCGGCGGGGCTCACGGCTTCCATGAAGCAAGCCAAGGCGCAGCGGGCCCGGACCATGGCTATGTACAACCCCGTCCCCCACCGGCAGAACTGCCTCACCGTCAACAGGTCGCTCTTCATATTCGCAGAGGACAACTTCATTAGGAGAACCGCACGGCGAATCATTGAATGGCCATATCCTTCCGCGAGAAACATGTTTAGTAAAGTTGTCTTTGCTTTCCCTGCAGTTTATTCTAGAGAAAGTGCATGATGTGAGTTCAGCACCACGGACAGCTGCAGGCAGCATGCGAAGCCTGCAGCATTAAAAGCACAACTCCCATTCACTCACAGGTGACACAAGTACAGTTTCTTGAGTGCAATCGTCATTGCTGCCATTGTGTTTTTGCACGACACGTCACATAGGGACCCGCCTTGCACCCTCTTTGTTTAGTGTTTGCTTTTCTGCATAATGCTCTCCAGCTGCTAGTTAAATCACAAGATGAATTCATTCCCCTGCACAGCAGAGTTTAACCCTCATCTCGTAATTCTGCTCAGCAACAACGTGGCCCACGGTTTTGTTCATCCGTGGGCTCCATGTGCTCCAGTGTTGGCAGAAGACAGAAAGTTAGCATGTGGTGATCATTAGAAGCAGCTCTGCTCGCTGTGGGGGTGGCATGTAGGCACATCTCCGCTGCCTTACTGCTCATTGGAATATGAACCTGGCCATGAGTAGGTGTCAGTTCAAATCCACCAGCGTTTCTCGGTTTCCTCCTGCAGCCAAACGGTTTCTCTCTCCTGAACTTCTGCAGCTCTCACAAAGATGACCGGGGACGTTGTTTCCCCGGCAAGTTCATTTAACGTGAATGCAACATACATATGCACAGTCACCAGTTACAGGCCGAACATCAGGATCCGTCAGTGCTACTTCTCTTGTTCACTTAAATCTGTTTGTTTCTGTTTGCTTCACTCAAGCGATTCCCTGATAAATCCTGTACATATTTAGACATTTTGAAAGCATGATCAGTTCAACAACATCACTCAGTTGCCATATCTACCCACTGCTCCTCCTGTCTTACACCCCCTTCAGTGCAGCGTGCCAGTCTCCCACTGTTACCTAACCGCAGGCTCTGTGTGGTGTGTGGGAGTGGGGCTAGTGGTCAAGACTAGCTGGCCAGGCAGCATGGTAATGTGGCTGTCGGTATCACAGAGGTAGAGGTATGTGGGAGAGAGCTGGCCAGTAGTACTGTGGTGGATCGTGGGCTGTGAAAGCAGCACATGTCAGAGTATTGACTGGGTGAGACCCAGATATTGCTCACAGCGTCCAACTTCGGAGATTGCAAGTGCAAAACTGATTCATACGCATTCATTGCGATGGTGTTTCTTTGATTGTATATGTTCCTGCACAAATAGATTGGAAGGTTACAGTGTGGTATTTCTCACAAGTTTAGAAGAAGCTGAGACTTCTGTTGCCCAAAGTAGGCCGAAGTCTCTGCACCCAGAGAGTTAAGTTAAAGGATTATACCAGAAGATTAACTGGCAAGCGCATTAATAATTGATTAATCGCTTTGAGGCATTTACAAAGGAGAAGAAAAATACAAATTCTCTGGTTGTACCTTCTCCAATGGGCTTTTCTTTGATGTACATACTTTTAAGATGGACATCTTTGTGTTTTTGACTGTTGGTCAGACAAACCAAGACTTTGTCAGATGTCACCTTCGAGTCTTGGAAAGTAGGGTGGATCATTGTTTGCTATTTTCTGATGTTTTATAGAATGGATAGAAAAATCTCAAAAGCAATCGATAGATTAATGCATTCTGAAAATCATGATTATTTGCCTTCTTCGTGTATCCTTTACATCACTGCTGACCAGGTATTTTTTATGTTTTTTTTTTTTGTACCTTCCAGACAGCCAGTGGTTTCCGTTCATTTGCATACAACACAAAGACCCATAAAGCTTTAATTAATTATCTAATCCATCAAACTCCATTAAGAATGGAACTTTGACAAAATAACTGCAGACTTGATTTTGATTTCACATCAGTTGACAGACAGAAAATTAAACTGCAATCATTTTGAGAATCAGTTATTCGTTAAAGTAATGTTTGAAACATTATACCAAACATCCCCTAAATTCCAGCTTCTCAATTGTGATGATATGCTGCATTATTTTCACACATTTTACGGAGCAGACGACTAATATATTGTTGCATTCTAAATGTTATAAATGTCTCCAGTAAAAAACATAGAAACAGCCATAACAAATGGAGAAGAAAAGGCAAAGTAGAGTCCAGATAAACCCACCCTGTCACCCTATTCCACGTTTCAAGACTCAATTGATTTTCATACTGAACCAAAATAAACAGCAGCTTGGAAGATCAGAAAAATACATAAAAAATATCCCCCCGCCCCAAAAAAAACAACCGGCATGGTTAACTGTATGTTATTCGTCCTAAATGGTCCTAAACACGCATGATCTCTGGTGCAGGTGACAGATAGTGAGGGCAGTTGGAGGGGGCGAGATCTATTAAGTATTTCCCACTTCAGCTATTTTCTGTCTTCAATGGCAGCGATGTGGACCTGTCAATGTGAGTCAGTGTGGGTCCCAGAGGCCTCCATCGCAGCACTCCTCTGTGAGTCACCGACCCCATTTCACTGAAGGCAGGAAAATTAATAACAAGGAGCAGCTGCCTCATGGGAACTCCAGGGGACTGAAAGTCACAAGCACAGACAAGTGTTGGGGCACATATAGCCACACGCGGCGCACGCATGTTCACACATACATGCACATACTGTATCCATAGGACCCATGCATGCACACGTACAGACAGGTGTTCCAGCCGTGAGAAAAAAAAAAAATCTACAAAGGTAGAGATCATTCTTGAGAAAATATAGAAATGACGCAAGAGCTCCTAGAAATTACGTGAACTTCAAAGCTTAAAAACCTACAGAAAATACTCAGACACTTAAGTTTTGAATTTGGATTCACACCAAGACTCCAAGGTGTGCTCTCACTTCCAGTTGCAACTGCACAAATCAGACCTGAAACAAGTTTCTTGCAGGAAATGTGGAGAGGAATTGTGTTCCTATTTGAAGTTTGTGCAGGAATCCACTTGTGAAAAATATGGATTGGCAGATTTGAGAGGTTGAGATCAGGGATTTGTGATTATCCTGGAAGAAATTACTCAAGTAAACATAAATGTTTTAGTATTTTAAAACTAAAAACTAATTTCCCCAAAAAGCCAAAGGTGACATCATCAAATTTATTATATAAGACGAAGAAAAGCAGCAAATCATCACAACTGAGAAGCTTGAACTAAAACAAATTCAATATTTCCGCTTAAAAAATTACTTCAACGGTTAATTGATTATCAAAATAGGTGGTGATATTTGTGTGCCGATCACTCCATCAATTAATTGGCTGATGAACTCAGCTCTGAAGTATTTTAATGCGAGATTGCAGCTTTCATTACATTTCGTTATTTATTCGCACATTCATCACTTCATTATAAAACATCAAATTCTTATTTTGTTCTCAGCGGATAAGGATCACTTTTTACGATTCGTCTATAAAATGCCGGAAAAAGCTCATCACAGTTTCCCAGAGCACGAGGTGACACCTTCAAATTATTATTTGTTTTATAAAACCGATTTACAAAGACGTAAAGCATAAATAAGCACGACATTTGTTTTTGTCTTTTTTTTTTCCCCTGAAAGATTACTTAAAGAATTGAAGCGACTATCAAACGCGTTTATGATTCATTTTCTGACTAATTGTTTCAGCGTCACCTCATTCATACACTCATAAACACACGTGTAACTCCGGCATCTGTCATTCTTTATGTTTAAGCTGCAGCTGAATGTGTCGTTTGCTTCTGGTTCATTACAGGTTACATCACAACTGTCTGGCTTACGAAAACCTCAAAACGAAATTAAATCAACTCAAAAACTCGAATCAGTTGACGTTGAAACCTCGACTGCTCTTCCTCTGTAGTAAAGACGTAACACTTCGAAGACGTGATACACTGAAATGAATGTGCCGTGTGACACATGCTGTGTTGGTGTCAGCGAGGAGGAGCGAGGAGGACTGTTCGCTGTAGTTTGTGTAGTTAAACCAGTCGGGCCAAGGTGACTTCGCCGCGCTCTCATTCCCTCCCTAACCTGCCTCTTTCTCCTCCTCGTGAAAAACACTTTTAAAAGCAGGTTGCCATGGATACTGCACTCTCTCTAACAGATTGCCTCCAACACCAGAGAATATGAACCGTGCCATAATTCATCTGTCATGTAATCATCCATCCATCTATGGGGTTTTTTTTTTTTTTTTTTTTTTTTTCTCCCTCCTTTGCACTAAACCACGCACAAATGCACTTTGAAGTATTTGTGGAATTTAGAAAAAAATATTGTGTATATATAGATAAAGAATAACACCACTACTGGTAATGCATTAAACATATAAACGCGTGTTTTACTTAGAATACGCTGATTTTGTTGAGCTGTTTGTGTAATGAAGCACAATATATTGTCAGTATTTGCTTGTCTTTATGTGTTTAGTTTTCTCCTTGTGTTGTAGTAAAAGAGCTTTCCTTAACTTTGTGGCCTTTACACCATTTGAGTACATGATCCTGGCCACCATCACCGCCAACTGTGTTGTGCTGGCCTTGGAGCAGCACCTCCCCGGGGAGGATAAGACCCCCATGGCCAAGAGACTGGTGAGGACACAATCAGTTTTTCACGTCTTCCACACAAAGACCGGGTTGTGGGCGAGGTCGCTGTGAGATATGGATACTAAAGCAAACCAGAGAGTTTATGAAGATCAAGTTGTTTTTGTGACTTAAACTGCAGAAATCACAAAAGTAAGGTCCAAATCCCCCGAAGTGAAACCTCCCTTTCTGTTAAGGGCGAATACTTTGCTCTTAGCATGAAGCATTTTAAGAAGGTGGTGGATAGAAATGGTTGAGAAAGAAAAGCCTTTTTTAATGTAAGACAGCTTACACTGTTTCAAGGTTGTGTTTTGGAAACATGAGGACAGATGCACCTTCTGTGGTGGAAAGTAGACTTAAGAGATGAAGACTGAGAACATTATTTTAGTATAATTTTGAGTTACACCATTAGAGAGATCAGATTAATTTGTTTCATGTGAGACATTTAATCAGGTTATTAAAAAAAGATTTATAGATTGAAACGTTATGAATTGTTCAAATTAGCTCCACCTTGTCCTTTGACAATATTAAAATGATGCTCATGATTATTACCTAGTAATTCTAATTGTGGTTTTGCCACTTTTACTTAAAGGGCCAGTGTGAAGTATTTGGCGGGATCTAGCGGTGAGGTTGCAGATTGCGACCAACTGAAACTTTTCCCGCGTGCCAAGCGCGTCGGAGAACTACGGTGGCTGCCGTGAAAATGTGAAAATACAAATGGCCCCTAGAGTATCTGTTCTGGGCTACTGTAGATACATGGCGCATCTGTGAAGATTAGCTATAAACGACTCATTCTAAGTTAACGAAAACACAATGAGTCTTATTTCCAGGTGATTCTACACTAAAGAAAACACATTAAATTCAATTTCTGCCAATAAATCCCCCTAAATGCAACACGTGTTCATTTAATTAAAGGACTGAAGTAGTGAAAATGTCCGTACACGAGCTATCGTGGCGTTATGGCTGTGTGTGTGTGTTTTCTGCGTACCTGCGTTGTTGACACGTGTCCTGCAGGCTCTGCTGACCCGCCGCTCGTTCATTGTTTCCACAGGAGAAGACGGAGCCGTACTTCATCGGCATCTTCTGCTTCGAGGCGGGGATAAAGCTGGTGGCCCTCGGCTTTGTTTTCCACAAAGGCTCCTACCTGAGGAACGGCTGGAACGTCATGGACTTCATAGTCGTGCTCAGTGGGTGAGTGGCATCGGTCGGTCTCCATGACAACCTGGAAGCGGGAAATGTTTGTTGTAAACGTTGTCAACATATTCCCAGGTTACTTCTTGCCAAGCATACTGGGCGAAATCTGTTTTTGGAGGAGGAACAAATATCAGTTCTCTGTCGCGAAACCAACTTTTTGAACGTCGCCTGCACTCCGACGGCGAGCCACTCGAAAATCAGAGCAAAGCAATCGCACTTCGACTTTGGATTGGCAGAAGTGTCTAAACTTCTTGCAACGCTTATTGTTTTTCCTTCTGTCTGGATGCTTAATATATCTTCTCTAAAGCAGTCGTAGCTAGGAAAAGCACAGGTGTGACTAAACACATTAACAATGGATCGATTCCAGTGAGCCAGTATTGCGCAATATCAGGACCTTGGAGCTGGCTCACATCGTTAACATTATGAATAACACCTGCATTTTTCTTACTATGGCACGTGGAAAGGCCTGCTGTGAAAAAGGTCCAGACTGTTAAATGAGGAAATGAGTGTTATTTTGCTGTTATTGTTAACGATGTTACAAATTGTGGATGTTTTTAGGCAAAAATTGTCCCAATATACCCACTGCTGGTATTTTTTATGCTACTCCTACAATGTGTGTTGTCGCTGCCTTGCTACATTCTCAGCTATTGTATCGTAAAATTGCATAACATGGCTACATGTCAGCCTATTTTGCAAAATGGTGAGACATAACAGTGCAGATAATGTTACTGTTACAACAGAACAATGGCAGCTTGAAATGGATTAGCTAACAATAGCTCTGCCAACCAGCCAGCTATTGTAGTCATTGGGGCGACTGTGGCTCAGGAGACAGAGCGGGTCGTCCCTCTTTATATTATTAAACTCTTTATTTTGAGCTTCAGTCTTTGAGCAACAGTTTGTTAGCCCTGACCACTAACAAGCCAACAAGATAAAGGGTTTATGTCTTTTGTAGGCAAGTCTTCTGGAATAAAATGAGCCTTTTATGTCCTAATGGGACAAATAATTAACATAAATTTATCCAAAAACCCTTAAAATGTAAACTTATACCTCAACTTAATCTTTAACCATGTACTTCATTCCAACCATTTATGCTCTGACAAACTTTAAGGATAATGCTGGCGTTATTCTTTACATTTCTTACTGTTAACAAACCACACAAGAAGATCAAAACTACAATGTGTTAGCCCATTCTTTCCTAAAGACATATATCTGATCTACAAATATACAGTCTTCATTTCGTATAAAAATCCCTGAAACAGTTGGGCACCACCACGCTTTAGTCAAACAGGAGTAAATAAATAGTGCATTTGTTGGGGACTATTTTCAGCCACGGATCAATACACATTTGGTGCTCCAGTGAGTATTTCAAGCAGCAGGTTGGTATATGTGGGATCAACTCAAAAATAAACAGAAAGAAAATGTTCCTTATAACGAAGGAACACGTCATTCAGTGTTTGGCCCATTAATGGGATTTTGTGCAACAATGGAGGTCAACGGCTCGGAGGAATGCGTTTCAGGATTTGACTACTCAGGCTTGTAAAATCGTTGATTATTGTCTTTTCATGGGATTTGTTTACAAGAAGAAAAAAAAAAAAACTACCTTCTAGATTCTAGTTGAAGTTCAGCAAAGTAGCCTTTCAATATTAAAATGCCATGTAACTCTCAACACGGTGAGTTTGTGTACGTGCATGTGAGTGTGTGCGCTTGGAGGTACGCCTCCAACTGCTCTCTTTTAATTTTGAATTTGGTTGAACTCCATGATGAATTGCAAACTTCACTGACTGTACGAGAGAGCGCGGAGAGAAAAGAAAGTTTTAAATGAATGCTCAGCAACTGATTCTGCAATTAATTTTGACAGAATTCATTTTTACTTTACCAGGCTGTGGCTGGTGAACCAAAAGATTAATTTTGAGACACTGATTGTCAAGTTATGTTGGTGCATTCATGCATGTGACGCCGCTCGTGTCAACGTTTATCAATGTTGTCTCCACGCGTGGTCGTGCTGCATTTTAACGGCTCGTAATCCCCACATGCTGCACCTCCTGCCTGACACATGGTCAGCAGCGGTCGGGCCGACAGGCAGGTCTTTATTGTGGATTTGTTGTTGTTGAATTTTCTCTAGGAGCGTGTACAGTATGTATAAACACTAGATGCATCCACAGAAAACCACAACACATAAACGCAAGGAAATGTGTGCTTTTTTTTCTTCTTCTATGGCACAGTCAGGCTCTGCAGATAGGTGGGCGGATAAGCGGATTGGCGGTTGTGTCTAAAACCTGCTTCGGTTCGCCTCCAGGACCTCTGTGAATTAAATGTGAATGCAACGTTGTTATGCAAAAGCACGGAAAAGAATGGATGGATGGTATAGAGGAAGAGAGAAGAAAGGGGAGAGTGGAAACAAGAGGTAGAAAGCACGACGGGAGAGACAGAAAATAACACATTGGGAGACTTCATTTGTTCCCTTTAAGACGGGGTTTAGTGAATTCATTCCGCAGGAGTTAAGCATTGTTACCACTCCTGTGCTGTTTATGGCTAAGTGTACATTATTCAGCATGCAGGGAAGATTGCTTTTGGTGTGTTGACATCTCATTTCACCCTGACACCCACATTTTTCTCTTTCTCAGTATCTCTTATTTCTCTCTCTCTCTCTCTCTCTCTCTCTCTCTCTCTCTCTCTCTCTCTCTCTCTCTCTCCCTCTCTCTCTCTCTTACATAAAAGGCACATATCAGCATCACGTTTACGGACCAGTTAGTGCCGGCCCAAACACTCAACAGCTGTGTTGGTGACAGATCTCGTCTGAGTCGGTTTTAATAATCTGCTCCGAGCAGTTGTAACCTCACTGGTCGCTTTGCATTTCGCTCATTAGCCATCCGTTTGCTCCAAAACATTTTGCTTTCAGTTTCCCAATAAATGGCGCGTTGGCCAAAAGAAATAAAGCACCGTTTGTTCAAAGCAGCAGCTCGTTATTCACAAGCCTTTGAATAGTTGTGGATATGAAACTGTGTTTTGATCTACAGTGCTGGTTACCCATGGCTGGAGAAACACGTCTGTAAATAGATCTTCTTTTTTTTATTCACAGGCATTCAGAATAGTTTGTGATTTAAACCTTAGGGTTTAGCTTGAAACTACATATGAAAATGCAAAGACTTAATAATTTGGTGTGAATTGCCAATCAGGCTTTAATTTGTAGTTTCCTACAGCTTGAACCTGTCTAAGTCACAATGGCTTTTTCATGATGTAAACTATGAAATATACATAGAGAGTTACAGAAACAAACCACACCTGCAGCATGATCCACGTCTCTCTTGTACAATGTACACATTCAGTATGTTTCGGTCAAAGTATGGAGAAATGAATGAGCTGCTTGTCTGTTTTAATGCTTTAATTCTGCTGTGAATCTGTTGTAACCAACCAGATGACCGTAGCTGCCGGAAACTGTTGTTTTTTTTACCAGCGTTCAACATGTGAGTGTTGCTATAAATAGAGATTTGGCGTAGGATATCACTTGAAGGCCAGTGGTTCAAGTTGTGTAACAGTTTGATGGAGTTCAGAGCGAGCTGTGGTGTGGACCCAATTACAGTCCTCCACAACACATTGGTGGGAACTTGAAAACGTGTGTCTTACATAACAATCATTCTCATTATTGATACATTTTTAACAGTTATTTTCTCAGTTAACTGATGAATGACTTGGACCCGATCCCCACGTCTACATGAGACATAAAAGAGAAAGTAAAGGATGTACTCAAGTTGACTTATTTAAATGCTTCGTTGTCTAACAAACAGTCCAAACCCCAAAGAATTCAGTTCACTATCTTAGGAGACTAAGAAAACCAGGAAATAATGGTTTAAACAATTACTTGATTATCTAAACGGTAAGTTTCTGTATATCGATGAATCTATTTACAGACTAATCGTATCTCTTCTTCTGTGTGTCAGTGGTGGTGGATTACAGCTGTAATCACACATAACATACAACTGTATGTTTTCACTCTTAAACCTAGAAGGGGCGGGCGTTAGGGGAGGTCGGGGAATGAAGGAATGAAGGAATGAAGGAATGAAGGAGGGGGGTTGTTGAGGAGAGTGATGGTCTGGTGGTCCTGGTGGAGCTTTCTATAGAGGCAGTGAGCCGGGTGTGATGGCTCAGCCGCTGTACTACTGGCTCTGGCATCATGTCACTTGCCTGTGAGGCCTCGGACCGAGGTCACGTCAGCAAACTTGACAAGCTTAATAGAAGCGTGACAGGAGGTGCAGTGATTGGTGTACAGGGAGAACAGATATGGGGAGAGGACACAGACTTTGTGGAGCTCTGGTGTTGTAGGTGAGAGGAGGGGCAGGGGGGTAGACAGGTGACTGCCAAGTTCTTGCTTCTGCTTCCTGTTGGTTAGGAGGTCCGTAAACCTCTCCTGGTGCCTGCAGCTGTAGCAGCTTGCTGTGCAGACAGTTGAGAAATAAAATTAAAATTAAAAGCTGAACGGAAGTCCAAAACGTCCACAAGTGTGCTTTGTTGTAACCGCACCCGACGGTGGAGTTACTCTTAAAAAGGTGGAAGTGATAGTGGTTTCTATAGACTCAACTGTTGAAGTTAAGTTATTCGCATACAACTGACAATTTACAATTTAAAAAGGCACAAAATCGTCGGCGTATACTTTCAGCAGTCCACAGATCATCTCGCCCAGTTCTAGTAACTGGCGACCTGGTTTCCTGCCACCTATGTGACACATTTTCTGGTAGCACATATGCTGCTCTCTTCTCCCATTCACTCTGTCACACACACACACACACACACGCACACACACGCACACACACGCTGGTGGCACAGTACAAGTAAGTCAGACTTAAAAGAAAACACACATGTGTCATAGAGGCCGGTTGGGAATAAAATCGAGGCCACTGGGCCAGCGCTGGCGGCATTCATTCCATTTGATATTAATGAATCGGTAGAAGCGAATCTGCTGGGACACCGAGCTCAATTAAAATCCTTAATCTGAGTGACGAGTGTGTAGCAAAACGGAGCAGCTAGAACAATTTACCCACAAACCAATTTAATTCACGGATTCCTAAAATGGTCAATTATGTCCTGCGGCAAACAGATTGGCGCAGGTGGGCATGATGCTTTGATTAGCAATAAAATGTCTCCCAAACGACTGTGTGTGTGTGTGCGTGTGTGTGTGTGTGCGTGTGTGTGTGTGTGTGTGTGTGTGTGTGTGCGTGTGTGTGTGTGTGTGTGTGTGTGTGCTCTTGTTACTCCATTTACAAGGCTGAAGTTACAGAGTGTTGCCAGTGAACCTGTTGCCCTTGTGTTGTTAGGTTGCTTCTAACAACTCCCTCATCAGAGCTGAATGCTATCGATCCCCAGGTGTCTCTGTCAGCTTCCCAGCATGCCGTAATGAAGGATATCAGCTTTCACGTGTTGCCCCGCTGTCCCTCTTACACAGTGTGACACTTTGCTAAAATCATTGCTTTTTATACAGGATGAATAATACAACTGGGTGGGAGTTGGGAGTGATTCATTCGCCATCTGGGACAAAGACAGACACACAGGAGTGAGTCTGTCATCGCTAGCCAACGCAGTTTTCATCTGTACCATTTAATGTGTATTTGTATCACTGGATTAACCCGTTAGGGACTAAAGATGGCTGTCCCCACCCCGTCAGCCGTCAACCATCTTCTGTGAGTTGTGTATGTATTTACCTTGTCGCCTCCAAGTTCCCATCAAGTACAGCACCCACAGCAAGTACATGTAAATGTAGTTATTTGCCTAGAAACCCCCATTACTCCCTGGCCCCACTTTCTCTGTGTCGTGTTTGTTTGCGGTGATGTAATTAACATCGCTTTATTTAGGAATATACACAATGTGAGCAAAATATAAACAAAACTAATTACAGTCTTTAAACCAGATCGTGGTACAAATTTTAAATCAATTAAAAACAAATGAACACTGTTTTCCAGCAACCGGCATTTTGGCTTTTACTTCGTGGAGATTTGAGCATCACTAAATTAAAACGGGTTGCACAAACTAAGTTCTTACATAGAAATGAGTTGTTACAAAATAGTAAATATATAGACCCAGTAACTGGTGAGTAGCGAACTGAGCTAACTGACGATGCAAATGTTAGCTTGCAAATACGACCCGTTAGTGTAAAAGTGGGATAAAGGCTTTTAAAAAACTAATTGGGAAGCTTTTCAACTATATTCAAAAATATACCTCAATTTATATACTTTTATGCTGAACACGTCAGTTACGTCTGCATGAACAGACATTTCTCACTTATTTGAATATATTGTTTTGTTTAATATTGTTTGAACCTTTATGATTTTATTTTTTTAAGTTATGTTGCAGTTTATATGTGTAACTCGTCGATTGCGTTTGATTGGCTGGTGTTACAGATGTTTCTGCCAATTTACACATTACTAAAGTAGTTACTAGCTAAAACATTACTCAAGTTTTAATGGTGCAGCTTGATTTAAACTAGCCAGTAGTTAGCAAGAATTTAAACTTTGCTCTCAAAATAAGTACTTTAATATTTAGATTTACAAACAGCTGGTGCAACTTAATCCTGGAGATCTGGGCTCCAGGATTAAGGGTTAGCATCAGTCCCACTGCACATCTGTAATCTGAACTGTGAGTCACATTGCAAATGGAAATTTGCATCTGAAAGTGTTTCCCACTATGTCAGTGACTCTAAAAGTAATTCAGGATTCAAGATTAAAACTTCAAGATCTCTTTTACTTTGCCAGGTGTTATTTCTAATTCTGCTTCCATAAGTGAACTGAACAAACAATAGTTCAAAGTCCCAGGTGGGTTTTCTCTGAGAAAACACACTCAGACGATTATTCTATGACTGATAGTAAATACATGTTTTACTTTTTTTTTTTCTTTTTTTTATGTAATCCCAATTCAACAGAGCAGTATTAATGTCGCCATTAGACGCACGGTTTTATGTTTTTTTTACATATTTAATTCAAAGCCATTAATTTGTTGACGCATTATGTTGATTCAGCCGCACATTACCATATGCAGAGCTCTGCTGAAATGGTGAGCAACGTGATGCTGCTGATTACTGTAGTTTTTGGTGGTGTTCTTCGTGTAGGTGGAGGTGTGTGGGAGAGGCTGCATTCTGTACATGTAATGAATTCAGCCTCTCCAGAGCCAGTTTGGTATAATACTGTGCAACAGTGCTTCACTTAAAGAGCCAACGAGGAAGAGATTAGCCTCTCAGTATGAACATTAACTCGCTGCTGAATTGTTAGAGTTGAATCTGTAGTGGGGCGCGTGTGTGTGTGTGTGTGTGTGTGTGTGAGTGTGTAGATGTGTGTGTGTGTGTGTGTGTATAGCCGTCCTATGTGTTTTATTGTCTCTTTATTATACCGAAAGCCCGGATAAAGTCATACATTTCTCCGTCTGCATTAATTTAATTACTTATTATTTATGTTGCGTGAATTTCCCCTCCTGCAAAACTGGATTTTTTTTTAAGGTTAAAGAAGGAAAGACAAATTTGGTTATATATAAAACAATTCAGACATTTAACTTTTTTTCCAGAGGATCTAAGAGGTCTGGCTGTTTCATGATGTGCAAGAAGTTCAACAATATATTTTGGGGCTCTGCCAGTAACTGGGTTAACCAGGAAACAGGATCATAGTAGTCTGACTTACTGGCGGTGAAGGAATGGGTCAGGTGTTGACATGAAGTTTGTTCTTGTTTTTTAAACCAATCTTGTCGCAGAATTGATGAGGTATCCAAAGGTTAGGCTGCAATAATCCTGATTTGTTTTGCGGTTTTAATTGACACTGAAGTACGATGGGCACTAATGTTTTGACTTTGTTGCAGC
Source organism: Ophiodon elongatus (assembly GCA_016806645.1). Lineage (NCBI taxonomy): Eukaryota > Metazoa > Chordata > Actinopteri > Perciformes > Hexagrammidae > Ophiodon > Ophiodon elongatus. Next base: position 551,023 of record JACSYO010001668.1, on the reverse strand, counting down.
AACCCGTTCTCACTCTTGAGTCATCAAATGCGGCAGCTTGGTCATCGGCCCTGCGTGTCGAGCTATGACACTCTACGTGGTCGTCATTACGGCAAAAGTAAAGTAGGAAGTCATGTGATAGCATAAAGAGTGAGAAGTCCACTAAGGGAGGAGGTTCGGGTGAATGGATGGGTCAAAGAACACGGTACTTTCACCCAGGAGATGGTGTTCGGGTCCCGTGTGAAACCAAAAGACAATGTTGAGTTATTTTGAGTTCCTTAGTGTAAATGTAAATGTAAATTACACTGTAGCGTTATGTAACAAACTTAACGTAACAAACTTAACGTAACAAACTTAACGTAACAAACTTAACGTAACATACTTAACGTAACATACTTAACGTAACAAACTTAACGTAACATACTTAACGTAACATACTTAACGTAACATACTTAACGTAACAAACTTAACGTAACATACTTAACGTAACATGCTTGACGTAACAAACTTAACGTAACAAACTTAACGTAACAAACTTAACGTAACATGCTTGACGTAACAAACTTAACGTAACAAACTTAACGTAACAAACTTAACGTAACGTAACATAACATACTTAACGTAACAAACTTAACGTAACATACTTAACGTAACAAACTTAACGTAACTAACTTAACGTAATAAACTTAACGTAACATAGTTAACTATGTAGCAAACGTACTTACTTTAACCCAAACCACAATTTTCTTTTTGCCTGAACCTAACCAAGTAGTTTCCTGTGTACGGTGAAGGTCATTTTGAAAAGACGTTGTATGCATGTAAAGAGCGTAAATTGACATCAGCAAAACTGATGCTACAAGTCTGCGTAATACGCCATAGTTTGAAGCGTAGAGCCACTGACCAAGCTGACCTCTTTGATGAGTTGGGAGCGAGAACGTGTTGGTTATAGATGGCCGAAAATAATTACTTCAGTTTGAAGGGAAGATGATCATAGAAATATTTGTACTGTACTAGTGGAAGCATGTAGAGATTAAATAAAACAGGACCGGGAATTGAACCCCGTGGAGCCCCATATGAAGTTCTTTAAACCAGTCTCACGCAGTTTTTGAATTTATAAAATAATATGTTGTGGTCCCAAGGATCTCAAGTAAACTGTAGAAATATATGTATGATATTGGAAGCTGAAAGACTAGGAAAATGTTGGTTTGCATGATTACAGATTGTTTCAGGGAATTTCTTTTCTTCGGGAAAACAATTTCTGTACTAAACGGAAGAAAAGGGCCTCGGTGTGTGTGTGTGTGTATGTGTGTGTGTGTGTGTGTGTGTGTGTGTGTGTGTGTGTGTGTGTCAGGATGATTCATAAGACAAACAGAGAGAATATTTGCTTTAATTTAGACGAAGCCTCCACTGAATTGTTGTGCTCAAAGTGCAGCCTTGAAGGAGCTGCTTGCTGCCTGCCGTTTTCTTCAGTGTGTTGGATTTGAAGGCTATTTCCACAGACTCCCACTCCTCTGCTCCGCTCTGTCTCAGAGTCTCTCACTGTGTCATCTCTTTCATGGTCTGACACACTCACTCACTCACTCGCTCACTCACTCACTCAGTGCATTAACAGGCACACTAAAACCCAATTACTCCTAATAACCTCACTGAAGTAAAAGAGATTGTTTGGTATCTTCATTAGTGACAGAAAATAACAGAAAGCCAAATAGAAAGACTTAATTTGTGTTTATTGCTTGTCGTGTTGATTAATTTTCATTCATTTGATTTGATATTCTACGGCCCCTAGCTGTGTGTATATGTGTGTGTGTGTATATGTATGTACAGTAAAAACGACACTTCTGACACTCACACCGAATTAAAACATACACGTCAGACTATACAGAAAGACTGTATCGAAAGACTGATGTGTAATGTACAGTAAAATGTATGTACATACATTATAAACATAAATAAATGTTTAATTAAATCCAATTTCAACTGTAATCTGCTGAAAGACCAACTGAACAACAAACTGACATTGATCAGTTTCCTGCAGAGAAGCTGACCTAATGTCTCCTGGCTCCCTAAACGGCCTGTTGCTTGTAAAAGGCACGAGTTTGATGTGATTGGTCATTAATGAAGCCATAACTCTGCCTGTAAATTCAAAAACATTCACTATCTGCTGTTATAAGCATATTTGGGGAGTTTTTTGACGTTGCGTTGTTTCAATTTCACCATCAAGATCATCACATTTTGATGTGGATTAAAGGTGGTATGATGACAACATTTTAATGTGATTAATTCTTAGATTGCTTGCAGTTGTCCTACCGTTCAGTATTGACAGTAGACTTTTAGAAAATGTCCTGATCATGCTGGTACTGACGGCGAGCTGTCACCACTCTGAACGCCGTTCTCAGGTTTATCCGCAGTAGTGTGAACGGGGCCTCGCTCATTCACTCGCTCATCCGGCCTCTCTCCCTCCCACCGCTTTCAGGAGAGATTCTGCGTGGGCTTACTCTTGAGTTTCTGCCATGTGCATTCCACCCCCTGCTCACACACACACACACACACACACACACACACACACACACACACACACACACACACACACACACATACCCTCCCCCACACTTCCCAACATTGAGTTAATAGATTTGTATCTGTGTCTGTGTAACAGAAAGAGAGAAATCTGGAAAAATCGGGAAATAATTATGATTTGCAGGATAATTTTCACAACCCAGTGTAAACATCACACGGAGAATTAGCAGTGGACATTGACCCAAACAACAGTTGAAAGCCTTCATGGTTATCGGTCACCAAACTGGCTCGGTTGTCATCGACTTGGATAAATGGAAAAATTACAGTTTTATCTTCCTTTAATTGAAAGTAACAAAACCAGCTTTTTTTTTGCTAACAATGAAAATCCACATGATTTCTGGTGTACGTGTCCGTCGGTGGCCCCTGTTGCTGTTTCTCATTGTTTGTGTGTAGGTGGAGGGACATCAATGTGTGCGTGGGTAGATGTGAGTAGAAATGCCTGCCAGGTGTAGCTGTGCATTCTTTGTCTCTCGCCATACAAGTCTGGTACTAAATAGATATACTGTACCTCTCAGTGGCTGCACAGACATCAAATCAGTTTATTATTTCCCCTTTTTTTCCTTGAATATGACTCATCTCCAAAACTGTCCTTGAGTTACAGCTGTTACATTTGTTGCCTTTTGCCTATTTACGACATTAAATTTGTCAAACAGAAAAAAAACGTGAATCTCAAGAAAGGAAAGAGAGGCTTGGCACCAGATATAGCTACTAATGGATGTGCCTGTAGAATTTTCTCTATTTTAACCCAATTGACATTTTCCTTTTCAGGCCATCACAAGTAAAAGCTATTAATGTAACTGTCTTAACAAATTAATAAAAGAGAGATGAGAGTGAACTGTCTGCCGATCTTTGGATCAAGTTTATATGGTGTGTGTGTGTGTGTGTGTGTGTGTGTGTGTTGTCCATCAGGATCATGGCCACTGCTGGCGCCCACATGAACATCCCAGTCGACCTTCGGACCCTGAGGGCAGTGCGAGTGCTGAGACCTCTCAAACTCGTCTCCGGGATCCCCAGTGAGTCTCTTACTGACCTCTAATCTCTTTGAGGTCGAAACACACTGCTATAATGATGCAAATAACAAGTGATTATTCTTTGCGGGTAATTTTTAGAGAATGAGATAAGATAAAATAAGGTGGAGAAGTGGAGAAATTTGCAGCAGCATAGGTAAAGTGCAGACATAGTAAATCAAAACAAATCAAATCAAAAACAGTATTATAAATAATAAAACAGTAGTAAAATGTAGAATGTGTATGTCAGTGATATTTATACTGCAGGGATTGTATCAGGGTGGCTTTGGCCCCTTGGCGCTGCCCGTTTGGTAACCTCCAAGTCTGGAGAGTAAAGCCAATGCAGAAGAGCCTTAAACTTGCATTCTCTCTAATGGCCATCAGGGGGCGACAAGAAGTCTGATTGTATAGAAGTCTATGGGAAAATTACCCTACTTCTCACTTGATATCAGTAAACATTGTAAACATGAGTTTACAAGTCTTCTTCAATACAGCATATTGTTAATTTTGTAAATTATGGTCCCGTTTAGAGAAAAATAGACCATAAAGCAGGATGTGCTTTAGGGCGTGGCTGCCTTGTGATTGACAGGTTGCTACCACGGCGTTGTCCGGTCTGGGAGTTATCCGTGTTTTCGTTTTACAACTTTAACACCTTGACTTTTTGTGTTTTCAGTTCTTGAAAGTTAATTGTAACCACTTCTGTTGTCTAAAAAGTATTCAGCGTTCAGTTGTACGTAACTCCACCCTCTCGTGTCACTTCTGGTTTCAAAAAAGCCAAAATGGCAACGACCAGAATGCCGAACAAAAGGCTTCAAAACGTCAGTCCACAAAACAATGGGCGACGTCACGGTGACTACGTCTGCTTCTTATATACAGACTATGACGACGCCTCTGCAACCACACCTTTGTGTTACTTTTGAGGCTCTTTTGAGTGTAAATCTTTTCAATTCAGCATTGATATCAGAGTCTAAACACACCGTTGTATTTGCAACATTCAGAAGTTACTGTGGGCAGCAAGTCATTGGCACCTTTCTTTAATAAAACCTGTGAAAAACAGCTCAGAAGTGTAGAAACATGTTGAAAAGCACGTGGATTGCAGTTTTCCCATTCTTGACAGACAATTACTGTGTTTATAGTAACAAGACTGCTTTCTGTTTTGTTCATCTTGAGGCAGGGAAATGGAAAAGGAATAAATAATGGCAGAGTTGAAGCCTCCTGAATATGTTCCCTTTAATCTCTTAAATTGAGTTCTGGGGGAACAGGACTACCTTTTGTAGACACAACTGCCATCACTGTGATGTTGCAAACTCATGTTGGGAAAAAAATAGCTTTTTACAAAAGAGAAGGGCTCCTGAAACATTAATGCAACGACAAATACTGTGGTGATGTATTTTTCTTTGTGAATACTTCAAGGCCTGCAGATTGTGCTGAAGTCCATCATGAAGGCCATGATCCCGCTGCTCCAGATCGGCCTCCTCTTGTTCTTCGCCATCCTCATGTTTGCCATCATCGGTCTGGAGTTCTACAGCGGGAAGCTTCACCAAACCTGCCTGCCATCTGACGAGATGCTTGGTACGTCGCAAAACAAATCAGGAATGTAGGCAAAGCCTAACCTTTGGCAACTTCATCAACTCCGTGACAAGATTGGTTACATTTACATTACATTTCATTTAGCAGACGCTTTTATCCAAAGCGACTTACAATAAGTGATTCAACCATGAGAGTTCAAACCCAGAACAACAAGAATCAAGAGAGTACAATTTCCTCAAGAAAGCCAAACTACCAAGTGCTATAAGTAAGTGCCATTTAAGTGCTACTAAAGTACTACGATATATATATATATATATTTATATATATTTTTTATTCCAGGTATAGTCGGAAGAGATGTGTTTTTAGTTTGCGGCGGAAGATGTAGAGACTTTGTGCTGTGCTGATGTCATTGGGGAGCTCATTCCACCACTTAGTCGTGATGTGGTTGAGCGTTTAGCTCAGTGACGGAGCTACAAGCCGATTGGCAGATGCAGAGCGGAGTGATCGGGCTGGGGTGAACTATAACATTAAATAGTATTAGTATTTTGTTTTATATTAATTTCTTGTTTAAACAGTTTGAAAGTAAATAGTTTGACACAAGAGGAAACGCGTTGGGTTTCGTCCTAATTTAGTTTGAGTGTTTAACCGACGGCTCACGTCTTAAAACGCCTCCTAAAATACTTGATGATAATGTCCTTTTGTTTCTGGGTCCATTTATTTATTTTTTGGTTAATAACTGGATAAACGTAGAAGGGATGAACTCAAAAGACGTTCCCAAAGTTTGAAGGAGGACATATGTGACACTACTTTAACCGTTAATCTAAGAAAATAAAAAAAACACGTTTTAGTATCAGTCTCTCAGAGTTAGAATAAAAGTGTGAAATCTTCACCTTAAAGTTTTAATGCTTGGATTAACATTATGATGTCCAACAGTTTGCTTGTCTAAGGAAATATTTTTGGCTTGACCACCTCGCCATCTGTGGGCACCTCCTGTTCTGAGGTGCGGCCTGCTTTTATCACAATACCAAAGCTTTTGGAAGAATATTGTCATGCTTTCTTTTTGAATTACTTATAACTTAACTTTGATAGGTTTACCAGCAGGTTCACCAAATGTGTGGTTCGCTCAGTGTTCTCAGAGGGTGTGAACATCTTTGTTTGAGGCTTTCGTGGATTACAGTAGCAGCGAGCTCAGAGGTATTATTAGAGTTGTTGCTGGCTAATTTAGATACTGCTTAATTAGTCAACAACTACTCTGTAATCACGCGCGACACCATAGCATTTACTGTCATCGCCCAGCACCACTTCAAAGATGGATTCAGATATAATACATGTATAAACAGTATTTAGGACAAGAAAAAGATCTACATCCATACGTTGATTCTTTAATGGTCCCCTAAATGTGTACAAAATATTTCTACCTGCTGCTTCTACCCCATTAAAAAAAAAAAATGCAGATATTGTTCAAAAGTTTATCGACTGGATGCAAGACAGTTTCCAGTTTTCACATCACACTTTGGTAAGCTGCGGACCAATGACGCGGCACATCAATCTGCACAGTGAGGCTCGAACATTTAAGTGAAGTAACAACGAGCAAAAACACGTTTTTGAGCGTATGGGGGCTTTAAAATATAGTTGCCATCTACACCAGACAGCATGATCTGTTTTTTTAATAGTAATTTACCGTAAACAAAAAACAGTTCTCAACTGTGAATTTTACAGTTGCAAAAAAGTCATACCGTAATGTCTTTGACATTCTCGCTTTATTTTTTTACGGTGAAGTTCTGGGAACCACAGCTGCCCGTAATTTACCGTATATTACACCGATTTGTTTTTACAGTGTGCAATTAAGTGCTTATTTAGTTGTTCAGTAAAAGCACAAGCAAAACAAACAATGACTTGAGATTAAAACAGTAGAAAGTAAAATGAGCATTCAGTGAGCAAAAACAATGTGAGTTAAGTGTTTCACTCCACCAATAGTTCCCTAAAGCTTGTTCATAAACGTGTTATATCTCGTTTGTTTGTTCCGTACTAAAGCTGAAGGAAAAAAAGCCGGACATGACATTGATGTATATCGCAGACCTCATGACAGCTTACAGATTACAGACAGATTTAATTTAATTTAATATTATTATTCTATTCTATTTGTTGTATATATTGTGCATTTTTCTTATTTTTCTTCTTCTTCTTCTTCTTCTTCTTCTTCTTCTTCTTCTTCTTCTTCTTCTATTCTATTTTTGTATATATTGTTCTTTCTTATGTAAAACTTGTTCTTTTCTTATGTAAAAATGCTGCTGTACCAAAATAATTTCCCCTTGCGGGATTAATAAAGTATTTATCTATCTATCTTACAACCGTAACAGTAACCATATACTTCTTTCTTTTTCTCTTCTAGACAACGAGACCGTCGACTCGTCAGAGCTGGCGTTCGCCTGCGGAGTGAGGAAGTGTCCGGAGAGTTACGACTGCAACGACACCTGGATCGGACCCAACGACGGCATCACGCAGTTCGACAACATCCTGTTCGCCGTACTCACCGTCTTCCAGTGCATCACCATGGAGGGATGGACGGCCGTCCTCTACAACGTGAGCCTCAGTTCTGCTGAAACAAAACGACCCGCAGAGCGAAGCCGTTGTTGCGTAATAACGTGGACGTTCTGGGTTTCAGACCAACGATGCCTTGGGTATGACGTGGAACTGGATGTACTTCATCCCTCTCATCATCATCGGCTCGTTCTTCGTGCTGAACCTGGTGTTGGGAGTCCTGTCGGGGTGAGCGTGACTCTTCCGATGTTTACAACCCCGGTGTTTCTGTCCGTGTTATGCATTGTGTTTTTAATGCGTCCCCTCTTCAGAGAATTTGCCAAAGAGAGGGAGAGGGTGGAGAACAGGCGGGCCTTCATGAAGCTACGCCGCCAGCAGCAGGTGGAAAGAGAACTGAACGGCTACCGAGCCTGGATAGACAGGGCAGGTACTGGGCAGCAGAACGACTCCACATCCGCAGACACACACCGGTTTAGTTACGTGGAGGAATTCACCTTTCTCTTTGCCTGAACTAGGCCGCTTCCGCGTTGCATAGTTTGGTGCTCTTACTTTCCGTTTTAGCTTTATCATCCTTTAACTACCAAAAGACTTGTTTTAAGCTTTAAAAAAAAAAGTTATTAGATTTTAATATTTTTTTTCTGGCGAGAAAATAACCATTAAGATTCCCAATATGTGATCAGTTTATCTAAATAACGCCTATTTGGTCATTTGAGCGAGTGTTTTTGGATCTGTGAGGAGCAGCTGGTTGTGAGAGCGCCTTTGATTAAATTAAACTTGTGTAAATATAATTTATTTGTAATACCCCATGGTTAAACATGCAGAGTAGACCTGTACCTACCTATTATGGCAGTAAATACAAAAACACAGTCTCACAGCCTGCAGCTCCTCATAAATCCCAAAACGTTGGATGCACTGATCATATATCGGGAATCTAAATACTTACGTTTTTGCCTGAAAAATGTTAAAATATAATAACAGCTTTTTATTAAAGCTAAATTACAGTTTTTTTTAGCACTTAAAGGATGATGAAGCTTGCGATTCTAAGAAGAGTAATCGCACTTCCGCTTTAAGACGGAAGTAAGAACACAAAATGACTCAATGCTAAAGAGCCCTAGTTCAGGTGCATTTGGTGATATGGAGGCTTATAGTGAGAGCTGCTGATGGACACAGGGAATCTGTGATCTTCTGGCTCCAATCATCCAAACTGCCTCTAAATTCAAGTCACAAGCAGTGCTGTCAGTCCTCCCTTAATGCATTTATGATGTTGTTATTAGAAAGGTTTGCTCATGACGGACAAAACCTGATATTTAAAGCAAAAGTTATTCCAAAATGTTTAAATTGTGCAGAAAAAATGTAATTTTGATAAGAATGTGAGAGACGTGGATGAGTTTAAACCTCTCTAATGGGGCTTTTTCAGATTTTTTTTTTCTTTTTCCCAACTATATATATATATGCAAAGTAGAATTAAATTATAAGTATTCTACAAAGCAGTGAAATGCTATTAAAGGAATTGTTTTTTAGTTTTGGAAATACGTTTATTCGCTTTCTTGGTGGGAGTTAGATAAGAAGATTGATACCACTCTCATATCAGTCCGTTAAATGTGAAGCTGGAGCCAGATTAAGAGGTGCTGGTCGGTTATCTTTGGACAAAGTCAGGCAAGCTGTTCCCCGTTTATGCTAAGCTAACCTAAGCTAACCTAAGCTACGCGGCTGCTGGCTGTAGCTGTGTATTTACCCGTCGGGGTATGAGAGTGGTAGGGATCCTCTCATCTAACTCTTGGCAATAAAAAGAAAGAAAAATGTCAAACTATTCCTTTAAATTCAGAAGAAACTTCATTGCGGAAGTCATTTTGTGAGAAATGCAAAAGATGAATTTAGAAGATTCACAATGTATTGATACTGTATCACAATAATTAGGCAGCTAAATGGTCAGTCTCCCTTTGCAGCGGATTTTATAAAGCGATCTCTCTGCAACAGTCTCACACACACACACACACACACACACACACACACACACACACACACACACACACACACACACACACATGCTTTTTGGATCTACAGTAGAGTAGCTCTGTTAAATTGCACACACACACACACACACACACACACACACACACACACACACACACACACACACAGTGGTGTAACAGCGAATCTACATTGCTCGTCTCCCACGCAAGTAGAGGGTGAGAAAAAGGTGATACTGACTCACTGACTTAAATTTGTGTGCACACGCATCGGTGCGTGTTTACATGTGTGTGAGAGCTGCGGTGCATATTTATGTGTGCATGGATGTGGGTGAGTGTGGGAAGAGAGGAAAGGGAGAGAGCGAATTTGCGAGAATGTAAGAGAGAATAAGAGCTCCTTCTCTAAAGAAGGTCATACTGGCCTCTCAAAACAGTGTTCACATCAGTTTGGCCTCAGTTCCTGTAAATGTTTGCAGACATCCGATAGAATACAACACTGCAATGTTTATTTCCACGTCTGATGATCTGAATTGTGGCTTAATGAAAACAAATACTGTGTATAACATCCAACATCCAATGTTGTTGTATTGCAGAGGAGGTAATGCTGGCGGAGGAGAATAAAAGTTCCGGTAGATCGCCGTTAGATGGTAAGTTCACAGACTTTAGACCGGTCACGCCTGGTTGTACACGTCGATCTGTGTTTATTACGTGATATGACGCAACAAAATGTACTCTGCTTGGATTAACTGGTGTCTTTTTATATTTGTATATCGAAAAACATGTCAATCCACCTCTGTACTGCAAGTCATTGTGCAAGCTGCAGGTCGCCATAGCAACAATACTTGTGTTTGATTTGACGTGACCAGTTACGTCTCAGGGGTCAATAAGAGTCGACTCTTATGCACAGAGAACGTTTAAATCGAGTAATTAAATGTCCTCTTGCAGTGGGGAGGAAAAGTGAATAAAAAAATTAATTTAAAAAAAAAGAAAACATAATCATCTGGCCGGCAGTCTAAATTTTCATATTTTAAACTTTCATTCATGCCAACTGTATGGATGAAATCCTGCAAATTGCTTTCCATTCAGCACATGAACAAATAGGAATTAAAAAACGGTCCCAACGGACATTATAAAAAAAGGCACTTTAAATTAAATCAAAGTTATAAACTAAACTAATAAATGATGAAATGGATGAGTGCGAAGTGGAGGCGAGCGAACCTCGAATTTTCTTTTTTTTTTATAACCTTAATTTTTTGTGGACCATTTTTAGTGCTAAAGAGAGCGAGTAAGAAGACTGGCGCACGGCGAGGAGCGCCAGGGGACGAGAAGTACACAGACACGTCGACTGCCAGTGAGTGAACAACTTTTACTTTTTACTTCAGTCCTTTGGAGAAGCCTTCTTCTCTTAAGTTGCTGTATTTCCACTTCTTCACTTTTTTTTTTTAATTTTTCCCCCTCCCGTGATTCTGCCTCTTTCTCTCTCAGGCATGTCGCGGTCGAGGATGAACTTCCGCAGCGGCCGGCGAGGCCCCGCCGCCTACCTGCGGCGGAAAGAGCGCATGTTACGCATCTCCATCCGCCGCATGGTGAAGACAGACACTTTCTACCTGATGGTGCTCAGTCTCGTGGCTCTCAACACCATCTGCGTGGCCATCGTCCACCACAACCAGCCCGACTGGCTGACCATCTTCCTCTGTGGGTTTTCCGTTTTTTAACATTATCCTACGAGCATACGGTTGCCTCCTTCTCCTTTGACTTCATTGCGTGTTTGTTTTCTCATCTCTAGACTATGCAGAGTTTGTTTTCCTGGGGCTGTTTTTGGCTGAGATGTTCTTGAAAATGTATGGTCTGGGTTTCCGGCTCTACTTCCATTCATCTTTCAACTGCTTCGACTGTGGGGTGAGGTCCAAAACTCCTTGTTCTGACTCCATGTTACACTCGAAAAGAAAGAAAAACTGACTCAAAGAAATTCAGTTTTTTTTATATCACACAGGAAAAGTTGGAATTTCTGGTGCAAAATAAGGAGTGTGTGTTATCCTAATTATCTGTTTTTGATTATTCAATTCAACATTAAAACATATTTTAGACACTTAAAAGAAAAGCTTTAGCTTTAGAGTATTTTCACTGCTTTACCTTGCTGTCAGACAGGGCATTGAAGCTGTTATATCCATCTCTGCTCCCTTTAAAGCCATATTGTGTGACTATTATGTGACAGGTGTGCTGACTGGTGTGCTATTACATTGGTCAGCTGTGATCTTAAAGTCTTCCCGGACGTCAAATATGATCGACACAAAGGTTTAGGATCATGGTTTTTTAGAAGGTCTTAAAGTCACCCGTGCAAATTGTCCACATTTACCGTCTCCACATTTAAAAAAAAAGGGTTATGTCAATTTGCTGCTAGTCAGATGACGCATAAAGGACATGATTTTGTTTCGTTGTTGGCTTATTTCTCAGGTCATTGTCGGCAGCATCTTTGAGGTGGTTTGGGGCTTCTTCAGGCCCGGCATGTCATTTGGGATCAGCGTCCTGAGGGCCCTGAGACTTTTGAGGATTTTCAAAATCACCAAGTAAGTATAGGGCAACTAAAAGCACTGCATTTCAGCTAAATAAACCCCGGGTTGTAGTATATTTGTGTATTTCCACAGAGTTCTGTTAAGAAGCAACAACAAAAAGTCTGTGAATTCTTTCTGTCAGATACTGGGCCTCCCTCAGGAACCTGGTTGTGTCCCTCATGAGCTCCATGAAGTCCATTATCAGCCTGCTGTTTCTGCTCTTTCTCTTCATCGTGGTGTTTGCTCTGCTGGGGATGCAGCTTTTCGGAGGAAGGTGAGTAAAAACCTTCAAAACTGGCATCCTCACTTCTTGAGTTATCGAGGACAACTTTCTTCTCCGTTCTTAAATTTGTGGTGCTGATTGTCATCGAATATTTTTAAGCTACATATCCGCAGTTTTGAAATGGTAGCTACACACCCCAAAAAAAAACTGAACGGCAGTTTCTTCAATGATGAAGAAGAGAGGAAATGACATGTCCGGATGAAAATAGCTCTGCATCCTCCTTCTTCTCCTCTTCTTCCTCCTCCTATTCTTCCTTGGTCATATCTGACCCTGCTTTCTATCTGCCTCCCCTCTAGGTTTATCTTTGAAGATTACACTCCCACCAACTTTGACACGTTTCCAGCTGCCATCATGACAGTGTTTCAGGTTTGGCTCCCACAGATCCCCTCATTCTGCCTGCTCTCCATGACACATTGCACCCTGGGTATATTTCTCACCCCAGGCGCAGATTAAACAACTCTGCTCACTCGCTCTCCACCCCCTGCCTCCGCTATCATCCCACACATCCATGCACACATATGCGCACATGAAAATCAGACGAGGGAAACGTGAACGAATCCACATAAGAATCTGCTACAAAAACCCAACCGTGCTGTGAAAGAGTGTTTTGATCAGCACACGTAGTAATTACCTATCTCGCTGCCATTTTTAATACCATACCTTGAAATGGTTTGCAGACAGAGAACACGTCTCCTGTTTTCATGTATTTTTAGGCCGATCAAATATGAGCAATGTAATTATTTATGCTAAATATTCTGTGCATTTGCCTACAGATCCTGACTGGTGAGGACTGGAACGAGGTGATGTATAACGGGATTCGCTCGCAGGGTGGAGTGCAGTACGGCATGTGGTCTTCGATCTACTTCATAGTGCTCACTTTGTTTGGAAACTGTATCCTTATTGACCCTTCAAAAGTGGGCCGAGAGCCCTGGTGCAGCATCAGTGGTGGAAGAAGTTATTCACTTGAGTAAAAGCAGTGATACCGCGGGAGTAAGAATACTCAATCACAAGTAAAAGTAAAAGTTCTGCATTCAAAATGTGACCTCAGTTGAAGTATATAGTCAATTATCAGCAAAATATTCTGTCAAAAGTTAAAGCTCACCACCATAAGAACTGATATTATCATATTTTATTTTACTGGATTGTTGTTGCCGCTGCATAAATTTTGACTTTAATGCTAATTTCAAAAACTCTGTATGCTCTTGGGTAGTTATATCCACAACATCACACCATATTTATATAATGACTACATGTTTTGCAGGGAAAATCTTAAAGTAATAGCTCAACATGCAAAAAGTGCATTTTCTTTTTTTTTTTTGCCAAAAGATCGATGCCCCTCTCATGTTTCTGACGTAAATGAGAAGCCGAGCTGCCGGTTAGCTTAGCTTAGCATCTGCTCCAGTGTTATCAGTATGTATTTTTGAGAGGGGAGCACTAGCAGGGATAGGTTCCCACAGTTTGGTGCGTTTGTTCTTACCTGCCTTCATGACAGACACGCTGCTGAACGTCTTTCTGGCCATCGCGGTGGATAATCTGGCCAACGCACAGGAACTGACGAAGGTTTGAACTGCTTTTACCACCGCTTTAGTTTACTCATTATATTTATTCATGCAGTGCACACCTTCAATGATGTACAGTATGTTACAAGTGTGATATTTAATAGGTTTACGCAGTTCTGGTGCTAAAGTATTAAATCTGTATTTGTATTAGGATGAAGAGGAGGAGGAGGAGTTCTTCAATCAGAGATATGCCAGAGGCAGAGATGGCCTGATATCTGAGTAAGTTATTGTTTCACAGCTCACAAAATGAGCGTTTGAGGATGAGATACTCTCAAGTAGAGCTAAGTCGTGAGTGTGAGACTGTTTCTCAGATCAGCTCGCCTCTTGAGCAAATGGAAAAATCAGATTGAGCTTTAAAATTCGTCACGATTCTTCAAATTGTTTTGCCTCTTTGCAACAGACGCAAGTAGTGAAATCGAGCTCGGACCTACTTAAGATACGATACGGATGCTTGCGGGAGAACTGGTGGTGAATCCTAAATTTGATACGTTAATACGGAGAAGAAGTGTAAAAATCAATAAGATAAATATTTCCACAAAGCCACTGGTTGTGGACCCTCTGAGAACCAGTTGACGGTGTAACTGGTGAATGCTCGATCTGCTCCTCAGTGCCTCCAGTTGCATGATGAATGCAAAGATAGAAAAGGCATGTTTAAAGCATTGACGACATAATTCTGAATGTTTAATGAATGTGCCTGATTTAAAGCATGACCCTGATTTTGCAGCATTACTGAAACTCCTTCTAGAACCGCCTTGGCCCGTGAGTGGTAACGGGCAGCCTCTTTTGTTAATGAGATTCTTCACTGACCTCCTGCTCCTTTTCCGATGACCCGGTGGCTTTCCCACAGGTCTAATGATCCAGTAAGTCAGGAGGAGGGCAGGAAGTAGTCTTCAATGATTTTTTTGTGAGCAGTGGGAAGTCGCAGTGTGTCACTCTACTGGGAGGAGGCACACTTTGCCGCGTGTCAGATGCTGACCAAGATTCCCTACTTAGTATGACTCTGTCTGATTAACTGTGACGATGGAGTTGCTGTTACTACAGTACATGTCGCATCGGGGGCATTAATGACCCAGAGTGATGGTTCCTAAAACAGCGATTTCTAAAGGGTAACTTGAGTGTTAATTAAATGTTAGTTAACATTAAGCCATGGCCTGTCTCGATTAGGACAAACTAAGTATTTCCATTAATGGCTAGATTTTACAAATCATATTACATCTTTACAGACTCACGAATGTGCGTATTTGTAGTTCATGCCGGTACAATATGAAAATCAACCTGCAGAAACTTACTTGATATAAGTAATCAATCTCAGTGCAGTGATTTAATTTAGCTTTTCTTGTCGACATTAAAATATAATTGTGTGGTAATGAACAATGAGGCTAAATTGTTGGAAAATCTCAGCTGGAAGACAAGTTATAACGATCTTAAAAATGTGGGGGGAAAAAGGCCCCTGAATGAGAAGGCGGGACCGTTTTATGTTCTATGGCTCTGATTGGTTGTTTTATTGATTGCCATTTCAATCATGTGCAGCTATGGTGACGGCGCACGACGCAAGCTCTAATTTCTGTCAATTAAAGCGAGTGTTAGCAGCTAGCAGCAGGTAGAGAAGAGTAACGTGAGACAGCTTGGCTTTGGGACTTCAGTTACCAGATTCTGTTGGTGTGCAGTCCATTGACCGCATGCAAGAAAAGAAAAGTGAGTTATGAATGGAAAGTTAACTCTGAAATCTCTGTTTGCACTGCTTCCATAGTTTGCACTGTTAGCATCGTTAGCTGTGAGCCGCCAGCTAATGTTGGGAGCCGTGTTGAGGCAATTGAAATGCTCTAAATCCAGTATTTGGCACTTTTTACCAAATTTAGGTGAAAAGGAGATGTTAACTTTTAATTGCTATTGTTAGTAACCAATTTAGAAGTGTTTAACAATACATACGGGAATTATTGGGAAAGGATGCGGTTAACTGCTGTTAATTGCCTTGATTGCACTCCCTTCATACTGTATGGAGGAGCTGTGCAGGTGTTACTGATTGGTTTATTAAGGCTTGGTGTACATATTACCTCAATTTGGAGTTAAATATCTTGTCTCTGTTAATTAACTGATAGTAACTGTTACTGTTATTAACCGCCACGATTCCTGTTCATGTTACGCATATGAGCCATGATAGATTTTAATCATTTGTGTTATGGCAGTTGTGGTTGACCTGTTATTTGCTATATTTTCATCACTTTGACGGATAATTTAACTTTTGGGGAAATTCTGGTGTAATGGTAATTTCTTCCATATCATGTATAAAAGCCTATTATTTGCTCCGGTTCAATATGCTACATATTTCCTTATTAGTCTCAGAACCACACACACCTAATATCCTCACCTTTAATAAAGAGACCGTTCAAGTGGAAATGATCAAGTCCTCAACTAAGAAACAGAGACTATATGCCGGTTCTAATCTGACGCCCTGCAGCGGTTCAGCTTCCCACATCAGCAGAGCCCTTGAGATATTTTTCAAAAGGATAATATGAAATGTCTTGGTTCTTTATTAAAGAGGTTTGCTTTTCTGCGTCAGATCCTCAAATCTTGAACGTTGGAACTTCCCAAACAAACCTGATAAAACCAACATTGTGTTTTAAAACAAATTTTGCTGGCAGCTGCACGAGCAAAATAACTTTTCCAGAAGAAATTAATGAAAAACTAAATGTTCACTGTGAATAATTACTTATTTCTAGTGTTTCAAGTCTCTGCAAGCTGATTTTTATACCATATCTAAATGGGTAGACACCAGTACTCATTTGAAGGCAGGAAATCTCTATTACTGCAAGCAATACTTTTTTACGTGATTGGCAGATATCAGCTAAAACACGCAAAATCCTTGGTAAAATGATGGTGGATCCTTTTAAACTCCCTAAAATCGTGTAATAAAAAAATAACAATAACCTGTTCTTTTGTGTAGCATGTTTCCCAAAGTTACAAACTGCATTACAGACAAAAGACATACAAAATAAAGACACTATTTAACTCCGTAAAGTGAGAGAAAAGGCAAATAATCCCCGACGTACAACGGCAGGTAACTGACTCGCTGTGACACTGAATGTATCATTTGTTTGTTACATATTTGAATGTTAGTCTTGTACGTGCTGCAGCCATCAAGATGCTGATTCTGCTGTATTACAGTGTTTTGCTGGTTCCATCGCGTTGTCTTGTTTTATGCCTGTTATGTGGCGCTGACCAAAATGTTGTGTATTCTGACATTCTGCCAGCTTTCCAATCGATTTGAACCTCTAACCTCAAATTAAGAAAACATTTAATGGTAACAGCCGTGAAACTGAATGCTTACTTGACATTATTAATCTTAAAGAACTGATGTAAGTACCTGCGTACACTGGATACCCTTCATCTGCACTTCGCAACCCCTTTGACACATTTTGTTCGGTGTCACAACAAATGTTCTGTGTATGTTGTAAAACACTAATGTCTTGTTTTCAAATAATCATTCATTGATTACATGGACAACAAAAGAATCTGAATACCAGTAAGTAAGTATAATTGTATGCACCTCTGTCTCACAGAATTTCTCCCTTGAGTTTTTTCTACTCAATTATTGAGATATTTTCTACACTCTGTTTGTACTTAAGTCCTGCACCTTACCTCTTTTGTTCTTGTGGTTTTTGTTCTTTTTTATCTGTTCTTACCTCTCAGGTATTTTAATTTCTTAATTTTTTGGATGTATTTGTATTTTTTAGCTTGAAGTATTTTGCATAATTTCACATGGGAATTTTTTACGTTGCCGATTAACTAACATAAATTCACAGAAAAGGTCTGTCCTTTTCTTGATACTTTTATTTGATTTGTTTGAATATTCTTTCATACAACTGGTTATGCTAAAGTCTTAACGTTTCTTGTCAACAATTCTTAAAAATTTGGGCTTGTTTCTGCCGCATATTGATATGAACTATATTGTGGTCCTCAGTGGGAGGAGAAGACCCTACCTATACAGGAAACGAGCCATCCACCGAGGGCGACCAAACTTCCCAGAGGAGCCCGAGGACAGGATGGGGGCCGCAGACGAACAGCCCCTCAAGACCGCCCCCACCTTCGTCACCCGCCGCGAGAGGAGGAGGAAGGTGAACATGTCAGTGTGGGAGCAGAGAGCCAACCAGCTACGCAAACGCCGGCAGATGGCCAGCAGAGAGGAGCTGTTCGCAAGCCCTCCGGAAGACACCGCCGAAACTCCCACCATCCCCCACCACGCCTCCACCCTCGGGCCAGAGGCCAGCCCGGCTCACCTGCCGGAGTCTCCCATGTCTGCGGGGATGCCCCTCCCCGAGCCCCCGATGTCAGTCACCATCCCCATCCCTGAGCCTCCGGCCGCTGAGCCTCTGGTAAACCTGAGCGAGGAGAAAACGGGAGGAGCCAACCACCGGGCCACAGGCGGGGGCGGCGGCAGGCACAGGATGGCCCGCAAGTTCAGACCCAGTCAGGGGCCGGACGACGGGGCACGGCACAGGCGGCACCGGCACCGCGACGCTCGCTCCGAGGCCAAGAGTCTGGACTGCACCCAGTCTCCGCACGAGGTGCCACAGGTCAGACGGTCACACAGCCAGGAGAGGAAGACGCTGGACGAGATGGAGGAGAAGGACGACATCGAGGAGAAGAAAGAAGAGGCAGAAGGAGGGGCGGTCCAAGAAGACTGTGGAACGTGCATCATCAACCCGTATGCAGAAGTTGGAGAAGATTTTCGAAGGTAAGGTTGTTCTCAACAAGACGGATGACCATTTGTTTGTATTTCTTCCCTCTTTGTGTTTTATTTAATGATCCGCGAAAGGCAATTTTAACTGGAATGTCACTGGATATTTTCTTTTCTTTAAAAAAATACAATATTCTTTTATACACGGTTTCATACATGGTTTTATGTTTATGTCGGTCTCAAAACATTATTCACATGGCCATTATGCAACGTGAACAAGGTATTGGCTCTGAAGATATCCCTTCATAGAGATGGGACAAAATCCACATTCTATTCATGCAAAATGCATTCCCAAAATGCATTCCCACAGTAGAATTATATGAGGCTTCAGAAGTCTGGGTTTGACTAATGAAGTGCGTATTTACCAAAGTTACTGTCTTTTTAGACATTACCCCTTTTTGTTTTCTCCTAAAAAAAGAGTGTAACTTTGGTTTTGTGTAACTGCTGAGGCCTCATCTTGCTTCGTGGGAATTCGTGGGAGGCCGATGTTGTTTGTTTTGCAGGTTTTTCATCAGTTCATCAGGACAAATACATTTGTTTAACTGATATCTTGGCAATCTGTTCAATAGAGACACTTAACACAGAAGTGGTTGACCGATGGACATTGCCATCTGTAGACACAAGCCGCGAGCATAGCTAAAACTCTCTGGAGGAGAAATGACATTTCAGATTAAATGAATGTTTACCAGATAATGATACAAACACACTAGAGTTCATTATACAATAACTTTTGCACAATTCTTTTCGACAGGACAAAGTTCCACGTCATAACTTAATCTGTTGCACTGATTTAAGTCGGGTGATCTTCTCTTTCACCTTTCAGAGACATTCCTGATCCCCCTCAGTGTGAGCAGCTGCTGGACTGTACCTGGTCAGAGCAAGGGGACGACCACGGCGTCCCGGTGGAGCCCGCCTTGGAGGCCACAGAGTTCACTGTGAGGGCCATCGAGTCCGCGAGCCGCCCCGTCTCCATCAAACGTGACAAGTCCAAACTGGCGGGAAGCGTGGCCATCGAGATGTCTGCACAGCCGCTGCTGGAGCTCACGCCCATGACAGGTAGAGCGCTCTGATCACTTCCCACTGCAGTCACGCTGCGTTACCGTGCATCGTAAAGTGGGATTTAGTGTCAGGATCACCGCGTGTGGGTGTGTGACATCTGCTAAGAGTTCTACAGTCTTTTTCTCTTCTTTTTTTTCTTTTTTTATGAATCCTTTGTGACTCACGTTGTTCTTTCTTCATCATAGCTGTCCATGCACAGCTAAAGCTTTCTGTTCTCTCCTCTCGCACCTCTGTCTGGGTTTTAGTGAACAGCAAAGAGTTGGAGGCATACAGTTCCGAACAGACAGACAAAGAGGACGAGACGGAGTATGATGATGATGATGAGGAGGAGGAGGAGGAGGAGGAGGAGGAGGAACCTCCAATTCCTCCCAAACCCGCAGCTCCGGATAGCATGTTCATCTTCAAAGCCTCCAACCCGTAAGATGCCACAAAATCCACAAAATCCTTGTTTCTTTGCATCAAACATCAAACAAAAACTAAACATCTTCTCCCTTCGTTAATCCGCAGCATCAGGAAGATCTGTCACTACGTGGTCACGATGCGCTACTTTGAGATGAGCATCCTCCTCGTGATCGTGGCGAGCAGCATTGCTCTGGCTGCAGAGGACCCCGTGTGTACCAATTCAGACAGAAACAAGGTGAGATAAGCATACATCCTGCTCATGAGTCTGTAGTTTTATTCATGATCGACATTTGGATGTAGGAGAATACATTTGATTTCAGAAGAAACCCTTAACAAGGTGCTAAAAGATTCATAAACAGTGCATTAATGGGTTCCTGTCTAAAATACTTCCAAACTTTAGAGGATTGTGGAGGAGTTGTTTTTTGTTTGTCCTCTGGGGCAATAAATACTTTGAGTATTGCAATATCCCTCCACATGTTACGCAAATCAACGTATTTCTTTAACCAGTCCGACTTCATATGAAGCGTACTGACTCCTTAAAGAAGCAGTGGCTGTCTGAAGTAATACTAACAGAGTAATCTGATGGTATTACACTGACCACTGCCACTTGATGTACACTCGTTCTTTTTATACACGTTTATCCTCAAGGAAGCAATTATTCACAACACTGAAACAGAATGAATGAAAATCTGAAATACTACTGAGGAGGATTAAGCTCTCAGGTTTACTGTTTGAGCTCAAGTTGACATCACACTAGCAGCAACAATGTGTCACAACACATTTGGTTTCACACACATGCAAGATGAGAATCGGCAGATTTTCCTGGGAAATAAGTGCGCAGTTTGTTTTTCACAACTTTGTGTCACAGAAAGTGTCAAGAGTACAGTCCACACCATCTACGGACTCGGTTGCCAGTCATTTCCCATCTTTGGGATGGCTCGACATCTGTGCTGCTCTTAAAGGGGAATAGAAGAACTTAAAGAGTAACCAAATCCGTTTCAAAACATTGGTACTTGCGTACCGTGCTGCGAACAGATGGGGTCCGGTCTACATCCAGGACATGGTCAAACCTTACACCCCAGCCCGATCACTCCGCTCTGCATCTGCCAATCGGCTTGTAGCTCCGTCACTGAGCTAAACGCTCAACCACATCACGACTAAGTGGTGGAATGAGCTCCCCAATGACATCAGCGCAGCACAAAGTCTCTACATCTTCCGCCGCAAACTAAAAACACATCTCTTCCGACTATACCTGGAATAAAAAAATAAATAAAATAAAATAAAAAATGTATGTGTACATATATATATCGTAGTACTTTAGTAGCACTTAAATGTCTCTTACTTAAAGCACTTGGTAGTTTGGCTTTATTGAGGAAATTGTACTTTCTTGATTCTTGTTGTTCTGGTTTGAACTCTCATGGTTGAATCACTTATTGTAAGTCACTTTGGATAAAAGCGTCTGCTAAATGAAATGTAATGTAACTCAACACCCCCTGAAAATCCATACGGACACAATGTACAAATGAAATGGAGGAGCTGCTCACAGCTGCAAATACACTGAGATACATTTTGGTTGGTGGTGAAACGGCTCCAGAAATATCTCACATGTTATGTTCTCTTTGTTAAGTTAAATGGACTGAGGTTTAAATGGACTGAGGTTTAAATGGACTGAGGTTTAAATGGACTGAGGTTTAAATGGACTGAGGTTTCCATTAGTTTGACATAAAGTTTATATTTACTGTGAGCACAAACCAATAACTGCTGATGATTTATACAATGACAATTATCATGCAGTACATGTTATGCAGTATTCAGATATGCACCATCAGAAAAGTAATTTTTGCTAAACAAAATGTATTTTTTTTATGTTTGTAAATGATCCAGGTCCTCCGTTATTTTGATTACGTCTTCACTGGAGTGTTCACCTTTGAAATGATCATCAAGGTGGGTAACTGAAACACACGTGTTCTCCACTTTGATGACGCCAATCGCACTTTTAAATGCTTGAACGTACTCTAGAAGTACTCAGGGGTGTTCTGGTCCCCCTGCGTATTTAATCTGTTCGCTCAATGTGTCCCTGTGGGCGTGTTGTTTGTCCTCCAGATGATAGACCAGGGTCTCATTCTGCACGATGGCTCTTATTTCCGAGACATGTGGAACATCCTGGACTTCATTGTGGTGGTGGGAGCTCTGATTGCCTTTGCTCTAACGTGAGTCACTCTATAGTGCTGCCCGCCGATGACTAATGACTGACTCACTGCAGCAAATCATTTTCTGAGCGTATACTGTATTGTTATAAACGACCTTCCCTCAAAGATGCCTTTTGCAGCTTAAACATTTTTTTCTTACATTGCAGCTCAAAAACTGCAAGGATGGAGTCATGCATGGTCCTGTGAAATGTTTTAACTCAGATTTAAGTGTTACTATTACTTACTGTTTACTACTACAACAAGAGGAAAAGAGATTTCTGAGTACTCTGTTTACACACGGGTGGAGAGCGAAGCTAAAAAGCCTTTACAATGTCGCTTTCCGTTAACGTTCCCTTTAGAGATGCATCGATCGATTGGCGGCCGGTTGAAACCGGACGGCTTTCAGCTGATCGGCCGTGATCGGTTACTGGCCGATCAGTTTTCTTTTTACACAGCGACACAGTAACGTCACAGGAAGAAGATGTGAAGCACGTATGAAGCATTACATAGAAAAACAAAAGCTGCAAAAATCGTAAAAGAAATCGGAATCCGCCAAGAAAATTGAAATCGTTGCATCTCTAGCTCCCAGCATGAGGGTCTCAGATGACTTACTAAACCTTCTGTGCCTTTTGTTGTACTGTAGAGGATTGTATCGTATGTTAATTTCTCTGTTGTGAATATAGCTGTGATCCTCTGAGCTTCGCTCACGGTGTATCTCTCTTTATGCCTCAATTTTTCTATGTTGTTCCTGTGGATTTTGTCACTGTTGGGGCTTCCAGGAATGTGATGGGGTAAAAAAATTCAGCCACACTAAATGTAAACGTCTCCCATAAGCTTCTCAAATATTTATTTTCTTATTTTCATGTGCGTGATTATTTTCTCTTTGAATTCAGTGTGTTTTTGTTGTTTGTTGTGTGTTCTAAATCTCACCGGACCACAGAGCCCGACAGGTATCAGAGAAACATGCTCGATAATTTGGGCACACTATTAAATAATTCCTCCCCTCTAATTCAGGATTTTTACCCTCATATGATTCATTTTTGCAGAATAATTCATAAAGAATAATCCAATATTACATAAACTGGAACACATTGTGGTGCACAAAGTTTGTACACATATCTCAGTTCAAACTCAAAACTTTACTACAGTTTTTAAAGTACATATTGTATGAATACTGTAATGTACCGCTATGACCTTGATGGAGTGAATCCAGTTATGTGAGGGCAGCACTTCTGACCTATAGTTAAACACTAGTATCCTAATTTGATGGAGTAAAGTCATTTTAAGGCATAATTTCATGATTGGAGGACACATTATAAATGCAAGTGAACTTACTACTAATTTCTTTTCACAGATAAGTATATTTCAAGGGTACAACTTGCACAAATGATCAAAGCTTTTACCTGTGACACCTGCTGGGCTCCGTGCAAACACACTCAGGGTGAACTTCTGTGTTTCATTGTGCCTTTTGAGATGCACTTGTGTTGACATTTTACTTTCAGTGTGTTTTTCTTTTTCACCGTTTTTTGAATGTGTCTATGCCATTTGTCCTTGTGCACTAGTTCAAGTGTACAACTAGGTTCCTAAGTGCTGTTTTTACAAACGTCAACAGAAACAACAAAGGCAGAGACATCAAGACAATAAAGTCCCTCCGAGTTTTGAGGGTTCTTCGGCCTCTCAAAACCATCAAGAGGCTTCCTAAACTCAAGGTTTGATAACATCCTCACACTCTCCAGTATTTGGGGTTTTGGGTGTTATTTCACAGATGTCTGACAGATTGTGCTTCCTTTGGCATCTCGCTCGTCTTTCTTCTCCGCAGGCTGTTTTCGACTGTGTGGTTACATCTCTGAAGAACGTCTTCAACATCCTCATCGTGTACCAGCTCTTCATGTTCATCTTTGCTGTCATTGCCGTGCAGCTCTTCAAGGGGAAGTTCTTCTACTGCACTGACAGCTCCATGAATTCGGAGAAGGAATGCCAGTAAGTGGATTTATCCAAACCAGTGGTGGAAGAGGAACTCAAAACTATTACTGGAGTAAAAGAAGCGATACCACAGAGTGGAAATATTCTGTTAAAGTTAAAGTCATGCATTTAAAATTCTGCATGAGTTCAAAAATGTTAGCATCAAAATATACTTTGAAGTACCAAACGTTAGCAGAATGGCCCTTTTCAGAATAACATATATTATATTGCTGGATGTAAGCAGCTCAAATTTGTACTTAAGTTCAGTACTTGAGCAAACTTGCTTTCCACCACTGATCTAAAGCTCTCACAGTCCATCATGTCTCTGAAACTCCTCCATGGATCCAGTCCAACGTGTACCGCCACATTACCTCACAGTTACGTTGTCTTTTCCCCAGACAAAGAGGAGAGAAAATTAAGAGTTGTTCTTTTCGATACCACTCTCATGTTTATGAGATGGACAAATGGACAAATCCAGAAGAAAGTCCTGTCACAAATGGCTCATGATACAGAGACTCTGGGTGCAAGCAGCAGGCCAGAATATGGGCAAGAAGTGTAGCTCCTCGGTATTTGTATACTTTACATCCAGATGGCCTGTGATCGTCTACAGGTCCCCAGATTCACCTGTTAATATTATTTCCACTTAACAAAAGCTTTAATGTCTTACTCATCATTCAAACTGCTGGTTCGATCAGCGGATTAAGTGAAACAATGACCCCCGGGTCGCTCTGCTCCCTACAGAGGCTACTACATTGACTACAGCAGAGACAAAAAGGAGGTGAAGAGGAGAGAGTGGAAGAGACACGAGTTTCACTACGACAACGTCTGCTGGGCCCTCCTCACGCTCTTCACCGTCTCCACTGGAGAGGGGTGGCCTCAGTGAGTGGATCTTTGCTTCTAATGAAGGGCTCAAAATGGAAGTGAATTGAAACATTTTGTCCCTATTGACCTCTCTTCACTCCCGTCTTTTCTTCCCGCCAGGGTCCTGCAGCACTCTACCGACGTCACCGAGGAGAGCATGGGGCCGAGCCGGGGGAACCGCATGGAGATGTCCGTTTTCTACGTGGTCTACTTTGTGGTCTTTCCGTTCTTCTTCGTCAACATCTTCGTGGCTCTGATCATCATCACCTTCCAGGAGCAGGGGGACAAGATGATCCAGGAGTGCAGTCTGGAGAAGAACGAGGTGTGTGTCGCGATGAACAGCATATGCAGACACACACACACACACACAGTTACATTCACACATATTCATTTATGTGTGTTTGGTTTCACGTGTGTCCATCAGAGGGCTTGCATCGACTTCACCATCAGCGCCAAGCCGATGACCCGTTACATGCCCCAGAACAGACAGACCTTCCAGTACAGACTGTGGCACTTCGTGGCGTCGCCCTCTTTTGAGTACACGGTGCTCGTCATGATCGCTCTCAACACTGTGGTCCTCATGATGAAGGTAAAGCTCTGCGTACAGCAGGATGCAAGGTGGTAACAGTCTATACTTCAAAGGATCTTTGTTAATCATGTTCGAAATGTATCAGTGCTGCAAACTGTGAGATAAGGAATCCAAGGCCATAAACATTTAGTCCCTCTTCTATATTTTCCTCAGCATGGGGTAATGTACTGCAGTAGAGTGCTGCAGGGTTGACGTGTTTCTGTAGGCCGAACGCACAAAGTTACCATCGCACTGGTTTCCTCGACAAAAAAGCCAGTTGGCCAATTTTTTCATTGTATTTTGGATTATTGCAGAACAATAAGCTCTGTGTCAAACGAACATTTATAGTCCTTACACATTTTGTTTAGCAATATCATTCTCACAAATGAACACCACTTTTATGATTTTTTTTAAAGCGTGAATACAGTCGGCAGAAGTAAAAAAAGCTAATGATAGTGATATACAAACTATACCACGGTCACATGAGTGTGAGAACACACAACGAGGCTGTGAAGGCCGACGAGTCAGCGTGAAGATGTTTTGTATCTCTTTTAGCCACTTCTTTTACAGACACGTAAAAGCCTAAAAAAACTCTGGAGTGGGATATTTACTGGTGTATTTTATATCGTAAAACAAAATGTTGATCTTTTCTCAGGCATTAAACCAAAAACCCGCTAAAAAACATTTTCGGGAACATTTCTGGGTTTTGTAGACATTTGGTTTTCTTTGTGAAGCTCTGAACATTTATCACAGTTTACAGAGCTCTTGGTTTGACTTCTACCTGCCACACTTCTGTGCGATCAGGGATTAAAAGCAACATTTTAGGTGCACTCACTAGGTTAGGTAATCTGGCTAAACTTTCACTCTTTATAAAACAATAAGTTTTGTCGTTGCATTTAAAAAAAAAAAAGAAATGCCACATTTGAGACAAAAATCTTTTGTGTTAATGTTTGTTTGTTTGTTTGTTTGTTTGTCCTCAAGTTTTGATTCACACCACACTTCATACAATAGACAATGCTTTTCCTCTTAAACTGGAAAAGTGCCGTGTTTTGTTCACTCCTTAAATTGCTTTACGACCAAACCATATGACAATAATGAAATTGATGAATAAAATATGAATAAGGCAATGAAATGTTCACGGTGATTACGAATCTCGAGCAAGTTTTAAGTCTCTGCAAGAACATTTTCATACTGAAATGAAATGAACTGAAATAAACGGCTGTGTGGAATCCGTGAACTTCTGATATTTCTTGAAAAATGTTTCTCAGAAAAGGCAAGGCAAGTTTATTTGTATCGCACATTTCAACAACAAGGCAATTCAAAGTGCTTCACATAAAACCATTAAAAGCATCAAAACATAATGCAAAAGAAAAGAAGATTTAAAAACAATTAAGAACATTCATTTAAACATTAAAAACAGTAAAAAGCTAAAAAAAAAAAATAGAATAAAAGTTGCAGTGCAGTTTAAGAAATAAAATACAGTAGTGAAATGCAGCAACAATAGTGAAGTAAACAACATTTATGGGCTAAAACATGTAAATCCATCATAATGAACTCGTCATGTCTGTCAATAAATTAAAAGTTTTCTTTTCCTTCAGTACCACTCGGCCCCGACAGCCTACGACATGGTCCTGAAACACCTCAACTCGGCCTTCACCGTCCTCTTCTCCATGGAGTGCGTCCTCAAGATCATGGCATTTGGTTTGGTGGTGAGTACGTAACACGAGAAGAGCCTATTTAAATCACATCTAGCTCCTCTGATCAAGAATTTGTCTATGTTTGAGTCAAATGACTTAAAAAAAACGTTTTTTCTTTCGCCGCAGAACTACTTTCGAGATACTTGGAATATTTTTGATTTCATCACTGTTCTTGGCAGCATCAGCGAGATAATTGTGGATTTACAGGTAAGACTCTGCCAAGACACCATTCGTTTTCACAATGTTGCGACCCTTCAAAAAAAAAAAAGGAAGAAAAAAAAACACGAATAGCTAGCATTAAAAGCAACATCCTTTCTTTCCAAGTTTCCCTCGCGTGTTACGATCCCTGCCTCCATTCACAACTTAAGTCATGTTGTGATGATTGTCGCCATCTGTGTTTTACATCCTATCTCTCCCTTCTGTCTGCCACTCTCTCTCTCTCTCTCTCTCTCTCTCTCTCTCTCTCTCTCCCCCCCCCCTCTCTCTTGTGTCACCCTCTCTCCAACCATTCGTGCATCAGTCCGTGAACACCATCAACATGAGTTTCTTGAAGCTTTTCCGAGCAGCCAGGTTGATCAAGCTGC
This sequence comes from Ophiodon elongatus, assembly GCA_016806645.1. Lineage (NCBI taxonomy): Eukaryota > Metazoa > Chordata > Actinopteri > Perciformes > Hexagrammidae > Ophiodon > Ophiodon elongatus. Next base: position 522,965 of record JACSYO010001668.1, on the reverse strand, counting down.
TGAGGCAAGGTTACACCATCCGTATCCTGCTGTGGACCTTCGTCCAATCGTTCAAGGTCGGACATTTTACTTATTTCTTATCACTCTGATTCCTCGCACAAGGATGACGACGATGATGCTTTTAAAGCAATATAACTTTTTTTTATTCACGACGAGTTTTAATTAACCGTCTTCGCCGTCTCTTCTCCAACAGGCTCTTCCGTATGTCTGTCTTCTCATCGCTATGCTTTTCTTCATATACGCCATAATTGGAATGCAGGTATCCTTTCGCTGGTATTTCACAAACAACACAACACAAACTGTAATGGCTCCCAGTTGATGTCAAACTTTTGGTTATGAACAGGAGTTCTGCACTACTTTTAAGAAACAAAACGCAGACTATGTGACTGAATATACACATTTTTCTATCTGATGTAGTCTTAGTGTTTAAGATTCAAGATGTTTACTGTCACTCCGGTTATACAGGTACAATCGTGTAAAAAAAAAATGCTTTCGCTGGGAGGCTCCATAAAAGAAAGAAAATGAATAGAAAATATAAAAAGGCATTTAAAATATGACACAATAAATACAATCACAAAAATATATGAAGCAATGAAAATCTCCATCTGAGAAATACCCAAACAATGAAGAGGTGACATTTTTGACAGGGGTTTTGTTCATTGATTTTTACAGATGTTTTTTTTGTATTTCTTTTATATTTATGAGCATTCTTCTCTTTATATTGTTTATAATAAGTAATTTGAACAACTTAGTCATTTGTGTTCCTGGTTGTTTTGATGTTTTACTTGGACGTTTTTTTGATATATGTAATGTAATTGGCATCCAATGAAATAAACACAGCCTGTTTTCTGCAGGTGTTTGGAAACATCAAACTGAATGATGAGAGTCACATCAATCAACACAACAATTTTAAAACCTTTTTCAGTGCGCTGATGCTGCTCTTCAGGTGGGCTCATCAAAAATACCCCTCAAGCTTAAATGCTTTCGATTATAATTCATTCTCCTTCACCTCTAGAAAATGGGTCTTAATTTGATGTCAACGAGGTGTTTGTTTGTGTTTAAACCACCAGGAGTGCCACAGGGGAGTCCTGGCAGGAGATCATGCTTTCGTGTCTGTCGGGTCGGGAGTGTGAACCAGACACCTCCATCTCCCCCCTCACGACGTCCCCAGACCACGAGGGAGGCTGTGGGACTGACTTCGCGTACTGCTACTTTGTCTCGTTCATCTTCTTCAGCTCCTTCCTGGTCAGGGCTCCGCCGAAACAACGCCCGCTTTATATGTTTGTCAAATCCTCTGCTGTCTTTGCACCGTGCTATTTCTTTATGTTCCCTTTTTCAGATGCTGAATCTGTTTGTGGCTGTGATCATGGATAACTTTGAGTACCTGACGCGAGACTCCTCCATCCTGGGTCCCCATCACCTGGACGAGTTTGTTCGCATCTGGGGGGAGTATGACCGTCTGGCATGGTGAGGCTCAGATCTTATGGCCGCTGCGTTTTCACTTGTTCACTTTTATTTAGACTCAAGCAGACCTGATCAACAGTCCTGTTCTTTCTTTATCCAGCAGAGGGCCGTCAAAGCACGTTTTCAGTGCAATGAGCTGTCATGTTTGCAAGAGAGCGTCTAGAGTTCACTGTGCTAGAAAAAGAAAACATTGCAGTAAAAATCCCAAATGCCACAGTACAAGATCTTAAAATGGGAACTTCTCTTCATCTGTATTAGATCTGAGTTTCATGCCACTATTCATTAACCTCTCCACCTTCTGTTTCTCTGTGCCTCCCCTCACCTTTCACTCTGAAGTGGTCGTATCCACTACACTGCCATGTATGAGATGTTGACACACATGTCACCGCCCCTGGGCCTGGGAAAAAAATGTCCTGCTAAGATCGCCTACAAGGTAATGACAACATTATCACTTTTATCTTAAGGGCTAAGATGAAACCTCAAGTAAAATCCTAAATCCATTATACTGTATACACTACAGAACAGAGCAATACAACTTGTAAATAGGGTGGCTTTAAGGTAACATACCAACACACTGTCTATCAAGTCAAAGGTAAGAAAACTGAAGTTGAATTCAACACTTTAGTTATGTTTAAAGACAAAAACTGATTATTGCCTGAACATTTACAGAAGTTCTTCAGCTGATGATCAGAGAGACATTTTATTTTCAAACACAGTTTGCACAAATGTCTCTAAAGCAGATGTGTTTTTCAGTATGTGGATTAAAACTGTGGAAATCTTTTGCTGTAAATGTCCACTGAAGTGATTAAATGAAGCTCCTTCTGTCTTCTTCTCTCCGTCCCTCGTTGCCTCTCAGAGGTTGGTGCTGATGAACATGCCTGTGGATGAAGACATGTCCGTCCACTTCACCTCCACCCTGATGTCGCTCATCCGCACAGCTTTGGACATCAAAATAGCCAGAGGTCCGAGTCATGAATTGGCATGTCGAGATTGTGATATGACATTTAAGGGTTCAACCGAGGATTATTTTCATTATTGTTAATTTGTGAATGCATTTTTTCATAATAGAGTAATTATTCGATCTATAAAAATAAAAACTTTAATAGGGAAAATGTCAAAGAAGACGTCAAATTGTTTGTTTTGTCCGACCAACAATCCAAAACTAAAAAGGGTTCAGTTTGCTGTCATATAAGACAAACGTGCAGCAAATCATCACAATTGAGAAAGTTGTGGGTTAATAGTTAGTTAATAGTTTTAAGAGTTAGTCCATAGTTAGTTAATAGTTAGTTTGTAGTTTTTAGTTAGAAACACGTCATGTGAAATCTGAATGTCACACGTGAAATGTCTCACTTCACATGTGATGATGATGTGAAAGATTGCATTTCACATGTGCTTTTTTCGGATATGTTTGGTTTCTATTCTTGAAAAATGACATCGATTAACTTCCTAACACCTTCTGTAAAAACACAATCATGTAACTTGTTCTATTTGCCAAAGTGGCTGAATGTGGATGTTTGTTCCAGGCGGAGAGGACCGCATCGCTCTGGATAGTGAACTACAGAAAGAGATCAGTATCATTTGGCCTTACCTGCCCCAGAAGAACTTGGACCTCCTGGTACCGATCAACAAAGGTCTGGCTCTCAGTAAGAAGGAAATGCTCGATGTAATGCTGAGAGACGAGCGGTAACAGTTAATGTAGCGTGTCTGCCCTCACAGATACGGACATGACGGTGGGGAAGATCTACGCTTCCATGATGATAATGGACTACTTCAAACTGAACAAAGCCAAGAAGCTCAGGCAACAACTTGAAGCTCAGGTCAGCTCTGCACGCTGTTATCATCTCCCTCACCCTGTCTCATAATTATGTATTCAAAGAAAAGAGTTACATGAATTCATTTTGAAAAAGGATAAGAAAAACAACAAAAAAGGCTGACCTCACTGCAGAGTTACAGACAACCACGTCCATAATCTATCACCTGCGATCTATTATAATTTAATTTAAGGCACAATTTGATCAATAACATGGAGAAACAAAAAACACTCAAAATGATTAGCTATGATATGACCTTACCTTTTAAGATGAAGAAGAAGGAAAAAATTGAGGAAGAATTGCAGTCTAGTTCCATCCCAGTTGCCCATATTTCTTTAACATCCAGACATACCTATTTATAAAGAGGAAGGAATGACAATATGAAGTTACTTCCATGTCTTGTCTTTGGGGTCCTCTTTGACTTTCTTAAATTTGGGCCTGAACAAAATAAAAATGAAATTAGAATGAAGCCCTCTGACCTCCGTTTGATTTGTTTTTGTTTCTCTCATTTCAGAAGAGTAGCTTAATGTTCAAGCGTCTGGATGCCTCTACGCTCCCGGAGGACATTCTGTCCAACACCCAGCTGCCGATGATGGCCCACAGCGCAGGCTCAGCCCTGTGAGTCTGCATATCTGTTATATTTGTACTTGTTGTATTTATTTATGTGTTTGTTTACTGTTTCTCTCTGTCCCCCACGCAGGACCAGGGGAGGCTTTGTGGCGTTGAGCCCCATCTCACCTCAGGAACTGTTCTTGCAGCCCATAAGCTCCGACACTGAAGCTGGTCAACAGCAGAATCCGGTAAGAAAGAGGATCAACATGACTCGACAACCATTAACACCACGACCATGTCTTACAGCAGTGGCTTGTTTAACTTAACTTATTTAACAAAGCATTGTCGACTTGTCACACCTTTGTGTCGAGGTTGTGGCCATTTAACTGAAACAGTATTTTTCAAGTTCAAGAAGATCATTTTGAAGAGTAGAAATATGTTGTTTTTTCTTCTTCTTTCTTTTCCTGTTAGTCATTTAAAGATGCAGTCAGAGATTCTAATTCAATATGCTTTTTGTTAAATTCAGCGAAGATCTCCTCGCGGTCTGCTAACTGCCCGTTCTGTGTGTGAACTGGAGAAAAAAAGCCCTGGCTCTGTAAATGGGAAACGAACACTATTCATGCCAATCAGCAGCCGTTAGAGCTTGTGCACAGGACAGGAACGAGTCCACGGATGTGTAACGAGAAATGAATCGTGAGCGAGAGGGACGGTAAATCTGGAGGAGGGAGGGTATTCGTTTTCCAGAATCGCTGACTCCACCTTAAGTGCAAAACACATCTCCGGCGCCAGGGAGTGTCGCCTCAGTTGAAGCCCTGAACAAACATCGTGCTCATCCCTACTATACGAGGCAAAAGGAGTTGCCAGGGGTGAGCCAGGTACAAGTTGTTTTGGCCCTCGTACAGTAGCTAGGATGTGTCGAGCCTACCGGTGTGCAGGCTTACATAGAAAACAATGGATGTCTGTGTGTTTTCACACATGTCATATGCCGCTGATGTGTGTTGCACTGTTGCAAGAGTAATCTTGTGATCCTTAAGTGGGGGGGCGGTCCCCCAGCTTCGAAAACATTGTCTTAGAGCACATATTTGAACCCACGAAGCAAAACTTTTCACATCTCATTTAAACTGTGACTTTTCTCCTCGTGCCTTGGCAGAGCACGGCATCGCTGCTCTCTGTTCTCCTGCCTTTTAGTCCCGTGGAGGTTGGAATAGCAACGGCAGATTGTCAAACTTGTTGTTGTTTTGCTGTGTCTATACTGTCTGGTTTTACTGGTCTACATCGCTTGCTCGATGAATGATAATGATCCTGAAAAACGCACATATTAGTGTTTGTTCTTGCAGAGGAATGTGTTCGGCCCCTAGACAGATGTCGTCCGGCTCTTGTTTGTGTAGCTTTAAGACCTGAACGTGCATGACTGAATGTACCTCCAAGCTGAAATATGGACTTCATCTTTCCCTGTGAACTGTTTTGTTTATTGTCTATTCTCGCTTGTCTTCTCCACTGTTTCTATTCCTCCTTGAAGTCAGTTTTCCCGTTGTTAGTTGTTAATCTGTCCGTTTTTTGGCTGGAATGGCTTCTGATTGGATGGCGATGTCTATGATAGATGACCCTAAGTGATGAAATGGCTCGTGTGCCCTCCTCTCACCTGAACTGGACCTCCGTATCTAAAGGGCAGTCCTGTCGGGGGCGAGTCTGATTGGTGTCTCTCCTTGCCCTCCTCTCTTGTTTCTGTACTCACCTATAGGTGGGCGAGTGCAGTAGGGGGATTGAAGCCCCACAGGAGCTCCCACTAGGGAGGGGTCTGTGTGTGCGGGCCTCTTCCATGCCCCGTCTGGCTGTAGAGTCGCAGGTACACACATCTTCCATGACACGGCCTCTGTGCTGGATCTCGAGGACGTCATTGGCTGCATGGGCTCTAATGCCAAAGTGCCTTGATCCTTAAGTGATGCCGAGAAGTTTAAATCAGGTTTTGGCTTGTCTTTTGCTACTTTGGGAGTCTTATTAAGGTTGAAAGAATTGTTAAAATGGGGTGTGATCTTTGAATATTGATGCCTTCTAACCTTGAGTCTCTCTCTTCTAGAGAATAGAGGAAAGTAAACCCAAATAGTCTGTTAGGATGCACGTTATTTTTGCACTAACTAAAGCATGTTTTGTTTTCAAAAAGCTCTCTGCAATGGCCCTTTTGCTCCTGAATTAAATAATCTGAGTGTAATCCCAGCTTGTTTAATATTTTCTGTGTTTACGTACCCTATGCTTTCATGTTTGTCTGTTTTTGTTTGTGTGTTTTCACATATAAACAGACGGAGGTCGCAAGTGGCTCCATGAAACGTTCAGCCTCCACCGTTGCAGATCAGCGGGTGAACGGTCTTTGGGAGGAGGAGAAAAGTCCGGAGAGAGTTTATCGACCTCGTCACAAAAGCTACAAGGCTGCTGGTGAGTCCTGCTCACCTGTTATCACATCGGCTTGTGTGCATACAGTATGAAGTGTTTATTTTGTTATCCCACCATTAGCAAACATGGAACACTGGTGTTCAAATACAGGAAGAGTCAAATGTCACTCATCTCTTTTTTGTTTTGTTTTGTATCTGTCAATTCATGTTTTCTCCTCTCCTGAACGTCTTCCCTCTAGTTTCCCGCTCAGAGCACTGGAAGCAGGGCGACAGGGAGCGTGGCCGATCTAAGGAGCGCTGTCACCTCCTTTCTCCGAACGCATCTCGTTGCAACTCCGAAGAAAGAAGTTTGCAGCCCTCGCGATCTTCCAGCGTAGAGAGAGCACACCCCCAAGATAAACAGGTGGGGCAGAACAGCTGATTCATGGTCTTGGACAGCAACAAGGCCCAAATTAACAACACAACTCACTTTAAAGTCAAATAGAAATTGAATCAGCGAATTTCCCTCCTCCATTTCTAATTTGCTGCAATGTCCCTTTAAATTTTTACAAGTTTAAGTTACTGGATGTTTTGGAAAATAGGATCCCAAAGGTAATATTTGTTCCATTTTGTCTTTATTCTCGTCTCCAGGGCAACAGCTCGGACAGTCCGGTGCCCTCCACCTCGGAGTCCAGCACCCCCAGCGGCCGACGACCCGCATCACAGCCCCGCTCTCGCCCTCACATCTCCTACTCCCCGCTGCACCCCTCCGTCGGCGAGGACGACGATGAGCACGGCAGCCCAAAGACCGTGAGGCGGGGCAAGCCCAACAGGAAGACCCAAGAGGGGGGCGCGGGCGCGAGGCGGAGCGACGCAGACCGAGACCGAGACCCGTCCCCACCTCGGCGCTACCCCTCCGAGCCGTTCCTGGCCTCCCAAGAGGGCGACCACAGCCCAGACCCCTCCGGCCCCATGGAGACGTTGACCTTCGAGGCGGCTGTGGCCTGCAGCCTGGGACGCTCGAACACCGTCAGCTCGGCCCGCCCGCGCTTGCGGACCGGCTGGCAGGTCCCCAACGGACACTTTCGTAAGCGCCTGGCGCAGACGACCTCGGTTGCGGGCTGTGATCCTCTCAGTGACACAGAGGAGGACGACCGGTGCTAGGGACGGGACGCACAGCGTGGAGGGAGAGGAGGAGGAATCCCAGAGGGGCGTTAGAAGGCGCTGTACCACAATGTACAGAGTGAAGGTCAATGTGACTCTTTTTGCATCAGTGCTTCGAGGCCATGAGCCCTCTGGATGTTTGGTGAGATGTGAACCCAAAAACGAACGAAAAAACAAAAAGAACAATACTTCCTGAAACTGTAGTTGCCAATTCACACAGAACACTGACAATAAATAAGGTCTATTTCCTGATATGTACTTGATGATAGAGAGTAATAACACATCTCAAATAGTTGTGGGATGCAGAAAATAAATGAATGGATCAAATTACATCATTTGTGTCAATAGGTATTTTCATTTCTGAAGATGTTTCTAAATGATTCAGTGTTGCTCTTAACAGTATTTATCTGTGGGGTGTGTGAATATGTAACTACATTTTCTTATAAATTAATTGTTTTGTAAATACGTTGTGAACATCACACCATTGCCATTTATTAGACCAGATCAATACAAAAAGCCATGACGAAGAGGCAATCTGATACTTTACCAGACAATGTGGATACTAATAAGTAAAACTCAATAATGCTGGATTTTTTTTACAGTATGAATGAACGTGCAGGGAAAATACAGCCTGATTTCCCTCGTTATTTTACTTTTTTGTATTGAACATAAGTTGTGAGAAATGAATAGAGTTATAGAATAACATAGAGAAAGATGCTTATTTGATAATCATACCTCCAACAAACTTCAAACCTTTCAAATGATCCTTTAAAATAGTCATGTTACTATTATTTTTACCAGTCTACACCCTTTAAATGAGACTTTCCCGACAATCATATATAGCATTTTAATTTTGAGAATTGCTGGGCGTGTAATTTTACTGTGAACTGATACAAAATGATCTTTCATCGTTTTTCACCTTTTTCTTTTTTGTGAATATTGTATGAACCATTGCAGACGATGACTGTAGAAACACTCTAGACACCCCATGACACACTTGTTTCACAAATTTACATTACTCTAACTAACTTACTAATAATGTACAGAGGAATTATGCTGTTTGTAATATTTAGAGAAAAAATAACAATACACAGTATCAGCTGATGAGCTTTAAAGGTAAAGGAATCTTTGGAAATTTTCATTCTAACGTTTGTGTTTTGGGGTTTTTTTGCCTGAAGAAGGCCAATTCTGTGAAACTCACATAACCAAAAACATGGAGATTTGTATCATAAGTACCTGGAATGCAAATACTTTGTGGGTTTTTATGTGTACAATAGCTGTATATACAAATAAAGGTGTCCTCAAGCTGCCACTGTTGTTTGATGTCATTTATTTTATTTAAATATAACGCCTGGGAGAACATAAACAAACTTGATAGAATAAACAATGCACACAGAAACCAGTTTTGGAGGGAAACTGGCAGTCTGAGCATTTATTTAAATGTATGTTCTTGATTTACTATTCCTATTACTTGTTAAAACTGATCAAAGCTCTATTGTGGTGACATCTGAACTCATATTGTGATCTGTCAAAACAAGTCTGATGATAGATTTAGTTGTAGATATTCTCCATGTATCTTTCTGATTATCTGACACATGTTTTCTGTATATATTATACACTAAATAATACTACTATACAGATGCATACAGACAGTAGTGCCACATGCAATCTTAGAAAGCCGTTTCCCCCTGAAACTTTAGTCACCGAACTATATTTCCATATTACATTTATCGTAATAATAGTGTCAAACAATAGAGATTGATTGTACGTGTACAGTTTATGTGAAGATAAAAACACATTACAAAAGCAAGCAAGAAACAAGAGTGTGAAAACATACAATTATAAAAAATGCAGTTGTGTAGAGACATTTTTTTAAATTAATTTTATGCTTCACCCACACAGGTGTCTTCACTTAATGCGCCTGATTAGACCTCGACAGCTGCGTAGGAGATTGTACTTGATGGTCCTCTCTTCCACAGAAGACATTTTGACTTGTCATTGAAGGAAAAGCACAAGTGTTGTCAATTAGATGAAATTAAATATAATATAGCATGTAATGTAATATATAACATATTACAATATATGCAGTATATGTACTATGATTTGATAAAAGGTGAAGTGGTATTTTGTCTATGTGCTTGTTTTAACCCAGAATGCAATATGCTGTGTAGATATTGCATTAAAAACTAATTATTACATCTTTAACAGACTGATTAAAATGTTGCCTACAGTATTGAAAAACACTTTAAAAATCGGATCAACATTTTTACAATAAAAGTATAAAAAAAGGAAAGTGAGAGATTGGATTTGGCCTCATGTAACACATTATTTTTTAGTATAAAATCACGGATAATTTTGAAAGCTAATCTATTTATTACAATAATCTATTTAGAAATAGAGTAATTATGAATTATCAACAAATTATTCTGTTCTTTATCAATATTTTTCATTTATTTTCGTTTATTTTCTTTTATTTGTATTTATTGTCATTTATTTTTGATTTATTGTCATTTGCTTTTATTAATTTTCATTTATTTTTATTTATTTTCATTTATTGTCATATATTTTATTTTTATTTTTTTCATGTATTTTTCATGACTAAAAGGGGTGGGACTTCGGCTATCCGTCAGAACCACGTAATGGGAATCATCCAATCACAGCGCAGAAGACAGATTACGTCATATCCAACGGACTGATAACATGTCCTCCGGTTAAAGAAAGAGCTAGCGAGGAAGCGAACTGTTTAATATCACTCGCGAAGTTGAAAGGCGGACATGTCGCCGCAGTCCGAAGCCCAGGCCGCTCAGTGTAACAGCCGCTGCTGCTGCTGACGTGGATATTTAGTAATAATCGCGATTCTTACGAAAGGAATGAGCGATTCTTGTCACGGAAGTGGAAAAAGCAGCTAGCTCGGCTAGCTGTCGTTAGCACGGGAGTTCTTTGTTTTGTTTTTCAGGCGGAGGTCTCTGAGCACATGAATGGACGTTTAACATTTAACCCTAATGTGGATGGTATAATTAACAATGTGTAGTTGAACTACAAGTTAATGGTAAGAGACACAACAGCCAGGAGCCACCGGGAGCAACTTGAGGAGGACAGATCTGATTCGTAACGTCGGGCTGGAGAGGGAGAGAAATGGGCAACTGTCTCAAGTCTCCGACGTCAGACGACATTTCTCTGCTTCATGAGTCCCAGTCGGACAGGGCGAGTTTCGGGGACGGGACAGACCCCGACCTGGAGCCCCCTCCTCCGTACCAGGTCAGACTCTAACGTTACCAACAACCTCCTGGGGGGGGTAAATCTACGAGTCTCTTATGACTTATTTATGCTATAAGATGGTGTGAAGTTAAGTGATTTAAATGTCCACATGCAGTAGGAAGTGTTCATGGAAATATGTGAGTATATCCGTGGCCTTTTTCTGCCTCCAGTCCAGTTTAGCCGGGTAACACCCGAGTAAACAAACAGGTTTTTAGAGCAATCATCATCAACTGGCCTGTCAAGAAAATCCATATATCCACTCAGAGCCTCGCCAGTCGGCTCACTTTGTAAAGACAAAGTGAGCTAATTGTTTCTGTCTCACTTTGGTGCTTCTTTGTGTCTGTGCCCAGGAGCAGGCTCACATGCCCATGTACCATCCCACGCCCAGTCAGGCCCGCCTGGCCACCCAGCTGACGGAGGAGGAGCAGATCCGCATCGCTCAGCGCATCGGCCTCATCCAGCACCTCCCGAAGGGGGTTTATGATGGAGGGAAGGACGGCTCGGAGAAGAAGATCAGAGAGTGAGCATCTACATTGTGTGTGTGTGTGTGTGTGTGTGTGTGTGTGTGTGTGTGTGTGTGTGTGTGTGTGTGTGTGTGTGTGTGTGTGTGTGTGTGTGTGTGTGTGTGTGGTGTGTGTGTGTGTGAGAGAGTGATGTTTACACAGAGGGAGGCTGCAGGCCAACAGAGCTGAGCAATATTGGCTAAGTCGGATATGTTTTTTTTTTTTTTTTTTTTTTTTTTTTTGTACTCCTGACTTCAGTATCCCTTTTGTGACACTCTAAAATGTGACCAATATTTAATCGTAAATAAGGGCGCCATGGTATGACATATGGTCCGTGGGAAACATAATGCAGGTGACTGCAGTTGATCGCTTGTGCTGAAAACATCAGTTGGTTAATCAAAAGTGTCAAATGAAGGAAAGTTTAAGCAATCATTTTTATTCTGTTAATTGTCAAAGTCTGAATTGAAGGAGTCGTTTATTAAAATTTGGAATTTTGGGCTATATATAAATAATCTTTGATTAACTTGATAAATGAATTATTTAGAGGAAATGCCAACCATTAGCTGTTTTTTGCGGATTTACTGTTTGTTTTTTTTCATTTTCTTTCATTTTTTTATTATTTACAATTAACCACCTTTGGTTTTGGACAGTTGGTCGAACAAAACAAGTAGTTTTAAGACCTCAGGTCCTTGGAGATGGTGGTGGCAGTTTTGTAATATTTTCAGACATTTTATGGGTTAAACAAAAAATCATTCCATTCATTGACAATCAAAAGTATTTTTAGTTGCAGCCCCAATATAACTCTACGTGATGCCATGGTAACAATATGTATAGCATAATTTCCACTGATTTTATAAAAAAAAATAGAAAGCACTCTGAGGCCAATTTGTGATTTGGGGCTATACATTCAAATTTAACTGAAATGGAGTTGACTAGATATATATAATCAGCAAGTTCTCACATTTGAGAAGCTGGAACCAGAGAATAGTTGGCTTTTTATTGAGTTAAATGTTTAATCAGCTATCAAAATATTTGCCAACTGTTCAGTATCTACTTCATACAGGTGTGTATTCAAGCTCTTAATCTCATCTGTTTTTTTAGATGCGTGATCTGTATGCTGGATTTTGTCTATGGGGACCCCATCCGATTCCTGCCATGTATGCACATCTACCACATGGACTGTATAGACGACTGGCTGATGAGATCCTTCACCTGCCCCTCCTGCATGGAGCCCGTGGATGCCGCCCTGCTCTCCACCTACGACGAGACCAACTGATGTTTCACCGCTCCTCCCTAAAGCTTAGATCAAACACACACACACACACACACACACACACACACACTTACAAACCCAAACCCAACAACTGCCCTCTGATAGAGTGAAAGGAGATATATAAAAAAAAATGTTGACTTTTCTTGCACTTTGAAAAATTCAAAATTGACCACCCAAATGTTGGCCCTCCATGTCCCCTGGTCCAAATAATAAGCTGGTCTTACACATCAGTGACACAAACTGATTCCAGGCGACCCTGCATGATTGTGTGTGTGTGTGTGTGTGTGTGTGTCTGTCTTGCTGACAGTGAGCATGGAGGGTGTGTGTGAGCTGTTTGATGACTGTGCATTTCCACTTGAGCCGGTCTCAGTGGTGTGTGTCCCCCCCTCCACCCCCCCCGCCCAACTGACCCCAGTTCACCTTCATTCCCAGTTAGTCATCATTAAAATGGATAATAAGGTCAACGGGCGATCGACCAAAATGCTACGAGTTGTTGCTAGAAATCTGTTTGCTTCAATTTGAAGTTTTCTGTGGACTTCCTCAACATAGTGATCTCCTGAAACATGCTCTCACGTTAAAGGGGCCTGACACACTTTGGAGGCGTGGGAATACACAGATGAAATTTACACTGTTGATGTTGGATAGCGAAGAAGAAATCACTCTCCAGTTTGTCAGGATTACGATAAAAATAAAATCCCCCCCAAAGTAAAATATACACCTACCGGAGATCAAAGCGACATGATGTTCGGCTGCTCCAAATGGCCAGACTTTAAAGAAAATGCTTCGAGCCGAAGGGAATATGATGTTGGGAATGTTTCACGGGGCGGTTTTAAAGTAGCTGGCAGCCAAAGTAAAGGGCTCATTGGTGCATGGGCAGGTGGATCAGTCAGTCAGTCAGAAATTAGAAATGCTTGCACACACTTTTCATCTGATCCAGAAATTTGCACTTTACTTAGAGGACAGTATCTAAACAATATATTAATATATGTACCTTATAACCTTGCACTATCAATACTTCATTCCTTTATTTCCTGAGATGCAAAAGTTATGTAACTGAAAAGGTATTTTCAAAGCAGACAGTAGTCACTTGTCACATTGAGGTAAGCCTGAAGATGTATTTAATGAAATCTGTGATTCAGTAGTATGAGCCTCCGCTTGACTTTTCATTCTTGTGTGTTTTTGTGTGTGTAAGTGAAGGGACAGAGGCTTGCTACATACAGTTTAAAGAAGAAGTTCAACATTTTGACACAAGAAGAAGAAGAAGACCTCAATCTGATTCTGTGCGCTAAGTTTCTTTTGGAGCCAGGCGGTGATTAGCTTAGCCTAGCATAAAGAGTAAGACGGGGTAAAGTGCTAGCATGTCTCTGAAGCTCAGAAATACACCTCTGAAGCTCAGTAGTTGCTTAGGCCGGAGATATAATTGCTTTTAACTTGGCGTACTTGGCATAAACCTGCCTTGTTTATGCTGCGTCTTTGGTGCATTAGCTAGTTGTGGGTGTCCTCAGAAATTTAAGCGAAGGCGTGGTTTAAAAAGCAAGTTTCTCAGCTAACTGGGAGTCAAGTGTTGCTCAGTAAACTATTTAACTACCGCTTAAAAAGAACAAGATATTTACAAGATAATGTTTTAATAATGAACTAAAGAGGCCTCTTTAGTTAATTTTTTTTACTTTTGCGGGCTATGCTAGCTGTTTCCCCCGGCTTCCAGTCTTTATGCTAAGCTAATAGCCTCCCTCATCTAGCGTCATACTCGGCGTACAGACATGAGAGGTATCGTTCTGCTCATCAAAGCTCATAAGCATTTTTCAAAATGTTGAACTGTTTCTTTAAGGAAAAAAACGAGGCAAACTTGAAACTGTTAGATAATGAATCCACAGTAATTTTCTTTATTTTACAAATGTTTTTGTTTTATTACACTATAACTAGTGTTTCTTTAGTTACAGTCATTTCCTTTTGGTTTGTGAAAGTGTGGTTGGTTTTTTCTGTTACTTGTGTTTTATCGTTTTGTTACATTTATGTAAATCCCACTTTGTATTTAGGACCGTAAGTATACTTTTACACTGGTTTGAGTCTGACTGTGCAAACCTCTGTCCCAAATGAATTTCAGAGTTTGAGCGACTTCTTTTATCGTGCGATAGTCACAACAGAGATATCAAGATTTTCATTAAGCTTTTCCTTTGCTGTGTTGTTTTCGATCTTAAGTTTATTCCGAAAATTAATGTCCTGTAATCTTGTTTTATTTCTTTGTTTTTGGAAGGCTAGAAAGCCATCATGTAAAGAGAAATAAAGAAAGAAAAAAAATTATATATTTCTTATTGTTTAATTAAGATCTGTTGGCAGGCAAAAGTTTGCAAAGGGGTGGATTTGTGGCCCTGTGATTTAGCAAAATAAGAGATTACAGAATACACGACTGAGCCTTTCATTAATGCAATCTTAAAATCTGGCAGTGGAGTGTAAAATGTGACAACATCAATCAGGGTTCTCAATTTGACTGATGGAGCAAGCGAGCCAAAGCCATATTAGTAATGTTTTGATGCTTTGTTTCCTCGCCTTGCATCAGCTGGGGAGGACACGTGGGTCAAGTTGAGTGATACTTTTTATTTTGACGCACAAACATCAGAGTGGAACTGTAAAAAATAGGAGGGGAATCTTCTTCTGAAGCTGTCTGCACCATTCAGAACCTTTCAAACCAAACAGATGCCTTGTTTATGCGCATGGATCTCACGTACATTGAAATGTGGTTTACGTGAGCTCATGACATTGTATATAATCCATCACATGCACTTAAAAAGAATAATGGATTGCAACGTGCCCTTGTGTTCTTTCTTTCCTCGGATTATGCAGCGAAACATTAATCAGCTTTGCTGTGTTGCAAGATCTGCATGAGATTCGGACACAATAAGGTCGAACTCAGGTCATTTGTTCGTACTTAAGATTTTATGTGGCAACATATTAAATCTACAAATATCTCAAGAATCTAGGCTAAATTATTTGTTTTTCTGAAGTGTTAATTGGTCTATGATATATCAAGACAAAGGTCTACTTGTTTAAAAGTATTACAACGTGTCATTAATGTACATCAGGTTATTTTAATCCCCAAAAACATCTTTTGAGGGAGAAAGGAGCCCAGACAGGGTGTCAGGAATTCAGAATTCATGTTAAAAGCCTGTAAAGAGGATTGAACCCCAGTTTAAGGACCGTCCTTTGCTACATAGTAAATAGTACCTTTTTATAATAGGAGTATAAAACAACCACATGTTTTGATTTTGACATGTTTATTTTGCCAACCATGAAATATTCACATGACGCAGCATGTGAAGAAACCCTTTTTCATTTTTTATTAAACCAATGCTGACAATTCAGGTTTAGAAATTTGAGTACATCCAGCAACTAGAATCAAAAAGCCACATCAATTCACATATTTTTTATTTAACAAGTCAACTGCAAATGAGAACATACAACCATTTAGTCATTATTTGTCCTGTTTTTAATACTGGGTAATGGCCGGCTGCTGATGACACCCTGAGAAAAGCATGGTTAGGGTTTGTACATCCCATGAAAAGTGACCGGCATGCTGCACTCCACTTCCGCTCTGGCGATCTCAGACATATCCTTGGCGTTGAGGATGAGGAGGTACCCTGGTCTCTGAGAGCCTGGAGACACCACGATGGTCAGCAGCACTCCTGAGGACGCAGCACCAGATTGTCACGAAACAAATTTGGATCAGAGCGGGTGTCAGGTTTGAATATATTGTGTTTATGTTGCCGTTGTCTTACCATCATCTTCATCGACCCCATCAGGAGTCTGAATAAACAGGGGCTCTGAGGGGTAGGACTCTGGCTCTTGCCACACCCAGGTCTCCTTGGTCTTCACGTTCAACTTGCAGATCTACGCACAACAGAATCAGTTCATGAAAAAGGCTCGTTTTACACATTTTTCCAGTTGAAGTTACTTTGTGAACTTACCCTGTCTGGTATGAAATGGTTGAGACCCAGGCCGTAGGCGTACGTGTAATTCTTTCCTGCGTACTTTTGGTAGTTGATCTGAGGGAACTCAAAAGCTACAAAAAAAAAAACACATTAAAATGGTTACATAATGACAACATTTCCAGTGTGTATGAAAAGCCAATGTGTCCACCGTGACTCAGTGAGTTCAATTTGTTGGATGTGCTTGCACCTTGGCGAGGCCCGGAGAAGAGCACCTCCGGCTCCAGCCAGATGGTCCCGTCAGCGTGCATCGTCGCTGTGGCTGTGGTGTACGGCAGGCTGACGAGGTTCTTCCCCTGCTCCTCCTACACCGAGTCCGCAATGAGATGAGAACACATGACGTGAGACTTCGCCTGTGTAAGGCGGACGTTTTCGTGTCCTGGCGAGCAAAACAAGCGACTCACCTTGTGGACGTCCAGGGGAATGACATATCTGCGGACCTCCGGCTGGGGCGCCATCATGGCCGCCTTCTTCACCTCCTCCCAGTTGGCTCTCATGTTGGCCATCCAGAGGTAGTTGTAAACAAACTCGAAACTGCACGGATAATGCACAGCAATATCTCAGCGTCAAGCAAAATCTGCAGAAGATGTACGGGGAAGTCTAAAGGTGCTTTAAACGGGATCGGGAGCGTTTCGATTGCCTTCTTGATTTCACCAAAGCAATGTTGAAGCTCAGATAACAACACACACAGAGGGAGAGTGCCTTCATATTATCTGCTCCTCTATATCTTCATCACTCTTCTATATCCAAATAGTTGATGCACTGAATCTCGTATACTGCACCTTCAAATTGAAGTCCAACATTTACCCTTTCCATCCACAGAGGTCGACAACAATGAAGCCTTGGTCCTCATAGGTGTTGATGTGATGAAACATGCCAATGGCCGCCCCTTTGAACTTGTGGTCAATGTACTCTCCTGGTTCTTTCGTGGCAATGTGAAACAAGGTCTGTAAAACACACACCAGAGGAGACATCATGAGATTTCAGGGACAAGCGGCGGTGATAAACATCAAGGGTTAGAATCCACAAAGACATCGATGTACTGCAGGGTCTCACTCCTTGGTTCTCATTGGACTCAAAACAGTCCATGTAGTTGGAGCCTCGGATGCTCCAGGCGCTGAGGAACTTCAGCAGGTTGATCTTCACCGGGGTCTCCACGAAGACAAAGTAGTTGTCTGACATGCCGAAGCTGAAATTGTGAAAGAGAGAATGTCAAAACTTTGACTTTCGGTGACAACGTACCCGATGTTGTCTACACACACACCTGTGCACATAGGAGGGCTTGAACCTCTCAGCACTGGGGATCTGCACCACCACCTTGGTCTTCTCAATGGGATCAGACTTATCTAAGAAGAAAGAAAGGCTTTTTTTTTATTATTTTGATTTAGCAAGCAAAAAAAAAAAATTATGTTTTCTCTCTCTATGTTTTTGAGGGGTCACATTGTTTCCCCTAACCCTGATTTACCATTCAGCAGCCCATTTTGGAGCTGAGTTTAAGGAGAGTTAAACTGCTGTTGTTAAGTGTGGTGATGCCAGCGCCGATCCAAACCTTTCTGTGTGGGTGGAATCTTGACAATGTTGTAGGCCAGCGTTGCTCCCTTCCCCATGCAGTTTCCAATGTTATACACCGTACCATCTCTCTCAATGTGAGGGTGGGCCGTCACTCCGTTAATGTTGACATAGTTACACATGTCAACCTGCATACAAAATAAAGACATTTCACTATGAAAAAAATACTTCTTTTTTTTTTTTATCTCAAATTCTATAATGTGTTTGTATTGATATACCTTCTTCAGTGTCTCCAAAGTATCCGGGTTTACTTTCGTGATGTAGTTGGTTTCTGTTACGGCATAGAAATCCTCACCAATAGGGAAAACGTTCACCAGGCAGTTGTCTGTGACCTCAACGCCCTTGAAGTAAGAGAAAAACCTGCACACAAAAAAAAAACACAAGTCTGGAGTTTAAAAAAAATAAAGCAGATTAAGCCATTAAGCAGTGTAATGAGGAAATACAGCTTAAGGAAAAGTTTGATACCTTTTAAGTACTCACCATTTCTATTTCATTTTAACATTTAAAAAAAAAAGCATCCAGATTATAACGAGGACGAGTCGGAAAAAAAAAAAATCTTGTGTTTTTATGAGCAACCCACCTGGAGAAAATGTTTTTGCAGGGATCGGGGTACGCAAAGGTGCCAAACTCAGTGATCACCACGCGTTTCTCTGTGATGGCTCTCACGTAGGCATCTGTTTTGACAAACCTAGGAGGAGAAAAAAAAGACATTTTACATCTAATTTGAAAAACAAAAATGTTCTATTGATTCATGGACAGCCTTTTATTTTATAAAATGTTGCTGGTGTATGTTCGTACGGCTTGATTAGAATAGAGACCTGATGCACACACATGCTCAGGTTTCTGCAGGTTGATTTTGCTCCCCGGCAGTAAACGTCAATGATGCACAAATAACCTGAAAAGTTACACAACACAAGTGTGCTTTCCTTAAGGCCTTACTTTCGGTAGTAGGTGACCTGGCCGTTCTTGAAGTCGAATTTGTGCATGAGGGCCTGGCCATCGAAGAGGTGATAGAAGGGTTCATCTCCAACCTCAAAAAGCCCAGGTCCTAAACGGAGAAGACTTCCCTTCAGAAATGAAGGAATCCTACCTGCAAAACACCAACAGAAAAAACACAAATCACAGAATGTATAGATTTAAAAAAAAAAAAAAAAAACACGCTTACAGAGCTTACTTTCTATGCTCTAAGAAGAAAAATACTCTAGGTACAAGACTGTCAAAAAAAAGTAAACAAACCTATGACTGTCGCTGGAATCGGCTCAGCCAGCTCCTCACATGTCTCAAACATCTTCTTGTAGCCGCCAGCTGGGTGTTCAAATCTGTCATCAAACAGTGAAGACATCAACCAACATTGCAGCCAAGCAAATAAAATCCCATCGGAGCTTAATAAGCTGCCGACACACTGACCATTCAAGTCACTGCGTACAAATCACAGCATCGAGTTGGAGAAATGTAATACAGAGGAGCTGAAACACATTATTTGAAAATCATGAAAAAGCACACTTTTCATATAAAAGCAAATTACAGAGAAAGCTAGTTACAAAAATGCTGCCCCCACTTGTTGTCTTTTGATCATCAATATGAGATAAAAGAATAAAAAGCCATTTAAAGTTGGAATAATTCATCAGACACTCACCGGCTGACCATGTTTCCTTCTTGTTGTGGCTCCACACAAAGCAAACTCTTCAGAAAACCTCCGGTCACTTCTGAGCTGGACGTCTCTCTCCCAGTGGATTTGGGGTATTTATTTGTCTAGTCCCCCTCACGGTCACTGGAAATCTGCGCTGTAAACCTTTCTCCTGGCCAATCACGTCGCACCGTGAACAAGAATCCCATTGTGCCAATATCCTCTGCTGGGTGACCCAATGGCTGCCCCTCTGAAACCGGATTTATGGTAGAGAATATCTATCACGCAGAATTGGCAAATGTGTTGCAATTGTGCATGTGATTTTTTTTTTTTCTTCAATTGTATCAATTGTTGTGCTTTGAGTTGTAGCTAAGCTGAGTCATGCCAAGTGCAGTATATTTTATATACTAATGCAAAGTGTGGGGTTTACAAAAGATCATGGAGCAAGTAAACAAGTGATTTTAAGTTCAGTAGTTCAGAATATGTGCAATAATGAATTCCTAGAAACATTTGGGATTGAAACAAAGATTGGAACAAAAAACAAGTACCACCAATTTATTCTAGATTAAATAATGGTCTTCTGAAATAGCACGGTAATAGCATGAGGATCTATCGCGAAACAACAATAACGGTGAACCTTCACAACTATTTTTAGACCATCTTGTACAAAATAACACGGTTGCTCACGACACTAATTGGGTGAAATGTGGCCAGTTGTTCTTTGGTCTGAACTCAAAAGGCCTTAACTTGCTGGTCTCAGTGTGACTGTAATCCAGGTGACGGGATTATACTTGACGTAGTCTCGAGAACAAACGCTGCATTGTTCCTCCTGGGAAAAAACACCATTAGTAAAGAGAGAGAGAGTTTCACCAGAAGCCGTTTGTCAGTGGCGGGGGTTGTGACGTGGCTCCGCCAGCCAACACATGCGGAGGCCTTGACCTTGATTGGCAATACATAACATTTTTATGAAACTCTATGAATCAAAAAAAGAAAGGGTCGGTTAGTAAATACTACTCAGTGAGAGTGACAGAGGGTTCAGTCAGAGTTCAGTGACCCCAAACACAGCCAGGACCCAAAATTGTGGAGGAAACTCCCCAAATGGTTATAAATCAAATGCCCCAATTTTGTCCACCAATTGTAAGTTAAAGTGGAGCAAACATGCATGTTACATTCACACATACTGCAATTACATTCAGTCACCCTGGAAAACAATCATTTATACAGTCTCACAAAACCATAACAACTCAGACTCCACCTCGTAGCTTTTTCTGGTCCTTTCAACCACTTCACATGGTCATCTTTATTTCTGTCTGTATTGACGTCCTGCGCTTGCATTTTGTGTTCTTTTCTTCTTGTTTTGGCTTTGTCTGTGCTTCGCTAACTTTGTAAACTCTGTTTTGAAAGCTGCTATATAAATAAAGTTATTATTATTATTATCATCATCATGGAGGTTGATGTCACATCTTCACGAACACCATGCGCTGATGAAAACTGTGTGACGTGGTTGAAAGCTCCAGGAAGAGCCAGTGAGCAAATAAGAGGTGAAGTTTTATTGTTCTGTGTGTGTCTGAGAGCACAAAAGAACCCACTTGAAAGCTCTGGGAAAAACTTTAAGTGGAACTTGAGTTGGGAGTTGTTTTGATCAAACTAATATACATTTTTTTCCATGTCAAGAATTAACTTTGCTAAATGTTTTTTTTTTTTTGTAGGGGGGAGGGGGGCGTGAAAGGAGATATAACCAAGGCAAAGACACATATATGCTCCCCTTTCCTCTGCCCTGATGCCACATGCTCCTTTATAACCATCTCTAAAAGGAAAGGGAGACCTCTGTTGGTTGCAGGTCAAAACTTTTCTATCGTAGTATAACTGTCTTGTGTGCGGGGTCTAATATTAGATCGATAAATCTGAGGAGGCCGAACTAAATATAGCAATAAACCCAAATCAACCCGTGAGGTTGTTTTGAAAATCCCAGCGTTGTTTTTCACGGTAGCGGCAGTTCAACTCCACGCATGCGCAGTTTCTCCGGAATAACAATATGGCGGCGATATGCTCCAGCCTGTTGACGTAGTCGATAGCTAGCTCCCGGCGTTAGTCCGCCACTTTCCTTCAGACGAGCTGCTTCATCAACCGGCGGACAACCGCGACTTCCATCCGAGCGTAGTCGTTAACGACGGGGCTTTCTGTTTATTAAACGGAGGGGGTTTCCAGTCGCGTGGGGAGAAATGAATTACACCACCAAGGTGGTGCAGGTGACCAATGTGTCGCCGAGCACAACATCGGAGCAGATGAGGACGCTGTTCGGCTTTTTGGGAACTATCGAGGAACTGAAGCTCTTTCCACCAGAGTGAGTTGATGTATTTAGGTGATATAACGTCACTCTGATGGCCACGAACGTCACGTATTATCTCAATGTGTGTGTGTGAGTGTGTGTGTGTGAGTGTGTGTGCTAACGGGTTGAACCCAACGGAGGCCTACGCACGGGCCTAGCGTGCTGACCACGACGTTGGCCTCATACCGTGAACGTTACCTAACCCCGAGTCGTGTTACTCTCCTATTCATCGTAGTTTCACTTGATTGTGTGTCTCTAAACGTTTAACTGTACACATACACGTTTATTTACATGCACCCTGTGTGTGTGTGTGTGTGCGTGCGCGCGCGTGCGCGCGTGTGTGTGTGTAGCTTGTAGCTTGTAGCTTGTAATGAGAGAGGGGGGGAATAAAAGAGTCGAGGCTTAAATAGGGCAACGAATAAAACGGGTCTCGTGTTGATTTGAGTGCTTTGGGTTTTGCTTTCTTCTCCCCAGCAAATGCAAACAAGTTAAATAGTAAAAAAGATTAAATAAAATCCTCACAATGAGTCATGTTGGATTTGTAGTTTTCTGCTGGCTCATAATTATAAAACAAAAGGTTTTAACCTTGTGCATAATCAAGCTATTCTTGACTCGTTTTTGATGAGTATTTTCTTTGTTTCTTTTGGGATTCATCGGGAAATTGTAAAATTTAAACTAAAAATAAATGTGCTGCCCCCCTCCCCCCGTGGTGGGGCCGTCTGATAACCGACCCAAAGTCTCAGAGACAAGAGAGATTAGCAGCAAATGCACCCATTTGAGAAACAGGAACCATACGAATATTTAGCATTTCCCTCCATAATAGACTAATAAATCAACAGAAAATTAGCCTGCATTTAATGTGATAATCGAACAAAAATTGACTTTTTGACTCATTTCACTTCTACATAGTATCTTGTACTTTAACACAGTACCTTTTTAACTTATAATCATAACGTTTTTACTGATTGTTGATCCTGGACCTGGTTTTATAGGGAGCAGGGAAGTTGTGGTGAGATGAGGGAGTCTGTGTTGCAAAAGCTCAAACCCTCCATAGTGTCCATAATATGCATTTTGTTATCATTATAGTAGTATTGTGTGTGTGGATGCTTTTTTTTTGAGTGATGTACCGAATGCTTAACCTGCATAACAATGCCTGTGGTTATGATTTGACAACATTACATGGTCAAAAGAAGGACAAACAAAGTTGCATTGCTTGCACGGTAATTTTTAATAATATTTGTGACTTCCTCAACAGTGATTCTCAGATGCCGGTGACGTCGCGGGTGTGCTTTGTGAAGTTCGTGGAGCCGGAGTCCGTCGGAGTGTCTCAACATCTGACTAACACCGTGTTTGTGGACAGAGCGTTGATTGTGGTCCCCTTCGCCGAAGGTTTGTCACGTCATTATTTCCACGTATGAGTGGTCCTTGTTGATTGAATGGCATGAATAGTGAAGATGTATAAAAAAAAAAGAAAAAAAAAAGTATTTCATCGAGGCTTTCCCATTTAGTGAATTGCACAAGTCAACTCACCCTGGTCTGTTTTATATGAGCTTTTGAAGATAATTTCAATTATATTGTTTATTCCATTCCTTCCCATTGTCTATGAGAAGTTCTTAAACAGACCTCTATTGTCAGATTTTTGGTATACTGTGGTAGCACATCCCATGTCTGTTTTTTTTTACCCCCATAATGCAATTCTGTTGATAAACTGGAATTTATTTCTTTGGGCAAATGCATATCGAGCATCATACATATGTCTCTGCCTGAAATAATAATTTGCTCTGTATGTAGAAATCGCAGTATACCAAAATCTACTTGACAGACGTTTACAGATTAGGAGTTGAACGTTGCCAAGCTGTGGGCGCCGCAGTGAAGTGAAGTTGTTTAAACTCTTAACCATATGCATTTTATTTTCTCCCCCATATTGGACTATCCTCTGTTAAACTTCTCTCTGTTATTTGTGTGTGTGTGTATGTGTGTGTGTGTGATTTTTGTAGTGAAGAAGGCAAAAGCAGCCCCCTCGTTGATGGCTGAAAGTGGTCCTCTGCCTGCCAACAGGGGATTGTAGACATTTGCAAAGGCCAGCAAGCATTCAAGTCCCACCCGCTCTTTTTTGTGTCCTCTATTCTTTCTCTGCCTTCTCTTTCCCCTTCCTTCTGTCTAATTATTCTTTTCTAGGTGGTTTTAGTTTAAGGTATAACGGTCAGATAGCAGGGACATAGCCTGAACCGGTGCTCATTTTGCATTGTTTTGCAACACTTTTGAATGCTGCTTTGCCGTATTGTGGCGGATGCATTGTTCCTCAACAGATAAGGCTGGCACTATTCTTCATTTTTTTTTTGTAGTTAACGATCCCATGAAAAGACCAAAAGATCATCATTGACCAAAAACCATTTAAAGTACATCATTGAGCCACACTGTGGTGACTTTTTTTTGTTCATGATGATGAATGCAGGCATTGTAGTATATTTTCTGTCAATGCCACTGACGCCACCCTGCAGCTATAAATACTTACCAGCGGACACTAAATTGTGTATTAGTCCGCCACTGCAAATAGTCCCCAGCAAATGCACTTTTTTTTTTTTACTCCTGTATGAGAAACGTTTGTTGTTTTAGGAAGTCACTCAGTCTTTTGCATTAAGAATCAAATGATGTATTTGTGACCTGTTTTTTTTTAAATATTTCAGTAGTAACAAATGAGATTATGGCTGAGAGCAGAAAGTATTGACATCAATCAGAAATGTTATATCACCAGCCTTATCTTATTGAAATATGTAAATTAACTCCTGAAAGAAAAAGCTTTTTAAAAAGCCATTTGTTGTTCTGGGTTTGCTGATAAAAGCCAATACAAAGACACTGGGTGTTAATTGCTTCATCACACAACGCCCAGGCAGCACTGCACATATGTGAGCAGCTAGTTTTGCGACTTAACCAAGGAACTTGAGTCTTTGATTGGTCATCTACTATAATAGCCAAGTTGTCTTAAGATGCCCACCCAACATGACACTATGTTGGTAAAATATATTCTCTTTAACAGTGGTCTTCTTTTGTTGTTGTGTTTTACAGTTCTTTTTCCTGGCTCAGCCAGTCCTGTAAACCAGGCCCTGCTGAAAATACCATCCAACAGTTTTGTCTCCTGCAGCAATTTCTCTCTTCAGTGTGCTCCTATATTTAAATGTTGTCATTGTTGTGTGTCCCTATTTACGTCATGTCTTTTTGTGAAAGAGTTGTTTTTTTGGGGGGGTGGATTTTATTGTGAGATGATTATGAGGTGTTTTATTTGTCAAATTTGGCATTTAAAAAAAGAAAAGAAAAATGCAATCAGTGGCGAAATGCAAATATAGATGATGCCATTATTGTTTTTTTAATTGGACTGGTAGCGCAGATTGACCAAACCAGCGCCCTCTGCCTTGGTTTGGTTGATTGACGCAGTGGCAGGTAAGGATACTAGAATAATGATGTGCAGCAGACACGCTACCCACCCTGAATTCTGCTATTGTCATTCAGTACATACCACTATATGCTCTGACATTTTGTGTTTTTGGTAAGTAAACACTGATAGCTTTGTATAGTGTTCTTGCCAAATCCCTAAAATTCTCTTTGTTGTGTGTATCTCGATTTTTCTCTGTGTGCTTTTAGTAGCGAAGCCGCCAGCGTGAGTCGCTTGTTTCAGTAAACGTCTTAATGAAAATTGAGGGCTCACCCAACTGGAGAAGCAGCTGTGCTTGCTAACGTTTGGTTCATGACTTAAAAAACACTTTCAGGTGATATATTCTTGGCAGTGTTCATTGGAGTAGTGTGATATATTCCAGCAATAGTTAAGTCACTGCAATGATTATGTTGAATTAAGGGAACTCTGATCTGTAAGGTAACCATTTTGTTGAACCTAATTTGAGGAATTTGCAGTGTGAAGACTTTTTTTTTTTTTTTTTTTTCTTTGTCTTTTCCAAAGTGTCTTCTCTGTAGTTGTGTGTGGAGATGTCGTTCTCTCCTAATGCCCGTTTTTATTTTTCTGTAGGATCTATTCCTGATGAGGCTAAAGCTTTGTCACTGTTGGCGCCAGCAAACGCTGTTGCAGGAATTCTGCCGGGAGGAGGACTTCTTCCAACGCCCAATCCCATCTCCAATCAAGGGGTACGCCTCAAAACTCTCTTGATACTGAAAAAAATACATTGCAAAATTTGAATTTATGTGCCCTCATTGTATACAATGTAAACAATGGTAGTCCATCACAGCGGTGTGCCATGCCTTCTACACTAAAATCCTGCTGCACATTATTTGAAAATGAAAGTAAATACGTGGCCATCCCATCTGTCAAAATATGGAAATGATGATATTAATACCAGTTTGAGTACATGAACGCTTGAGATCTCAACAATATGCCGGCATAACAAAAGCACCTCTTACACGCATGTATGCCTTTGTTTTTGTTCCAGATGGGAGGAAACCCTTTCGGTGTTCCGAACATGGATGCAATGGCCGCATTTGGATTCCCAGGAGCCAATATGAACCCACAGGTGAGACACTGATAAGTAAATATGTTTGCCAAAGCTTGTAAAGTTTAACATGCGTAATTTGATTCAACGTTTACCATCTTAACACTTTATTTATTTATTTTTTACAGGCTGCCGACCAGCTGTTAAAGTTCATGACAGATCCAAAGTAAGTCGTTGTAAAGAAGCTCCGCAATGCAGTCAATCAATAAATAAATGTGCAGATGAGGTTGTAGTAACGATGAGTCAACTAACTAATATTCTTTTGTTCAGACTGAATCCTTTGGCTGCAGGCTTGAACCTGAGTGCGAGTCTGAAGGCCGACGCTTCTAATAAAGAAATCGAAGAGGCCATGAAGAGGGTCAGAGAGGCCCAGTCGCTCATTTCTGCTGCCATTGAACCTGGAAGTAAGTGCACTGGTCTGTCTTGTGTGCATTGCACTGTTGCATAGTTATGAGACGTGTTCTTCTAGTTTTCAGTTATTTCCAAAAGGTCCTTTTGTACATTGTATCTTGTGTACTGAGCAATTTCTGTTCATTCTATCCAGAAGACAAGGAAGGCAAAAAGAAGCGCTCCCGTAGTCGGTCCAGGTCCAGGAGGAGGAGGTCCAGGTCACGCTCCAGACACAGGTGATGACCACCGTTCAATTATCTGAAGAGTCGAGATGAAGACGCTTTTCTTTTTGTTGTTGTTGTACGAGAATAAAGTTAAATGGAGTAAATTTGTGGTTGCAGGCGAACCAGGAGCAGATCACGGCGACGATCAAACTCCAGAAACAAGAAGCGCTCCAAAAGCCCTCGCAGGAGACACACCGACACCAGAGACCAAAGCAGGCGATCTCCGAGCAGATCCAGGTGGGTTGGCGGCACAAATGATCCACGGCGGCGATAGTTTAAGATGCACTCGAGCCCGTCTGACATCCTAAATGTGTCCACAGAGATAGAAAGAAAGAGGACTCAGGGAGAAGAAGATCCAAAACGCCGCCAAAAAGCTACAGCACAGCCAGGAGATCACACAGCGGGGACCGGTGAGCGGAGCGGAGCGTCTCGCGTGCTCGGAAAATATTCAAAAATCCAAACTTTTGTATCGCAGCTACCGAATCTTCTGTTTTCAAGTAGTCGGCTTTCTGTTCTGTGACACAGGAGACGCAGGAGAAGTCGAAGCCATAGCCGATCTCCACCCAAAAAGAGGACTCCATCTCCACGAAGGTGCGTGTGAAATATTTGTGGATAATACCAACGACTTATCACAAAAGTTTCTGAGGAAATGCATTTTTTTTTCTTTTCTTTTTTTTTTTTAACCAAACCAGAACCAAAATGCAAAAATCTGGAGTCTTTGGTCCAGACCAAATAAAGTAAATATCCCTTGTGCGTTTTTACGACACACCTGACTTTTTTTTCCCTCTGCAACCTCCTGACTTTTCCTCTCCAACCTCCACAGACACAAGAAGGAAAAGAAAAGGGACAAGGAAAGGGACAAGGACCGCAAGAGTGACAGAGTTCGCGAGGAACCGGAACGCGAACGCTCCGCCAGCAAGAAAAAGAAAAGCAAGGACAAAGAGCGAGAACGAGAGCGGGAGCGGGAGAGGAAATCAGACGGAGAGAAAGGAGATGTCAAGGTCAGTATAGTATGCACTACAACACAGTCTGCACTCTCACACACTGACCGTGAGCTAGACTAAACTGGGTCTCCTTATGCTTTACACTGTCACATCCGTTGGTTTTCCTTTCATAGGTCACCAGAGATTATGATGAGGAAGAACAAGGCTATGACAGCGGGAAGGAGAGGGAGGACAGGAAGGATTCTGACGACTCTGCTTTGTCTCCTCAGTCTGTAGAAGGTAACGGCACATCGCGGCCTGTGAAGCAGGCCAAAGTTAACGGAGCCGACGATCACCACGAAGAGGACATGGATGTCAGCGATTAGGTAGTCCGTCCCTCTTTGTCCCTCATTATCCCTCCGTTTTGGTTGTAAAACATGTTGCGACTTTTTTTTTTTTTTTTTTTTCCCTCCTACTGGGGTAAATCTAAAAAAAAAAAAAAAAAATGTGAAGTGAGCGTCAATTGTATTTTTTTTTTTTTTTTTTTTTTCTCACGGAAGAGTCATCCGCTCTTTTTGCAGAGGGTTTTGCCCGATGACACTGTCACATTGCTTCAAAGTACCCACACGCTTTTTTTGCCTCTACAAACGTAGTCGGTTAAAACTGGAAGTAGGCTTGCTTTGCTTTCCTTGAGCTTGTGTTGTCAGGTTTTGTCCCCTTTTTCACATATTGTATCTTTTACATTTTTGTTTAGTGTCGTGGTGTGTTGTTCAGGCCCCTCCCCCTCCCTCCTCGAAACAGTTCAATACATTTGTTTCTTGTTATTTGAAAGTGTTGATTGTTTTATCAAGGATTTCTTTTATAATAAAGCCTATTTGGGAGAACCATGGTGTCGAGAAATTGTTCATAAGTACACAAACGAGACGCGCTGAAATGAATGATTTAACTATTTCTTAACGAATCTTTTTTCTAAGTAAAGTTCCAGCTTCTCAAATGGAAAAGAAATGTGTGTTTACATGTCTTTAATTAACTGAAAATGTTTGGATTTGAGTGTTTATTTTGTTATAAATTGAACAATAAATTATTGGCATCGTAATCAAAAATGTTAATAAGTTGCAGCCCTTGAGTGGAAAAGTACGTCATCTCACTGATGCAAAAAAATATTTAAAAATATTTAATTAAATGCGTTGCTTATGAAAGCGACACAGCCCCGTGTCGTAAAAATTCATATCGCCCAGTACAATATAATAATTTTTAATATACTTGCACAAAGTCGGTTTAAACATGATGCTGGTGCTTTATTTAAAGGGAAGTGAAGTAGGTATGGTTGCAGTACATGTAAACTGAAGCAACTCAATGCATCAGATCATTTCCCATCCGGACATTTTGGAGGACATCCGGCAACATAAACTTCAGTTTAGTTTACTCGCCTGGGAATAAACAAACGAGAGAAATATGCGCAGACTACCATCAAGGAGAGATCTTAAAAGCACAAAAAGGGTGTTCCAATTCAATTTTTCTCCTTTTTTTTTAATGTGAAAATCAATAAGTCTGCAGGTAATGACAAACGCTCAGAATATAGCTGAAAGATGCATGTGGACCAGTCGGCCAACGCAGCCATAGCATGCCTTAATATCACTCACACAGAGCACAGATTTCATACTATCACGACAAACATGGTGACAGCCGAGAGGTAACATGAGCTAACCTGAAGACGCAGGAGGTCGCGACCTGCACAGGGACAAAGGCTTGGATATCGAACTGTTAACGTGGTGTTTATGCTGAACCGCCTCCCAGCTGGTTAAAAACATTCTTAGTACTGGAAATGTATTGCTACACAGTGTTCCACTCCTTTTGAGTGTGTGTGTGTTTGTGTATATGTGTGTGTGTATATATATATATATATATATATATATATAGTACATCATTTATAAATGGATATTAAGCTCAGCTTGAGGATATACCTATATTTTTTCCTTTATGAATTACAGATGAGACGTAAATTATTTACAGATGACGGGGTCAGTGCAGTTGAGAATGAGAGGTCAGTAATCAGTCCTTGGAGATAAGATAATAGTAGATAGTAAAATAGTGGTGATGATGAGGAGGAAGAGTCCAGGCCGCGTCTTCTGACAGCTTTCACAGGAAACAGCAGCAGCAGCACGTCGTACTGCTCGGGGTGAACAGTGAGTACGATGAAAGCTATCACTCATTTCACCAGAACGACTGCAGATATGCATCTATATGTGAGAGAGCGCTCTGTTACATCCGTTTGCATCGATTCGCTTTGGATCCATCAGCAAAAAAAATTAACAATAACTGATCAATAAAACCAGTTCCCTTTTTTTTTTTTTTTTCTTTTTTCAAACGGACAATATATATATATTTATATATATATATAGGAATAAAACAATACAGGATTCCTCCTTTTCTTTTTTTTTGTTTCCCACCTCTCAAAACAGATAAGCTCGCTGGTCATTTCCTGTTTGTGTCACGATGCGTCTCCAGGTCAGAGGTCGGGGAAGCGACTGGGATCTTCTTTGTACTCAGCCGGGATGACGAAAGTAGACTCTTCAAACCCGTCGTAGCGGAATTCCTGAAAAGTGACGGTCGCCGTGATGGTGGGGAAGACGGGGATGTCTGCGGGGGGGAGGGAGAGGATGGGGGAGGGAGAGGGGGGGGGGCAGAAAGCACGAGATGAGAACACGTTAGTGTGGGATCGTTTCCCGGCAGGTCGGCACACGTACCCAGTTTGACGGGAAACCCCGGTGGAAGCTTCATCTGGACGAACTCCCGGAGCTTGTTGAAGTGCTTGAACGGGGCGATGACCTCCAGCACGTTTAGTAACCTGCGGGCGGAGGAAAGGGAAGTCAGCTGTTTGCTTTCGAGGCCCTTTCTTTGGCAATGTGTCCCAAAGTCTGAACACAGAAAAGGGGATTCAGTCAAACTGCAATTTGAGATCTTGAGTGGAGCTGCGACAATCAATTCGATTGGTGGCCAAATATTAAATTAACCGCAAGCTGTTTTCAGTTTGAGTCATTTTTTAAGGAAAAAAAAAAAAAAAGTCAAAGTGCTCTGATTTTAGCTTCTTAAATGTGAATATTTTCTGGTTTCTTAACTCGTCTGACAGTCGACTGAATGGAAGTAATTTGCAAGGTTTTGGGAAAAACTGCCATTTTATGACTAATTTCATTAGTTGAGAAAATAATCGACAATGAAAATAATTTTTGCCTGCCGTCTGAATCTTGAATGAATAAAGAATCTCGGTACAAGCTTCAGTCCCTTTCTGCATTTGAACAAGACGTTCAACATTTATGGAAAAAAAAAAGCATGGAATAAAATAGTGCTTTCATCCCGTTTAGGGAGAAACAACATCTACATCCGATTCCTCGCCACAGGCTGCGTATATGTCCAAGAGTTATGTCCCCTCCTTAAATGGTTTCATCTGCACAAATGTTCATATTTAAACAGTGAAAAAAAGAGAAAAGAAAAACCAATTCATCTAGTGAACCCCGATGGTGGTCCCTCCCCCCCCCAGGCTGGAAACCACTGGATTAAATGAATCACTTGTATCCTGATACGTCAGCTTATCACAGAGGTTTTCATTCCCGGGCCTCAGGGTCCAGACAGACTCTCGTCTCCTGTCACAGCAAGTGAATCACAAGACGCCCCAGTTTAAAAAGACTCTCTACATATAAATGGTTAGAACGAACACGAGTGGGGCTGAGACTCGAAGCGCTTCTCTCCGTCTCGTGTTGGTGATTGATTCCATTAAACGGAACATTTTAACAGAAGTAAGTAAGAAAATCACATTTAAAAAAACAAAACAAAAAAACAACAAAAAAAACAAAAACATTAGCCATCATAAAGGCTGGGGTTTTAGTCCAGCTCCATTAAGGTTCATTCAGTAGAGGAGAAAACACAATTTACTACATAATGTCCCGGTAATATTTTACAGCACTGCCTGCAACCCATTACAGTGGAGCACCAACCCACATCCTGTGTGAATCCTACATCCTCAGTGAAACACGCCTTCCCCTTTAACATTCCCCTCTATGAACCCCTCCCGTCCCTAAACATGGATTCTTGCAGCAATAACGTTTAAATGAAGAAAAAATAAATAAAAAATGAGGTCATCTAGAAACAGTGTCACCATTACATAGTTTGTCCACCAGAGAGCACCGACTGATTTCCATCCGTAAGATTATCCTGCAAAGTCCACATCTCGGTCATCTTTAATAACGTATTGAAATGGATTCTTGTTCAAAGATGTTGTTATTGGCTTTTTAAAAATATTTGTTTATCGGCCTTATGACCCTGTAAAAGGTCAGGCTCTGATATCTACATTTATAAATGTAAGCTGAAACAAATGCCACATGAAGGAAGGCATGAGAGCAGAGGGAATGAGAGAGAAGTCAGGTTTTTCCCCCATAGCACATTCAAAACACTGACATTTTGTTTATTCTATCGTCATCTCATCAGTAGCCCCCCCTCCCCCTCCCTCCCAACAAACAATTGGCATCTACCTGACTGATCTGCATCATTTCATCCCTCCATCACTCTTTCCTAAAAATCCAAAGTGTATTCAGCCAGGATCCAACTGTGCAGCGGGCTTTGTGACTACATCTGAGGAGGAAGGGATGTACTTACGACTCGATGCCCAGGGGGAAATCCTGGCTCATGGCGACGTTAGCTTTGAAGTTCTTCTTGCTTTCTTTGCACACGAGCTCTCTGCCGAGATGAGGCGGCCTGGAGGCGGGAAGTCACACAGAGAAACACACAAAAGACGTTGATTTTTATTCCTGGTGTTTGACGTGGATTTAATGAATCAGCATCTCCACTGAATTTCTCGCAAATGCCACGATTTAATTTTCTAATCGGGACGGACACGAAAATACGAGAAAATACTTACTTCCCTTGCTCTGCGGTGATGTACTCCTCCCAGGAAATTGTGTTGGGCGCGGGAGCTGTGAGGGACTGTCGTCTCACAGGCTGGGGACACGCAAGTATCGGTGAGTGGCATATTCACAGTCCACGACTCTCTCTCTCTCTCTCTCTCTCTCTCTCTCTCTCTCTCTCTCTCTCTCTCTCTCTCTCTCTCTCTCTCTCTCTCTCTCTCTCTCTCTCTCTCTCTCTCTCTCTCTCTCTCTCTCTCTCTCTCTCACCTCAAAGTTTTGTTCACTGATGCTGCCGCCTTTGCTCAAGCTCTCCATGATGGCTTTGTTCCTCAAGATGTCCTCCTCGCTCAAGTGCTCTCGCCGCTTCCGGGACTCCAGCACCAGACCGTTCACGCCGTAGACGTCTGCCACGAAGTTTCCGATCCTCTCCTGCGCAGGAAAAACCAGCAGGCGTTTGGCGTTTCATCGCGAGCCATCCCGTGAATTAACCAACACTGCTGACGATTTATTTAAATGTGCCGAGGGTGCAGCCGGAGGGCAGGACTGTACTGACTTCTCAGAAGACAAACGGTTTACATTTGTAAAAGCTCATTAATATATTTCAACTATGCCTCATTGCAAAAGACCTACTGTGAACACTCGGTCTTTCTCTGTTGTTGACCGTGTCTAGTAACGCGTCATAGTAACGGTTCCTCCCGTGAAACCTACCGTTTTGTCCTCTCTGAACAGCCAGCCTATCTGACTGCGTGAGAAGGAGATGGACTTAGTGGACAGAGTCGCAGAGTAGACGTCACTGCTCATCAGAATGTCCACCTCCTCTTCGGTCTCCATCTCAGACTCCTTGAGAGGGGGGGAAGGAGGAGGGAGGGGGGGGCGAGACAATGACGGTGAGGCGTTGCGGTTCATGTTAAACAGCTGATGACACGCTGTGACCCTGAGGTCTGATCGTACCACTCACTCACCTCGTGGTGTATTCTTTGGTACACTTTGGCTTCATTGTCCAGAACCACAAAGGTCTGGGAGGGCTCGGCCTCGCCGTTGAAAATGAAGCTCAGATCCCCGCGCTGACACTTCATGTCAGTGAAGTCTATGAGAGTGGTGTCGAGCCTAAAATAGAGAGAGAGAGTGTGTGACGATTGTTTCGTCC
This sequence comes from Ophiodon elongatus, assembly GCA_016806645.1. NCBI lineage: Eukaryota > Metazoa > Chordata > Actinopteri > Perciformes > Hexagrammidae > Ophiodon > Ophiodon elongatus. The sequence goes on along the minus strand of JACSYO010001668.1, from coordinate 488,988 downwards.
TACTTTTTGGATCTAAAAGAAGTCCTCGACCTGGATTTCGACCATTTGCTGCTTCAAAAAACACGGTGAATTAGATTCTCTCTCGTAGGAGACGTTTACCTGATGTTAATCCCCTGCTTGTAGATTTTACAGGCATCAGATGGCAGCATCCGGGACAGCAAAGGCACTAAATACAGAAGAGAGTATGAAGAACTGGTATTTCACACTCAAGGTTTTGCATTTGAGGAAAAAAAAAACCCCACTCATTTATCTTTAATAGAATCCTTGAGCTCGTTTCATCAATGTTGTAATAATTGTTGAGAGTTGGGTATGTAAACAACTTTTTTTTTCTTTTTGTGTGCGTGTGTGAAATATAAAAAAGCTCACCCCAGCTCTGAAAGTCCCAATGCAGCTCCAGATAAAAGTCACCGAGCTACAGAACAGACACAAACACGTCCAACTGAGTGATTCAACTCATGTATTAAAACTTCATGGGTCAGGAGAAGAAAAAAAAGAAGTTTTTACATTATGCACTTCAGCAGCTAATATGCATACTCAAGGACAGACAAAAGTAATCTATGCTAATCGAAGCCTGCAGAGATTTTTGAAAATACAATAGAGTGAGATATGCGGATGTGACGGCAGCGGGACCCTCACCTCCTTGAGAGCGTTCAGTAATTTTGGCCTCTTATCCTCCACACTCTCCCTGGACTGCTGCTTCAACTTCCGCAGTATTGCTGTGACTGAGGAAACACGGACGAGAAAAAAGAAAAGAAAAAAAAAACTTTCAATGTCTCTACGTCACCTTTGAATGAATCTAAACGAGGTCCGCAACTTGTATCTCCCACTAGTCTGACCGGAATATTGATATAATTGGTCGATCGCTCCTGTCACAGATGTATCGACGGTCACATGACAGCGCTGATGTAACTCATAAAGATGAAGTGCAGCTCTTTCTCTTACAACCTGAGACGGACCCCGGTCATCTCGACCGGGGGAAACGGCACCGAGCAGAGAAGTGCTGACGAGGCGCCTCGCTGCAGCTCGCCATCTCACACACACACACACACACACACACACACACACACACACACACACACACACAGTGAGCGAAGCTGCTGACGCAATGTGCACTTGTGAAAAAAAACAACAAAAGAGCAAGAAGCGACAGCCGATGACACGAGCGAGGTGTCCATTGGTGAGGAGCCGTGAGCCAGACGTTTGATATGGAGCACGGCTCGTCCTTCACACTACGCGACAGCCAGCTGTGAGATGCATCTTTATTTGTCCAGAGAGTCTAAGTACCCCATGCCATGTCTTTCTTCGCGTGTCCTTGCTGGTGGTGTGGATGTACCCAGCCCCCCCCCCTCTCCCTTCACCCCTGTGAGTGCTGTGACCTTCTCAAAGCAGGACTCTCGGTCCCAGTCCCTAGCCAGCCTGCCACAGCAGCAATGGAGACCCACACCGCATACTAACAAGGTTGAGGGTCATTTTTCAAAGTGCCGGGCCTCACGACCTCCACCACAGACAGACCAGGATGCTGATAACTCACAGCTAGGTTATCATCACAGACAAAAAAAGCAATAACAGAAACTCGTCAGCTCAGCTTTGTCACACACACACACACACAAAAAAAAAAAACAGAGATTAAAGATTTATTATTTAGTCCTTTTTTCTTAGACACAAGCCTGACCTTTTATATTTTCTATTATCTTTAGTTAAGTATACAAAATTAACATCACATTTAAAAAAAAAAAAAAAAAAAAAAAAAAGAAGAAAAGAACAGCAGATTCCTCCTGAAGGCATTATCCGGTGCCTTTCACATGTCATTTGACTCGTTCTCACTGGATGTCGGCTCTAAAAGCCGGAGCATCATTAAGCAGGAGAGTGACCGGGCTGTAAGCTGAGCGCTTCCTAACACTAAGCCATCATGCCGGCTGCGTTCCAGCCCATCTGGATGACGAGTGCTCAGAGAAAATCCCCACTTTTAGCTTTTTTTTTAGCTGGAGCGACCGGGTGGCCGTCTTTAAACAATTATAAATGACTCGACGTTCCTTCAAACGTTCAGACACACGGCGTGACCTCCGACAGTATTTAGCCCCCATTGCCTTTTTTCCCCACAATTAACGTGTGGGAAGAAAAAAAAAACCCAGAAGATGAATGAATGAAATTAGAATTTGTCAATGACGTGCACATTGTTAGGCATAATATGGAAGTAGTACTGTTGAAGGTTTATCAGTTAAAAATCTAAATGTTGTCATTCTTTTTTAAGCCATCTTCTGCAACTTGGCTGGATTTCAAATGCGGGCAACAAAACTGATTTCTACCCCGATGTGACTGCAGAAAGAGAGGTAACCGAACAGACCCTAATCTACACTGCTGGGAAATCTATCTGCAGAGCACAGACTCTGGAAGTTGAATTTACATTGAAATTTGTATTTTTTATCAACTATGAGAAATAATAAAAAAATCACTATTTCCCTCTTCATTGGGAAACTACATTCTATCATTCGGTTGGCAACGCAACAATTCAGCCAAATATAATAGTTCCTGAACACACCCCCAGCAAGCTGACATTTACCAATACTGCTCCGATATCATCATTCCTACAGAGAGCGTGTCCAGATGACTGGATGACGAATAGAGACTAAAGCGGACACCAGCATGAAGCCGTCATAAATACATCGACCCTTCAGACTGGTCACACTGAAGGTAACAGTTAGAACAGTGAGTGTGTGACTGTAGGCGTGGCCTGAGATGACCACAATCCCACCCAAAGAATACCCCCCCCCCCCCCCGAGGCAGCAGACGGCTAGTCAGAGCGGCGTTAACGTAACTTACTCATTTGCCGGTCGCCGTAGCTGATGGCTTCTGCCAGAGGGCTCCATCCCAGTGCATTCTTTATCTTTACGGGAGCGTTGTGGGCCAGCAGGAGGAGGGCACATTCTGAAAGAAAAACACAAAACAGCCATCAGTAAAAGTAAAAAAATAAATGGGATTTCGTCTGAAATTGTTGTCAATTCTGTTTGTTGTCACCAATTTTCTTTCCCAGTTGTTTTGAGCAGCCAAGCCAAATACAATGTTAAGATTTTGATATTCAGATCAGCATCAACAGTAGTACCACCAACTACAACTACTACTACTGTACTGGAGGTGAGGTACTTTCTCCCCTCCTGCTGCTTTGCGGAGTTTCTCAGTATCCAAATTGCATGTCTGAGGATAAAGGGTGTCGTATAGTGTACAGATTGTAAAAACCCTAATTTGTGATTTGGGCCTTTATAATTGACTCGTGCCTTCTGCACTGCTAAACCAAGTATCCATTTCCTTACATGTTGGCTGCAATGCATGAAATAAGTAATCTATGTAGATTGCTCCAAGTTAAATCCTATGTTTTACAAACAGTGTTGTAGAATATTAACCAATCAGGACGGTGAGAGGCCCAATTACGGCCCTGCAGAGGTCAGTGAAGACACGACGAGTGCATCACGAGTATAAGGGGGGGTGGGGGGGGCTTCTCTATAGAAAGGAAGGGGAACTGAAGTGATTTAAAAAATGGCCTTTAATGAGGATGTCAAGTACCCTTTCAATAGAGCCTCATTATCGCAGATGAAAGGCCACGCGCCGCAGCTTCAGTGTCATCTTCTGGCCTCAACCCGAGACCGAATTAACCACCTGAGAAGCTTTTTTTTTTTAGTTCATTTTGGTTAATCCTCTGTATTTAGTAGGATTAACCGTGCATATATTGGCTAGCACCGTCACCTCACAGCAAGAAGGGCCAGGGTTCGATCCCCGATCCCGGGCGGTCCTTATGTGTGGAGTTTGCACGTTCTCCCCGTGACAGCGTGGGTTCCCTCCGGGTTCTCCGGGTTCCTCCCACAGTCCAAAGGCATGCAGCTCAGGTTAATTGGAGACTCTAAATTGCCCGTAGGTGTGAATGGTTGTCTCTCTCTATATGTGCCCTGAGATAAACTGGAGACCTGTCCAGGGTGAACCCTGCCTTCGCCCCATGTCAGCTGGGATCGGCTCCAGCGCCCCGCGACCCTAAATAGGATGAGCGGTTTGGATAATGGAAAATGGAATGGGAATATATATATATTAAATCATTTTTACCTTTGTGGCCCATCATCACAGCCAGGTGAAGAGGTGTGTTCCCTGAAAGAGAAACACGTTAAGACGATCTCCCCATTAACATATACATCATGCCTACTACTCTCATGATATGAATCATTTCTGTCATATGCATTGAATGTGTTATAACTCTGTTATGCTGTTCATTCTGTACACGTGACATCTATTGTACTTCTGTAATTTTGGGCCATACAAAATAAATTAAATATAAATATTACCATCAATAATTCCACATGTGAGGCAGTACTTCAAAACTAAAGCTCACCATGCATATCTTTCTGAGTGATGCTGTGGGTCCTGATGAGGGAGGAGAGCCGGCGCACGTCCCCCTTGAACACGCACTCGTGGACGGGGAACTCCAAGTCCTCGCTCGTGAGGAGGATGATCGGGTTCTTGTTGTTGTCGGTGTCGACCGAGGACGGGTTTCCGTTGATGTTGTTCGCGTTGTGCTGCTGCTGCTGTTGTTGTTGTTGTTGTTGTTGTTGTTGCTGCAGCGACGAGGTTTTGACCGCTTTCTGAAAAACCTTGTTGGACTTGAAGTGGTTCCCGGTGCCGTTCGGGACGGTCCCGTTCGAGGTCTCGTCGTACGTGTCCGTTATCTCCTCGTTCTTGTTCGGTTTGTTGTGGTCCTTCCGCACGGCGCGTATCTTCTCCCCCGTCATGGTGACGCTAAATACACGTTATTGCGCTAATTTAGACGCTTACTTTCTTGCATAAATCGGATTTAACTTTGATTTTATGATAAATAAGCTTCTTGGCAGTGTTCGGTGACAGCGGCGAGGCTTTCTAGCGGCTCTCGGGTCGCTTCTCCGGTGTTCAGACGGCGTTACACCTGCTGCTCGGAGGAGACGTCCGCTAGCTCGACCCACAATAAAGAAACGAGAGTGGAGGGTGCGGCGATGAAATCACAAGATAAAGCTAAACAAAACAGAACACACAGCAAATCAACAGACAGCTACGAATTAAAAAAAACACGAGAGATAAACGACTACATCGTTGTCGTTACCGTTCCCTTGATTTACGTCGTATTTCGGGTCAGTTTGCGGCAGATTTCAGGCGGACGACCGGACGGTAAGATGAACCTTCTGAGCTAACGTCGCTGGTAGCGGCAAGTCTCGCGATACTATCCCTCCGACGCGCAGTTGGAACGCGACTTCGTGCCGTTCACGTCATCTTCACGAGACGCGTCGCCAGAGAGGTAGCTAGCTAGCAAAGGCTGCGTCGCTTTACTTTTTTTTTTTTACAAGAATGGCATCCTCAAAGAAGGGGAAAAAAGTTGTGAATCAAGAGGAGCTCCGGCGCTTGATGAGGGCAAAACAAAGGCAGACAACGGACAAGAAGCGCGTGGAGTCTCCTTTTGCTAAGTACAACAGTCTCGAGCACCTCAGTTGCGTCTTGTGCAATGTGCAAGTTAAGTCCGAACTGCTGTGGCCGGCGCATGTTCTCGGAAAACAGCATAAAGAGAAAGTCGCCGAGCTGAAGGGAGGAAAGAGTCAAGCGGTGGTGGCGCCACAGGTTCTACCGGTGAAGAGGAAAGCCCCGGACAAAGAGGACGCGGACGGGAAGAGGGTGAAACCCTCGTCGGGTACGGGTCCGGGTCCGTCCGCGTCGTCGGGGCTGCCGGGAGACTTCTTTGAGAAACCCAGCAATAAGGGGGCTGTTTCTACTGAAACATCCGCCGGTCTGAGTCTGCTGGCTGGAGTTTATGATGATGATGGGGAGGATGGTGAAGAACGTGCCGAAGAGGCAGGTCCAGCAGGAACCACAAATCCCGCTCCTCCAAAGACCGAAGCTGAGGGAGGACTCCCCGATGACTTCTTTGACAGCTCCCTCCCGTCCGCACCCGCCATCTCCCACTCGGGGTCCATCCTGAAAGCCGACGTGCAGGAGAGGAGCTCGGACAAGAAGGACAACACCGCCGAGGCGCTGCCGGAGGGCTTCTTCGACGACCCGGTGAGGGACGCCAAGGTGCGCAAAGTCGACGCGCCCAAAGACCAGATGGACAAGGAGTGGGACGAGTTTCAGAAGGAGATCCGACAGGTCAACACCAAGTCGGAAGCCATCGTGGCGGAGGACGACGAGGAGGGCCGCCTCGAGCGACAGATCGACGAAATCGACGAACAGATTGAGTGTTACAAGCGGGTGGAAGTGCTGCGAGACAAGCGGGACGTGGCGAAGAGCAAAGTCCTGGCCGACGAGGAGGAAAGTATGGAGGTAGATGGCAGCGATGAGGAAGAGGAGGACGAAGAGGAGCTGCTGGGGCTTCTGGCCCGGGACTGGAGGGCTAAAGGGGCACTGGCTTAAGTCTCTCTGGAGCTCATATATAACATGTGTCTCTCTCTGTCTGTCAGCAATTGTAAATATGTTTAACTTCTCTTCGCCACATCTTTTGTTATATTTCAGACTGGATTAAATGTGATGCAGTGATGCACAGTGTTATTGTAAACCAGGGCTCTCAGTTCATGACTCAAAGAAACCAGATGGACCACAACTCAAACCTTTTTTAACTTTGTTTATTCATTGGTGCTCACAAAAAAAACAACAAAAAAAAAAACACATTCATAAAATTCCCCCATGTACAGCAGCAGCATGGACCCTATGTCATGATGGCCAAAGCTGTTACATTGTCCTGCAGAAACAAGTTGTCAACTATGTTAAGTTTATAAATAATGTGTTCATGTTACATTATAAGCAACATGCAAATTACAACGCAATCATTTTAAAAATGTACAAGATTAAGACCGTAAAGAATATTGTATCTACCCCGATTCCCTTCACGAGATAATTTCTGAGAATACATTTAAACCATTTTTACAGAGTACAACAATGTTTGAGTATGACAAATTTATTATGTAAATACACCATTATTAAGCCCATAAAAATGGAATAAAATGAATCAAGTAAGGATTGATGGTCAGTGCTTCTTGTACTACCTGTTACACATTGTGAGCTAGGGTTGCCTTCCGTCTACTGCAATTTTAAACAAGCAATATTTGTCATTTTGTTATTGCTACATATGAGTTACCACTTCAAAACTCTAAATGATTCAAAGTGTTCATAGCCCTTCAAAACGTGTAGAACTGAAAGCTGCAAAAAACTAAAAAGTACAGAAACTAAACCATCAGAATGAAGCAACTAAGTGAAAATAAATGAGAATAACACTGAGCAGAAAGAAATCTGAAACTTTTTAAGTCTAGAAAGGAGCATAATATAAATCATCACTCTTACGCTCAATTGTGCGTTTCAGTTAAATTAGGAATCTGACTAAAAACCAAACAAACCACTCACAAAGAAAACGTTGTAGTAATAATTTGTAAACTTTCCTAAAATTCTATCTCAGGTTCTATAAATACAGTTCAGGTGAGTTGCTCCGGGTGTTGATGTTGATGGGTGGGGAAGTAGACTGACGCTGTTAAGCTAAATACACAAAAATGTGACATCAAGATGTGACAGACTTGTAACAAAATAGAAGAAAAAAAAAAAGAAAAGGTGCAGGTAAAGTCTGAGAGTTGAGGGTGGAAAACCAGATTAAAAAATAATTTCCCACTTCCCACAGTTCATTTCATGGAAACTATGGAATTAGCTAAAATAAAGAGACGGACTATTCTGCATACGGGTACTCGTATGGATGAATTAAAAGATTTAAGCGCATGTTTTGTGGATGAGGTTGTGTTGCAATAGACCGGGAGGGGCGGGGGGGGGGAGGAGTATGGGGCATGCCAGCGCCACTGTTCCACAATCGGTATGATAAATATTCAGTTCACAAAAGTGCAGCAATTACGGAAAAGGGTCGGGAACTTCAAACTCCCAGAACCCCCGCCGGGTATTCAATACTGTTCACTGCCGTCAGTGATGATGTGCTCACAAACCTACAGCAGCTCTCAGCTCCGTCAGGGAGTACCTCTGGTTTCCGTCGTTGTCGAAACACTCCATGGTACGAGCATTGGGAGTCGATGTTCGAAATACTTTCCTCAGGCCGTGGTGGCTCAATCCCAGGGAGCTGCGTCCAACGCCCTCCTGCTGGAAGATGTCTTCCAGGTCTGAAAAGAATAGATTTATTCAGAAACATGCAACAAAAAAAAACCGGTTTGTCTACGAGGGCAATGCACTCTTGTTATGGCCCTTATTTGCCTTCTTGGAAATGGAGCAACAGCGAGCCTGGCTCCGTCTAAAAGGTAAAAATCCTCCAACCATCAAGAGTATGTCGGCTCTCACCTGTTTTTGTACGTGACGTTGCCAGGCAACCAGTGGAGATTTTATATGCTGTAGCCGTACATTTACTGGAAGATTGAGAGCCATTTGCAAGAAAGCAAATACATGCATCTTCCAAAATGTTAAACTATTCCTGTAATGAATGCTGACAAATAAAAGAGGGGATCGGTAGTGTGCACCTTTCAGAGAACTGACTCCAGGCAGGAACAACCTCTTTGGGCACGTCGTCTCAGCATTTCTCTTGGAGCGGTTTGGAGTTGCGAAGCGTGGGAGTCTGCTCGTCTGAGGCTCTGTCAGTGGTGTGGATACATCTGAGAAAATAAAAGGAGGAAAAAAATATATATATATATTTAAATGTAACATGGGGGAAAGGAAACACGCCGTCGTGAAACTGCTTCATCGTGCTCTGTACCTCGCACATCCCCAGGTGTTGCTTTGGTTGTAGTAGCTTCTTTCGCTGCATGGGTTGCTGGACTTCCGCTGGTGATTTCTGCTGCGTCGCTGTTCTTTGACTGTAAAGCAGAAAAAAATATGAAACGTAAAATACATTAAGTCGTCTTCTACCGTCGAGGCCTGCGATTCCCAACCGGGGGTTTTCTTGTAAACGGTGCGAAGCTTGGTATTACTCACGCTTTGCTTTGACCCGTTCTCTAATGACGACACTCTCTGCTGAAGCTCTGCAACCGTAGAGAGGAGGACGTGGATGTGCTCATCAGTCTGCGTATGATGCAGCTCCTCTGTCTTGTTCGCCTCACTCACTGCTTTTCTCAGGTCTGTGATGTCCTGTGACAAAAAAAAAACCAACAAGATATGTAAAGCAACCTGCAGTTTACCGTTCGATGAGATTTGACTTGTAGGCAGCCGATCAATCCAAAGTTACAAGACTATGGAGATCTCAGCCAGCTAGCAATTCATCATGGATGCCATAATTATTAAGGTCACTGTGTAAAGAATATAGAATACTGTATAATTTGTCGATCCTCTTTGACATCTCATTTTGCTTATATATATATATATATATATATATAAAAAATAAAAAAGCAGAGAAAATATTCTGCAGTTGTCTCAGATATTTGACCTAGTTTCACACAGCAAACTAAAGCATTCAGGCTCCCAAAATAGATTGGCACTTGTTTCATGAATTATGAATGAAAACCCGACGCATGGATCCGAGAAATGACAGGACCTTCTTAACCCGACGGCTCTGTCAATGTAAGCCTGACAAGAACGGCAAAAAAAAAAAAACATCCATGAATGCGAGGGTAAACAAATAAACAAATTAAAATCGGGCCGTGGCAAAGTTCGCAGCGGCTTCTGGTTTTGCATTCTTACCGCAGATCACCCAACATTTCATCAACAGAATCATCTCGGCCATATTTAAGTACATTTGCCTCAATTCAAGAGTGTGACAAATATGTAGAAGCAACACTAGAGCTAGGAACTGAGAAGTGGTGCATTAGACGTTAGACATTAGAAGTTATTCCACTATTTCACTTCAGCAAAGCGTACTGTGAAGTCATTGTATAACCACCGCTCGCCATACGTTCACGCATAAATAATCAATGAGAACAGCAGCCTCCAGCTATATTTGCAGTCTGCGAAGAGATGTAAATAAAAAAAGACAAGCCGTCAAACAAAATAAGTGAAATCTAACTTTGACCCGTGAAAAGAATCCATGGGCTCTGCCCGGGAGGAAAACGCTTGCGGGCCTGTGCACTGTTTAAGAAGGAACGGAGCTTCAGGGTCGTCTGTGAGGATTATTGTCTGCCCAAAACACTGCATTGATATTTCAGTTGTTTAGACATACAGTTTGAAGAATGCTCCTGAAAGGTGATTCTCTTTGACTAAAAATAGATGATTAAATGTACTCAAACTTGATGTGTAAAAAGTAAGCATGCGTATTTAGAGCCATGGAAGAGATGTTTAGGTTTGAAAACCCCAATAGACTATTTAATCTGGCCGTGTGATTATACCAAATCAGTTCGGTGTAAAAAATAAGTGTTGAATTTACCATTGTCTTCTTCAACTCGTCGTCTTTCTTCTGATTTTCAAGTGCAGCCTGCATAGTCTTCACATCATGCTGCACACTTGTTAGTGTGCTGCCAATCGTAGCAACACTCTGGAAGAGACACATTACTCTGTGAGGTCCGTTTTGAATGTACAACAATCAGTACAAGTACAATATCAAAAAAGATTCTCAACCGCATTCCTCCTTTTATTCCATTTTGCTGTTTTTACCTTTTGAAGCTCTTCAACTGTAGCGGGAAGGCTGACTAAGTCGGCAGCTGACTTCAAGTTGGCCTTTAAATGGTTTACTGCGGAGTCCAGCAAACTGATCTGCAGGAGTAAAATGACACATAATATTCAGTGACACCTCTTACTCAGAATTACCATTCTATTTAGAAAACTTGTCCGGCCAATGCTGCAAGTCTAGATATTCTCCGCCACTTTCTCATGAGCTCTGGTTGGTGTGTGACAATATTAAAAAAGGTAGCTTCAAAACCATTGAGCGACAAACACGACTGACCTTTCTGTTCATGTCTGTGAGGTTAGACCAGAGCTTGCTCAACCCCTTGTCCCCGTTTTCAATGTCGTCAAGCTTTTTGTCCTTGTTTTTCAGGTCCTCGCTTAGTTTTGGTATTTCACTTGACGACACCTTCTGGCTGGATTCCACTGTTATAAAAGCATTGCAGCAAGTTAAAAGCAGTGATAAAGACAAAGGTATGCATGTACGACTGGGATATAAAATGTTTAAGTGTTGGGGCGGTCGGATTTTTATGACCCATCACGAGGTAACTGTGTGTGTGTGTGTGTGTCTGTGTGTGTGTGTGTGTGAGAGAAACAGTGAGTCTTACTGCTGTGCAGCTTTTCTTTCAGTGAGTCTAGATCTTCTTTCAGCGCAATCTGCATCCATATGAGTCCGGCACAGGCCATGACGCAGGCAGCAAGTATGATGAACAGAAACAAGGGGTAGCACACGTTGCAGCACTGCGTGTAGCTCCTCCTGTAAAGAGAAGCAACAAAGGAACGTTATTATATTACAACCGCAGCCCCTTTTCATTATTAACGAAGGCGGTATTTTCAGAGGACTGCGTTCTGTGTCACAGGATTTATGAGGGTTACTGGTAAATAATGGTGCTTCAAAATATTGAATCATCGTATCAATAATCATGCTGAACGTAGTGTTGATTATTTCTAATTTAGCTGATATCAAGCTTTAAAAATAAAATAAAAATAAAAAGGCCTGAACAAGTTCTTAGTGTTGCAAGATGTGTCACTCGACTCTTTCTGGGCAAATATATGATTTAAGATTTAAGACTTTTCATTGTAGTACTTCTTCTTCATGTAAGTGAAGAATAATATAATCTGGTTTAAAATAAAGATGCTGGCAACCTAACAATCTGTTAAAGTAGAGTTCAATTCATCTTAAAATAAAAAAAACACCATATAAAAACCATATTTTTTAAAATACACACAGATATATAGATAATTAAAAACAAAACAATGAATACACACAGTTCATGTGTTTGTGGTGTTTTTTTAAACCTAATTACTGACCATCTTACTTTTACTTTACATTTTCTTTGGAAATGCAACGACAGTTTCGTGTAATGACGTCAATGAATATTAAAACACACTCTTTGCAGCTCCCGAAGCCCGACGTGACCAAACGGATTAAACTCACTTCCCAGCGTTGGCTCCGCCGCTCATGCCGTTGAACTCGTCGTCGTCCGAGCTGGAGTCGGACTCTGAGTCCGGAGGCTCGGTGCGGAGCAGCCGGTGACCGGTGCCCTTTTTGGTCTTCTTCCTCTTGCTGTCCCCGAGTCCGATGAGGGCGTTCAGCTCCTTCCTCTTCTTCATCTTCTTCTGAGGGGTCAGCGAACCCGTCGAGCCCGAGTTAAACCCCACAAAATCCAAAGTTTTGTCCAGTTTGGTGGATGTTTCGTCGTCGTACGTAGCGGCTAAGCTAACTTCAGTGCTCTCTTGCTAGCTTGAATTTCAAGGGACACAAACACATCGGACTTCGCCTTGTTGGTGAACAACGACTACATACAAATGTTTACCAGCTCCTTGGCATTACGTCACTCTCCCAAAAAGCTTCTGGAAAAGCAACTTTTTCTGCTAGTTGCCGGGCTGTCACGCAGGTTAGGTAACTCGGTGAGTTAGCATCGGGCACCTTGCTAACGGTCGATAACACGGGCACTGACTGTCGCTCCTGTGCTATCCGGGGGCATCACATCGTCTCAGCGGGGTTTGAAAACATCGCTCAGTCTGGGAACACTACTAAAAGTCTTTCAGGAGATCAATAAAATCCGCCTGTCGTGAAATAACCTGAATATGCGGTTCCTGTATTCCTGTATTTCCAGCAATCTGTCCTGCTGCCTGTATTGTGTGGGCGGGGCGTCCGAGGAGCCTCTCAGCTGATTGGTCGAACGAGGGGCTACAACTTCCGGTTCTCCGTGCTGTCAGGTAGCGACACAGAGCGTGACACCTCCGGCCCCAAAACAACCAGGTTACATCGACGCTGCAGAAAGTCGGGAACAATATAAGTAAGTCGAATTAGAAAATAACAGAAAATGGGATACAAATATATTGTGGAAAGTGTTCTTATTTAACTGAAGACAATGAGAAGGGCTCCCGGTGTGCAACTTGATACAAATAAACAACAAGCAATGACATAAAAGCTATTCTGAGGTAGCTAAACTTGCCAATGCTTTTTTAAAATACAGTCTGGTGCCTAATAGGTAGTTCCAAGCCGTAGTCAGTACCCATGTCAATTTGATCTCATGTCCCCTTTCAAAGTTAATTCCATTTACGGTCATTACCCTTATTTGGGGTCTCAAACTTCATTATAGTTTGTTAAATATTTTTTGCACTAAGCCTGTATTCTACTAATTAGAATAGCAAGGTGAATAATGGGGCACATTTCAAGGTCGAGTGAAATGATCCAATTGAAAAGTAGTATGTCATCTTTATCTTTATCTTTTCACCTTTTTTCCTATTAACAGTATTTGTTTGTTTTGCCCATATTAGTGATTCTGAGCAAGGACATTTTGCACAACATTGTTGGTAATTGGAACATCGCTTTGATTATTTCATGGGATTTAGTATATGTTTGGCTTATTGTGACGTACAATATTAGAAAATGTCCTAATCGATATAATGATAATGACCTCAACCACAATGCCAGCCCCGATCAGAGCATATTTGTGCTCATGAGGAAACAATTTATCTTCAGCATCAAGTCATACCATTTGGAAAAAACATCAAAATGTTGTTTTCACCGATAAAGAAAACAAACGAGGAGTCAATGATACAAAATTGCTGTAATTTACAAATGTACATTGACAAAGTGATGATTTGACGTTTGATGTTGCGGCTCTAATTTGCACATTTGTAGCTTGCGTACTGTTACACCTACGTGTTATCCCTCAGGTCTTTAGTCATTTTCTGTGTCAGTGTGTTTAAATAATATTTTCATGAATGCACCACTTTCTTTTAAACAGGATTTAATTTTTTGTTTCAATTCTGCTCCTCCAGCAGGGGTCCGGCAGAAATCCAGCAGACCTGGAGCGCTATTGGGCCGACCCAGCAAGACGCATGGACTGAGTCTAGGCAGGGTCTCTGCAGACTGGCCTTTAGCTCTTTTTCATTGAAAACGGACTCCCACTGGCCTGCTTCTGGCTTTGAAAATATGTTCCTTTATGTGCCAGCCCCCCCACGCCCCATACTACTGCAGCACAATACTAATAATAATCACACTGAATGGAAATCTCCACACTGGACCAGTCTACTAACTCACAAAGGAACCGGGATGCTCCTCAGCATCTCAGTATGAATTTGGTTATTTAGTTGCAGGAGACGAGGCCTACCGCTGATGCTTTATCATCTTCAGAAAAGAGTTTCACAAGGCAACGCTTGTCAGTTCACAAGAATAGCGCGAGGCCACCCGCACAACTACAAAGCTAATATTGTAATAGTCGGACGGATGTGCATTAAACTGGAAGGCAGCGACTGTATTGTTTTGAATGCATTTACTGCGAATCCAAGCAGCGTCATGTAGACAGCGGAGCAAAATTCAATCAGAGGCCGGTCTTCACTCGGAACACCTGGTGACGGGACAAGCGTCACGCTGAGGGCATGTGAAGACCCCCGCCAGCATGAGGCCACAAATCAAAGCATCGGAGGTGTTTCATCTCCCCGCTGGAGTCTCAGTTTTTCATCCAGGGTTAAGACTGAAAGGATGAAACTTCAACTCCTGCCTCCTCACATCTACAGCCACGAGGTAGGGGAGCATCAGGCGTTATTAGCCGGCGACTGATTTCTACACAAAAACACTTGTTTTCACACTTTGTTCACAGCGGGGTTCCTCATATTCTCACCAGGAGTGATTTCTGTAACTGTCGGTCAGGGAGCCGCCTTGGGTGCTGTCAGAGAATGTAAATAGTGGTGGCATGAGAGGAAATACTGAATAGAATTGACTGCTAATTGAAGGCTTTCATCTGACATGGCAGGCTGTGTGAATACAGATCATCATCAGTTGGAAGCGGGGACGCTGTTAGAATACCAATTTCTCTCGCCAGGCATTTTTTTACCGTTTTATTTAAAATCTTTCAACCATTATGTTGGATGACTCAACTAGTACATGAACATTTCCTCATGAAATATATACGCCAGCTGGCAGATGAAATGGAATGGTAGGGTTTTTTTTTTTAAAACGGTGACACATGCCTGAACTTGTGAATTTCCTCTCCAACAGCGGCGGACTGATGCGTTATTAGGAGACAAACACACAAATACATTCTTTATTTGCTTCGCTTTTATTGTTTGTCGCCTGGTCCCCAGACCTCTGAATAGTCGCTCTCATCTCTGATTTGTTTCAGCGATTTCAAATAAGTCTTAATATAAAGAGCCGAAGTCATGACGTCACATGCCGAAAGCCTGTGTTCCTCTAGCGTCTCTAACTCAATGCAGGGTCTTATTACCATGTTCTACGACAAATTGCCATCAACTAAAGCAGTTGCTATGAGAACTTGAAACCTTTTTGTGATTTTTTTAAGTTAAACAACATTTACTTTGTGATTGCAAAAGAAACTACAGCTCCCACGAACAAAAAACTACAAGCGCGGCAGTGCAGGTATTCTTGCTTCATCGTAACGTGGTTTCATTTGTGTTTATAAAACTCGTCAACGCTCTCTTTCTCGTCTGTTGTCACAGCCTGAGCTGGCTACGGCCCATGAACGGCTTTTTTTTGTGAAATGGTGTTTGTTAAATGACGCTGAAAAGCACATTTATACCTGAAGATATTAATGTAAATATCATGTAAGACAAGGTAACGTTTGGCATTTTTGTTACGCGTTCTTGAAAGCCTCAAAAACAGGTGACCAAGTCATTTAAAACACGAGGAAAAGCAAAATGTCCTGGAAATGTTATTTCAACGTTCTCCTTTTTTCCTTTAGCTGAGAATGAACTACTGGGCTATCAGTCAAACGTCTTTTGGAGTCGGTCTTCCACAGAGAGGAGCATATTAGTGCACGATGTGATCCCTGTCTGTCAGTCCCAAAGATGTATCAGAATAAAAAACAGTTAGATCATCACTGAAAATGTCCTGGAAAACGGTGTAAATACATTTTCCGCGTCTGTGACGCCACGGGGCCCAAACAGACTTCCATTGGGAAAGAGACGTCTGTTACTCAGCAGATAATTTTTTTTTTGAGGTAAATCAATTTCCTAGTACAAACACTTGACTAGCCCTTATTTAAATCCTTAAGTTGTAAAATGCACTTATTGCCAAATCCAGTTATTTTTGCTTCCTTCGTTCGTGTGAACGAGAACGAGGCCACCGCGAGGGCACTGAGCAAGTTACACAGTACTGAACCAGTTCTCGTTATACAGCGATGGATTTCCCCAAAACTTTGACTGTGATTGTTGCTTATTTAGGCATGAATATTTAAAGAAGCGCTCTGTCGCATTTAGGGGCGATCTATTGTCAGAAAATCAACATGATATTAAGTGTTTTCATTACTTCAGAGTGAGTTTATATCCGGTTGTCTTCATGGAGCCGGCCGCCATGTTTCTAAAGAATCCCTGAACGCGCAAACCCAACACTGACTCATTCGTGTTTTTTGGCCTCGCCCACCGGAGTTCTCCTCCACGGGAGAAACTTCAATTTGCTGCAATCTGCAACCTCACTGCTAGATGCCGCCACTTACCACGCGCTGCACCTTTAAGGGTGGAGAGAAATACTTCACATTTGAAGTTTCCAGGGCCTTTTAATGCTGCAGTGAGAATAAGGAGGCACTAAATCATATGGTATGTCATGAATATTTTTCTCGGATATGAGTGAATATATTTCGACCGCTCAAACTTGGTCACGTTCTGTGTGATTTCTCCAACCACTTAGGTGCGTGGAGCCCAATCGCATGTCGGCAGCACATCCAGAGCATGATGTCATGATGTCATGATGTCATGATGTCATGATACATGACAAATGACACCGGAGTTGTGACATAAGAGTAGAGTGAACAAAAAAAAGAAGAAGTTGGTCAGAGTGAAAGAGTGATTGCTGTGGAGCATTTCAGTGCCCCCCCTCCCCCACCACCCTCCCAGCCCCCTGCCCCCTGCCCCCTTCCCCCATCCCCCCTCCCACATGTCTTCTGTCAGTCATCGCGGCTGGTGGAGGCCTCTGATAGAGTACAAAAGGGAATCAGCAGGGGGCAATGTTCTCTCATCAAATAATCCGAGGCACGCGGCGCAGCGGCAACGCTCGAGCCGAGTATAGATGAGCTCAGAACCTCTGGCTCGGCTCAGTCTAATGACTGCAATGCAAGTATCTTTCATATCCAGCTCGGCGGTCATCATTGATAATTCCTGTGCTGCGATATTGACTGCAGCATCCTGTGCAGAGCTCTTGAGATTGTAAAGGGCTCGTACACCTAAATATTTTACACACTGCCAGACTCAACATTAGCCGCGTACGTACACAGTCAGCTATGTTTCGGGAGCAAAAATGCATTTGAGATCACATAACCATTAATAATTAACACAATTGTAACATCCACTGTGTACGTTGCCTTTGCAAATAGTTCCAGTGTAAAAAGGCAAAGACGGGGAGGGAGGCGACAGTTTGACGACTGTTTGCAGCTTTCGTTGTAACTCTGTGTCTAGAAGTGTCAGTTAAATGCCTTTTTGAAGAGTAAAAGTCCGACGGAGACCTCATGATTTAGCGGCTCATTCTCCAGAAATCCCACTGTGGCGACACTTAACTGTATCGGCCGCCACCGCAGTGATACAGCAAAGGTCTGATATGATCTAAAATAGATAAAAGGGAATGGATTAATATATTAAGCAAATTAAAGGGGCGAGAGAAGGGGAGGAGGGAGACAGGGAGGGAGACAGGGAGAGAGCTCTTTGATTGAATCCTGTTGAAAGTTCAAACCCTGTGCAGCAATAAAGTAAACAGACGTTGGAGTTTGTTGTTTATTGTGAATCTATTTTTTTGCCCTCAAATCACTTGAAGCGTGTTCGTATGAATCAACATGGAAGCTTTTAGGACCCATCTCTTCGCTATAAATAAAGCACTTGTGCTGATAGGTCTCCCATATTGTGTAATGCAGCCGAGTACAAGACAGAAATATCAGACATTTTAAATTCAATGAGATTTAAGGATTGGTTTCACAGACAGAGTTCTCTCTTCTTTTTTTTTAGTGTATTAGACCAGGATTAGTTTAATCCATGTCTGTGAAATGGGGCCCTTCATTTTCCTGGTAATGTCTTCAGTGCACTAGGTATCTTCTACTTTGGTTTTTCAGTTATTTGCAGAGGAGAAGAGAAAAGGGGGGGGGGGGGAAAGAGACAATTCAAATCCACATAATCACGTTTTTTTCTTTTTCTTTTTCTTCTTCATTTTGTTGAAATGGTTTCAAGCAAGTTCACTGATTTGCAGCGTAGTCAAGAGAGAGAGAGAGAGGGCAGTGGAATAATAAAACACAACAGGAGAAGAATCACGGAGGAGGATGAGGAGGAGGAGGAGGAGGAGGATGATGATGACATGTTGACATGTAAAGGAAATCATGGAACAGACAACGGGGGCGAGAGGAGGCGGCGGCGAGCGTCTGAAGGAGCAAAATTCATTGAGTTTTGCAGATTTGATTAAAAAATGCTTATGTGAGTGATTAAAGCGTGACGGAGAGGGAACTGATTTTATTGATGTCTCCAGATTGGATCTCAGAGAGGACGAGATCAATGCTTCTTTTCCACAACCGTCTCAATTAGGTGGAACGGGATTTTACCGGTATCGTACCTGTTTTTCCAAGGAAGCCCTCCGAGTGCTCGGTGGGAGTAAATTGTGGTAAACAGAAATACTGCTCTGGCCTAGATTTCTCTCACGCGGCGGCTATTTCATTAAGTACATCCAGCTTGCAGCAGACCAGGCTCCCTTTACCGAAGCTCATGTGACAAGGGCTGATGGGTTTGGTGCGGTGAAACGCAGCTACACAATACTTTCTGTTATCAGAGACGGAAACTATGTCGTTTTGCTCTTCCTGTGGCTTTTCTTATTTTTTGCTAGACGTGGGACGGTTGTTTCACTCTCCATATCTTCTCGCTTATTTAAATCCTCTTTCTAGAGTTTTCCTCCAAAATCTGCTGTGAACGGCGTGCGTCTTTCCGTTACACACCGAGTGGTTACAAAAACAAAACATTTCCAAAGGTAAATACGGAGTTGTGTTTTTTTTTTTTTTTTTTTCCCTGAAAGTCAGGGAGTGAAAAGTGTCGTCCTGTCACACACTGTAATTTGTGAGTTGTATTGGCAGTTGCATGTGTGTGTGTGTGTGTGTGTGTGTGTGTGTGTGTGTGTGTGTGTGTGTGTGTGTGTGTGTGTGTGTGTGTGTGTGTGTGTGTGTGTGAGTATAGAAGAAGAAGTATAGAAATACTCTGTTCAGTAAAAGTACTGATATCAAAATATGCTGAGAGTAGCAAAAGCAGTCATTATGCAGAATGACCCCTTTCTGAATCATATACAGTATATTACATAATTGCAATACAATTATTGGTTAAGTGTAAGTATTACTTTAATGTTGCAGGTGGGGCTAATTTGAACTTTACATACTGCTGCATAAATTAATCTATAATAATATATCATGATTTATTTAATTATATATTGTATAAGTAATATGAACCCCAATAGTACCTAAAAATAAATTCAGTGCAGTAAAAGTGCAATATCTCCCTCTGATGTGGAGTAGAAGTATAAAGTTGCATTAAATAGAAATACTCAAGTGAAATACCAGTACCTCAGAATTGTACTTAAGTACACTACTAGAGTAAATGTACTTGGTTACCTTCCACCACTGCACTTTGAAACGGTCCCTTTAAAGAATGAGTAATGTCTTCGTCGTGCATTATTGCTCACAGTCGCTCCACCTCACCTCTGTTTTCTCCACATTTTAACAGAACTGTGAGTGTTAAACGTTAACAAGCAAGTGAAAATATGACCGGAGTATTTATTGACTGCATTATAGCGTCAGTATCACCTAATCCCTTTTTATTTCCCCCTTTTTAAAGTCTAATTATCCAAATCCAACCAATAATTCCATAAACTGCGTGTGAGAAATTCAAATATTACACTCGTCATTCATAATGTCTGTTTCATTCACAAAGACTTTCCACATGTGGGGTTTGAGCTAACAGGAACATCTGCTCAGTGTTAACGCAGCGTGCACCTGATTGGAGAAATCGAGAGTGTTACAACTCCACCAAGCTAACGGGCTAATCACATCCATACACGTGGTCACGGAATAGTGCCCGTCTTATTACAGCGTTTACTTCTCATTTACTGTAGATTAGCCCTGAATTACTCAAGAAAATATAGTTAATATCTGGTGTAAACCCAATGATTCTTCTAATTTTAATTCTATTTTAATTCTATTTACAAAGATATATAAAAAAAAGACGATTCAACAACATTAAAGCTTCAATTGTAGACAGTTTTTTTTTCTTTTTTTCGGGGATGCTTTGAGGAGAGAGGGAGAAAGAGAAACAGGCCAGTCCCCGTTTCTTTCCGTGTAAACAAACATGAAGTGGCAAAAATAGATTTTTTTTTTTTTTGCCTTCTGAATGTCATTTTAGTCGCAGAAAACTGACACAGCTGTGTTTGGGGAAGAAAACAAAATCACACAGGCATTTTGAGCCTGTCTCCAGCATCATGCGGTTCCTCTATCTGAACGCCGTACTGTGCTGTTATTTGCCTGTTTGTGGTCGACCCCTTTTCACTCGCTTGATTCCTGTAAGCCTCCCTCAATCCCCGCCGTTAATGAGCTGGCTTTTTTTTTTTTTTTAATTAATTTTTTTAAATGTTGTGGCTTCCGTTCTATTTGCTGACTGGAGGGTTTGTGGGATGTCCAACGCGTGAAACGCACAGTAGGGTTGTCTGTTTATGAGACACTGGAACCATCATGCCTGGCAAGGACAATCGCAGCAGCGCCCTCAGTGTCGCTTAATTGTGCAAAGCCTGCTTTGTTCCGCAAACCACGGCCATGTGCCTCCTGTAGAAGACATTCATTTTCATGAATGTATAATAATATTCTCCCAACTGTTCCAGATCGTTACGAGTAACAAGGATGTGCCCCAGTTATAAGCTGTTATTGTTTTACTGGCGATTAATGTGAAGAAAACAAAAGGGGAAATTTGCAAATGTTGTTATACACGAGCATAATTTCTCCTCGGCACATTGCGCTAAATGAAATGTGCTTCGAAGTTATGTTGAGGTGCAGGCAACGCTGTTTAGGCTCTTTGTGCTTGGCTGCATTCATCTACTGTCAAGCTGAAGTTGATCTGCTATTCTCTTTGTAGCAGATCCTCTCCCAGCATCTACGATCCAGACGCACGAGGGAGAAACCTTGACGAGGCGCATGAGAGGAAAACCAGCACTTTTGGGTATGACTAAAACCTTCAAAGCATTCTCAGTCAGCCTGATCTTCTTAGTGATTCAGCCTATAGTGCAGACGAGCGGCACATGGAAAAAAGATACTGTGTATTTTTCGGCAGCATGTGTTATTTGTGTTTCTCTGGACCTTGAGGTTCATGGAGCTCCCGCAAAATGAGGTGAGAGCTTGCTGCAGCTGCCAGACGGCACGTTGTATAGAAATACTAGCTCCTCTGATGAGGTCGAGAGGAAAGACACATTTTTTTTTTTTTTTTTAAAAAGGAGAAAGGAAATAAGAGGATTAGGGTTGGTAATGTGTGTGCAACCACCCACTAAGACAAGTGTGCCTTGTTGCAGAATACCTGTGGCTCTTGTAAGGGCTGTTTACAATGGATTCATAGACCGTCACAAGACAAAGGAGGAGCATTTCGATTGGTTGGTGGAGGTTGTGTTAGTGGCAGACGTGATACTTGCATAGAGAGCTGAAGGTCATCAACAGCACCTTATTTATTTGTGGTAAAAACGCACGCTCTGAATCTCTCCTGCATGTCTTCTGAAGACCTCTAATACTACCTTATTTGTTGTTATTTATTGTAAATTCCAATTAAATGCTGCTTAACACTTTGGCAGCAGATGGGCTCCCAAAGCGCCCTGAACATATTTAACAGGGAATTTAAGGACCTTAATGAATAGCCTTTGAGTGTGAGGAATGATCTGAGAAATGTCGTTAGCAAAGAAGAATCCGTGCTGTTGTAAATCCCTGGTATGTGTGTTGTTCAGCATATGCAAAGGATTTATTTGCTGTCTCGAGTTTGGAGTACTCCAAAGCAACAACAACAAAACAGTGTGCAATGTATGCCCAAGGTTTACTCGGTCGGAATTTTGCAATTGAAGTAATTAGCAAACTGGATGGAACACGTTTATTTTGCAGACAGAGTAGCCAAATGTGGCGGGAAAATGCCCAAAAAACAAAAGCATTCCCACATTTGCCCTATTATCACATGCCGGTAATAAAAGGTTTGATTGATGAAGGCGTTGGCAGAGCAGAGGAAATCGCTCTCTTGCCATATTTACATGCGGTAAATCACTGCCTGCAGAGTAATTTGGCATTTGTGCCATCTGCAAACATTAATAAGACATAAATAAATAAAGTGAGGGAAAGGTGATTGCGTATGTCTGTAGGGATTTTGGAGCACGATGCCTCCTGACTGAAAAGGGTTCCAACACTTTGTAGGAGCTCCCTTGCCAAGCCTCTATCAGCTTCCTAAATCACTTCAGATGTTTGGGCTTTATGGGGATTGAAATTGTTATTAGCCCGAGCACCCACTCTGCTGGATTTCTTCTCCTGCGAAGTAAAGACCCACACAATAATGACTTCTGCTCGGTGTGATGTCTCTTCCTCCTACGGTACTTTTACAACAACGCCTTGAAGAATTATGACAGGCAGGCAAAATGGTAAGTTAATATAAGAGCCAATACATCTCCTGAAAAGACTAGCACGCTTGAAATTCACTCGAGATGAAATCCGAAAGTTTACAGAGCCGGCCTTATTACAACTGGGCTGCTAACATGGGTTCGGTGGATCAAAGGAAAACCTCCAGGAAACAATGAACAACAACACGGCCACAGTGGCTCTCCGTAGGAAGCTCGCTGCTGAGAGTGCAGACGTTTCGCTCAGCCTCTCCTGGAAACCTTCAGCAGGAGGGATTACGAGAGAAGGTGGAGTGTTTGTGCCGTCCACTGCATGTTTCCTAAATTACACTGTGCGGGTCATTTCCATGGGGGGTGGGGGGGGGGGCGAGAGTAGGCCTGCAGCGTATCTAATTTGTCTATAATACCAGCAGAAATGGGGAATCTCCTGCCAAGCAGCATCTCAACTTCTCCCTTTGTCTGACATCCTGTTGCCGCGATTGCAAAACTCTGCCAATCTTCTGCCGATATTCCATGAAATCAGACGTAAAAACCAAAACAAGCCATGCACTGGAAAGATTGATTTCTGGATATCCAATGTGTGTTAAGTGTTCAATTCACAGTTCAGTTTTTATAGGAGAGGTAGATGGAAAACACATTACACGTGAATCTTTTCTTTTGTTTTTTGTGCCGCTACTATGATTGACAATCTACCGATAAAATCTTTATATACAAAATAGGAAAATGTATTCTTTTTTTTGGGGGTGGGGAGCTTTTTTTTTTAATTAAATTACATAATATTAATGATTAATTATACTAAACCTGATTAGAAACCTGATCTGCATTACAGTGTAGATGGCTGTACAGGTTTGAATGTGTGTACCAGTATGAAAGTGGAGCGTGGACTTTCTGAAGATATTCTATAGTACATGGTCGTGGAGGAATTAATAAAACAAAAATAAAGCTGTATTTATTTAATAAGATAGAAGTAAGAACTATATTCACCCCAATGCCATAATATGAGCCGAAACATGCTCAATATAAATCTTATTATTTAAGATATTTTTCTTATTTAATTATGAAATGCAGTAATGAAAGAATTCCTATTAAAATAATATTCTCGCCGCCTTCACTGCTTCTGCAATAATGCCGTACTAAAAGAATGCGAGATCCGTATGGTATGATGTCTCTTTGCAGCAGCAGCAGTAGCGTGTGTTTTTATTAATAGGCTGTATGTGTGAAAACACCTCCACTCTTTTGTTGCGTGAACTAAAGGCTCTGACATGTATGCATTTCTTTCATTTTTCTCCCCCCCCCCCTTTAATACAAGAAACCTTGGACTCCATGGAAATCCCATTTATTGCCAACAATACAGAGAAACCAAGTATAGAGAGAAAGCGCTTTTTCTTCCCAGGAGGGGGAATAAAAAAAAAAGAAAGAAAACAGAAATCATTCATTCCTCTGCATGGTCAGAAATGTACAGTCATGCTGTTTCAATTTAACACTGCTACTAGGAGTGTAATGATATTACCCAATAAGCAGCGGGTGCAGTGTTAAGCATTCATTTGTGTGTTTAACAAATACGACCACTGCTGCTACTAACGCTGTTCTGTCATGTGGGTGCAAAAAAAAAAAAAAAAAAGTTGTCAAAGGAGTTGAAATCTTTTTTTTCTCAAATTGCATTTGAGGCAAACTGAGCCCAGAGAGCGTCTACCACTCAGGTGTTGGTCAGAGGGTTGGATGTGCTTGACTTTTTTCAAATTGATTACAGGGTGAAGGATGGCCGCCAGACCTAAATTTAGGATCGTTTGCACAAGTGAGATCTGAGATTTATTTTCTCCATATAGGGTACAGTCGCAGTGCTCCCTGTCGCTCACGGTTGCCAGCTGCTTCTATACTTGTGTTCAAAGTTAGGCACAGAGCACGGATCACACCTAACGCAAACTGACAGGGAAGCCAAAATCATGCCCCCCCTATCCGCCCCCCCCTCCTTTTTTATTTTTTATTTTTTAAATGTCAAATTTTTTATGTCTTGTGATTTTCTAGTAAATAACCAGTGAGAGCGTATTTCTACTCTAACCTCCTTTTAGCCACAGATGAAAGTTAACCTCTGCTTGATGAGAAATAAAATTGAGAAGACGGTTAATTAACTTTTACTTCTGAGCCCGCTACCTTTGTGTCCTAGTTAACATTTATATTATAAATAAAACCTTCCATAAATAGACAAAATAACCTCTCTCACAGGTAAAAGAGTACAAACACTTCAAGCCCTTATGACAGCTCAGAGTTCAACATCTACTGTAGCTGCGTTACACAACCCATTAAAATATAGCTGTGGTATTAATAGTAGTTGAACTTAAATTAGATGAAAATTAAGACGGTCTTCTGCTCATCTGTTAGTTAGAACAGTGACATACTGTGTATCTACACAACGAAAAAAAATGAAAAAAGATTCGTAACAGAACAAAAGAATTTAGCTTTTTGATTTAAAATTGACTCATTTACAGCTGCGGTGTTATAATGCAGTCTACTACCCTTCAATAAATCCTACCACCATGAACGTTAGAGAGATGTTCATTTAACTTTATGGCCGTCTTGGAGGCTGTAGTTTGTGGTGCTGTTGAATTGTATTGCATTAAGACTAAGAGGAAGAACTTTATTGATATTATAATGTGAGAGATGGATGTAATTGCCTTGTAAAAGCTGCATTGTAAGTGATACATTTATTTGTATTTTTTACTTCTTTTTGGGTAAAAATCAATTAGAGCGCCTTTTTATCCACATCTAAATATCTACTTTGAATTTAAATACTATATTTACTACGATTAGCTGTCGTCAAATAATGACATTGTTATTGATCTCAAGGTCAACGTGCAATATTAACGCCATCACATTGCGTCTTCTCTGCAAACATCTTCTCTGTCATTTCTCATTCATCTGTCCACAAAAGCGAGGGCTTTCGTCGATCACCTTTTCTTCGATAATCCAGAGAATCGATGAAAACTTGGGGAGTTTTTAACAGAAAAACACAATAACTGTGAAATATCTCTTGACAGGGATGTTTCGGGCGACCCGGGACTCGGCGGCGTCGTCCCTCCGCCTCTGCTTACGTTCCTAAATGTCTCGCTGGCGTATTATTCTCCGCGCCACACTGCCGTGCTACGTGTCACGTTGATGGCGACGAAACGCATTCACGTCACTTCACACCCTCTAGTTTGTTTCCTCTCGCCGGCGACAATACGCACGGCCTTTAGCATCGTTTAGAAGGAGGACACTTTAGCTGGAACATGATCACTACAACACAACAACACCGCCACCAATTGACTTATATTAGTGTCAGGTATCTTGCTCAACACAACTGTGGTGCTCTATTTAACCGCTGTGGGTGCAGACCTTATGTAAAAATCCATATCGCGGCATGTTGTCACTGCATGTCTTTTTCACAGTAACATAATTCCTATAATAGGTGTCTGGTAACGCTTGGTGTTAACTGTATAATCAGTGCAGGGAAAAAGCCCTAGGTGCTCTGTTTATTGTATACAATGGAATTAATCTTGATAGGTCAGTCTCCAAAAAGTAAAACGGGGAAGTGCTGTTGGAAAACTGTTGAGCCACGCTGCTGCTGCTGTTCCTACTTACTTTCTGCGGATCACTTACTGTGGGTTTCTAGAGCTGGAGAGTGAATTTTGTCACACTGTATGGTGCTTAAAAACAAGAGGTTAGGAAAACATAACCTGCCTGTCTGAGGCAATATGGTGTGGAAGGGCCTGCTGTTTCTGTTAATTCCCAGAGCAAGAATATCCACACAAGTAGAAAATATCAGCAGAAGAAATCTGTGCCAGCAAGAGAAAATAACACATGTTGGTGGGTCCGATGCTGTAGAGTCAGGCAAGAAAACATAATGGCTAATCAGATAATTGGGTCCAGACTAAATGAACTACCCGACTGTTACGGTTTGTGTCACAGCTTGGGATAATCATTCGTTTTTGATTTTAAAAACATCAATATTTTGATGAGGGTCTGTAAGGCTAACAGATGGGAGGGGGGGGCAAGGTGGCCCTCTTTACATAATAATACTTAACATAATAGAAAACCCAGGGAGAAGTCATTCAGTGCAAGTGGACACTCTCTGATGCAATTATGGAACACATAATGAATAATATATATATATATATATATGTATATATATATATATATATATATAAAACTATAACTGAATACAGCAATAGATAATATTGTTAGTATATATAGCACAATAATAATTGCGATGGAGAGCAAAAATAAATAAAAAGCTTTATACTTTCCCTTAAAATCACACATACAATTGATAGTTTTGGGGGCTCTTATCAAATATTTAATCATTTATACAGTCTCTATTTTCCCCATGGTGTGTGTGTGTGTGTGTGTGTGTGTGTGTGTGTGTGTGTGTGTGTGTGTGTGTGTGTGTGTGTGTGTGTGTGTGTGTGTGTGTGTGTGTTACATCAGTGGAGCCATTCAAAGTACTGTGGCTAGCTAGCTCAACTGAAAATACTGGTGGCTAATCCAGCTAGCTGAAGCTAACTGAAGCTAACTTGCGTGCAGTGCATTGCTGCGTAAACTCTAGCCGGCAAGGAAATGCTAACAAAGTTAGCAAGCAAACGCGTCTTCAAAATGTCTCAGATGCTTTGACTTACACTTGAAGATGAAGATAATGTGATGAAGATAGAAGCTTGGTGTCTGTGAACTTCTGTTATGTTCTTCCATGGGGTATTTTCGACTTGTCTGATGAGCTTTTACTGTATTTTGCTGCAGTTGCAGGGCTCCATAGGGCCCCACTATGTATGCAATTATGTTTAACAGAATATTCTTTTTCATTAAGCTTTTACTTTTCCACTTTCCCACTGCAATTGCACACATATTCTTTTATCTTAATGTGAAATGAAATTTTACTTTCATTTCAAATTACCATCACATCATTATTTACTTTAGCTTCAAAGCCACATTGAAAGAAAAAAAAAAAAAGGTTGCATCCTCTTGTTGTTGAGTTAGTAATGTTTTAATGCTCTGTGGAAATCTAATTTTGGAATGAAGCTCTTCACTTGATACAGATTTATCCAATTATAATTTGTTTTTTCAAGTTCTGCTCAATATTGAACAGAGAGAATGTAAAACAGGGCTTCGTCTGCTCGTGTCATTAGATCTGGCAGTGAGGATTGGGCGCTACCATGGGGCGAGATTAACCCTGTCCTCTGCCGTTTGATGTGGTCGGCTGATGCAAAGCGCCACATTCAACTGTGTAGAGCTGCAAACCAGTCTTGAAGCTTAAGAGTTGTGTGAGGCATGCGAAGATGGTATACGAAGCATGCTCCCCTGCTAGCTCTTCTTCCTAACAGCTTCCAGTCAAGGATGATGTCACTTCTTGCCCTGCAGAGGAGTAATCAGTCTCCTGCATGCCTGAAGGGCCCCGTAGGAGTTATCAGTCTTTGATAGTTGTCTCTCTCGCAGCTGATTCAATCCGAAACACTTTAAGCCCTGCGTGAGCATATAGCAAACATACTTAATCATCTCTGCTGTTAGAAGTGGAGGAAGTCCTCCGCCAGCCTTCCTAGTTATGTTCTAGTTGCGGAGTATTAATATCAGAGCAGACATAGTGCTACGCCTTGCAAGAGGTATGATTACATACATACACATGACAGTGGGGGACGCAGAGCGACAGATTCACACGCACACACCCTCAGGCTGATACAAGCACACACGCACAGCTCAGTGTGCCACTTCCTCATCTCCTGCTGCTCTGTCCTTAAACCTCTTCACCCTCCATGCAGGGAGTAGACACTGTTCTCTTTTCTCTTTGTCATGGTAATAACACTAAGCCTAACTGTCCCCCATTTTGCCTGTCAACTTGCATTTATTTTGTTTTCCTTTTTTCTTTTCTCTCTCCGGCATGTACTGTCAGGTTTCTTGGGGTACGTTTAAGTCCCTCCCTGCGTCATTCACCGCTCCTGGAACCAATTATATTATCCGGCCGCCCCTTTCAATTCCTATAGAGGGAAGGACAGAAAGAAATCGAGATCTATTCTCTGTGCCGGCAGCATCACACCTTTACTAACCTATTCTTAAGATCCCACTCAAGAGATTTCTGTTCTTCGCTCTGCTTTCTCCGTGCCGCTCTAACTCTTCCCTCCGTAGTTTCTCATTCTTTCCATGAAGCTTCCCCCTGACAGTGTGAATAAGGGTCTTGTTGTTTGCGACACCAACATACTGCTGTGTGACACATTATCTGGTGTAGTCTGCCATTGCAGCAGGATGCTTGCCTCAGAGCCTAACCGTATTGTCTGAGCTTTCACCTCACCCCTGGCTATCTGCTGTGCTCTGGCTTAAGGCTTATCCTCAGGCCTCTGCAGAGCTGCCGGGCCAATGAACACTAACAACTTTCCCTTTGTATGCTGTGAGAACCTCTCTACACCAGCACTGGTACATTTACTACTACTATCTACCTCTAAAACTGATATTATTCTGTCTGTCTGTTAGTGGCATAACAATACGTTTTATTATGTCTGATTTTTCCTGCACAAGCCTGTCAATTCAATACATATGGTGTTTTGAACAATTCACCACGCATTTTGTTCAAAATCTCTTGAACAATGCAGAGCGGGTTGTTTAGATGAGATCACTTCTCTTTTTCTTGACACAACATCTGGTGTTTTTGTTAAACAGTGAAGCACTGCTTTGTCTTTTGTTTTCTATATATATATATATTTATATAACGCTGAGAAACCAGTCGCGATGGGCCAAAAATTATGTTGTTTTAGAATCAATTTGAATGTTATCCATCCATCCATCTATGGGCATGGGCATTGATCTGTTGCCATATCAGCCTCCGCTCTTCAGTGAAGGCTTTCCACCAGTTTTCGTTTTTTGGATGCTGGCCGCAGGGATTTGTTTTCATTCAGCCACATAGGCATTAGTGAGGTGAGGGCGCTGATGCTGGCCTGGCTCGCAGTTGGTGTTTCAGTTCATCACAAAGGATGTCGAATGGGGTTGAGGTCGGGGCTCAGTGCAAACCAAGTCAAAAAAGTTTTTAAATGGACCTGGCATTGTGTGGAGGAATTGCCGAAACCAAAAAAACAGCCCCAGGCCACGGTATCTAGCTATACATCCATCCGTCCATCCATCATCATCCATCTATCTGTCTATCTATCCGTCCATCCATCATCATTCATCATCCATCTATTTAGCCATTTATTCATCATCCATCTGACTATCCCTCTATCCATTCATCCATCTATCCGTCTAGTCACCCTATCCGTCCATCTATCCGTCCATCTATCCGTCCATCCATCCAGCCAGCCAAAGTCAACAAACCCTATTTAAGAAGAAATAGGACGAGTTTAACAGGCCTACGGCAACAGAAACAGAGTTTGATTTAGTCCTTTTAGTCCATCCAGCTATCTATCAACGTACCTACCTTACTCACGCTCTCCTATGGCTGACGGTTTGCAGCCCAGTGGGAGTTAACACAAGATATTGTTGCCACCTGAACGAGGCCACAATGTCCATTTACCTCACCCATTTTTTTTTTACACCACTTAAAGGTTAAAGCAATCCACCTCACATGTGGAGCTGTTTCAAAGGCATGGAGTTAGACGTCACATGGTAAACTATTCTTTCATCTTCTCACTAGCTGCTATTGCAATCAGACAAGGTTTTGCCCGCATAATCATTGGCTTTGATATGGATGCAGTTCCATTGAGATTTGTGTATCATCAATTCTTTTTATGTTGCATTTCTCAGCTGCTTGACATTGGTTTTCACTGCAAGGTGATTCTTAACTTCAGATATATTTCATATGATAGTGATTTCCCCCCCCCAAAAGTTTCTGTCTCTCCTATATAGAGAGGTGAGATCCTGTATATGAGCCCGATTTGAAATTCCAGTGCCACGGTCAAAGTTGCCCTCAGTTTCAGCAGAAAAGCGGTCCTATGTAATTATCCTAATCGCAGTTTTAAAAGCAATGGAGCTGTCAAATACTCTCATGCAGGATAATACCCATATTGGCTAGAAATGAGCTGGTCGGACAAGCGCAATAATGTGTCAGGAATGTCACTAGCTGAAGAAAATGCCCTCCATTGTTGTTCTGTCACACCTGTGGATACCTTTTTACAGAACAGACAAGCTATAATTAAGTGCTCAAAGAAATATGTAGATGGGGAATATAAATTATTTTGTATTTTTAATTTATTTATTGTGGCTTATTATCTATTATTGTTGTTGCTTCATTGGTGGTTGTCTGTATTGTTTGCTTATTGCCCTGAAATTATTATTGTCATTGTTATAAATACAAAATGAACACTTAATTACATACAGCGGAGAAAAACAACCAACAAAAAATAAACAAACAACAACCATATCGGAGACAGTGACGACCTGGATGTCAACAATACTTCTGGAGTCTGATCTGAAGCCCTTCTGGGACAATGTCAATGCAATCAGAAATGTATGAGATGTACCACTCCAAACAACTGGGCTACGATGTATAAGGAACACTGAGGAGAGATAGATACCCTGGATCAAATTGTGCTTGTATCAGGCAGCCAATGCTCTATATCCATATAGAAGTCTATGAGAAAATGACCCTACTTCTTATTTGATTTTTTTTAATCAGTTAACATTGCAAACATGAGTTTATGGTCTTGAGTCTTCTTCAATACAGCATGATGTTTATTTAGTAAATTATGGTCCATTTAGAGTAAAATAGACCATAAAGCATGGTATGATTTAGGGCGTGGATACCTTGTGATTGACGGGTCGCTACCGCAGCGTTGTCTGGTCTGGGAGTTGTCTGTGTTTTCGTCTTCGATTTTTAACCCTTCACAGTTGGTTTTCAGTTCATGAAAGTTAATTGTAACCGTTTCGGTCGCCTAAAAATGTCTTATTCAGAGTTCGGTTGTACTTGGCTCCACCCTCTCTGGTCACTTCTGGTTGTAAAAAAACAAAAACAAGATGGCAATGAACAAAGTGCTGAACTCGAGGCTTCAAAGCGGCTTTCAACAACCAATGGGTGACGTCAGGGTGACTACGTCCAATCAACAAAAAAGCTATAAAGCTAGAATCTGGTCCTTCTTCTCTAGGCGAACATGCAATCGGATACGTTCTTGTATGTAGTACAGTTGTTATTGAACCGTATGGGAACGTGTTTATGTTCGATTCCCGCCCCCTGAAAGAATTTGAATTAACAGATCACTTTGCTTGACACGCAGGTCTGCAAAACACGTAGTTTGGCCTACGTTTACCCGTAACACCCTTCCCCTGTGTATGTTCACAGAGACGCTTACGTCTATCTTCAGAAAAACACAATTCCAGTTTCTCAAGAAAATGGGATAAAGGTCTCCCAGGGAAAGAGCAATTATTTTACATATTACATGGGAAATGTATACAATAGAAAAATGGACAGAAATTGGGAAAGAAAAGTGGATCATTTCCACGAAACATGAGGCCGTACGAGTAAGTGTTTAAATAAGGAGTAACTGGAAGAGAAACTCATCCTGGAATGATTGAAATGTTTAATTTTGGGTTAAAATGAATGATGAGAGATGCAGGAGGCTCGGGGTTCGAGCGGTAGGTGTTGACAGAAGCTTGGTTGCTCATGCGGGGTGGTGCTCATGTCTCTGCAGCATCCAATAGCTTATTGATCGGGAGGTGGAAAAGCTTTGTGATGGTAGTTATTCTCATGACAAGTTCAGAACCAGCTGTCCTGAAAGCACGGAGCGAAACAGGCTCCCGGTGAGTCTCACAAGCCCCAGCGTAAACACTGGCGCACCGAGCAGATTCAGCAGGTGCTGCTCGCTGCTCAGGTCACTGACAGTTCAGGCTCCCAGATTTCTGGTCCTGCAGTGTGAGAGAGGAGGGGCAGATAGCGACTACAGAGCTCTGCAGGCGCAATCTTATTTATATTCAGTGTATAGATTTACCCTGACTCATCATGGTGCAGGAAGAAGTATTAAGAGTGCTGCTGCATATCGCTGCGAGAAAAGAATTCTGCTCACACTTTCTGTCCGCGATATCAAATCAACAAAAAGCAAATCAATCATTTACGTGTGACAGTCGGCCGTGAAACAGAAACCTTTGTGTTTGCACAGTGGCTTCACACATTGCTTACATTTTTATTAATCACATTTTTTTTTTTTTTTTTCCAAAAGTGCCGGCGCAAAATGCCAATCAGATGTCAGCACGGCCTCATATTTATGCAATATATATTCTTTCATCAAAGCCACTTCAGAACAATGTGGATTGTTCGATTGAGTTTGCATATCGTGCTCTCCGTCCGCGTCCTTGTTCTCAAGTGAGATGAAGCCATACTGATGAGGGATGTTTCATCGTATAAGAATACCTACTATTATTCCTAATGCCACAAGCCACAGTATAGAAAATTCACAGCTGCCTGTGTTTAAGGGTCTATTAATTCCAGCCATGACTGCTGAAAGATGAAACAGCTGGCTATAAACTATCTTGACAAACTTGTGCGGAGAGAAGAAAAAAAAAAAGGATGAGGCGGGCATACTTAGAGCCTCTGTGTCAGTGACTTTTTTTATTTATTTTTTCTCTCATCGTTTGTGCTGTATTTCTCGCAACTCTGCCAGAACCATCACTTCTTAAGAGGAAGGACATAGAGCATATTTAATTTCCCAACAGTTCACTTAGGCCTGTTTCTTCGGATTCCTCAAGGACTTTGCAGGTAGCCTCTTTTTTCAGAGGGTTAGTGCTTGCTCTGTACTTATACTGACATGAAAAATTAAATAGATCCTGCATGAAACAGTTGGGACTCACAGTACCTTGAACCTCTTGTCTACATGCCCCGTTTCGCCAAGAGCAGTAAATCACAACGTTAAACTGCTGAAGTCTGGGACTCAAAATCTAAACTCGGGTCTCATCCGCCAACGTGGAGTTTATGTAACACACCAGCTATTAGTGCTGCACTTGGAAGGCTAGCCTTGAAGATGATTCCCCTTCCTGCCAGTGAAGCCAGCACCTCTGGGGGGCAGTAGAGGCATCAACACTTCCTTTCATCTTCATCCTGGCTGCAGGAAAAGCGGCAAGGTCAGAGGGGATTTGAGCTTGGCTCACCACCACATGTTTCTTTGCTTGCCCAGTCTTGCTTCAGGCACATTATCACCATATACCGGCTACTGTTACACTCTACCTTTGTGGCTTATGTGCCACGCCAGAACCTGATTGGCGTGTCAGGAGGCTCTTCCTTCCTTTTCTTCCGTATTTATGCAGCCAAAGCCCTTTCTTCACTTCACTTAAAAAAAAAGAAAAAGAATTATATGCACAAACATCAGAAAAACATCAGAAAAAGCTAAAGAGCCTCTTAAATGATTTCCTGCCAAAATATACATCAACAAAGCTCGAGGTAGAAGCCATTTACGGAGCTTCAGCTGGAAATGCTTCACCTGTGTGGCCTGAATGTGTATCCACATCTTTACTTCTAATTTGTGTGCTACTTCAGCAATTAAAAAAAACAACTACATCAACAATATACTTGATACACTACACAATTTTTCTCACATTATTATTTCCAACCAAGCATTCAACCTGACGCCCCTTCAAGGGCGAATGATAAAAGATTAATAAAGCGTTGGTTATGCTTGCAGTCTCCGTTGAAGGACACGTCCTTTACATGGCCTACATTTGTTTTGATTGAATAGTTGTATCATAAACACAATGAGAGCTCTCTGGCTTTGCAGTGCTCTGTAAACTGGTAGTGTGTGGCTTGATCGTACAGATGATTTGGCAGAGAAAGGGAGCGTCTGAAAGAGGAAAATCTCCCAATGAGTGAAAGGAATTAGAATTTCATTATGTTTGTGGAGAGTGAGGACTGTGAATAGAAGATGTGTGGGATAGAAATTAATAACTCTAGGA
The DNA here is from genome assembly GCA_016806645.1 of Ophiodon elongatus. Lineage (NCBI taxonomy): Eukaryota > Metazoa > Chordata > Actinopteri > Perciformes > Hexagrammidae > Ophiodon > Ophiodon elongatus. The sequence goes on along the minus strand of JACSYO010001668.1, from coordinate 454,433 downwards.
CTCTCGCTACTTAAAATGTCACCAATCCTGCCATTTGAAGAACACAGTTAAAGTGACAAATGTAAAATAAAGGTCTTTTTAGATTAAAAGAAAATTAGAGAAACTCAAGCTGTCAAAGATCTGCACAATTAGTTTTTCCAAGCTGTTACCTGTACCGTTCTCTGTTGAAGCCACCTGAACTTGTTTGGTAGAGAGACAGAATATTCCTCACGCATTTCTCCAATAAAAGACACAAAACAAAAACGCATCAAACTGCTGTTGTTTTATGTACTTCTTTAAGTCTCTAGAGGCCTCAGGAGGACTGTGCTCAGAGTCCCAGTATGGCTAGGTCGAAGTCATCCAGCAGTGGCCTCCGTCTGGCATTTTACCCAGAGCACATCCTGTGGGAGCGGGAGCTTTGGAGCCGGCTGCGCGACCACATCAAACAATAGCTTTTTGTTGTAAACAAAGCCAGGGCAGCTTGCCGGGGGCCCTCTCTCTCCCTCTCTCTCCTCCCGCTCACGGCCGGATCCAGTCTGCCTGCCATAATTCTGGACTGTCAGACAAATGTGCGTCAATGCACCACAACTCTATTTGCATTTGTACACAAAGACCACGGACCTGGCCGTGCAACAGACAAATTCCAATTCGTTTGAAAATAGTAAAGCAAGATGAAAAGCAAAACTAAAGGTTTGCCTCAAGAGGATAGTTAAAACACAATCACCTGAGCAGTTGTTTGAGTGCACGGCATGAAACATAATGTCCTTATGTTTGTTTATTGTTCAGTGCAACCACTGCTGCAGCTGCTTTGTCCAGGGGATAGTAAAAATTGTGCATAAAACATTTTATTTGTGTTTGTTTTCCTGAAATGTACTTTCACATATGCTTATTTGGAACTTGATTGATAAAAATCCATATGTTCATATATATTCTTGAAAGAAAAACTTGTCACTTAAAGTGACACGGCAAGCATTTAAAGTTGTTATATTGCCTGGCAAACCACATAACATATAGAAAGACTTTAATGCCTTCATTTTAGTCTTCTTAGCTTGATTATTTTAATCATTTTAATTATTGCCATAAAAACCGACGTATTTCCTGAATAATGCAGATACTGCCTTTGGATAATCACCACACAGTACAGGAGGAAAATGCAGGAACTACAAACAAAATGTGTTCTTTCAGAAAATAAACTTTGTTTTGTTTGTTGTTGACATTCAATAACTTAAAGGTTCTATAAACGGTATTCAGAGCATTAATATAACAGCCAACATCTACTAGCTATCTAATAATGTATCCCAGAGCAGAGAATGAAGTCACTCTCCCCTTGTGTGTTGTAATCCGAGCTTCTCTGTGCTTTGTTTATTTAGCAGGGCTTTCCTTGTGAGTCTTTCTGTTTGCTAGTTAATGGCTAATATGCGCCGCTTACCGCTGATGACACTATCCCGCCCCACGGCCTCGCCGCAGAAGCTTAGGTAGTCGCAGACGGTCGACACAGCCGTGCGGAGGCAATAGATTTCTGCTCTGACTTCCTCATTGAGCACCTCAAATGAATGAAATGTATCTCTGTATGTGAGGTGAAAGTTTGTCAGTTACTGTTAATATTTATAATGAATTCAATATCATAAACTATACATTTAAGGATGTGATTTAATGCTAGCTTAACTACACCAAATCACATGAATTCCACGAGAGTCACTGCTACGTTACGTTAGCCACATTTTGTTATATGGAATAACTAACAGATTAACCAAGATGTCAGTTCATTAGAATTTCTTTTTCTCAATTACAGATAACAACAAGGGAAAATTAATTAATTAAATGTAGCTTTAGTTTCAGCTAAGGCTAGCTTTAGCTATCTCACCAGCTAGAATTAGCTTGATATAGCACTCTTGCTTTAGCTCTAATGTTAGTTTCTGCTGTTTTTTATAGCTCTGTCTTGTAGTTACTGCAACTATAAAAAATATGTTTTCACATTTATTACACATTTCTATGGTATAATGTGTTTTTTTTAGATGTCAAAATCTCAGATTCAGGTCTTTACTAAATACTGACCCAAAATGTTGATGCTGCATTTAGCCTTTGTAGGGCAGAATATATTTCCAGCATGGTAACTCAGTTGGCACAGTGACCAGTATAACTAGCAAGCCACACTCAATATGAAATTACAGTTAATAGGTACCCAAAGGTGCTGCACCACAATGTCACATTAAATAAAAACATACAGAAACAGTTCAGGATCGGGACTGATTCAAAACACCAGCAAATGATGCAACGTGCTGCAACCCCTGCTGTTCCATGTTAGTGCCATTACCTCTCATGCATCTGGTGCGTATTTGATCAAAGGTGACAATGCAGTATGTTTCCACAGTAGGGCTCGCGCTGGTCCCAGTGATTAGCACCATGTTAGAGGGGCATTGACTGCACTCGCTCGCCATACCCCGGTGATCTCACTTTAGCTACGATAATGAAAGATTTTGAACACCCTGCTAATTGAAATGCTGGTGCAAGGCAGCAGCTGGGATGCATGCGTTGCTATTATCACTACTAATAGTTTTGATCGGAAAGGGAAACAGGAAGAGGAAAGGGGAGCCCCATCTCTGTGTCCCAGGAGCCCTGGAGACCCTCCGAGACTGTTTGAGTTTGTGTTTTCCTATTATGGCACCTATGTATATTTTATCCCAACTGATATTCTGTCAGCAACTCATGCAGAGTAGAATTTGGAGAGCTGGTTAATTGCGAGGCTTGCCGATAATTGTTTCATTAGTTCTCGCTGGCTCCCATTGTTCCTGGCCAGGCACATGGGTCCAAGTCTAAGCAGAGCTTGGCAGTAGGTTTTAAACGAAGGGGAAATGGAACAACCTGCTTCACTGCCCCCGCTGATCCCTCGGGTTTCAGCAATTTTTCTTTTTTCTATCATACCTCATGTGTCAAGGGCATTCCCTGTTTCCAGGCTTCTGGAAACCTGCAGAGGACAATCATTGTAAGAGCTGGTGGAGGCGCACAGCAGGGGACCAGATTTACGTACTCTTTCCATATTCCCATCGACAGACTGTCCAGGACGTTTGTTCTTAATAAATACCACAGCTTTTTACAATCCTGTAAAATATTCTCTTCAAAGACAATGCACACTGTTATGTTCATACATCATTTGTTTTGCTTTTGACAAAAGGAGGCTTAGCATGCTGTTAACATTTATGTTCTGATTCTGCACCATATGAAGTGGAAATTATAATGGATTGAATTCTTACCAAGTATGTGCATGCTAATCACACCGCTCTGCTATTTGAGATCCGCATGCTGACTGCTGAAGGGGAAAGAGGCGCCTATTGACTCTATTTGAATCCATTGGTGAGCACATGTTCCAATCTCAACACTGTGAGCTGGGGTTATAAAGTGTGGCGATGGGAAGTACACCAGAGGGCAGAGGCCAGTGGCTTTATTGCTATTTGGAGCACCGCTGTGTGTCTTTGAGGTTTGAAAAGTTTGAATTAGATTTGCCTCAGCACATCTCCAGCTGGGAACTATGTAAATTGACAGTAAGGAAACTTATCTGTGCAAGAAAAGTTAGAGCCTTTGCTATCCGCTCTACAGCCACAGGCCCTACCATTTTATATCCTCTACACTGAGTGACTAGTCTATAAATTATCATGTTCCAATGATTGAATAGAGCTCCTCTTGTTATCTGGTGGCCATCAACAGCGAGAATGTAACCTTATGAGCGTATCCTGCTGATAAAATCTATTTCTGGTTTGTTCTTTGGGACTGAACTTTTTTTCATTTGAGGGAATCAACCCAGCATGAATATATTTTTCAGCGTCTTTTTGTTCTTGAAGAAAAACAGGATGCCTATTCATGTGCAGTTACTCAAAATACAGGAAGAATCCAATCCCTTCAGTGCGAGGCTTAGAAGAATATATTGCAGCTTTGAATCAGTGTATATTCAGCCTGCTCCAGGCCACTGTGGCCTGTAGACTCAGGGTAGGGCAATCCTCTGTCGTTTTTCTCTTGAACTGCAAAAACATATGAGGAGCCGAAGCGCCTCTGTGTTGCAGAGGAAAAAAAGGCAATCATTTATTATTCAAATGAAATGAGGTCCGGCAGATGGTGGAAGAGGGGCCGTGGGCATACGGCAGAAAACCTCCTGCTCTCTACCTCTGTGATTTCAGTCAGCCCATGACAAAATAAAAGTTCAAAGGGAATCAGCGATCGTGACTGATCTCATTAGCATATTTCCAATGAGCAACATTAAAAGCTGGAGGAAGAGTTGGGGGATGTATCCCATGCAGGAACTAATCAATGTATGCTGTGTATATACGATACTGCAGGCATCACTTACTTCATTCACTGTTTACTGAGTACACTAATATTTATTTATCCTGTGGTCGATAGGCCTTGGTTTCAGACAAGTAAAGGCACTGTTGCATAAATGAAAATATTCTGATCCACAGTTCAAACTCGTGGAGTCAAGGATTTTACATTTTTGTTTAATCTATTCACATTTAGTGTACAGTAAGTCACAAAGACTCTGTTCTGAGCCATTGTGTATTTCTGGAAATGTATAAATGTTTGCATTTGTTATACATGTTGTGTAAAAACAACATATTTTCAGGTTTTCCTAGCTTTATGTAATTCCAGTGTCGAGAAAGAAAATGAAAACTGAAAAGTTTACAGTTAGGGAGACTGTAAACAGAGCTCACACACTGTGACATAGAAATGTCTCGTTAAAGGAGCAGATAAACATTTTGGGAAATGTGCATATTCGCTTTGCCGAGAGTTAGATGTGAGGATCTACACCACTCATGTCTGTTTGGGAAATATGAGGCTAGAGGCAGGAGACATTAAGCTTTTTATAACGATTAGAAACATAGGGAAATATCTACCTCTGTCCAAAGGTAGAAAAACAATCCTCCCACCAGCACCTCTAAAGCTCTTTAACACTTCATATTATATTTGTATAATCCGCACTAAAACGTAAAGTGTAAGTAACTTCATTGAGTCTCTGTTGGTTTGCCACTTTGTTTTTTTTCTGGATTAAACACACAACATCTTAATTACTGAGCTTTAAAAGGTTCTGCTCGGTAGATTCTATTTTTTTAACTTCCGACAGAGCAAAGCTAGCTTATTCTCCCTGCTTCCATTCTTTATGCTAAGCTAAGCTAACCTGCTGCAGGCCTCGGCTACATATTTACCGTACAGACACTAGAGTGGTATTGATCTTCTCAACTAACTCTACAAAAATAAGTATAACCCCCCCCCCCTTCAATGTTGAACTATTTCTTTAACAAGCCACGTCTGCGTCAAAATGGAGCTCTTTTCACAGTCTCTTTCAGGCTCTACTACGTTTTTCACAACATACACAGACCCTGGCATAACATAAAAACAATGTATTACCACACAATATAGTATACTGCATTATATACTGTAAATAGTTATGTATTTCCAGAAATGCACAAAAGCGCTCTTCAGTCATGGACACTGGAGCATTATGGATTGCAGTTGTGTCATGCCATTTGCCCGAGCACTGTGAAACAAACCAAGGTTGGGCTTGTAAAAAAAAAAAAAAAAAAAAAAAAAAAAAAAAGTAGAAAACTCTTAAGCTGCCCTTCAGACACATAAAACTTCAGCACCTGTCAAGGGGTTACTTAAGTGTCAGCCTGTGACCACGTGCACCCAGAAGCTCGCAGCCAGCCTATGATACGTGAAGTTTCATGTTATATACTTTATTCTGTGGGAGGCCAATCACCCTTCTTTACAGAACAGAGTACCACTCCATCTCTGATTTGAAATATTAGGCTGGGAGATGTTCTTGCACCCTAGACACGACTGTATTTCAAAAGCTGAAACTTGAGCGAGTTTTTCTGACGTTCCCTGTGGTGCTGTTCTTTTGGACCACAACAGGCCACAAATCTGGCAGCAGCAGCTTTTTCTCAGTGAAAATACAGAGGAACATCGAGCCATTAAAGCACAAGAGGAATTTGGTTAGAGAAGGAATGCAATAAAGTGTATAAAAAAAGCCAAATTTGACTTTACACAAAGGATCTAAGAATGTCGCAGAACCCAGCGAGACATATAAAGGAACAAATAGATCACAATCTTTTTATTTATGGGTTATAAAGAAAGGGGCGGTCACATCCTGCATTGGGGTTTTAGTTATCACATCACATAGGAATGTTCCGTCTGCAGAGTAGAAAGAAAACTGCTGCACATAAAACCATTTAATTTGTTAATCCTAATTTGGAACTGATCATGGAAACCGTAATAGGTTGGCAGTTTTACTTGTTATTTGCATATTAATTAATGGGTTATAATTCTAACACAATGCCCTCCTTTTCGAATGTGTTGCATTACAAGCTGAGAGAATCATAATGGAGGTCTTTAAACAGAAACATTTGGACATTTGGTTGGGCGTCACATGGCTCCTTTGTTCAGCACAGATGAAAAAAATTGGCTAAATACATTGCAGATTAATATTTAAAAAAAAATCCCACTGCCGGGAAAACACCCAAATCGTGCTTTATTGGCTATAATCATGGATATGAAGGCCTGTTTTGAAGATTAATGACTAAGGCGTTTTTAAAACACAGACAAAGGCGGAACAATCGCGCAGTAAATTGTAAGTCTCGATTTAGGAGGGAGATCAGTGTTCGAAGCTCTGACTTTTTTGTTTCCACTTCCTGCTGCCAGATGAACGGAGCCCTCACTGAGGCTCTTGGCAGCTCTCGCATGACATTCATACAATATCAGTTTGTGCATCTCACCCCTCTTTGCAGCGGCACCTTGTAAATTCTTCCCTCCTGCTTTAAATGCATTGTAGTGCTTTGAAAAGGACGAGACCACCATGTGGCTTGGAACATACCTTAGCTCGCAACAGGTTCTTCTGTTTTTTTTTTTTTTTTTTTTCTTCTTCTTCTTCTTGTGACTCCCACTCAAACACTCACCCACTTGCTCCTCTCCACGACCAGAATAGAAGCAGCAAAGCGACATTGACGAGTGCCCCGGGCCTGCAGGCTGACGTTAGCCCACCCTGGGCTGAGGCTGGTGGAGGACCACCCCAGCAGGCTGTTAAGCTCAGGGTGCCTCGGCCAATTTATGACACCTACACGGGGAGATTGCACTGTAAACACTTTAGAAGGCAAGTGTCTGAGTCATAGCCCAGCTCATTTGCTTCCTGCTTCCATTCAAGGGTTTATTTTTCTATGCCGACTATGCCAACAGATGTCTTTGTTGCCAATTTTAGCACGATTGCTGTCCGCTGTCACACTCAACACTGTCTTGCATACTTATTCTTAGTTATATTATTGTTACGTGCCTTTCTACGGGTCACTTCTATCTTGTAACCGTTTCCGCATCAAATACCATTAATTCTTGTATTGTTATCTGAATGAATTTTCTCAGTTTTCTGCATTTCCCTCAAATGATAACTTTGACATTTTATGAACGATTAGAATTTAAAAAAACGATCCCATATAGACATACACTGTATTTATATCTCAGAATGCTCAATGTCGCACACTGATCAAGTGTACATACGCTCATGATGATATGACATGTACAGTTTATGAGTTATGTATTGCATTTAAGTCTACAGAGGATCACTTACTCCCATTGAATTTATAATTTAGGACATGTATACAGCACAACTTCTATTTTAATCTTAAAATGCTCTGTATTGCACACTGATTCACTGTATATAAACTCACCATGATGACATGTACAGGTTATGAGTTACATTGCTGTCTATGGAGCTTGTTGACCTCCATTATATTTAAATCTCTTTCACTGTAATTAGTACAAACTCCATTTAAATAGGAAAATGCTCAGTATTTCATCTTAATCAAGTGCTGATAAACTCACTATAGTGACATTTACAGTATAGGAGTATGAGATGTATAATGGAGACCCATTTACTCCCATTGTATTTATAGCATATTTTTTATTATTGACTCCTGAAATTCATAAATTGTTAGTGAGCCTTCAAAGCTATAGACAAATCAGAAGCACTCCCCCAGTCTGACTGCACAAAAGGGGTGAAATTAAGACCAGACTGTGGACGAGGCTTAATCCACAGCAGATTCTCCCCTCAGCTTGAATAAGGCTTTGCACCGTGGCTCTCCGCTATGTCTGCTTGCTCTGGAAACAAGCCTCTTCTGTGAGCGGGGAGAAAAAATTCATAAGCAAGGCAAAAGGTAGGGATAACCTCTCTCACTTCCTCTTCAAATAGAGGCATGCTGAGCTTCACTGGAGAGGGTGGCGGTAGGGGGGCACAGGGGAGCATTCAAGCCCCTGTCCCCCTCACTGCTCAGTTTTTAACCAGCCTTTTCCACAACCCAGTGTGCACGCAAGGCAAGCCAAAATAGATAATGAGGAATGTCAGCCTAGAAACAGAAAATCACCTCTACCAAGACCAAGCTGTTCCAGAGGACTGGATTGCATTCCGCTGCAACTCTGAGTGATTTATTACTACCCCAAAAAAAAATAAAACAAGTCCCCCCCAAAAAGACATCTAGCTACACAGCTGGTTAATACCAACTGGTTGTGACTGGTGATGAGTAATGACATCCCTTTGAGTCCGTCGCTTTGTTCTGCCGCGTCTGGATGATGGATCATTCTTTTAAATCCGTTTTCAAGATGTGCAGATTATCCATCCCGTAATTATTATTGTTTAAAAAAAAAAAGAAAAAGAAACGAAGCCGAGAACTCTAAAAAAAAGTCGTTTTCCCTCTCGGTCGGGTCAGTCGTGTTATCACGTTTCTTGCGGAGAGTCGAAGCCGTAGATGTCCACTCTTCACTGGGCTCATCAACAGTAGATCCAGGGTCCATACAAACCCAATTAAGAATCAATTTGAGCCAGTGTCAGACAGTCTGGCGCCTGGAGAGGGGTAAATGCTTTTAATATGAACATTTTATCGTTGTCTCGCAGTCTTCCATCGTCTAACAGTCTGGCGTGTGTAAAGTATCTGTCATGAAGCCTTATGCCTGAATACTACCACAGCACTATGTCCACGGACCTCAACACATGGCGTGCACGTGAAAGGGAAAAGGTAGAAAAAACTAATTTGTCAAACATTCCCACTTGAAAAGGCATAAATCATCAAATACTCCAGAACAATGAGATTTTGACAGTGGTCGTGATTGGCATATTTATTTTCTCCGCTGCTCGTTCTGAATTCAGTCCCAAGACGAACGCAACGGCATGAAATGTGCTCTTGAATCGTGTCAAACATATTTGACGTGGGCGCGGATTGATGTTGTTGCCACGAATGCTTTGAAAAAACGGACACCTTTGCTCCTCTTATCTTGCAAATAGCCTAAGTAAGTCCCCTCCCCCCTAACCCCCCAAACCCCCCTTACCCCCTCCCCCACCCCCCCACCCACCCACCCGCCCGTGCTTCCTCCCACCTCACAGCCAGCACAGTAAGAATAATGAAGTTGAGCATGTATGTGGATCTCTGGATGTTAGTGATTGTTTATTTTTGTCACAATTGTATTATTCAATTGCAAGTGTCCAAACACCCATTTCGAGGAAGAAATAGCATGTTTTACACCAGTTAAATTCATAAATGATATTCTACATCAGACCAAACAACCGTGTTCACTTTTTTCCCCCCGTGTCTTTTTACAGCGCACATGTGTAATTTAGAGTATCATACTATACTTATGCCATCTACTCCCAACAGGTTGCACACTCTGCCTGTATTTTCCATCAATTTGTAGCATTTCAGATAACAAGAGCCTGCACTTAGAGCACACACACCGCCTGGAAACCTGTGCCACGCCGTCCTCTTTCTGGCGGCTCTCTGCGCGCTGACATACCTGTGGCTGTGAAATGCTGTGATTATCATTTGATGCAACGCGGTGTCGAGAGGAGCTGTGCAGAGAGACGTATGCTTCTGAAAGTTGAGTGACAGTCAAGGAATGAGTCATGTCTTCTGAACATATTCACCTGAGCATGAAAGTAAGTTTCACACAAGTCATAGATGGCAGCGATGTTTTCATGCTGTTATTGATGTAACTGTTTTTTTTTTTTTTTTTTGTAAATACCATTGTTGCTGTGTGTTTGCTGTTGTGTTTATTGACGTTTTGGATAAAAAATTTTGGCCACGTGAAGAAGCTTTGATGACTCAGTGGCTTGGAGAACCAACCTTGAGGCTCGCTCGTGTGCTACAAGCATTTTCTAAACAGAACTTCTTCCTTTTTTTTTGTTCTTTGTGGAAAGCTAAAATGCAATACTGAGGTTTTCTGTCACACATTTACGCACAAACAACCTTTAACAGAGATGAAAGACTGTTGTGTTAACATTCAGGAACTACAGCTCCTGTGAAGCTTCGAAAGTGAACTGGAAGAACCGGAAAACCTCATGTTATTCTGACTTAGTGTTCAGGCATTACTCCAAGATGGTGACCCCGCCCCTTGGCTAATTTGAACATGTTACATATTGGCAGCGGTTGGACGTCAAGTGAAATCCGATACAAACAAATTGCGTACAAGCCCAATTAGCTACATTGACTGAGTTAGAGTTAATGTTGGATATTATTTTAATGTAATCAGTATCAGAAATTCCCAATATCTCTGACTGATGTCGGCCTGAACTAAATGTGGGCTGGAAGGTAACGATGGGATTGATCGGCGATCACATTTTTGAGCGACTGAAGAGCGTTGTATGATTGCAGAAGTGGTCATTCGAGGGTTAAATGCTGTGCATCGACAATATGGGGCTACATACGTTTCATTACCTTGAACTGCGGACGTTGGCTGAACTGAAGCATCCATATTTGTTCACATCATTTAGCGTGTTTACTCAAACAGAAATAGTATTGCCTGAAACTCCCACGTTGCAGCATATGACTCATACATTTCTTTTTGTTATTTAAAGTCCCTGCCAAACACAAACACACCCACGCAGGTGTGGGTGTGTTTGGCTGGGGACTGGGGTTGAAGATTGGTGAAGCAATGCTGGGAATTACTTAACTACCAAAGAAACGTGGAGCCGGTGCGGTTTGCCCCGCCCCAACAGATACCAGACCAACTAACAGGAGCGTGAGAGAGGTGTCAATCAAACACAGTCCGGACACTCAAACAAATCTCTGAGAAAATGTTTTGTCCCCCCCCCCCCCCCCCCCGTCCCCCCTCCTCCCTCTAGTGCTTCAGCTTTTCAGAAAGATCAATGAAAGACGCTCTTTATGAGAAACTGTTATCATTAGGTCAGAAGCTAAAGGACTACGTTCAAAGTCACAAACCACCATAAATATTGCTCGTGTTCCACTAACATCGATGCCTCCGTGTGTGTTTTTTGCAGAGCGGATTTAATTCACTGCATTTTCCTTGTGAGCTGCTTTGCAAATGAATGACTTCCAACCAGCCAACCAACCTTTGAGAGGGTAATATCTTCCCGTTTGGTGGATTTATTATTTATTGCGTCTGTGTTTGTGTCAGGGTTAAACTGTATGGTATGCATCTGAGCTCCAGGTACCTAAAAATAGAGGCATTCCCAGAACTATTACTTGAGTGACAGGATTCCTTTCGCTGGCACGCGAAGATGACCCACTTCCTTTTTTCCTAAAAAGTTAACCACCACCTACTGCATGATGTTATGGTATACATTTACTACTTTATTCAACTGTGGGGTTTTCTGTCAGACCAGTTTTTCTTAGCATTATATAGTTTTCTTTTCTTCTGTCTGTATTCCTTTAAAGAAAGATCCAACTTAGGAATTGAACAGGAACAGAACTATCAGCTACCGTTGAATGGAGTCATTAGATGCTGTAAATCTTTTTCTTTTTTTTTCCTCCCCTGTCGTTTTTTTTTTTTTTTCCTCCTCGCCTTTTCACGCTGGAACAATGAGCATCTGTTTCCAATGTTTCAGTGTTTCTGCCTCATATGTGGAAGAGGGTAGGCTCGCTGCATAACAACAGGGCAACAACATGACTACACTCTAAGATAAACATTCACCATTGGAAAGTAAATTAAAACAAATGTTCCCAAGTGCTTCACCAAGTGCTTTAAAACTCTCAAGTTTAGATTGAGATGCTTTCTTCCGATAAGACTGTTTTTCGGGGCTGAGACACGCTGATATTTTTGGAGCAAATCACACAGCTGGAAAGCAGTCACTCTGGTACATTACTTTTATTTGCTCTGTGTTTTTCCCCCATATAAGAGCATTTTTACAGACGTCCCAAGGACGGGCGAGGCAAGTCCTGTGAGCCAAAAAGATCTAGAGAGGAGACAAGTCTGGATCCATGTTGCTTGTCAGATTTTATCTATTGTAGAGAGGTGGATTCGCTTTCTATGCTTGATCTAACTTCTGTCAGTGGAGTCTGCAGTCGACACAAGTCTCATAGGGGGAAAAAAAATGGAGGACTACATACTGGAACTTCCAGGAAGGAGAATATACTGTACCGTTCTTAAATTCTGATGCACCTCCGAAGCAACTTTAAAGGCCCAAATTAATAATTGAGTACCCTATGCCATCTATAAATAGATAGATTTTTTTTATGGATGGCTTTATTTTGTTTTTTGACTGACAGTATGTAGCGTCCAAGTTACCTGGCTTTTAGCTCGCCTATGTGTATTGTTCGGATGCATTTTTGCAAGCGCGAGGGATATACTCCTTATTTTTCTGTACATAAGACATGTCATTTAAGAAACAATAATTTTTTTAAGTATGAAATTTGTCTTTTAGGTATAGTGCCTTTTAAGGTAGTTACTTTCATCAGTTCTTTGAAAGTTTGAACTTAGCTTAGTTGTAATGTAAGTCTTTACTGGAGATTTACAAATTGCAAAAATGTGTAAATATTACTTCGCACCAATAACCTTCGAAGCTTAATTCTTCCAGCTCGGAAATTGTGTCACTTCAACTTTAGCTTTCCATAACCGCGATTGTCTGTTTCAAACCTCTTACAGTCCACTGAGCGTGTCGCTAGCTAGCTATCGAACCACTACTGCGCGGACATCGCCAGCGCAGTATGGCAGCACCCTTAGCCGTGATAGTTCGCCTTCATTTTTGTACAGTGGGAGGAAGTGGAGACGCGTCATCCATCTTTACTGCGGGCATGTGTTTGGACTGTGGAAGGAAGCCGGAGAAAACCCACGATGCCACCTGAACGTGTAAACTCCACACAGAAGGGCCGTCTAGCCCGGGAATCGAACCCCGCCCCTCTCGCTGTGAGGCGAAGGTGCTAATATAGGTGCTAATATAAAAAATATGGTCAACATACCTGACCTTACTCGATTGAAATTTATTTTAGGAACAATGTAGACTGGGAAATGTCATATTACTCTTCTGAAAAAGAACACAATAGTTTAAGTCAAATTACAAAATGTTAAGCTAATTCTTCAGGCTAACTTACTTACATACTTTTCTACATTCTTATACATTCTTAAGTTTCTAAGGTTATTGGTGCTAACCTGATTTTTTTTAATAAATTAGAAACTAGTAGTTACTAAGAACTTAGGAAAGACTACACACACAATCTAAGTAATGAATTTGTGAATGGCTGGTGCAAACCAACTCCCCTCGTCCTCACTGAATTCATTCATTGTCTTACCGTGAATGTGGTAGAGTTCACTTGTGGTTGAGCCTTATAATCGAGCCCGTTCCATCATGGGAACCGTCATTACAAGACCATCAAGATCATAATAATTCCCACCCTTTTTCATGCTGCCCTGTGATTACAAAACTATAGAAAGCTACTCCACACAATAAGCCGGGAAATGGATGCCGCAAAGAATTTGCTTCCTCTCAACGCAGAAAGAAAAGACTTCGCGGAACAAGAGCATTTATCAAATCCCATTGAAAATCCTCACGAAAACTCCTTTGATTTTTGTATTTCCCCTTTAAGCTCCAGCATTGCTTTTAAATTTGTGGCTTTTGATCTTAATGAGTAAAACCACCTAATAATGACTCGAGACATATTTACCGCAGCATGCTCAGCTACCCTCTTATTTACCGCATGAATGTTTGTTGAAACGCCCCACTTTACTACATGAGGTTCTCGCCCACAATATGAACGGCACATTTGGAGGAGGGAACACACACAATGCACGAGAGGACGAAATCAAAAACAACATGTAGAGGTGAAGAATTCTAACACCGCGTCTCTCTGTGGGGTCTCTGTGGCTGCGAAAATACCACAAAAAAAACAAAAACGCTACCACCCAAAAAATGTAATTATCACTCCCATAATCCGATGTCACATCTGAAGTTTGGATTCACAAGAAGGGGAGTCGACTTTGTACTTGAAGGCATGTGGGCTGCTGTTTTCTTGTGTTTCTCGAGCTAATCATCAACAGCAGGGCAATTTCAAAGCAATGGGTGCTCTTACCCTGAAACTCCAATACGAGAGTTTAGTCCAGTCCTCACATCTCCATCACTCCATCTATTACCCGTCTTCATCTGAAAACCTTCCCCTCTGCCGTTTCACTAGCCCCCTTAGTGACCTGATGTTAAAGATACTTTTTGAAAACACTTTAGCTAACGACAGCTTCCTTCCAAGATAGTGACATTTGTTGTGGTTGCTGGAAATGATTGAAGCAGCAAGTATACTTTTGCTGCTTGGGAAAAGCTACTTTTTGAGTCTAGACACACCGATAAGAACTTTCATCCGGGAAGCCTGGCTTAGTCACACACAATCTGTATTTTTTATATACATTTGAAAAACTCAACAGTAATGTCTCTTTCGAGAAATTGTGATCCGGTTATTAAAGATAATCCGCTGATCTTTTTGTCACATAGGAGTTCCTACGTGAAACTGCTGTTGAGTTTTTCAAATGTATTTTTTTTTTTGTTGTTGCCGCTTTGAGCACCACAAGCCGAGTGCCATATAGTCCCATTATATTCAGGAGAGGGCCGATATCTCCAGGGCCGATATCTCCAAAACTAAGTAGATTGATTTTTGATTTTGGGGTGAACTGTCCCTTTAAGCTACAATGCAGAGAAAAGCAGTAGCGATCATGAGCAATCGAAGGTGAATTAGTGTGTGTGTGTGTGTGTGTAAGGCATTTCTTCTCTCCAGTGTTAATTAACAGAAATTGAGTCAGCAAAAGCTGTAGTCAAAAGTGGAAGTTAAGCTATAGCAAATACTGAGGGAAGTAAACGGGAGCATGTTGTTTCGGTGCTGCTATAATTTCAATGTGGCTTAAGCTGGACTCATAAAGACCTATAATTTACAGCATGGAGTCTGTTCTTATGATAAAGTCTGGTCTCTTCGCAGTGAAATTTATTTACACTCTTTTTTTCATGAGTCAGCGGCAAAACTTTTTAGTTCTTTTGTGCTATTACCGGGGGTTTTGATTGCAAACTGAATGCAGACAAGAATGACGGGGCTGCAGCAAAACAGCAAAGCCCAGCATTTTCTGACTTCATCGGTCCTCAAAAAAAAAAGACGAGAGAGACGAGAACCGGCTGTGTGTATTTACATATATACTGCATTGACCACAATGAATAAAACACCAGCAAGACAGGCTCTCCTGGGTCAGTTAATATGAAATAGAGAGTTTACACTTTCAGTTGTAGGCCATACATAAACATTGTCTCTCTAAATAAGAATATGTGCCAGTGGATCAGCATCATTACATCTGTTTTCTTTTTGCTCTTCTATTCTTTATTATGTAGAACTACACTTCGGAAAACATGCGAGCTCTGCACTAATCCTCTCACTTTCCACCTGGTGAATTTGACCCAAATTCACATTTCCCCCGTGCGGCGTGGGGGCTGTTTTTTTATTGAAGCCATGTGTAACGGAGACCACTGACTCGGCTATGTACTTTGGCTCACGAGAGGAAGAGAGGAGAAGTCATATTTAGGACATTAATAGTTACAAACTTGGCCATTGAGTGTTTGTTCTTGGACAGACGTTTCCCGAGCAAATATGTCCTTCGCCTGAATTTGCACCACTGAGGTTGCTCTTTTATTACAATGCTGAAAAAAGTAAGGCTCTAAAAATAGTCCCTGTGTTGGGGTGGAATGAAAGCTCCTACTCACAGTACAATATCATGTTCAAAAGAAAGCTGCATGGGGCTGAACTTTAGAAACCTGAGGAAAATGTTACCATAAACCTGCATCCAGCTGGGCAGATCATTTTCCTTCCAGTACATCGATTGTTGTGAAATTACAACAGAACCTTCACATGATATTTAGAGGTAAAATGATAGAGCTCCGACAGCATATTAGATATTGCCTGTCTGTGCAGAGACGCCTCTGCTGACAATGAGGACACAGCTGGTAGTACAGCTCAGGTAGACATTGCACATTTCATGAACCATTAGTGTGCCGTGTTGCTTTGGCTTATCACGGGCGTAATGGTTTCTAATGGTGGCCTTAATGTGCTGACTGAATAAATCAGAACATTATGAAATGCATTTATTTCTTCATGTTTTTTGGGTCCTGTTACTGCAAGATAGAGAGGAGAAAAAAAAAAATGGTGCCTGCAGCTGGCACATCCGAAGCGGTCGACAAATCATTGCTAAATAATTGGGGATCTGCCGTTCTCAAACACGCCGGTGTCCAGTTTGTCGTCGGGATTATATCATATTTGTTCGCAAATGGCGATGGAATGCTAATGTTTTGCAGCTTCACTGTAAAATCGGAATGGGCTTTCAGCTTTGAAGTGTAATTTCATCGACGAAGCCGAATCATTTCCAGTCAACTCCGTTTTAGTTTCATGTTTTTTTTGGGGGGTGCCAACTCAGTTACAATTCTGGTTACCATTCATTGACCGTAATGTCAGGATTCAATTTGCCCCTTTTTCATTGTAACCAACAAAGGAGTCATGGTGTGCCCTAAATGTGAGTCAATGCAACAAAAATCCTATTAGCGTCATGGGCGATTTCTTCAGTTTAAAGACAAGCGTCTGTGGGAACTATGGAAATGGATTGCACATAAATACATACATGGTATTCTTCCATTTAATAAGAAACACAATGACCAGAAATACTGACCATAATCTGAAAACCTTGTAAGACTTGTAATGTGCCCGCAGGACAAGATATTGGCCTTTAAATACAAATATTGGATATATATATATTGGAGAGATACTGGCTCAAATAGCTATCTTTTCAATTCATTATTCAATACATAATATATTTAATTCCTTACGTTTTGACAAATTTGTTGCTGCCTTAAAAAGGTTTAGACTTGAATTGTAATTCCTGTTAAGTTGGCGATTTTCACCAAGTTGCTGGTGTACAATAACAACAACAGCCCAATACATTTATATTTATGTATTCATTTGTTAGATTTAGTTTAACAAAGTTAAGAAAGCGACGTTTAGGTCAAGCCTGATTTACGCCTAAAGGAATGATCCCAGTCTCTTCCACACAGTGAGGCGTACAGGTTATTAATTAAACACTGGTATCGGATCAGTTCTCCGTATCGGTCGATACCTAAAGCCCAGGAACCGGTTTCGGTGCATCGGTCCACCCCTTAATAAAAATACACATTGGTAAATTGTCAGAAAAAGGTTTACATATACATGATTTTTACTTCAGGTAATAAAATATGAAGCTAGATTTGTGTCTTTATTACGCAAACAAACAAAAAAATTTGGAGAGCAAATTTCTCGTTTGTAAGTACAAACTCAACTCGTAGCTTTTCGTTTTGAGAGCGAAGGGTTTTTGTTTTGAGAGCGGAGGTTTCCGTTTTGAGAGCGAAGGTTTTTTTTTTTGAGAGCGGAGGGTTTTTTGTTTTGAGAGTGGAGGTTTTTTTGTTTTGAGAGCGAAGGTTTTTTTTTCTGAGAGCAAAAGTTTTTGATTTGCAGCCAAAAATTCTAGTTTCATAAGCAAAACTAACTCTCAGTTTATATTTTTTTTACTTACAAACGAGAAATTTGCTCTAAAAAATATTTTTTTTTGTTTGCGTAATAAAGACACAAATCTACCTTCATAATAAAATACCCAGGTACTGTCCTTTACATGTCCACATGTGAAACAAGTACACTGCAGTTCAAAAGTGGAATCATCTGTTATATTGGTGGGTTTTTTTTCTGTCTTTCAATTACAGCTATTTCAACAGGAATAACAAACTGCATATTTTAAACCCCAAATATGTTATTTACACTTGAAATAGTGTGGCCCCAAAAGAAGAATAATCAAAACTTCCATTTAGTCAGTGTCCCCAGTGTTGCATGACAAATAGGAATACTGTTTGTACCCCGAATACCTTCCATTTTTGAATTGTTTCCCAGTCCTGCTGATACTCCTGTGATCCAATTTCAGTGGTGCCAACCTTCTATTTCTATTGTTAAGTTTCAAGAATAGCTTTGCTCAAACAACACACCTGTTAATTCCAGCTAAGGGCATTGTTGTGCACTTGACACTGAAACAGGAACCTGCTCCTATTTAAATCTGCACAGATGCGAAGCCTCTAGCTTCTTTTACGAATGACTTCTTCTGTTCTTATTAAAAGGCGCCATACTGTATCCAGGAGTCTGAGCATTAATATATCAGCAAACAGCCATTTGCGATGTAAAGATATAGTAAAGTAATGTCAACCAAGTGGCTCTCCCTCCTGGAATGTTGTTATCTGAGGGCCTCCTTGCGGTTCTGACCTGGCCGGCCGCGTATGTTTTTAGTGCGTGCACGTGCACGTGCACGTGAGCGTGCCCGCCGCTTTGCACTGCGCTCACACGGCGGTTACAGCTGACCGATGGCGTCTTCATGGAAGCGTACAGCGCCCAACCTTCAGTTCCCCCTCGTGCAAACAGAGCTCTGTCAGCACTTTTGCCGTTAGCACCGTTAGCTCACCAATAAGGAACAACTCCAAAACTAATAAGGAAATGATCTTTGGTCTTGAAAATCTCTCATAATGTGACAGCTTGGGGTAACTTAATTTCCTAAACTCATTTTGTCACATCACCTTATTATATGAAGAGGCCGTCGCCATGTTGAGAGCCGTCGAGAGGCAATAAAAAAATCCTCCAAATTCCTTTCACCTTCAACTGTTGCTCAGACGGAGCTTTGTTCCTTTTAAATTGTGAGTCTAACTGAACCATTATTCAGCATTTTGTTCTTCATTTGCAAAACATGACTCCTTGGCTAAACCTTCATAGAAAATAACATGTATTTGTAAAGAGGACTTTGAACAACCTAAAAGTATGAAAGACCATTCAGAAATAAAGAGTAGTCCTCTTCAGCTATCTCACTGTTTGTGGCAGGCGATTCAAAACCTTTGAGAGGCAGTGTATACACACCGTCCAATGGGGGGGTGTAATAGTGAAAATTATATTATATTATATTATAAATCCCTAATTAGACTTTGAATTTGATGCAGAAATACAAAGTGTTGAGAATTTCTATCAAAAGCCTTCTGGGTCCAAAACGCTCATGTGATTTAGTCGTTCAGGTGCACGTTGGATTTATGTTGTGCAAGGTGAAGGTTGAGGGTTAAGCCTTAAAGTTTTTTTTTTCGTGCCGTTGTCCTTCAGAAGGTATATTCACGCATTTTTATTTACACTGTACAATACAATACTTGCTTGCTGACTAGGTTGTAGATGACAAAGCTGGATTCTTCCTCACGCGCTATTTATTGATTCTTGCCATAGTGTACTTCACACTCAACATCACTGACAAACCGTAAAATTGTTCTGCAGGTTGCTTATTGTTCGTATTGTAACCTATAAATAAGTTGCACTCCTTCCGTCTCCTTGGCTGATTGTTTACGTTGTACATCGTAGGCCTGCAGAAAACGAGTATTTTCCTTTTCAGTTAATCTGCCAATCTGTCATTTGATCAATAGAATCGCAGAAAATAATGAAACGGTCTATTCAAACTCCCTAAAGCCCAAATTGACATCTCCAAATAGCTTGCTTTGTCTGATCAACAGCAGAAAATCCTCACAAGTGAGAAGCTGGAACAACAGAATGTTTGACTTAAAGGATTAATCAAAATCGGAACAGTCGCAGATTCATTTTCTGTCGCTTGACTTTATCAGTCGGCCGACTTACTCGCTCAGCTCTATATTCACTCATCTTTATATAACTCTATACACCTCCCTGCTGCTTGCCACATCTGATTTGATGCTGAGCTCCTATAGGATATCTGCAAGAGGAGTTCCAAGTGCAGGAAGGAGGATTAACCTCTCTGATAACGTGACCCTGTTACGGAGTTCTTCTTGTTAAACAAAAGCCCCAGATGAAAAGTGATTTCCTCACCACCTCGCTGCATTCTGCTTTACATTTTATCCTCCATAAAAACAAGCCTTTCAGCCTCATTATTTTGTGTTTTTATTCATAAAATACTAATTATCAGTAAGGTGTTTTTTGGGAGGGGGGGGGGGGGTAATGAATAGCCTTGCACTCCTGACTAAACATCGGGGCATCCTGATTAAAATACTGTGCAACATGGGTTTGTTTGAGCTCGTGGGGAAATACAGCGGAACGTGTTTGCGCCTTAACACGCGCGCGCGCGCGCGGAAATCTGAGCACACGAGATAAGGGTTAAACATCAGCCTTAATGTGAGGGGGGGGGGGGGGGGGTCACGATGAGCGTTGAAGGGGATCCGGTCCGTGCCCCCGCCACCTAGTCCGCTCCGGGTTTTGCGCGCCGCCCTCCACAGCCAGCTGCTGCAGAGCAGGGGACCGGTGCGCCGTTTTCTCCTCGCCTTGTTTGCCTCCAGTCCGGCTGCAGCTCCGACCGTCTGCGCGGCGTGTGGATGAGGCGCAGTGGGAACGACCGGGGGAGCGCACCGCAAGCCAGACACAAGAAGTCTCATTCTCGCTCTTCGGGGTGTATCTGCGTAACCAAGGAGGAGGAGGAGGAGGAGGAGAGAGGGGGGGGGCACCGCCGGAGACCTCCACACAGACTTAGCGAGCTCGGGAGTTTGCGTCTTTTTTTTTTTTCTTTTTTGCTTCCCTTTTTTTTTTTTTTTTTGTAGCGAGACCGCGGCGCATCTCGTCTCCTTGAAGTGATCCTCTCTCTTTTTGTATGCAGTCTCTCCGTCGGAAGGAGCCAGGGTGCACACGCACGAGAGGAAGGGGGGAGGAGGGGGCATCGGTGAGGTAACGAGCATTACTTTTGAACAGAGCCCTCGTCATGGAGCTATTCGTCCGGTCCCGGACGTTTTGGCTTGAAGAGGAGCAGATACCTGCCACGGGGAACCCCGCCATCTGTCCGCTGTGAGGAAAGTGGAGCACGCAGCCGAGCCCCAGCCGTCTTTGTGAGACCCGCTGCTCATAGTTTTCTGGGGGCCTCTCGTGAAGAAAAAAAAAAAAAAAAAAAGAAGAAGAAAAAAAGAAAGGGAGAGGAAAGGTGGGGGCTCCTGGTGTTGATCCGAAATTCACACCCCATGCCGGGATCCATATTTTGGCACGGCGTACCACAGTAAGTAGCTTTTAAAAAAAGCGGATGTTTTGAGTCTTCCCAGGGAGATGCCGGGTTATGCCTCTGCCCAATCGATACCAGTTATTTACGCTCCCAGGATATCGCAAGGCAAATGTCAGAAAAACGGGCCCACGGGCTCCTCCAGCAGTTTAAAACTGTTGTGATGAGATCAATACGTAGTCCATAGTATGTGATGTTATTCTGTAGTGTGCGGAGCCTCCAGACGATGCATTAATATGAAGTTGCTCGGCTATTGGGGTCAACCCAATGTGGATTTCAATGTGTATATATCTCTATAATTTAAATTAATAACCCACTGAAGGATGCATGTTTAGTAATTAACGACAATTTGGGGAAATGCGTGCGTTCAAGTTGTTTCTCAGGTGTAATGAATGGGATTATTTTGCATGTGAGATAACAGTCTGACTGGATATGAGTCAAAAGCCAATTGGGAGTTGATTTATAAGATATTCAGCGTGATAACATGGTGAAGGGGGAGAAAAAGAGCTCACACAAACATCTCCACCCAGTTCCAGGACACCGAGAGCTAAGTAGTTGGATGTCAGTTACTGTCTCCATTTACTTCTCCATTTTGTGGCTATAAAATAAGATCATTTCACAGCGCATGTATAATTCACAGACCTGAGCCAGCCATGTGTGATGATGGGATACACACACACACACACACACACACACACACACACACATTTATACACACACACACACACACACACATACACAGAGTTTTTACAGGCAAAGGCAACCATATCTCATTCTCACGAGAAGCTTTTAGAGATAGGGCCGCATAGACTTCAGTGAGAAACCCCCAGGAGAGCGAGACGGTGGCCGACTGAAATATCAAGGTTAAATAACATTTACACATAATCTATACTGTCAATGCCAAATCAGGATAGTGGTGCAACCTTATATAACTGATAAGTTAGGAAACTGAGAGCGTCCCTCTTGCTCTGCATATACTTATATAACAGCTGTCCTGCAGGGGAAGTACGTATATATATGATGACTCTTTCCAAATCCAGTTGTTTTCGTACATGAAAGCAAACCAAAAGCGTTGGGCCGTTCGGTTTTGATCTTTTGAGAGCTGCAACATTATATAAGGCGTATGCACGGCGTGAGAAATCGACTCGCCACCAGTCAAATCCGAGCATTTTTTATTTTATTATTTTTTTTTTTCGATCGTGGCCAGGGAAGTTTTCCTGTCATGCCAGCCATTTTGGGGGGACTCGATTTAAAGGAAGAGTCTCCTTGGCTGGGATAGTGTTGCATGTGGCCGCTTGATGCAGACATTCCCATCGGTGATTCCTGAAGAGGAAGAGGTCATTCGAACCGCCTGCCAACGGGCCGCAGACGGGACGCTGTGCTGGTGAATGTAGATGTTGCACTTTTAGAAAGCCTCCTCTGCATTTCAGCTCAGACTGAGTCTATTTCTTGAAACAAATGCTGGGACAGTGGGGCTGTAGGAATTCCAAAAGAGGGAGGAGTGGGGAGGAGGTGGGGGGGGGAGGCAAATGTTCTCCCTTCCTCCTCCCCTCCACCCCCTCTACCTCCACTCCATCTCTCACACCCGCCCAGACGTGCTGGTTTGGTCCATTTGTCTGTGTTGTCTTGGGAGGAAGTGCCATCTCATCTCACATTGCGCAAATGGTTTCAATGCAGGCTAGTGTGAATTCTAGCGGGTTTTTGTAACTGCCAATTTCCATATCAAAGTGTCTGCATTTCAATAGGGAGAACTTGAGCTACCAGCCCCCTTCCTCTGAGCAGTTTTGTTCTGATAGAGTGCTGCTGCTGCTGGTGGTGCTGTTGCCGCTGGTGGTGGTGGTGTTGGTGGTGGTGGTGGAGGCTTCTGACAGGCTTGCTGGACACTGCAGTTGGGTGTGTGTGTGTGTGTGAGAGAGAGAGAGCGAGAGAAGCGTGTGTGTGTGTGTGTGTGTGAGAAGCAAGTGTTTGTGTTGGAGGCAGATTTAGTGTG
The DNA here is from genome assembly GCA_016806645.1 of Ophiodon elongatus. Classification (NCBI taxonomy): domain Eukaryota; kingdom Metazoa; phylum Chordata; class Actinopteri; order Perciformes; family Hexagrammidae; genus Ophiodon; species Ophiodon elongatus. Next base: position 431,149 of record JACSYO010001668.1, on the reverse strand, counting down.
GATGGGGAGATTTCGTTGGCCATAATCTAACACCAGAAGCCATGTAGTATTTAGCGGAAACGTTGGACGCCGTTCAGACGTGGTTATGTTAAGAAGATTTTTTTTTTTTTCTTTTCTTCCTGTTACAACATTTCCCAAAGTATTCCACCACAAGAGCACAAGACACCAACAAAGATAGATCCGTGTTTTATTTTCAAGGAGAACCCACTGCATCCAAGGCGCGTGAACAAAATAATTACAAATAGCTGTTTGCCTATTTTGACTAGTAATTTTTCCTCCCAATTTTTTTTTTCCCCAGGTGCGAAATAAATTGCTTAATTCCACATTCAGGGAGTGTAGATTTTAAGATGCAGAGCGTTCAAGCTTTGTGAGCGACTCCGAGTACCTAGCGGTGTCTGATTGTTTTTCTGTCGCAGAGATAATATTTATTTCCCATTCTGTGCAGCTGTTGTTTGTCAGTGGAAGAATGCGGCAAGACTGTTTGTTTTTGATGGATTTCGTCTCTGTCTCCCGATACACGGCCTCGTGTTCCTCTGCAATTGCAGGCCGGTTTCACAGAGCAACATTTTGACCCACGAGGCACAAAGAAGTGCCTTTGTGCATGCCTCTGCTTTGGAAGTAGGTTCAGCGTAGGTTAATAGTGAAAGAAAGTGCAGCGTGTGAGATGTTATTACACGGAGACAGGGAATGCAAATGCCATTTAGAGCGCAGTAGGGGTCGGTGGCCCCCCTCCACGCTCGGGCCCCGCTCCTGGGTAATAACCGCTGCCCAACCTGATGGAAGAAGAGCAGCTTGCTCCGTCTTTTGTTCGGCCCCCCCCGAAAGTAACGCCACAAAGCTCGGAAGAAGAGCCGACGGTGGGAGTTTTGAAATCTAGGGAAGCAGGAAGGAGGGAGGGGAGGAGGGGAGGAGGGGAGGGGGGGGTAAAAGGGAGGACTTCACCTGCCATCTTCACTCACGGCAGGCGGGTTTGACAGCTGTCTTGTTCGGCTCCTCTGACACGCTCGCTGTAAAAAGTTGGAGAAACAAATGGACAGAGAGAGGGAGAGGGGGGGGGGGAGGGGGGCGATGAGTCACGATGGAGGAGACAGTTTTGATGGTCTTAGGGGAGGAATTCTCTTTACGTCGACGTGCGATGTTCAGTGCGTTTTCTGATGGCACCGTGTAATTCCTTTCGGTCGTGCTGACTTTACACCAGTCTTTCCCCGTTAGTGATTTCTCCTACAACGACTTTTGACAAATCCCAGAGAATAGGACTCTCTTTGTTGAGTGGAGAAAACCTGAGAGTGGAGTGGAAATCATGCTGTGGTGTGCTGTGCTGAGTCTGGTTGTTCAAATTATTAAAAAGCTGCTGAAGGGGAGAGGTGCACGCATTCGGCTCTGCCGAGGCTGCTATCGGAGGAGGAATTGGCATCAGGGCTCCTCCTAAGATGGATTTCTTCCTGGGTGAGTGCAAAATGGTCTCGAGTTTAGAAAGTAGTCTCTGATTCTGAGGGGCTGACACCAAACCTGACATTTACTGGTGATGCTGATAAGAGGGGCACACGCCCCCTGACCCCCCCACCCTCACACCCCCCCTCCCAGAAATATATTTTTTAAACGACATGGAAGCTGTTCACATTTGGCCTGTTAGCCAGAGAAAAAAAAGCTAAAATACACAGCCGAGGAGCGAGAGGGGATCAAAAAAAAAAAGCAAAGGGCATTTTGTTTATTTAACTAAGTGCTTTGGGGTAAATTTCTCATTCAAACTGCAAAAACCCATCGTGGCCATTTTGCGGCTTACCTCAAAAATAAAGAGACAGATGACTGGAACGAATGATTATGCGTTCGGGTAGTTAACCCGATGGATGGATTTATGGTCTTGCTCCTTTTGACCGAGAAAATGCATCTGAGGGACGGGGGAGGGGGGGGGGGAATCTACCACCTCCTGTGTTTTAAAATGACAGTTAACTTTCCCCCACTGGTTCAAAATGGATGTTTAATGATCAAGAGAGGCTTGGAGCTTAGGTCTAGCAGTCACGCTGGCTCTCATCGCCGAGCCGCTGCTAAGAAAGCTACCCCCTCTGTGTTGTTTAAAGGACGCTCCCGCTCTAAAGAGAGGCTGATTCCTGAGTGATGGATCTGCAGAGGTCTCTTTGGGATGTGTGTTAACCCTTTGGTGTGCGCACATCTCTCTCGGTTGGGAGCCGTTGGCGGCGTGTGATGGATGTGTCCCGGGTCTTTAGGCTCCATATATCAGAAGATTAGCACTGACCTGTGAGTTGTCTGGGCCGCCCTCGGAGCTTCTTCTCCAACACTGGCTGGCATTAGCATACGAGGACACTGCTCTGTCTCAGGGGGATACAAAGATAGTGTGCTTTATTTGGTTCTGTCATAGTGTGGGTCACAGGAAGTGTGCAGATTAAAGGCTGAGGGCTTTGTGTTGGCATTAGGTGTATCTGACAGGTCATCTGTCAACTGAGGAAATGCTCCTCTCTTCCTCAAATGCCTAAATAGTATCATATAATTATCCCAGAAATTGAGGTTCAGGCCATGCTTCACTGCAGAAAAAAAACCCCTCTCCCTGTCCTCCACTGTATTCATGAATCACATAAAAATGCAAATCACTCCGCTGATGTGGTGTAACATTGTTATTTCTCATTTTGCATTGAAAAGAGAGAAATTGTAACAGGTATACACTCAAACTGGTGTTTCATTTTCCAAATGAGTAATCTGCAGAGCCTCTGCACGTGGAAGGCGGCTCGAATTCCTCTATTAAATGCTTTCACATGAACAGCCGAGGTACGTTCGCTTCCCGAGCGACCCCCCTCCCCCCCCCCTCCGTTTTTTTTTTTTTTCTTCCGTGGGCTAAATTGAATAATGTTTTTAAGTTTTAAAGCAGATTCTCCAAAATGATCATGAAACCCCTCCACGTTTAGCGCTCTAAGGCATCTCACCTAACACCCGAGTGTCACATCCGACTGCGGCGCTGCGTTTTGTTTTGTTTGACTTTCGTGAGCGGAGAGAAAGCTTTTTAATGCCCATTTTTCACGGCGCTGTTTTCACATTGAAATAGAGACCCCGGGTTCACCTGCAGTTCTTGGTCCGCCATGTCTAATGGCTGTTTGATGCCCACTTGGTGTCACTTGGTGTCTTGTGATGAGAAGCCAATGTGTTTTTCAAGGTGAGGATATATTGTCAAAGCCCTCGAACGTTCCCCGGGCCCTGATTGGCAGGCGTTGTCACAGAAGATGAGAAGCGGTGGGAGTTGCACAGCAAAGAGAATCTATTACCTAGGACGGCAAGGCGTGCTCTCACAACGTGTCAGTGCAGTCAGCCATCTTGCTCTCTCTCTCGCTCTCTCGCTCTCTCTCTCTGTCTGTGGTATCGTCCCTCCTCGGCGCGGCGAGGGGAACAGCTTTCAAGTTTAATTTTGGTGGCTGCCATAAGTCATTTTATTGATGATACTTGGGTTTCATACCATGATGAATTATCATGTAAAACTCCCCCCAAAAACGTAAGTGTTCATCAGCTGCGGTGTGCAATCTGCTTATGATTGCTGGCAGTCAACATTAAAAAGAAGCTAAATATTCCACGTAAATGGCATCCTGGGCAAAAAAATAAATAAAAAGAAGCCCTTTCTGGTATAGTTCTGCTGATTTCCTCCATTTCAAAAGCCTCTTTAATACACCGAGAGCGAGAAAGACTGCCGGCTCTGTGAGCTGCAGTAAGAGAAGGAGGCTTGTTGTTGATCAGCCAAGCAAATCAGATCTTGATATTTGAAGAGTTGAGTTGTGATTGCTAATCACTCCACTGCTGAGTTTTAATTAGGAGACTCATAAGCATTATGTCATTTCGCAGCCGAGCATAGTCGAGCATCAGATGTACTTAAGAGAACAAATAATTAGTTTTCTTCCCCGCGAGCGCTACAAAAACAAGGACAGGTTGTTGTTTTGTGCTATAGAGCATTTTGTCTTATTTTATGGACTTATGGAATTGATTCGAATATTGCAGCCTAATCGTGTTTCATTTGAAGTTGTGTACTTACGCTATCTTAAACCATATCTTGACCCTATTAAGGGATATATAATCTATAAAAAAAAAGACTTATTTTGAGCACAGCTGCCACTTCTTTCACTTCCAGTGAAAAGCCTGAATCTAATCTTTGGACTACTCTCTGAGATGGTGCTATAGATTGGACGGAGCTTATTGTCAATGGGTAGGTTTCTGTCCTGTGCTCCTAAGACCTTTGTTAGGACATTTTAATTACAGCAGAGCTGGATGTAATTGATCTAGGCTTAGAGGGATTTCACTGTCAATGAGAATGAGCCTGGGCGTTAATACAGCCGAGCAAATGCTTCCACCTCTGTGTGCTGCTCTGACACACACACACACACACGCACACACACACACACACTGAGTCTTCTTGTTGACTTTCCCTTAATTCAGCGAGGCGTCTGTCTTTTATGGGTAATGGTTAAAATCGGCCTCGCAGGGCCGGCTGACACATCGTCTTCCCCTCTGCCTCCACTTTAACATATCTGTTGCCAACGCTGTCGCCACCTGGAGTGTCCTCTTACGGAGCACTTCCTTCCTGGTTCCGTGTTGTCACCGGGAATCTTTAAATTTTTATAAGGCTGTTAGATAATGCTTCCCGATGAGGGTGAATTATTGATGGTCTTGTTCGTATGAGTGGGACAGGGCAGGGCTTTTAACTCTCCGAGCTGCCGGGTCTCTTATCCGGTAACTAAGGGACACCGCACAAACACCCAAAGGAATGATGTACTGGAGGAGGGAGGAGGAGGAGGAGAAAAAAAACCGGAGGCGGGGTGCTGAAAATAAAATAAAAGAAGCATGCATCCTTTACACTACTGTTGGGCTAAGCCTCACAGCACAAGGGGAGCTTGGCAGCAGAGAAAAGCATGGCATCTACAGAAGCATTTTCTCTGTTTTTGAAGCATTGAGTATGGTATGGTGGCTGTGTGTTTGTTGCTTATATTTTGTTGGTTTATATCGGAGTACACGCAGCACTCTGGCCCTGCTTCTTTCTTTTTTTGTGCAGACAAATGTTTAAAGTTTGGTACTTTTGTTAACACAGAATGCTCAGGCAGTATTGTGACGCAAGGCAGATTTTTGTAGAGCTTGAGTGGACAATTAAACTTTGTCTCCGCTAGAGACGAACTCCTTTGTTGATTAGTTGATTTTCTGCTTTTCCCTGTTTTTGAATCAGTGTAAAAAGAATATCTTCGAGGTTTTGGACTGACGGTCGGACCAATCTAGCAATAAAAATATGTCACATTAGTCTTTTTTTTTTTTTTCCTCCGTTTTCTGAAGTTTCATACGGTTAAAGATTCTCTGATTAATCGAAACGATTACCAACGGATTAATCGATAATGAAAATAGTGGTAAGTTGCCGCCCCTAGTAGTGAGAGTGTTGCTGTGCATTCACAGTTCAAGAGGTTTTCTTGAGCTCGCTTAACCAAAAGTAATTTCTTGCAGAATTTCCAAACCGATATGTTGTCCTTGTGTTGTTATATCGTCGCTCCAATGCAGCATAAACATTATTTATGAACATTTCTGGAAGGAAGAACCCACAAAAGCCAAGAGTCTTATCTGTTCTCAAACGGTGAAATGGAGGTTTGACCCTGAGTGACTAACGGTGAAACATGTTGTGGAGTGTCTTTGTAACACACACACACACACACACACACACACACACGCACACGCACACGGACACGGCTTCATTTTAGTGAAATCCGTCCTTCACCACTAAATGTACGGCCGTACACCCTGACAGCTGTCCTGATTCTTATAGCACGCACTTTCATCATTGTTCCAATTCAGTCTCTCTGCACTCGTATAGCCCTCCAGTTTGCATTACAATGGAGCGAGCAGAAAAAACTTTGTGGAAATGCTGGTAAAGCGTATAATTTGGCATGCTCCAATTCAGCGGTATTGTCCTTTTTAAGAAACATTCTAGGCTCCATTTTGACGTTCGTTTTCGATGCGAGGACGTTTTTTTTTTTTCCGCTTAAAAGCGCTACATTTGGCCTCGTAAACGGTCCGTGCTCTGTCAAAATCTCAGAGATTATGTGCATTAAAGACAGGAAGTCTGGCCAAAGTTGCATTCCGAGATTGGACCCAAATTTCTGGACACTTATCTAGATGTTTAGAGGCCATGTTGTGTAATTATGTCGTATTTCTGTCCTTTCCGACTTCTTAAAGCTCGGGTTGCATCAGAGTTCTCAGGAAAAAAACGTTTTCAGCTTTTTGTTTCTCTTTAACAGTGGGATGAGTCTAACTGCTATGAAGAAGAGAGGAGAGACATTTGAAGCCCACAGGAAACACCAGCACTGGTCCATCTTTCAAAACGAAAATGAAGTGCTTTACAGCTAAATCAGGAGTAGCGAGTCTTAAATAATATCCACGAGACTGTCAGGGCAAAGAAAGGAAGAGAACAAGAGAGTAATTATGTACAAAGAAACAAGAAAAACAAGTCCGTCCAGTTCCCATTTCCCACTGGAAAGGCTGCAGATTGATGTCTGTGTCTGTGTGTTTCCAAAGAAACAGACAAGAGTGGGTGGACAAATTAATAGAAACCAATACTGAGAAAAACAACTTTTAAATTCAAAACAGTCATGAAACCTGTCCAGGTCTACGCCGCATATTAAGTCCATGGCTCGTTTCCAACTCCATACAGCCAAGCTGTAGAGCTGGTAAAAAGATATTTGCTTGATGTTTTAAGCCTCAATGAAATCCTGTATCTCTACTACACGATTTTTCTAATTAGAGGAGTGATTCAGAATAATTTGCCTCTAATAAAGGCTATTAGATAAGACAACCTGTACAAGCGCCTGTACGAGCGCGTTTTTATTCAAGATTATAAAGCATTTTTAATAATGTTTAATAATATTAAAATTAGAAGCTTGAAACAAGTTCTGCGTCAGGGCCGGTTCCTCCAGGAGTTTGTTTATTACGGCTCAAAATACATGATTGAGAACATAGAGCACAACTATGAGCTTATTGTTGTGTTCCTGCTGTGTCTCAAACATTCATAAGATATTTTAATGTTCCCGGTTCACAAATCAGAGTACAACCATTAGCTGACTCCTTAACTCGGTTCTTTATTGAAATGTAACATTTCAGTTGCTTCTGTGTTGACTGTTATCAAGTTGAATTATCAGATATGTGTCCGCTTCAAAAGAGGCTCATTATCATTTTTTTTTTTTTTAAACTAAAATGAACCAACTACCGGTCCACTGGGACCAGTAAACAGAAATTGTGGTTAAAAAAAAAAATAATTCTGCAAACAAATGTGAAATATTGTCTAAGCACAATCAGCCAAACTAAAAACGTAGTCAAAAAATGGCTAAATAATGAATTTAAAGCTGCATATATATATATATATATATATATATATATATAAGTGTCGCTCTTAGTGATGAACCCAGAGAGAATTATCACTGAAATATGCAATTCTTCAAACCCAGATTCTTTCAGCTTTTGGTTTTGGTTTCATGGCCCACAATTTAAGCTCTCATGGAATCTTTTTTTTTTGTTGTTGTAAAAAAAAGCCATAAAAACCCCACTGTAAACTATCCGCACAGCAACAAATGCCATGCAGACAAAGTTAGCGACTATCAGGAGAACCGAGTGTAGTATTTAGCAGCTAAAAAGCAACTCTTCAGGGAAACACCTCCCTACGGCGGGTGGTGGAGACCAAAAGAGAGCTGGAAGGAAATTACAAACGACAGACAAATTGTTGCTCATGTCACAAGACATTGTTTCGGACTGTGTATTAGACCAGCAGAGCTACCAGTTCACACACTACCCTCGTACACACAGCGCTGAGTACATCGCCGCCTCTCAGCCGCTGCTAGGCTCAGCAGAGATTGTATGAAATGTCTAATACAACTCCCTATCAATTCCCTATGTACTTCAACACATGTTTTTCAGTTGGAATGAAGTGTGTTTTACAACGCCTTCCAGCCCATTGGTGTGTAGACGGGGGCATGGGGGGGGGGTGAGGGGGGAGGGGGGGTATCCAATTGAGGGTTGTATTCACTCAATCACACAATACAGCAGCGGTCTACTGAGTGCAGCTTTCTAGTTTTTATTTTTACTCCGTGTTTTGAGCTGGACTTTCTGCTCTTGAATTACAAATCCAGGCGAGGAGAAGTCTCTTTCTGTGGGACGGCCGATGGCCTCCATTTTACATAATCAGTGCGAGGTTTTTTCACTTTAAAAGAAATCCAATGCGACTTATAATGTCTGAAAATATTAATCAATTTAGATGTTAAAATACTGCCCAGTCATTTTCATTTCTGACTTCTTCAGAAAAAAGAAACAGATACATACGTTCATATTTTTGTTCTCAACCGCTGCAAGCCTGCATTTAGTTATTTTTTTTACATGCATCCATATGTGAATATATACATATATATATATATATATTTTTTTTTTTTTTCCTGTTACGCAACTCATTTACGGATACACTTTGCAGGACTCTGACAGACACTTAGTGGGTAAACTGGTAAACACAGTACAACAGCCTCGGCTGAATATCATCCCCATTACGGAGCACGTATTGATGAGGAAAGTGCCCTTTAGAAAACACACACGCCCAAGGCCGAGACACAAACATGCATTGGTTTACCTGGCTTATAGGCAAAGAAATGAGAAACAGAAAAGATGTCCGCTGTCGACAGTTAAACACGGCGGTGGGTCCATAATAGTATTGGCAGCCGTCTCGTGGGACTCATTAGGACTGACGATTACTCCCCACAGTTGCGTAATGGCCAAGGTGTATGAGGCTATTTTACAGGACCAGTGGAGCGGCGCTGTGTTTTGCAGTGGTTTCATGAATGAAAATCAAGTTCCTGGTATGGTTTTACCCCCGTCACCACATCTAAACAGCATTTAACATCAAGTGAAATCCTGCAGAGCGGAGTGTGAAGTTAATTTCCACCTCTTTTGGCTCTCAAACAAGAAAAGACTTTACTTCTCCAAGGAAAGTACCCACTTCAGGGCTCGTGAACACTGTATTCACACCTACCTCTGGTTAGGATCTTGATATTTGATTCACTGACTAGCTCTTCCACATTGATCGTGAGGCTTCTGTTCCTTTCGAGGCATAATTAACCCTTTTTTTATTGACTATCTTAATGTAGTCGTATGCATTGTGTGAGTGCAAACTGATGCAGCTTTTTTTTCTCGATTTACCAGTTTCATTGTTTGGTCTATTAAATGTTCCGAAATGGTAAAAAAAATAAATAAATAATGATAATGACCATCACAATTTCCCAGAATCCAATGTGACGTCTTCAATTAGCTTGTTTTAACAGTCCAACACCCCACATTCTCAGTTTAGTTTACAATGATGTGAAATAGCAACAAAAGTTGATGATTAATGCTCTTTTAATTGACTAATCCCTTTTAATTAATTCAGATCTATTTTATAGTTTTATTGTCATAAATGCCCTGAGTTCCCGGTTTATTTGGTACACTAAGCTAATTAACACGTTTTAATCTAACTTTATATCCTTTTATATTCTAACTTTGTGACACTTGTAATTTCTTTGTTGAAAAATAAGCTAATTCAACTGTATGGCCATTACAGAGTCTGTTGTGAGATTGTTGGATTGTGAACGTATTTTGACATCAGAAAGTGATTCGTATTAGTATTGTGACAGTGAGTTCAGCACTCTGTGTGTTTTATAACTCCACACAACACACTTACTTACTTTATTGAACACATTTTCCCTCGATGATTTCTTTTCTACAAGTGTAACACTCAGGCGGCGATTCAACGCTGACACTAGCTCCTGAGTGCACATCATAGCCTTGAATTAAAGCGAATTAATGCATGTCAGTCAATGAAGACACTGAATGAATAGAGACCACACAGACCGCCCACGGTTAGAATGCAGCCCATGTGCTGACCGTGCATAGGTAATGCAAAGCAGACTGGATTTAGGACCAAAAAAAAAAAAATGTGCTTTAAGTTGGACAAAACTTTAAACAGTGAGTCCGCTGCAGAAGGCGATGAAACCGGCGCGCGTGAAGCGAGCCGCGAAGTTGTCATCGTTGCTGCATTAAATTGTTTCCAGCTGAACGAAAGCATATAACTTTTGAATGGCAACTAAATCAATAAGATGCACGGAGCGTGACGTGTAAATACGGATGTGAGGAGATATAAAAATGTCTGATTAACAGGTGATGATTAAAAGCAGAGTCTCACCATACAACACACGCCATTAGCATAACAGCTGTGTGGCTGAAGGAGGGAGTGGAGACGCTCGTACAACTGGTGGATCGGAGTTAACTGCAGGAGGTGCTGCATGACTTCTCCACAAAGACAACTCCAGTGTTACATTTTTAGATATTGTCTTATTTTCTCTGTCAGTAACAATTGAGTGAAACAAGCCAGTGAGGCTCTTTTTAATTGGTGGAAGTTGTATCTGCAGCTTAAGAGGAGGAGTGTAACCTCAAGGCTGGAGAATTATTCTGCAAACTCCTCTGCACATTTTTATTTATTTATTTATTTCGGGTGAGTTTGGGTAAAAAAAATATATACAGTATATTTCCATTTAGCCCACAGCCAGTATTCTTCGAAACAACGCCAGGAATGAACTTAACTCTAATGTGAGACATCTCTATCTAGTAGTGAGACTGCAACTAACGACTATTATCATCATCGATTCATCTGCAGATCATTTCCTCCATTCATTGATTAATTACTTGACCCATTAAACCTCAGAAAATATTGAAAAACTCCAATTTTCTTGAGCCCATGAGACCCAGAGAAATTCAATTTACTTAAATCTAAGACGAGAAATAAAACAGTATATCCTCCATTTTGCAAACTGTAATCTGGCTCAGCAATTGTTGAATTTCCGTGTTAAAAATGACAGATTTAATTATCAATTATCAAAATAGTTGCAGGTAAATTTTCGATTAATCGAGTTATCGTTTCAGCTCAGCAAAAATTGAGTGATTTTCAGTGACGCCGCTATTGTATTAATAATTGCAGGAATTACATTTTTGCAAAACGTTTTCGAAAGCTCAATCACCAATTTCATAATGATGTGTTATTTGGTAGATTGATATGAGTATTCAGACAGGACATAGCACCTCTGACTTCATGTGCCCCTCAGCCACTTATGAAACCAAAGCTACTTATTTGCAATAATTCATGATTTGTTTTTTGGTGACACCACCAACGACTTGCTCCCTTTGAAGGATTAATGGTGTTTGTTCAATTTGCCGTTATTCTTAAGCAAAAGAAAACTAACTGCTGTTTGCTTTTGGCAACAGTCGTGTCACTTGGTCCACTCTGTGGTAAGCCGGGGGTTTGGGGGTGGGATGTAATCGAAAATGGGAGCATGTCTGTAATTTTAGTCCCTTCTGAATCTTGCCATGTCAGTAAGTTGTACGGATTTTACCGGCCGGCCAAATCTGGGACCTCTCACATAACCTCCGATAAAACCTCAGCCAGTCCAATCCAATATGACAACCCTGAGATAGTTTGCAAATCATTTGTCATTTCCTTTCGGAGGGAGGGAGAGGTGGACTCTGCACATTTTGTTTTTGGCTTTTACCCCAAAGTGACATCACTCCGGTCCAGAGGCCACATCTCTTCTCCTTTTTCTGTTTTTTTTTTTTTTTTTTTTCATCGTTTAAACAAGTTTGCCGTCAGTTGCGGAAATTGTGTTTGATTACAATGATGCATTTGTTTTTTGGTCGAGATGGCAGCACATGAAAAGCGCTGCAGACTGATTGCACACTTTCCTCCTCGCCTGCCTGTTGTTCATTAACATCACACATGTTAGGTATTAGCAGCTACTTTATGTGCATTTTGCTGGAAGCTAATCCAGTCTGAACGAGGCTACACTGTGTAAAAAAAAAAAAAAAAAAAAAAAAAAACTTAACATGGTGCATTTTTCCCCCCAGAAGGTGTGAACATCAACACATCACCTGCTGGAAACGCGTCGAAAGAATGAATGAATTTGTTGTTAGTGTGATGTTAGTTAGTTAGTTTATAGGGAGGGCTGGGCGGGGTGGGGGTGGGGAGGGGGGGGGGGTGCTGGTTTTTAATGTTGGAGAGATCTGGATGTGAGCAGTGGGTGTGTGGGTGTGTGTGTGTGGGGAGTGCTAGAATAATGCGTGGAGGAGGCGAGAAGTGTGTTCATGAGGAGACGCGTCGAAGAAGAGAAACCTCTCTTTACCAGGCCGGTGTCGGGCTGATCTCTGCTCCTCTCCGGTGACCCTACTGCTTAACCAACTGCTCCGAGGTCAGCTTATTCATTTCCATGCCAAGCAGGATTGGCTACTGAGCTCGGAGCGACCTGTGGCCAATTATTAGAGAATGAAACTGACATTTTTAGTCATTTTTCCCCCCCATACATTTTTAAAATCCATAGTTCAGTTTTGAATACATATGGTCTTAATAAGCCCAAGTAACCGTTGCAGAAAGAGGTGGAGAATGTAAAAATTAGTGTATTACCATGAAACATTTGTAGAGCAAGCAGTTGGTTAAAGTATGTTAAGAATACCAGAAACAATGTTATATTTTATACACGTCACTCGGAGCTAAAACAATTAGGCAATTAATCCAAAGAAAATGTAAAGTAAAAATATCATTAAAAGAATCACTGGTTCCAGCTTGACTATAACTAAAGTGAAGTGTGTTGGATGATTTGAAGACATCATGTTGGTGCCTGAAAATTTGCATTTGTCTCGATTTCTGACTTTTTATAGACTAAGAAATGACCTTGTGAATCGTGGCTGGGCGATTATGGCCAAAATCTTTTATCACTATAACGGTGATTTCACGTCTGTATCACGATATCGCATGTTTTCTGATATGAAATAACCACACAATTAAATACTTGACCAATAAAATATAGAATATGTTTCTCATTTAACGAGGAACTCAATGCAAAATGATCAGTTTTTCTGAGACGTTTGCGTTAGTATAGCCTTGTTATCATCAATTTAGTAATTAATATTGATCACGTTGAAATATTGCCCGGCTCCGCGATGAATTGTACAAATTGACGGCGGTTCACTCAACAATAAGAATAACAGTAAGTTGCAGCCCCTCGGTTAACATTTGTATTGATGGACGATGTAAACAGAGTTGCATTATTTGGTTGACGGGGGATTCCGACCTCGAACCCTCGACAGAAACATCCACTTTTACCCTTTCTTTCACGAGCCGGCTCCTTTTGAAGACGATCGCCGGCCTCTCTTCATTTTGCTTGACACTAACCTGGTTGTTCAGTCTGGCTCTGCTTTGTTCTCCTCACTTTGCTAAGCTTCTTTGCTCACCCCTCTCTGTTTCACTACGTCCATCTGCCCGCTGGCACTCTATCTTATCTACTGCCTCAATCACTTGGCCAAGAGCTGCTGAACACACCAACTGTTGTGCTCGCTCTCTCTCTCTCTCTCTCTCTCTCTCTCTCTCTCTCTCTCTCTCTCTCTCTCTCTCTCTCTCGCTCTCTCGCTCTCAATAAAACTGAAAAGCATTGCACCTTTCAGGAGGCTTCTGTTTGTGCTTCTTTCTTTCGAGCTGCACTGGAGAACATTTTCGACTTAAAAGCACATTTTGCTTTCCAGAGATGTGCTTTTAACGGTCATTTATCTTGAAAAAAACCCCCAAAAAAAACACACAAGAAATTTAAGTGCCTTGAAGTTAGAGTTTTGCATATTTTTCAATGTTACAGTGAAATCATTGTGACCCTCACCTAAACCGAAGCTGTAAGAACTTCCGTGATATATTAACCATCTTATAAACATCTGTTGACACATTAATTATTTATAGGCACTGAACCAGGGTGTAATTATGATGGAATAAATAGCACACACTGGCTCATAAGAAGTAATCCCAAAATACATTTTCCTAAAAAATGAATCGAAGCAAAACTGGAGCTAAAACCATAAGCTGATTAATTTACAGCAAAAACAGCAGCTTAGGGCTGGGTGATATGGAGAGCACCAACTATCACAGTATTTTTGAACAAATACCTCGACGTCATAAGGCTATTGTAGGGTTGGCCATTGGTGCTTTCACAAAATATTGACACAATGAGATTTGTGATAAATAACCATCAGTAATGTGGATATAATGAAATAAAGTGGGTAAAAACAAATAATAGAACTAGAACAGTCAAGTAAGTTTAGAAAATAAGATAAGATATTCCTTTGTTAGTCCCGCAGTGGGGAAGTTTACAGGATTACAGCAGCAGAAGGTAAAGTGCAAACAATGACATCACTTCACTGTAATGCAGCCTTTAAACCAAGAACAGATAACACTTATATCACGATATCGATACATTTCCCAGCTCTACAGCAAATATTTTGATAAACCATTCTTACTTAAAAATGCCAAACGTAGAGTGGCTGATGCTAAAGCCTTCTCTCTGGTTCCAATTGTGAATATTTCTCAGTCTTTTTTTAATAATACACTGAATATATTCTGGTTTTGGACTGTTAATTAGACAGAGCAAAACTTTTGATGATGTCCTTTGGAGGCATTTTGGGGAGCATTTTTCACAATTCTTTGTACATTTTATAGTCCAAACAATTAATTGAGAAAATAATTGGTAGATTAACTAATAATGACAATAATTAGTTTGTTGCATCCTCAAAGCAAAGCGTGCAACACACTGTACATCAAAATAGAACAAAGCAACATTATTTCTTATGACTTCTCTAATCACTAATCTAATGTAATCTAATCATATCTGTTCTTTTTATGCTGCAATGGGAAAAAAAGTCTTTAAAAGAAAGCAATAAAAGTTAGTTTAGGATATTCTGTTGCTTTTCTCAGTTAATAAATTGGTCCAAAAATAGTATTCTATGTCCATCACAAGTCCAAATGTTTATGTTCAACGTGCTTGTTTTGTCCAATCAACAGTTCAAAACCAAATTTTTTTGTGTATTCATTTGACCACAAAAGAGGAAAAAGAACGTGAGAAAATGTTCCCTGAGAAGAAAACCAGTGAAACTGGTCTTTAAAAATAGCTCAAAACTATATATACTGTATATATATATATATATATATATGATTATCAAAATAGTTGTGAATCTACTGATCACTGCAGCTCAACATGCATCATTGCTGGTCAAGAGTTGGTCGATAACGTGTAATCTTGCGTTGCAAAATGACTTAACGTTCTGCGGCTCCTCGATTGAGAAATCTTCATTGTTCCAGCGCGTGCAGCTGTGAACCAAAGTTTGCAAGCTGTTTACCCTAATAGAGAAAACACTCTGCAGACTGAGCTCGGTGTCAGCCCATCTCTGTTTCTGGCAGTTGATGGCAAGTTCTCTACATCTTCGGTGGAGCCAAGGAAATGACATCATGTCCCTGTAGGGGTTGAAAGCGCAGCCCTGACAGGACTGTCATGACAAAAGAGTTCCTTGGGAACATCATGGTGCACCGAGGACAGGAAAGAAAAGTGTCTGGAGGCTGTGTTTTCTTAGTTCCTGTAGCTCCCGTCTCCCACTTCTAGCCCATCAACTATTTTCTGGTGTTTGAAAAATCCCCTCTCACATGTGTGTCTTTCTTTTCTTTCTGTTGCCCTGAATGTAGGGCATGGGGGCGGGGCAAAAAAGTTCTCCAAATTAGCAGTTATTCAAAGAGTGGAAGACGAATCATTGTTGTTGGCAAGATCCAGCTCAACATCTCTATTTCATCTGTAGGTTTTTCAGGCTTACACTTGGACTTGCGCATTCATTTTGTTCCCGTCTTACTTGATATGTATGTATGCGCTCTTTATCTCTCTCTCTTCTCGGCGTAGACAATTGAAAATAAATTAACATTCCTGGGCTTTATTTTTGTCTTCTCTAAGCCTGTGGAGAAAACTTTGAGGCAAACCCGGGAGGTCAGGCCATACTCACAGGCTGTCAATCCTCCACGTTGACCCTGCCGCCCCTTTTCTTTCTCCCCCTTCCATTCTTCTCCTCCTCTGCTCTCCCTCTCCCATCCATTTAGTCCCTCCCGGCTTAGAAACTCCCAAACTCCCCCCATCTCTCACTCGCTCTTTCACTGGACGCCTCTCCAGCTTGAGTGAGGCAGACACAAGCTTTGTCAAAGGAGACTCGCATTCATTCAGCCGGCTGTTGCACACAGCCTTGTATTTCATGTGAAGACATGTGGGCTGTCTCCTTCTATCCATTTATTTTAATTATGTTTTAATTGCCCGCCGTCCTCTTTTAAATGCTTGCTTATTATTTCTATCAGGCTGATGTGAAAAATTGGCTGTGGACTGTGATTCTCTCCATTATCTTAACTGATGATAGATTTCTCTCCTTGGGTTTCCACTGTGTATGTACGGCCGACGAAAGAAAAACAGATGTCGCGAATGTTTGCGTATCATTTTTCACTTCATTGGTGTTTTTTTTTTTTTTTTTTTTGGGCCTTGTTTCCAGAAAGACATACTGTTAATAGAGCGAAAACCTGAGGGAATATATACTTGTATTTTTTTAGGACGAGGAGCCGAAGTTGCCAATGAAAATGAACAACTTGTATTTAGCCAGGGGTCTTCTAGTGCATATATATATATATATATATATATATGTGTGTGTATGTGTGTGTGTATGTATTTTTAATCAGTGTCTAAGGCAGGTACATAAACATACATTAGAATAAGTAAAAAACTAAACGAGTATGGCACATTTTATAGGATCATGATGATATTGTCTCAGAAATGGGGGGGAGGGAGGGGGTTCTTGTGAATTTGGCATTAAAAGCAATTAAAGGGACAGTTCACCATAAAAATCAAGAGTACATATTTTCCATTCATCAATCTAGACGGTCCTGGCGTGAGTTGGAGACATCGCCCTAGAGATGTCTGCCTCTCTCCAGCCTGGTGGAACTACATCTTGTGGTTTATATTAACTGTTTGCATTTATTAGATTTCGTGTAGGTGGTGACATTTAGTCAGAATTGTGTACTTTTTTTCCCCTTTTTTTTTTTAAACACATCCGCCTCAGTGAAACATGAGGATCATAATGCGAAAATAAAAAGTTGGCCAAGAAACAAGTAACCTCAATTCCCAGATTCTTGGGGGATGGGTGGTGGGGGGGTGGTGTAGATAATTCCTCAGCACAATCTCTGAGGAGTTAACGATGCCTCACTTACCTCTTTAAATCATTTTCTGCTTGAGAACATCTTAGCCCCCCACAATCATCATCTCCCTGTCCCCTGATGTGAAATTATGATAAGTCTGTCAGTGCTTGTGTAAAGCATCTTAATGTTAATCGCCTAATCCTTTTATCTCAAGTCCGGACCGATTCAGCGCAGAAATCCCACCAAACAAAACAGTGGGTGTTTTTTGTTTTTTTTTGTAGAGGAAGATGAGCATGGCTGTGTCCTGCAGCAGCTTAAGGGAGAAAGAAGACGTGTTACGCAGCGGGGTGACGCCTGATCAGGAGAAAGAACCCCAGGGTGGCGGGAGTTAGTCTGCATCCGCGTGGCCTGGCGGGCTCTCGCCCCCTGGTGTCTGGAGGGGCCGAGTGGCTCAGCGGGCCCAGCGGGCCAGAAGGGCAGGGGGACGTCCCCCCAACGGTTTCCAATCTCCACCTGTCAACCACCATTATGGTTACCCCAGAGGCCCCAGGGCCTCATATTTGCAGAAAATAAATGGCCGAGGAAGAAGTCACGTGTGTCACAGGAGAGTTGGTGCTCTGCCCATTATTGAACCGGTGGCAGTCTTGTTAGAGGACGTGAGAGTACGAGCAGCCTCTGCAGACGTGGAGCGAAACCTTTTCCCGCATCGCGGCGCTTGCACCCTCCAATTCCGGTCTTATCTGATCTGGTCCGGCGCCACTGGCAGATAAACAACTGGAAGACAAATAAAACAAACAATCCCGATAAAAACCACCCAAGTTTAACTGATAAATCATAGGTTAGCTGTATGTGAGTTTTCTTGGCACAGAGTGCTGCACAACTGCTCGGCCAGGCTGACCTCAAAAATGAAAATAAACACTGCTAGGTACAGATCCAGCGGGCCTTTTCTTTTTCTTTTCTTTTTTTTTGGTTCAGCGATTATCCTTTCGGACCGTGTCGGTCATGTATAGAGCGGATCTCATAGTGACTTGAATTATTACTCAGTATGCTAATGTGAACGCTTCCCATGTTTTGTGGATTCTCATGTTGCCAAAAATATCCAAGTGCATTAGTGAGACCCGGGGAGCGATCAGAGCCGACTGCTGCGCTGCTCAATTTTAGGTTCATTATAAAATAATCAGGGTAGTCGACGAGTGGCTCTGGAGGAGCGGCATTCGGAGACGGGGGAAACATTCGCTCTCCTCTGCATAGCGGCGGCTATCGAGTGGCCGGCCCTGTTTACAGTGTGGATACCTATATATATATATATATATATGTGTGTGTGTGTGTGTGTGTGTGTGTGTGTGTGTGCGCGCGTGCGTGTGAGCGAGCGCATTGGAGAGACGCTGGACGGCAACCACATGGGAATAAACAAGAAACAATATTTTGATGTGTGTGTGGGTGTGTGGATCCCGTCTCTGCATGTGTGTCAGCAGTGTGCATGTCATTGGTTATATGTTTGTGCAGGCATGCGTCTGTGTGTGTGTGTGTGTGTGTGTGTGTGTGTGTGTGGCATTTCACATATGGCACAACACATCCCTCCTCGGTGTTTGACTTTGGTAAGCAGCTTATCTTTCTGGTGTGTTAGTCCGTCTCAGGCTCTAACCTTTTGCTGCTTCCGCAGACAAAGGGCTGTTTTTTTGCCACCCCTTGATAAGGACGGAGACAAAAGTAGCTCTCAAAGCGGCTGTGTCTCTAATGGCGTCCCTGTGCGAGCGTGTTGCCGGAGCGACAAGCCTTCTCCCGCGGGGATCCGGGAGTAAATGGGGAAGGTGGAACAGGGAAGAGTGGGAGAATGAGGCAGTGTAAACATTGCGTTGTAACACGTCGCAGAGAGCTGAATAAGTGCCGAGAACCAGGCTCCCCCGTCTGCATTGTTTTCATGTCGGTGCCGTCGTAAAACAATCGAGAATAAAGTTTTAATATTGCTGTGAAAAGTTCAGGGGGTGAAAAAAAAAATGCTTTTGTTTATTCAATCGAACAGCGGGAACTCTTGCTTTCACGGTGTTCACATTTGCGACTACATTTCATTCAAGCATGCATCCGGATAAATAAAAAAAAAATAAAAATTACCCACCCCAAGGTTCTGTGATGACACTGAAGATAACCGTCCATTTTCTCAATTTGTATGCTCTTTCTTCTCGTTTCTTTTCCAGTTGAGATGATGACTGGTGATGCTTCTCCGTGAACTACCGATCGTTGACGTCGCTCCATCTCTCTGCTCTGCCGCTGCAACACGCTGAACCACTGTTATTATCCAAAAGGCTCCCTGGATTGTCTGCACACGGCGCACAACATGGCCTCTGCACTGTGGAGGTGTCCGATGTTTCGCTGCCTCTCGCTCCTTCTCTTCTGCTTCCACTGTTCACAAGGTGAGTTACCATGGAGTTGCGTGGCAGAGTGTTAATGTGATTCTGGTCAACCTTTCAAAGAAGCCACTTATTATTCAGCTTATGAATGCGTGGAATGTATTAGCACACATTCTTCAGTGTGTCATAATAGTTCTTCTTCAGTGGTTTTACCCTTGGAGCGTGAAAAACAGTGTACTGAACTCATTGAATATCCCTGCCAATCTATTGACACTCGCACCGACGTATTTCACTCACGTTTAGAGCAACACTCAAAACAGTACGTCGGGTACCTTCCCCTCAAGGGTCATAACTGCACAGTGAGCTTCAAAACAGATTGTCTGCGTGTGCTCAAGGTACTGGAGCCGCAGAGAATAGATACATTTCCCATTTTATTTTTGCCTCGACCGGATCATTCTGAGCAGCCAGTGTACCTGAAAGCATCAAAAGCATGATTTAGCACCAGACTCGGGAACCAGTCGATGTTTTTAATTGTCCGCAATGACATCCTCAGGCTCTTTTTGGGTTCCTTCCCTCACTTTTTGGATTAGTACATTTGGCTGTAATTACAAGTATTGTCACAAAACACTCCCTTCTGTTACATGCTCATCAAAACCACTGATGTTGGTATGTCTGCTTAATGATGATCATTACATTCCCCCCCCCCTTTCATTCCCATTGTACAAAGTAACCCAAAATCACATGCTTGTCTGCCAAGCATTGATTACAGATAGATAGTTGAAGCATTATTTTGGGGGCTTCCTTTTGAATTTGGGTTTTTGCCTTTCTTTCTTTTTTTTTCTATTGCTGTTTTGTTCTGTGATAGATTTCTCTTCCAGTTTTATTTTAGGGCTGTCTGTGGTGTACAATTTGTTAACAAAGACATATTGCCATGGAGCAGGCTATCCCAGCAGCCTTTCATGCAGAGATGCATTTTTTTGTGGATTAGCAATTTTAGATAATATAAAAGAGTCTTACTCAGGCATTTGAAGAATTGCCCTCTGATTTGGCCCCGACTTAGAAACTGAGTTGAATAGTCCCGTTGGATTTCTTAGAGAGGAATACTGCTTTGGTATGCAGAAAGTCCAGGTTTTGGGTTTCAGTTGATGTGAGGGCTCTCAGGCCTTAGAATGCATATTTGCCCATCCATCAATAAAGGAATGTGTGTGTGTGGGTCCCTCTGAAAACAATATCTGATTCTATCCACATGCCACTCACCTTCAGCCTGTCCAGCCCTGAGGGCCTGCATCCCGCCGCTTATGATCTACGCTTCCATCATAGTACCAGCAACACAAACTCTACTTGATAATTACCTCCTGTCCCTCACCAGGAGAGAGTATAATCAGGTTATCGCTTTCATCCAAAACATTCCTCGCGCTTTGAAATGCTCATTGACATAGCTGAATAGAAAGACGTGTTTTTCTCCCTCCTGGTATTGACTTCCCCAGCCGGTCTGAATGAACACCAGTCAGGCCTCTGTTTTGACAAACTTTACCAATTTGTGCAAGATCAAATGAAATCAACTGCTATAAGGCTTTCGGTTAATGGTATAATCCTTAAAGCGGCTATAATAAATATTATTATATTGAAGTTACTACGTGGAACATTCATTTTCTGTGCACCAGAGTCCCTTTTAGAGAACCTCTCATTTTACTGCAGTCTCGGTTCTGGTTCTCCTTTTCTTCCCTTCCCTCCGGTGGGCTCCAAGTGGAGCTAGTGCGGAAGTGCCTTAAACTAGCATTCTCTCCAATGGCCATCAGGGGGCGACTAGTTGCAAGAAGAAATCAGATTGTATAGAAGTCTATGGGAAAATGACTCTACTTCTCACTTGATTTATTCCCTCAGTAAACATTGTAGATATGAGTTTATGGTCTCAATCTCTAGTTTTAAGTCTTCTTCAATACAGCATGATGTTCATTTAGTAAATTATGGTCCATTTAGAGTCAAATAGACCATAAAGTAGAGTATGCTTTAGTGCGTGGATACCTTGTGATTGACGGTGTTGTTTGGTCCGTGTTTTCGTCTTATAACTTTAACCCTTTCTCAGTGTGTTTTCAGTTCATGAAAGTTAATTGTAACATTTTTGGTCACCTAAAAATGTCTTATTCAGATTTCGGTTGTTCTTAGCTCCACCCTCTCGTGTCATTTCCGGTGAATAAAAACAAGATGGCATCGGCCAAGTTGCCAAACTCAAGGCTTCAAAACCATAATCCACAAACCAATGGGCGACGTCACGGTGACTACGTCCGCTTCTTATATACAGTCTCTGCTCGGTCTGGCCCCACTGGGCAGGTCCCTGCTGGAGTTTGAGCTGAAGGAGTTTCTGCTGAACTTTATCTATGATTTTATCTAATTTCACTGGAATCCAACATGGTGGTACCGATGACGAGCATTAAGAACAACTAAAAAAAAAGGTTTACTTATGAAGGTCACACAGAGACATCAGTTTTAAACTGAGACTGTTTCATAAACAGTTAAAAGTTCCTTGTAGTAACTTAAATAATGTATCAAATAACAATGTGAAAGAGTCATAGTGATGAACCTACAGATGAATTATCTAAATCTGTAATTCCCCCCGGTTTTATGGAGCTTTATAGCAAGTTTCAGCTCATTGTTTAGCTGTGCCAACTTTATTGTTTTTGGTTCACACTTACTGCACTCAAAGCGTTGCGTTTGACTGCAGCAGTTTTCAGATGAAAAACTCGATAAGAACCAACTATACAGTAACTGCTCAGCACCAAACAGCACACAGACACAGCAAGCGACTCCGTGGTGAACGTTTAACAACCAAAGAGACAGATATTTCCCTCAGGAGTTGGTAGAGACCCAAAACGGAGCAAAAACAAAGAGTGATTATTGGACTTAAATGCACCTGGCTGCCAGACGTACGACTCCAGACGAATGCTAATGTTGCTCTGTAACTTCCGGAAGTCTAAATAAGCAACTGTTTGCTAACAAGTTCGTCATTTCAGCTTAAAAGGTGATGACACTTGTTGTTGTAAAAGCCGGCCTGTGATTTGCTAGTTCGATGCTTTTAGAGGGAAGTAGTAAGCCAGGAAATGTTTGGTTTGCATTAACAGCTTAGATACTGTGTAAAGAAAAGGGAACAGTGATGTTGTCATCAATGACATGAAAGGAAAAACAGTAACTCTGGATTACATTCATGCTTTGTTTTTCTGTGAATTTCTTGTGCATGTGAAGGCAATTTGAATCCAGCACAGGAATGTCAAACCCCACCAGTAACAAATACAAACTAATAAATAGAGAAATACCTAAAGAATTACTATTGCTAAAAAAAAGCAACTTTAAATTTAACTTTAAATAATGTCAAACTTTTGCCTTTTTAATATGTAAAATTGAATATATACGGACACTTTTAAATTCTCCATAGATGCCATTGCTTCTTCTCAATGTTTGTACTCCATTTCTTCTTTATCTATGTGTCACTTCATGTAACATATCTATAAAATGACGCAGCCGCTAGAGCAAACTAGGTCACGCAGGTATCAGATTTGTTTCAGATGTTTCAGAACGCCCAGTCTGCAGATATGAAAGAAGACGACCCGTTTCAAAGAGAGCAGCCACAAAGGTGGGGCAAGTGCACAGCCACATATCTGCTGTGACTCAATAAGAGCTGTTATCTGAGTCTTTAAAGTCAAGAAAGACAGATGTAGAGGGGATTATGTTGTAAAGTCTAGTGTCAACGCTTTGACTTCGCTGTTTTGTTTAAATGCTAAAAGGAGAGCGGGCCTTCATATCTAAATATTGCGAAATGTAAAAAGATTAACGTGGTTTGTGTCATATCTGCAGAGACGGGGATCAGAGTGAAGAGGCAGTATTTGTTTAGGTCCGAGCAAGTGTTCCAGCCTGGGCACGAATGAGCGAATGACAGACTTTATATGCAGTTTTTTTGAATTAGCAAGTCAGTAGAAACAAGAATAATGTGTAATAAAAATGCAAAAAAGGAGCAATAGATTTCCAGACCAAGACTTTTTTTCTGTGCTGTTCTTTCTGCTAGTTTGAGCCCCCCCCCCTCCCCCCCACCGCCCCCTTTACCCTGCTCTGGAGAAACACACTGCATATTTCTCTCAAAGGAGGATTGTGAAATATTCCTTGGTTAAACATACCAGCATGTTTGTGTTTCTCCCCAAAAGGTTGTAAAGGTTAACAATACGTCTCAGCACAACATTTGTCTCAAGCAGTGCCATACATTGTGCTGATGGAGGACCCTCCCTCGTGCCACACTGGCATTTCCAGCCCTGGGGTTGACTGAATGGGGAAGCTATTGTGCTCTAACTCCTCTCTGGCCCTGGGCCATACACATTCAGTCTGTCATCCATTGATATGCTTGGCTTGCCATTTTATAATTCATACTGAATGCTGCGGGTCCATGGCAGGGCGATCATGAATTATCAGCTAAACCATGGGAGATTCACAGATGACTGGTCAATCTGTGGGGTGAGAACAAGAACAAGCGGGGGGGGGGAAAAGAGATACATCAGTCGTGCATGAAAATTCTGCCCAACTGGAAGTGTTTCAAGAAATAGGGCAGGGGTTCATCATCTGGATTGAATGGACTTTCCTACCACATAGAGACAGATAAATCATCACATTTCTTTCTTTTTCATTATTTCCAATACAGTTTTGTCAGCGTTTGCTACGATCCCTACATGCATCTCCACAGTTTCTGCACCGAGCACCAGATATGTTTCCGTAACGGCATTGCGCAACAATACGCCGCTTTAATAATAATAGAGGACCTGGACAGTTTTGGATCACGCGAGAACATGAAATTGAAATGAGCAGGAGTCACATGAATCTCCAGGATCAGTATTTCACTCAGAGGAAATGAAATGCAATATCGGCCTCGATAGGGTCATCCTAGATTTATTGGAACAGCGATTTCCTGAGTGCGTTTTTTGGTGAAGCAACAGGAGCAAGAAATGTTTCCATCCAATATGCGAATGTGAGAGCAAAGCTCTTTTTCCCTTAAGGAGAGAAGCTTGTGCTTTAGTATGTGTGTTGGACGTGCTTGTAAAAGTTGTTGTTTTATAGCCAGCTGATGAACAAACACTTAATTAAATGGGCTAGGGGCAACAGTTTTCTGACAGTTTGATTTCATTTGTTAAGCATGCCTTAAATCTCTCCCGCTCGCAGCGTCTCGGAGCCGCTCAATTCACACCCCTTATGGTAACAAGTTGTATAAACATTGGAGCAGATGCCTACCTCACTCTTTCCTTTCTTAAATGCTGTCCGCACTTTTTTTTTTTTTTTTCTCCAGGCAGCCTAATTCAAATAATAGATGAGTCCCGCTTACAACCACAAAGTAGTTTGCCTCGGAATCTAAACTTTTGGATTTGCTCGGTGTAAGTCTGCTTCACAGGAGGCTTCAGCTGTCATAACAAAGTAATGCATTTAATCTTGAGTGGAAGCAGAAGGATTTCAAATAAAATCAAGTCTACACTATAGAAAGCTGTAGATTTTTTCCCCCCTACTCTTTGTGTGCGGGGAGGTGTTTGCCAACAATATAAATCAGGTTTGGAACAGAGACAAAAGTATTTACGCAGGCAACAAGAACCTGTCGGATTTCAGTGCGGTTCAACGTTCACCCAATACTTGTGAATAGCTCGGAGGCATGTCAGAACTAATTTCATTTGAACAAAAAGCACAAGAGCTAAACAAACATACAAAAACAAAAGGAGGCGTATAACATTTAACACCAAAGGGACATTGTGCTCAGGCAATCAAAGCAGATTGTTGCTCTCGCTAAATACCTGCGGCAGCTAATTCTCTTCTTCAGCACAGCCACTCCAGCTGTTTTTTCTCCCTAATCGTGACATACATTTTAAGCATTAATTTGTTAAAGAGAGCTTGATTTTCGAGACAGATTGTGTGCAAAAGAACATGAAGGCCATTTGAACAAAAAGCCCCTCGCTGTTAAAAAAAAAAAAAAAAAAAAAAGGAAAAGAGAGCGGGGACCTCAATTATATTTACTCGATGTGAAAATCGTTCAAAAATGATGCATTTGTCTATACCTGTCCTCCTCGTTCCATATCAGAAATGTCATAACAGCTCAGGTCCCACACTTTTGTTTTTGCTGGTTATGATTTACACAGTAACGGCCTGTGGTAAAACTAATGTCGACAGAGGGGAAATGATGGCAATCAATAAAAGGAATGATGATGGATTCAGTAAATGTGCTTTTGTGTGCTTTCTGTGTATGTAAGTGTGTGCCGTTAGTGTGCACAAAGGTTTTCTCACATGTCCGTTCTTGAAACAGAGAAGGAGGGAAAAACCTCACAGAGAGAGACTGGTGTG
Source organism: Ophiodon elongatus (assembly GCA_016806645.1). NCBI lineage: Eukaryota > Metazoa > Chordata > Actinopteri > Perciformes > Hexagrammidae > Ophiodon > Ophiodon elongatus. The sequence goes on along the minus strand of JACSYO010001668.1, from coordinate 405,391 downwards.
TAAATATAAGATGATCCCTTTGGTCATGGCTTATGGTTGTGTATGATTCAAACCGGTGTAATAATGTGGGCTGGGTCTCTCTCTCTCTCTGTGTCTGCCGGCTAGCTCTCACTACAGGCCATGAATGCAGCTCTGTTGCCTTCACTGTATTAGTAATCTCGTCAGGCTGAGAGGCTGTGCCATAGAGCATGACCACACCGTTTTTGTCCAGGAATTAAATGTCACCTAAGGGTGGGTCACCTGCAAACAAAAGGCCACCAGCCGATTTGCAGGTATAAACAGTCAAAGATAAGGAAGCCCTCTCCTGCCGTGCAGGAAATTGAATAAGTACGGAGCAAGAAAAAAAAAAAAGTCTGAGAAACGGCCGAGCACAAAGAGCGTTTTTGTTTGCCTTGCGCTATCGGTATTGACCCCCTCTTGTAGCGCGGAGCCCCATTGAGTGCGCGAGGCACAATGGCCTCGCAGAAGATGAGGGGCAGGAAGCTGTCTGTCATCAAGATCTCCCCATCTGTGCATCTCTTATCAGCGCACCCGTTTTCTGCTCGCATTGACCGGAATGCTGGTGGAAGGGAATGGGGCAAGGTCATCACGCTCAAGCCAATCAAAGTGGTCAGTGTTCCAGAGATAGCAGCGGGTTATTGCCAAGGAATGTGCCTGGATGTTTTTTTTTTTTCCTGGTAAATCTGCGAGAGACTCCAAACAGAGCCGTGTAAAAGCCCACAAAGATTTCCCCTGTTGCACCGCATGTACAGTCACATGGGCAGTGTGTCTGTGCATACACAGTGTGCTAGCAACGCCTTGGTATGCATGGGAGACTCTCGAAGGGCCACGACATCCGGCAAAGCAAGAGTCACACGCTCGACGGAGACAGCCAAAACATAGGCAAATATTTAGGAGCCTCGCTAGCTTGGCCAATGGCAACCTTACTAGTAGCCGAGCTACTACGTCACGGTTTCTCCTCTTTCTCTGCATAAGGAGAGAAACCGGGAGGAGGTGCATTCTAAGCGTGCTTGAATTTGTTTTACAAATCTGTACAGCAAAGGGAAACACGTAGCAAAGCTTGTTGAGCAGCATCCCGCATTCCTTCATTCTTTCACCTCCGTTTAGTTTTAAAAAAATTGTGATGATAAATTCAGTTGTATGATGATTACAATAGAAATAAACTATTTTTTTTTTCTCCCCAAAATCAATCATAAAAACATAATGTCCTTTTGGTTGACATTCAAATGAGATTTTACATGATTTTTCATTTATTTTATTTTTTATGTTATTTATATTTTGAGCACTGTTGGAGGGAGTTTACTTCGACCTCTAGTCAATAAAACTCATAAATCTAAATCAACACACCCACAGCCTGCTAGCGGTAATGCTAGCTTGGCTACCATTCTCGCGCGACCCTCGCTTTGCAGGTTGTAGCTGTCCGATTCTGTAAGAATCTCTCCTGTACACATGTATATCTACTAAACTGGAGAGCAAGCGCAAATGGGTTTGACCAGCACATTTATTTTTATTTTGTTGACCAGTAGTCCAGGTCCTGGTGCAGCGTATGCAGTCTGGAAAAGTTTCCAAAGCAAGATAAATGTTGTCAGCAGCTGCTCAGGATGAGTCCTGTAGACATTCCTGATAAGAAGCATCCATTTATCTCAGCCGGCACAGACGCTGCCTTCACTTCATTAAAAAGTTTAATTTGAAATAAAAGATAAAAAGGCCAAACACGCTTGACATTTTATTTTACTTTGTGCGTGTACCAGCTAGAGCCACCAAAACTTCTTGTGTCGGGATGAAACACAAACAGCATTTTATTCCCAAATGAATCCCACTCCATCTGCATAAACACAACCTCAACTACGCCACTCCATCCACTTTGGTACAAGTGGGTTCATTTGGAGACACGAAAGCACCAAAATGGACTCCCACAGAAGTGATAGCACCACTGCGTTAAAGGCTACTTCAGGCTCTGCGTGAAGATAAAGACTGTGTCCTTCATCAGAACTGTCTCGTCTCGAGGCCCTGATCTCGGTTTCTAGTCATCCTTGTAGTCTGTGGTTCATTATTCATGTAATCCGTGTTCCAGCTGCAGCTTCTCCTGACACCCTGTCTATGTGACGTACTGAGTAAGCCTCCTGGGCTCGGCTCTGTTCAGGCAGGGCTGTGCGGAGGAGGGTTGATTAGGAGGTTGAAATGGGGGGACTCTGCCCCAGCAAACAAGAACAGAGACTCAAGCATGTGATGGAGACAAACCCACATCCTCCTCCTCCTCCTCTTCTTTCCCCACTCCATCCTCACCCCGAGGGAGGCACCTGACTTATTCTGAGACAATTTCTTGAGCGGAAAATCCAGTGGGGGACGTTCAAGTGCAGGGGTAAAATGTGGGCTTTAAGGGGAGTTAAGCATCACTCAGGGTGGATCAAACCTGTGAAACTATACCCCTCTTGCACCTGGGAGGGTTTCTTTAACGCATCTCTTTCTGCATATTTCGTCAACTTCCTTGCAAAAAGGGGACGCAACAATATGTTAGATATTGAACAAGCAATGGACTAATTCTGTCAAAGTGGATCTCCCCCAGGAGCATATAGGTGTTTTCATCTTCCAAGTCGAACTATTTTTTTTTCTCAAGTGTTTAGCCTCTGTGACAGTTATTTATGACAGTATTGTTTTCTCAGTAGACTATACAAGGTGTTGAATTATACTTTGCTTTAATCCGAGTGACATGTCCATGGACCCGAAGAAAAGAAGATGCTTACGTATTTATCTGGTAATGTCTCTGAATTATTCTTGTCACTCTGACTTATATATCGAGGACTGACCCTCTTTATATTTAGAGGATTATACAGTATGTATTAGTCATGTAATAACGATCCCCTGCTTCCTCTTCAGTTTTGCTTTGATGCGTGCCCACGGGTTCAGGGATCGCGCAAACCAATCGACGGAGGAGAAAACCTTGATTCTTGCAACAAAATTAAGACAGCCATTATAGCCAGGCTTTTTTTTTTTTCCTTTAGTTCCCACTCCCTTGGGAGGAATTCTCCATCTGCAGTCGTCTCTGCAGCTGAGCCGGATGAACCAAAGTAATCCACCGTGTCGACTGTGCATCAGTTGTGGCAAAACTTCAATATTTTCTGCGAGTTGTGTAATTCCAGACATCAAAATAGAACAGTGTGTGCATTTAAAATATTCGGTGTACACTGTGGGCTTGTTAGACGCTTCATCAAGGGGTCTGCATGTTTGAAGGGAAATTCAGGATTTCTGGTATCAACCGAGGCCTTATTCTTATGATTGTGGCTATTTTGACGAACGGGTCATGGTAACTTTACACTCCCCCACCTCCGCTGGAGAAATTCAGGAAATGTGACTCCGGCAAAACAATGTGCTGCTGGGAAACGAGCAACACGGCCCTCCTAAAATATAATAGTTACCACATGAATCATTTCAGACGCTTGTCTTTCAGTCCAGCGAAAACCCAGACAGTAGCCTTTTGGATTAGCTAGGTTAGTCATGCTAACGGTTTGGTTAGCCAGCCGGCAGCTTACATTTTTGTCTGCATTTATTTCTTATTGTATCGTGTATATCTTGATTCTACCTGAACAGAGGGAAACAGATGACAGTTCCTTCAGCATCTGTCTCTTCTTCCAGTTGATTCTGGGGCGACGTAACAGTCTTCAGCTCGGTAATGTAAATAAACTAGTGTGCCGATAGATTGGCAGCTGTTGGTCCTATGTAGTTACCTACCAAAGCTAATCCAGTAGGTTACGTACTTTGTTTACTTTCAGAAAGAGACAAAAGAATCATTTTATATTTTAGAAAACACGCCAGTTCGCGTTTGTGCGGAGAGTTGGATGTTTTTTAAAACCGGAGCTAGCAGCTGGTTAGCTTAACTTGGCGTAAAGATGTGAAATGACAAAAGCGTCGGAGGCTCATGCAGCTTCTACAATGTTTTACAGAGTTTGTTTCCTGAATCGCCACCATAAAGGTACAACGTTAGCGTGACCCAGTCATCAAAATGGACACAATTACGACAATTAGACCCAGGCTGAAAAGACTGGATTTTACCTCTAAATGCTTGCTTGTGATCAAGCTTCCTCTAAATATGTCCCACCTGAGGAGTTAAGAGGAAACAGCAGGGTCTGTCACTCTCGGCCTCTGCAAAATGAAAAACACTGAAATCCCTTCAACGCGACATGTGTCAACATGGAGCTTGTGATTCTCTCTTCCCACCTGCTGGTTCTTTTTTCTTCTTCTTTTTCGGAAGTTGAGAAGCATTCAGGAGATGAACTAGAAAGAAAAAGGCAATGGCGATGAATACAAATGGTGGCTTTGCAATGGGAAGTGGCTTCACTGGATTCATGGAGGCTATCTCCAGAAGGAGAGAAGAGATACGACTCAGAATGCTTAATCTAACCACAAATGGACTCCTATATTGCCAGTTTCTATTTTAGAATACTTATATCGGAATCAAGAGTGTCTGATAGCAGTTGTCTGGGAAAGGCGGGAGTAGCCCCGGGGTTTGTGGTCTTGTCTGACACTGTCTTTAGAGACAATTCCCAGCAAGGTGGACTAGACCGGGGACTAAAGTGTCATGGGAAATGGTGCCATATGTCCAACTAGATTTTCAGTGTTTCACCGCATTTCGACAGTTGAAATGAAATTCGAGCCGAGTTCTCGGGTTGTTGTCTGTATTTGAAAGGCAGGTGTTATTTTGTGAATCCCAAATCTCCCTTCTCATCTCTCACCTCGGCCCTGGGAGCCTCTCACTTCTGATAGGCGGTCATGTACCGCATTTTTTAACGCGTGTCACACATTTCTCGCAGCAACACTGGAGGCCTGACAAAGTTAAGGGATGTGGGAAATGGAAATTTTGAGAGTTGTCTTTGTACTGTGCAAGCTGAATTAGTGTCAGTATTTAGTTTGTCATTTCAGAGGCATGTGCATGGACAGTGAAGTGCACTTACATTTTATTTAATACATAAAAGGTTCACCCCAATGGTCTCTTGAATATTTTTTTTTTTTTTTAAAAGATAATTTTATTCCTTGGCCAGCAATCAAAAAGTTCCACTGAACAGATTAGAAATACTGCAGTAAAGAACAAAGTAGCTGGAAAGAACAGGCAAAACAGTGATGATGCTTTGTTCCCTAATATTAAGAATTCAATTTTTTTTTTTTCTTATCCTACTTTATGAATTACCATTGAAAATCTCCACCAGAGCAAAACATGCTGTAAGACCACTCTGTCACTCCGGATATTGGATTACGGAGGCATCCCCCGCTGTTGGAGGAAAAGCTTGACTCTAGGATCTGCGCTTTCTTCCAAAGATGTTGGCTACCAGTAATATGGGGTATAAAACAACATAAAAAGACAAACAATCTTGAAGTGCTCCTGCTGTGTCCACGGTGGGGGCACTCTTATTTGACTAAAGGCTACACCCTCCTTTATGCTGCAGAGAAAGCGTCCCTGTCAAGCCCAAGCCCAGAACAATGGGGGCCAGCCATGGGGAAACAGGGCCATTTGCATGCAGCTGTTTGCCGTTTCCAGGACCACAAAGGCCAATCAAAGGAACCTTAATGGAGGATGACAAGCGTCAACCAACGCCTTTGCTCTGTGTCTGTGCCAGCCCTCGCCACTCTGTCTACCCTCCAAAAAATGGCCCGCATTTTTTTTTTTTTTCTTTCTTTGGACTGATCAAACATTCCTCCAGCTCTCTCTCTCTCTCTCTCTCTCTCCCACCGTCTGATGTCCTGAAGCGGTGGAGTTTGTAGGGTTAAAGGTTAGTCATGACTGCTAACACACAGAGCAGCAGAGATGAACCTCAACATGTGTGTTATGGTCTGGCGCTTGCAGTCGCCAAATGGGTAATATCTCAACACCAAAACCGCTATTATCTTTTCGCTTCATCTCCAGGGTTTTAAAAGCCACCGAGTGTAACTCTGTGGATGGTTTCAGATGCACCCATCTGAGCCACAGTACCACTTCCAATTTCAAGGGTGTTGATAGAAAACAAAATATGTATTATGAGGGGGGAAGTGGGGGGGGGGATTGTCACCAGTGAATTATAGGCTGTCAACTGGAGATGAAGAGAAACTCCTAGAATGCAACATATTGTGAAGCAGTCCTTGGCCCTTTGCTTTGCTCTCATGAGCTCAATAGACGGCTTAGCAGGCAGGTCAGGGGGAGGAATCTGAAAAGCTACTTTCCTCACAGTCACTCACTGACCAGAATGCATGATAAGGCTTCGTGTCAACAAGGCCAGGAATAGGAATCACAGCCAATTATGGCTAAGTCAAAGGGGCTACCTTGGCAATCTGACTAAGTGGTCATATAAAAGCATTATTCAATTCCCTCACTGATTGTGCAATTCAACGTTGATCTAAGGTGCAGACACGGAGAGGGCAGGCCTTTCTCCTTCGTCTATTTTTTTTTTTTTTTTTACACACAAGCGGGGATCGTGTTATGGATTTTTTCCTGCAGTTTTCTTGACACCGTTTTCCCTGCAGCTGGTGCCCTTCTGTCGCAGTCTTCAACTGCTGCAAAGTTGAGCAGTCAAACAAAGCAGAGAATGAGAGATGAAAAGCTTTTCATACCTCCCAAAGACATTGACATTTGTGCACACAAACAAATCCGTCTCTCTTTCCAAAAATCGCGCAAAACTTGTTTAAGCCGGGAAAATCAACACAGAAGAATACCTTCATCCAGAAACCTTTGTTGTCTCAAGGTTTTTTTCTTTCTTAGCTCTGCTTCAATCCTAAGATCTTAAGCAACATTCAGTTAAGTCGACCAGAAATATATTCGCTTGAATCCAGCTCTCGTTCTACAGGGGAAGAAAAGAAAAAAAAAATCTCCTTTTTTTATATATTTTAACTTTTTTTACACAGATTTGTCATCACTTGCTCAATTACAAGTTGTAAAGACAGTCATTAATGAGACCGAGACTATCCACAGTTATGGAGAGGAGGCAATTTGTTCTTCAGCTCGCCAGTACAGTCCAGATACTCCCCCCTATTTGATGCAGCGTTAGCCTATGACCACAGAGATCCACACGGGCGACGGAGGAAGAGGAAGAGGAAGAGGAGGAGGAGGAGGAGGCCGGCCAGGCACAAGCCCAATCAATCGCTCGGCCTCCGTTGACAGCAGCCTGCCATTATGCCATCGTGGCCTGATAGATGGGCAGAGTCAGCGGACAGCCAGAGAAAGGAAGTTACGCAGGCAGATGGCGTGTGCACGCGTGTGTCCGTGAGGGTGTTTTGGCCGAAAACGATGCTCCCTCCGCTCAGAATTTTAAAACCCCATGAAATGAATTCTTTCTGTCTGCTGTCTGTAGCTGCCGCGATAAACCCGTCACTCCTTCCATGAGGAACGGCGGGCGGGGGCGATCATTAGTCTTCGCCGGTAAAGCCAGCGACTTCACTCTGTGTTTTATCATCCGCCATTCTGGACAGGTTTTCTGAAAGGTTTGGGTAATTGTAGTGGTTATTGGAATAGATCGAGTGACCCCACAGCCCTCCACTTATGGTTCGGCTACACTGACGTCTCCTAATGAGGTGATAAACAGTCCAGCTAAGCAGAATCTACTGGCCATTAGACAGATCATGGCGCTATAATGAAATGTCTAGTGGCCGAAAGCCAGAGAATTTATACCATTAGTTTCATATTTTGTTACACTACTACCACTACTGGTGCACGTAGAAGTCTCCCCTAATGTGGGACGACTCCAACATTATATTCTCAACAATGTTTCACAGATGTGTGTCCGCGAGTGTGACATGTGCAGACTGACACAGAATACCATTATAAGTGAGCCAAGAACTGCCGGCTGGAGTGACGAGCAGAAATATGGGTCGGGGGGTTTCGGGGTAGGAATTTCAAGCCGGAACCACTTCAACTTTGAGCAGTTCAAACAATGCTAATTGCGTCAGGCCCTGACTGTCAGAAGTGTGGGGGTAATTAGAGTGAGGGGGCAAAGTGAACCCGAGGTGGTAAGTGTCAGTACATGACAATGCTCAGGAGCCAATGGGAGCATGGCGAAAGCAACAGGCTGAAAGAAGGGCTAATTAGGAGAGAGCAGTGCAGAAAATACAAATGGCAGCTGGCCCCTCTGGGACCCACTATTCCTGCAAACAACGGCGATTATTGACAGTTCATGCAGTGCTCTGCTTGCACTTCTTAAACGGAATACATTTGCATGTTCTACTTAGATTTTACCTAATTGTTTTCTCACAATTGCAGACACTTAACATTATTTATTTTTTACTCTGGATCATTTTACCTTCAGATAATGTATTTCTCCCTTGCTTTTCTCCGTCTTTGCAAATCTCCATATCTTTAGTTTAACCCTATTTGTGACATGACATTTTATTACTTCGAAAAAAAGAAGATAAAGAAGAATAACCTATTCCGTTGTAACTTGCTGATGGGCGGGGGGTCAGATTTGAGTGAAACAGTAAATTTTTTCCAAAAGGAGAGCTATTCGGCTGCGCTTCTATCTGCTGTGTTCCATGTATAGATTTTTCCTCCCGTGTGGACTCCAGACTCTTCGATCCCCGACACGGTAAAATAGATTATATTACGCTCCGTTCTGCCGGGATTCTGCCTTTTTCTTCTATCTGTCTTTGCAGAGCAAGTAAAGCTAAATAAACAAATGGAGGGGCGGGGGCTTGCATGACTGTAAAGCAAACTATTCTCGGTCCAGATAGGATTGGCTCCGTGGTGGATGTTCATCTAGGTGGAGGCCCTGCTGATGCTCTGCAGCCTTTGTGTTTGCTCAGGAATTTATGAGGTTACCATTGGTCTCCAATAACTTGGATGTGATGTCTTAGCCAACACTCAAGACCACAGAGAGATGAATTGTTTTGTCTTTCTCCATTCCTGTATCGCGTGTAATGGCCCAACTGTTTAAAACCGCGGTAAACATTGGACTGCTGTTGCCTATTTATTTTGTGCCAGTGGATTTCCACCGCACGATGTGTGGTCCGATTGAAGCGGAGATCCTCAGCCTCATTAATTGTATTATTTGCCTAAAGTTTTGTCTCTCTTGTCTTTGTCTCCCCGTCAGGGTTCAGCCGTGCGGCCCTGCCTTTCGGGCTGGTCAGGAGGGAGCTCTCCTGTGAAGGATACGCTATTGATCTCCGCTGCCCGGGGAGTGATGTCATTATGATCGAGACGGCCAACTACGGCCGGACCGACGACAAGATCTGTGACGCTGACCCGTTCCAGATGGAGAACGTCAACTGCTATCTCCCCGATGCCTACAAGATCATATCACAAAGGTAAAACGCTGGGGAGAGGAGGGATCTTATTTCACAAACATAACCAAGAGCTGGCAAAGTACGGACCTCTTTTTTCTTTCTTTCTCTCTCTCGCTCTCTCTCTCTCCTTCTGTGCCTAACATTTCTGCACACAAAAGAGACGTTTAAATTATCACCCTGCTCGTGCAGCCTCCTACATACAGAACAATTAATCAACATCTCACACCTTTTTTAATTTTTCTTTATTCCCTCATTGAACTAGATGAATGTAGGTGGCATTTTGAAATCAGAAAACTGGGGCGCAGATTAATTCTTGACAGGCTGGAATTGACATCCGCGCGGTGCGGCAGAGCTCTTCACACCAGCTGCGCGTTGTTGCTGCTGTTTGAGTCATAATCAGTGTAGCTCGGAGAGACTGGGAGTCACATGAACACCCTCTTAATTCCCTATCTGGAACATTGGGCTTGCTTTGTTCAAACACTTGTACCGCATTGAAGTGGCTCTGCCTCAGGTAGTGAGCAGTGCCCATCATCGTGCCTTTTATCCCGGTTACCCTCTCACAGGATGCTGCTTTGCTGTCAAACGACAGCACAGCAACACTTCAGCTCAACTGCTGCTTACCCCTAGAGGTGTGTGTATTTTTAAAGGGCACTGGATGAACTATTCATAGATAGTAACAGGCGCAGTTCGTCTTCCAATGCACTGCTCTGCCCTAACCTGGCCCCCCTTAGGCTAACTTCTGAGCATCATCGCCCACCATCTCCCTCCTCTGGGTTCCTTCCCTCATTCACTCCTGTATTTACCCTCATGATGAAGAACTACAGAATAGCTCAGGAACAGGCCAAGTCCTACTGTTTTACTCGGTCTTCGTATATTTACAGCCGAGTCCCGGCGCTCTCATCCAGTAACACACACCTGACAGGGTCCATGCCCCTTTTAGGTTTGCACCCCATTTGTTGACAAGTCAGCCACTCACTTGCTGGAGTCGAACTTCAAACTTATCTCCATGGAAGATTCCCTGGAGGCAGTGTGCGAGCCAAAGCTTTGAGAAGACTCTGCACCACAAGCCCTTAGCCAGAATTATTCTAATGATTCAGATCAGAGAAAACGGGGCTCCTGACCGTAATTAAGGTTGATGTGATAACCAGGGATGTTGAAGCTTTGGGAGACCTTAATCAGTCCTCCTTCAGTCCCGAGCAAACTAAAACCAAGGGGATGTTTAAACGACGAAACATTAAGACACAATTTTCTGTGCCAATGTCCGGGAAGATTAACAAAAGGCAGTAGCACCGCAGACTAGATAAACAAACATGTTAAAACAAGATTGCGGTGATAGGAAGAGTGGGAAGTCTGCTCGACAGAGTGGCAGTATTGTTGGTTTGGAAATTGGGACAAAATGTATCGCTCAGCGACCGTTTTTTTCTCAACAAAAGCAGCTCGACGGGAATCGAATGGCTTGATTTTTAACATCCACGTAAATGTGTTTTGTAAAGTGGCTGTATGAAAAATGTACAAAGGAACTGATGGAAACTCTGGTTGCTGGTCCTGTTTAATATTCAGGTGATCGTTCCTTCAGATATGTACTGTAAATGGATGAAAGAATCCGACCTCTCTCTCTCTCTGCCGACCTTGTTCCCTCCACCTCTGTGTTTTCTCCGAGTGGAGGTTCAACAACTATTCACTCGCAAAGAAGATAATCTAAATAAAGCTGTTTCGCTGACTTACCTTAACTCATTTCAATAGCCTCCCACAACAGAATAAATGTTTCCTCTGGTCAGAGGTGCAGCTCTTAGATAGAAAGCAAAAAGGATTCAAACACTTTGCTACCATGAGACTGTGCTCGGTGCAATAGAGATTACATGCAGCAATTTCAGCGGCAGTTTAAAACGGAGGAAGCGTGTCTAAATGCTGAGCAACAACAGCTCCCTTTGCTCCAAAGCATCTAAAAATTGCAGTACAATAAATACCATAGTGCATTCTCACTATGGGAAAGAAATTAGCAGCGGTGATCTTTCAGCTCATTGTTTGGGTTCTCCGGCTCGAAACTTTGATGTTTGGGTTCAGTCTCGCCGCTCTCATTGGACTCAACCAAAGCAGGCAGCTGTTTCAGAGAAAAAGCTCTGTTAGGCTGACGGTGTGCTGTCTGCTCGGCACCGGCAACATCAGACAAAGTGCAGCATTTAGCAGCTAAAGAGCCAGAGATTTCCCCCAGGCAGCTGGTGGAGACCAAAACGGAGGTAAAAAGAGAGTGATTATTGGACTTCCATTCATCAGAAGGCCAGAAACAAGACTCCAAATGAACGTTATTGTTGCACTTTATCTTCTTAAATAGGTCATTGTTTGCAAACACATTTGCTACGTCGACTTAAAAGGTGATAATTTGTCAGTGTCGTGTTCACAGTTTTCCCCCATGTCGCAAAAAAAAAAAAAAAGAAAGTACTAACTAGGTATTAACAATGTACTGAAGTATCAAAGAAACTATCGTGCCGAATGGCTCCTTTCAAGGTCTATATTATTATATGCATTTTATTATTGCTGCATCAACATGTAAGCAGCAATTTAATGTTGTAGCCAACGGGGGTGGAGTAAATATCATTATATGTCAATTTAATTACAATAAAACATAAAAATGAATTCTATTAAATGAGCTTGTATTATCTTTAGTATGTTCAGTCTTAAACTACAAATATCTTCCAGAGTACAGTACAGTACTTGAGTAAATATAGTCTCTCCCCTTCGGAGCTCGTGTCAGTCAAGCTCATAAACCCCTGAATTAAATCGATTATCTCTGGATGTATTTGAAGTGACTCCGTTGCTTTCATCTGGCGTCAGTCGGTTCACATTTTGATGCTGTGACCCTTGTCCCTCTCAGCAGCTCTCACCATAAAGCCATAAAAAAGAATCTCTTAAGTGCAGCTGACACCGTAGTCAGTGATGTTTAAGCTGATGCTATACGTTAACTTCATAATGGACTTTTCACCTTTTTATTCATATATATATATATATATATATATATATATACATATATATATATATATATGTATATATATACATTTAATAATACATTAGTTTTAAGGGAAGGTTTTTGTTATAAAAATGCAGGATTTCAGGGGTGCAGCTTGAAAAGCAAGGTCTCTGTCTGGTTAATGTACATACATTTACCTTTTTATTCATGACTTTAATAGTTGAAAGTGCAGAGTCGAGGCTTTGTGTGGTTGTTTGTGTGGTTGTTCCCATTTTGCAGCGACAGAAAGCCTCTTGAATTACTAATGATTCTTTGAAAGTCATGTCCAATGTTGAAATGTATGTCCCAACTTGCATGACTGCTACTGACCCTCTGAAATATTAATCTCTGGCTTGCAAATTATTGAATGTCTATTTTGGTGCCAATTTCTTCTTGTTTGCATCTGTTGCTGCTGACGTTATTCTCAATCCCTCGGCCTCAAAAGAACTTGATTGAAGTGGAACCAATTTCACCCTATACAGTATTTACACAAACTCCGTCCTCTGCTGTCCCCGCCCTCCCCCCGCCCCCCGTCCCCCTCCCCCCTCCCGTTCTCCCTCTATTCTTGAACTTTTTTAGCACGCAGAAACATCTGCAAACACACACACACACACACACACTAACTTTGCAATCCACTCATCAGACTTTCAACTCACCATTTCCATTATTTCATACTTAAGGGCAAATAACCTCTCGTTTTTAAAAAAAAAAAAAAAAAAAACAACCAAAAAAACCATTCATGTCTCATTTGTTACACTCATACAGAGGAGCAACCATTCCAGTCCACTTGCATGTCACCGCCACCTGTCCTGTGTGTGTTTTAATGAATGTCTTCCCCTTTCAATAGCGGTATGAAGACGCTGTTAAAGGAAATGCCATTGCAAACTCCTAACATGCCTTTAGCTACTCTCTCACTCTCTTATTCATTATCACATACTCATTTACATTCATTTACACGTCCTTAATGCCTTCACTCCTCTCTCTGTTTGCCAAGGTGTAAGCTAGAATGCATATGTGACAGTCCTGGCTGGGATTTCTTCGATTCTTTTGTGGCCGTAACAATGACCTTTTCCCCCGCTCTCTGTTATTTAAACGTGTCTTTGCCGAGTGCTCTTGCTGTGGGTAGTCATGATGAAATCTCTGGTCAATCTTTTTTTTTTCTAGGTGCAACAACCGTACGCAGTGTGTGGTTGTCACTGGCTCTGATGTCTTTCCTGATCCATGCCCTGGCACCTACAAGTACTTAGAGGTCCAGTATGAGTGTGTTCCCTATAGTAAGTATCGCCATCCAAATCTCACACTGAACTCTTATTGTGTGCTTTTTGAACGTGTCTGTAGACTACACAGATGTGCTGTTTGTTTTACAGATGATACTTCAACTGGAGGACTAGCTTTGATTATGATAATTTAAGCTGTAGTAGTAGTAGTAGTTTAAAGGGTCAGTTCACCAAAATCACAAATAATATTTTAAATACATTTATATTTTCTCATTTACCTCCAGTGGAATCCAGCCATGCAGATAGTTTTGGGTTTGATTTGTGCAGTTTTCTTAATATCCGCCTTCAGGTTTGGGTTTAGAGAGCTGCTTCCTTTTTGGATCTGGTTCCCCGGTTGGCAAAACACCCAGATTTGTTAAGCTCAAAGGCTAAAGACCTTATTGTTATTTATGTAAATTAATGTTAATTCTGTAATGGCTTCAATGAAACTGCTTGTTGTTGTCTGGTTAATATGCTCGCTGCAAGCCAGTGTCTGAACTCAGCCAAAGATTGTTTGTGAGGGAGAAAAATCATCACCTTGTGTTTGTAGTTCAACAAAGACCAACTTTTATACATATCTTATCAATATTTTAAGCCCCGTCTCCATTGTTAAGAGCAAGTAGCTCATGAAAAATAAGCTACAGGTTGTGAACATTCATTGTCTGCCCTGAAAAACTGTTGCGGTTTAGTGTAAGTGAATACAGATAGAAATGTCATTTATGAGTTCTAGTAATACATACGTTTGGTTGCATGCAAATGTTGAAAACTAAACCTTACTAAATTCGAAAAGAGGACACTGGATTTGGATTCAAAACAATTTTACCAAAATCCATCTCAGTTCCCGTTAGATTTCTGCTCGCGGCACAACACAATTAAATGGACTTTGTGGTTTTGTAGCTGGCTGCGCTCACAACAATGAAACATGACATTAAAAAAAAAAATAATTAAAAAGCAAAATATTTTTCCACAAACAGTGCTCCTGTTGCTCTGGATAATCCACAGAAAACTTTTGATTGGAAACACCTTTCTACTTAAAATAAATAGAAATAGTCGTTCTGTTGCTGTGAGCAGCACAAACAAAAATTCCATTCACCTGCTTTTGGATGGTGATGGAAAATCTCAGAAGCAAATATTTCCAAACGTCGGCAAAATGCAACCAAAACTATCTGCATGACTGGATACCTGTAGGGGAAACTGAGAAAACTGGGTGAACTGATGCTTTAAATGGCTTTAATAACAGTGTTAAGATTTGATGTATTTCGCTGGGATAATAAACGAGAGATTACAAAGAAATGCCTAAATTATAGGTCTTACATTAGCACATTACAGTCACTGATGTTCTGTGGAAACGGACCACACAGACCTCGAGAGAAAAACAGTACAAGTGATAAAATATCCAAAAAGTTTAACCGAATTCCTGATCATGGATCAGCTTTAGTGGTTCGGAGTGAACATGATTTAATTAAATGTGCTATAGAGTTGGTTAAATCCGGCCCTATCTTAACCTCTGTCTATACTATCTGATTCGAGTTAATCTACCTTAGAAGGGTGTTTTTTAGAGTAGTTTATAAGAGCTGCTTGAGGCTCCGTCCCTGCCTGTGAAAGTACTTAGTATTTAAATTGATGAATTGTAAACATCTTCAGAAATATTCACCCTCTTTTTCTCTTCTTTCAAACAGACCTCCCTTTCACCTCCTGTCCCGTTCTCTCTCCACCCCCCTCCCCCAACTAACCTCTGTGCTCTCATTTTTTTAAACTTCTAATCTTTCACATATTGTGCCCCCCCCTACGCCCCCCCCCAGTCCACTAAAGAAACTCCATATTAGGCCGACTGCTCATCAGTCATCTCATGTGCTGTTGCTCTCGTTGGCTCATTTAGGAGTTTGGTGTGCAACATTAGCACCGTGTCATGTCTTTACGTGTGTGGGCGAGCGAGTTTGGAGTCGAGTTTTGATTTGTGTTTATAAAGTTTGAACAAATTCCACCCTCGGTCAATACATGCCAAAAATAACTTCTGTGATGTTTCTCTAAGAATGCTATCCATCTAAATATGACCAGGAGATTTTTTTATTTATTTTTTTTTCTTCTCCTGCCACTTAGGAGGCACATTTTTAGAAGGGATTTATTCAGCGTTTACATCGGCCAATGCATTATTTTGTTGGCAGTTAAACACGGTAGGAATGAAAAGTTTAATGTGCTGGAAAGCATTGGCACAAAGCTCGTCTCCAGCCATAACTTGTCTGTTTTCATATCCTAGGATGAGAAGACGTTGCACTGACAAACACTTTTTTTCCCCCCCCTCTAGCTCTTCTTCCCAAAGCAGCCCTGCAGTTCATCTCATGGTCATATCCTCCAGCTAATTCTTCTCTTTGTACCTCGTAGTTGACTCATGATAACCTTTCTCTCCCTCTTGCACTCTTTTTTTTTTGCTTTCTTTTCCAATGCCTGAAATAGAAGTGGAGCAAAAAGGTAAATGAGTGGTCTGGTCCCACCCCCACCCCCCTTCCCCCTCTGGCTCCTTGTTCTGTGGTGTTGAGTACAGCTCCCCTCACGTCTCCTCCCCCCCCCTCCTGATTGCCCCTCCTGTCAAATGCTTAAACCCATAGGAGGATTGTTTGCACCCATGGAGTCCAAGTGAATTTCTGAAACAGAATTTCAAATGACATCCACGGTCATCGAATGTAGTTTTTTCTCTCGCAATGTGAAAGAAAACACCAACTGTTGGGTGTTGATTTGTTCCAGGGACTCTTGCCTAGATCTGTGTGAACCCTTGAAGAATGAGTAGTTGTGTGTCTATAGTCTTATTTGGCGTCGTCTTAGTTTGCTTGGCCCAAACTTCTGCTGCACCCATAGCACGTGATGTGAAATAGCAGTGATGGCTGAGTGAGATTGGCACGGACAAAAAAAAAAACAACAAAGGAACATAAAAAAAAAAAAAAAAAAGGTTTGAAAGGAAAAACAAGATTTCACTGTGGTCCCTTTTTATCCAGAACCAATTAATTCAAAACTATCCAAATGGGAACCTTGCCATGGCCTCTCTCACCCATCAGTGGTTACTCCTGTCTTCTGCCCCACGAGTAGTGAAAGTCCTTTACCACTGTTGTTCGATCTATTCCCCCCGACCTCCACTTTCATTTTACCTCTGCTTTGCTGCCGCCACCGCCATCAACAACCTGTTGTTCACTCTTATCACAAGATGTGAAGTCTGTTCCCTTTTCATTTTCGGTTTACGACCTCAGTCATGTCAGTATGCATGTGCAGTGTGTCCATATATCCAGCTGTTTATGTGGCATTTGACGACAGAGACAGGCTGGTATTAAAAAAAAAAAAAGAGAGAAAAAAAAAGGAAAAGTGTGAACTCATTTCCCATGTCTTTCATTTGCAGGATTTTGTTCCCTTTTTGTTCTTGTTTATTTTGTTTTGTCCCTGTTAGGATGTAGCAGCAGACCCTTGAGATGCAAGCCCACGTTAACGCCACCTGTCTCATTCTACAACACCCTCATTTGTTTTCTTTTTTTCCCTATTCATTAGCGCTAGAACAAAAGCATTAGTTAAAACATCCCTCCAAATCCCCGATCCCTGATCTCTTTTATCCCGCACTTCAGTTGTACAGCAGCCAGACTGATGCGTGTCAAATGTTTTGCCGTCCGTTTGAAATAAGTTGCCTTACTGTGTTTTTCTTCCACTCTCTTCTCTGTCACTAGTTTTCATTTGTCCCGGGACTCTGAAAGGTGTAGGAGACGCCACCTTCCTGTTCGAGGCGGAGCAGCAGGCGGGCTCGTGGTGCAAAGACCCGCTGCAGGCCGGGGACAAAGTCTTCTTCATGCCCTGGACGCCGTACCGCACCGACACCCTCATCGAGTACGCCTCTCTGGAGGACTTCAAAAATGGCCGCCAGACGACCACCTACAAACTGCCGCACCGCGTCGACGGTACGGGCTTCGTGGCCTACGACGGCGCCATCTTCTTCAACAAGGAGCGCACTCGCAACATCGTCAAGTTCGACCTGCGCACGCGCATCAAGAGCGGCGAGGCCATCGTGAACAACGCCAACTACCACGACACCTCGCCGTACCGCTGGGGCGGCAAGACTGACATTGACCTGGCGGTAGACGAGAGGGGCTTGTGGGTAATATACGCCACGGAGCAGAACAATGGGCGCATCGTGGTGAGCCAGCTCAACCCCTACACTCTGCGCTTCGAGGCCACGTGGGACACGGCGTACGACAAGCGCTCGGCCTCCAACGCCTTCATGGTGTGCGGCGTGCTGCACGTGGTGCGCTCGACCTACGAGGAGAACGAGAGCGAGGCCAGCCGGAGCCAAATTGATTACACCTACAACACCAAGCTGAGCCAGGGCGAGTACACCGACATCCTCTTCCCCAACCAGTACCAGTACATCACTGCCGTGGATTACAACCCCAGAGACAACCAGCTGTACGTGTGGAATAACTTTTACATCCTGCGCTACGACCTTGACTTCGGGCCGCCGGATCCCGCGGAAGGTGAGCACCTCTCCATGTGTTTTTGGGTTTAATTCACTGTGGTTTGTGTAAGCGTTCTGTTGTTTGGTTGCAGCGTGGCACGTCACAGATGGCTGCCTTTTCATTTTGGATGCAACTCAGGTGTGATAAAGAGAAGAGGGTTGTGTTAGTCTTGGGGAAAGGGCTCATTTGCAGACAGAAATTACAGATTCACCCTCGCAATGAGGGATAGCCCCCAGTGGGATTGAGCCTCTTGAGAAACCCGTTTCTTTATTACCATGAGGCAAGCTGAGGCACTCACTCCAGCAGGAGCATGGACCCTATCAAATTCTTTAATCTCCAGTCTTCTCCGAAACCATTATGAATATATATATATATATATATATATATATAATACTGGGAATACATTTTAGAAGTATTGTGCACAGTAAAACAGAGGTTATCCTCTTCCCTTTACCTTGGGGATTTCAAGTTGTGTTGCCATGGCTACCTTTTTTTTTTTTTTTTTTTTATACAATAGATCAGGAGATAATAGCCATCCTATTGTAGCATGATATTTTAAAAAGCACCAGGCTGAAGTGTGTGTGAGTTGTGTACCACATGGTGAATCAGCAGAGTAGCTGGAAAGAGATCAATTACAGTGGAAATCTTGTCAGGCGGTTGGAGGGCTTAAATTAATCTGTGAAGTGCTGAGAGGTGACATACGTGTCATCAGACAGGGACCTTACATTAAGATGATAATGGGCTTAATTACCTGACTGCAGCCACTTTATCCTGCGGAGCCGGGCTGAGTCTCCTGCATGAAGTGGGGGGATGTAAGGGATCTTGACCCGACTTCTAGTTACGTTAGAAGCTCAGGTTGCCCCCCGAGCACTGGTCTGGATTAAGTTATGATTTTTAACTTCTGGTTGTTCGGAAGGGGGTTTCCAGGGGGAAATCTGATTCTTGACCTGAGCTGCTGAAGGCAGAGGGAAGGGGGGACGAGGTGGGGGGGGTGGGGGGGGTTAGCGTTGATGTCTCAATGGCGGCTGTGTGCTCCTGAACTCTGGCCTCTTGTCAACAAGTCTGTTTGTTTTCCTGCCATTCCCTGGAATCTCCCCGGCATGATAACTCGACACTCCGAGGGGCCGCGTCCGTTCTGCCGAACAACCCGAGCCTCAATTAAGAGTATGTTGGAGGACATATGAAAAATACTCCAACTTTAATGAGTTCTCCATGCATGCAAACTGCCTGCTCAACTGTTCACGTCCTGATGTATGTAAATGTAATTAACAACTGAATTATCATAATTACCCTCCTTGTCTCAAAAGAGGCTCGCAGAGGAGGAAAGTGGCCATCACAGAGCATTTTCAATGACGGGTTTAATGTGCTCTCTCAGCTACTGTAATGCCTCGGTAAACATAAATGCCACATAGGCTTAGTGTTGCCACTTGCTCCGGGAACAGTGCGTTTAATCAAGGAACCCAACAGAACGTAGTTGTTGATTTCACTCATTATTCTAAATACCCGTTTTCTGTCCGCGGTTCCGTTATTGGGATCCAATCAAAAGTGCGTCCCCGCAGCAGAACTTGTCACTGTGGGTCATTAAGTGTGTTTTATGGGAACATTTTGAAATGTTGCGAGCTCAAGAAGGAGAGAGGAGGCATCTCGAGATGCCGCGGCCAGCAGCAGCACGCCGGGCTTCGTGAATGGCACTTGAAAATAATTGGTTCTTGTTTATTAGGTTTTTTTTCAGATCTACACCTTTAACTTCTTTACTGTGAAGCTATTAGGATTTATTGCTGCCCATGATATGGCGTTGAATTAAACAACCTATTCTGCAGGGTAATCTAATGGTGCTGAAATAATGTCTCTCTCTCTGAAACTGAGGGGCACTCGAGGCGTAAAGGAAATTAATTGTGCCCATTAAGATTCATCGACCACGGAGTGAAGTTACACCAAACCCAGTGTATTCCTCTTCGTTGTAGAACTCGTGTAACACAATGAGCGTCCGTGTCCTTTTCTGTCAAAGGCATCAACCTTGACTGTAATGCTCATCCTGGAGAGGTGCTGAAGTGTCTGCAGGATTAGGGGTTTATAATAAGGGAGTTTGAGCAAAATGATCAAAGCAGAAAATAATTGACCTCAGCAACGCGTCTGCATTTCCCCTTTACCTTTTTAGAGTGTTTGTAACACTGCAGGTTTCTTAATTCTGGGGATGGTTGAAGTGATTAGCTAAGATCTATCCCCATATTGATCTTTCAGCTTATTGTTCCAAACAATTCACACACATTTAAAGAAAATGCCTACCGTCTGCTAATGCATTGTGAACACAAACCAGCAATGATCAATACTGAGAGAGTCCTCCTCCTCAGAGGTCTCTCTGAGATCGGTGCATGCCAATACAAAGCACACCAAAGAGCCCGGCGTTACAAAATATAGAGGGACACCGGTAATGTATTCTCTGTGATGTGCGAAGAAATTAACTGATTTCAGTCCAAAGAATAAAAAAAACTAAACAATCAAGAGGAGCAGGCAATTACGGAGAGCATTTCAAACTAACAAGGAGAGAAAGGAGAAAATTAATTTGTATTTGAGGTAGCATTGATCTGAGGCCTTAAAGACGAGACGAGACCCATGAAATGAATGGCTTTGTCCAAAAGGCTTAGCCACTCGGTGTAATCTGGCAGCACTGAGCACAAGTGGGCTCTGCGCTGAATTAAAATGTCAAGCAAAACCACTATTTCATATCCTGCATGCCATATGATAGTTATCTATATTCACAAAGTTGGTGTTTCTTTCTTTTTCTTTTTTCTTTTTTCTTTTTTCTTTTTGCTCAGCCATTTTGTGGCTAAACTCAGCCGTGCACCTCGCTGCACTTTGCGCTGCTTTTGTATCCCTGAACGACGCCTCCAGGTGAGCCGTCGAGACAGAGGACATTTATAGATGTATCATGCATTAAGCCTGTGTTCCACCCTCTGAAGCGCGATGTTCGACAACAGGAATGGAGGCCCGAAGTAAAGGAAGTCAGGAGATTTGCAAGCGCTCTAAGTGTTCTGCTTCTCGCCGAGCGTGGATCAACACTTTTGAGATTATGGGAGGGAATTGTTTAAGTACACGTAATAGGCGCAGACGACGGAGAGTTTTGGAGTGTTTTTTGCTCCGAGTGTATTTCTGTCTGCGCATATATCTTGCTGTCTGCGTGCATGTGTCTTTATTGTGAGCCACCGTCCTCTGACTCAGACCGTCCAGTTGTGACTGTGCCGTGTCTGCTGCTCAGCTCAGTTTCAGGCCTCATAAATTACCCGTCACAGACACAGGATATGTCCGGCAGAGCTTTTTCTGTCCGCTGCTCTTTAAAGGTCGACGCCATCTGCGTTCTTTTCCGTGTTTTTCAAATGGAAACACCCACTCAGCCGTTGGCCAAATGCAGGGACGTGGGTTACCAAAGAAAGCTGATCGATAAAGTTGTGGATAATGTTAACGGTACTTGTGCTACCTTTGGAAATAACCAAAAGGGTTAGGTAGGATTTCTGAAGGGGGGTTGTGTTTATGTACTCCTGGGTACTGCGAGGTAAAATGACTGTTTTTGTCAAAGGAGTCCGGTGGCGTTGAAGAGAAAGTTATAACGGCTGTCTGACGGCTGTGGGCGGAAATAAGCAGAAGTCACCGAAAAGATTCAAGATGAATCCCTTTAAGCGTACGCTATATTTAGAATATTTTCACCGCTTTACCTTGCCATCAGACTGCCCTTTCTTCAAAGACACTAGACTCCATTGACAACAAACAGTAATCAGAGTTTGGCGAACATGGGAGTTGCTGGTCTACTGCTGCATCGAGAGAGAGAGAGAGATACGTGGGAAATGTTTCTTAAAGAGCTCGGGGAAATAGGACTGTGACGCTAAAACATCCACAATTTGAATACATGAGGAACAGCACTTAGCTACAGAAAGGAAAAACCTAAAAAACAAACAAAAATAACGGCGAAAGAACAAGAGTCAATAAAACCGAGAGGCCACTCAACAGTTTCTCAACGACTTGAGTTTTTTCATTTAGCGAAAGTAAAGACAAGATAAAGACATATTTCACAGCGTTAGCTAAAAAGCCGCAGATGAATTGTCTTGTGGCCGTGCACCTTCCAAGCCAAGCTGTGTGCTCCCATCTCGTAGGGTCGGATGAAGCAGAACAGCATGAGCGCATATAAACAGCCTAATGTAAAATTCATGTCTTCTGGGACTTGTTTCTCTGTCATTAATTACCAGCACCGGCTCTAGGTAAAGAGGCAAAAAGACCAACTGTAGCTCGCACACAGTTCTTATCCTCTGAGACAGTCTTGTTATTGAGTCGAGCTTGAATGCACAATGAATAAAGATATTTGAAGACCGACACACACGCGGAGTCGCACCATTTATTGGCCTCAACATGCCAATTGGTTGGGTTTAAGCAAATGTCTGGGGTAAATTTCGGGATATGCATTTATTCGCGTTCTCGGAGATCAATACCACTCTCCAGTCTGTTCAGTAAACATGAAGACAGCCGCTTAGCCTAGCTTAGCATAAAGCCTGGAAAGAGGGGGAAACCGCTGGCCTGTCGCTCTCGAAAGGTAACAAAATCCACCAACCAGAAGCTAAAGCTCACGAAACAACAGTGTTGCATAATTTAGTAATGTGTTACAATAATGTGTGATTTATCTTTTCCAGTACAGTTGCTCTTTGTTGACCCTCTTTTGACAACATGCGTTCGGCTTGTTCGCTGTTTAGGTTGGATGATTTTAATTTGGTCTCTTCCAGTGAAGAAACTGTTCTCTATTTATACACGTTAAATACAGAACGCAGTCGCGAGTAACTGAGTTCTTTCGCCGTTGAGTAATTAGTATCAATTTTTTTTTTTCAATGAGTATTATGTAAAGAGTCATTTATTAAGTCATGCCCAATGCTGCATATTAACATTTTACACCTTGTACGTCTAATCTGTCCCAAAGAACGTAATGTAACAACAACAATACACATTTAAATGGTGGCTCATTAATATAAATTTAATAAAATACATATTTTGTTGTTCACCTGACGGACGTTGAGAAATAAGTGAAACTGTTCGCCAATCGACGAACAAAAAGGCCATTGATGCAACGAAGAAACCCGTCACAGGTGGGTTTTTTTCTTTCTCATTTGGGTCAACAATAGAAAGTTTGCTCACCTTTTTACATGGTTTAGAAATGTGTGCTGGTGAAACAGGTGCTTTTCAGTTCGAGGACAGCTAACTTCCAAGGGAGAAAAAGGAGACTGTAGCACACATTGATTGGTTTTCAGCCTTCAACAGACCCTGCTGAAGTAGAGATGATTTCTAAACTGAGCTCTGGCTGTTCGATATTTCCTTTTGTCTGTTTGTCATTGTGCCGGGAGGATTAGCCTTGTAAGTGATTCTTCAAAATTTAAACCAATTGAAAACAGCTTGATTTGGCTGCGAGTTGCCATTGCTCTTCCCTAATGGCAGGTATTAGGCGACTTATGATCCATTTATCCTGCCGTGCGTATGGACATGTAGATCATTTTAACTGCTCCGACTGTATGTGTGTAATTCAAGATAAAAATGCTCTTTTAGTGCAGCGGTGTACGAGCACAATATACATCTCCGATCATCTGGATATGGTGTCATATTTTTTTGTCATCTTCCCCACAGACACCTAAACGACTCTCGGGGGCTATAAAGTGATAAAAACTTAATTCTGCTTCGTCTCTGATGTCTTGATTGATGATCTTGCGTAATGGTTTCCCCTTTCGTTTAGCTCTGTTTTAATTTACACACTCCGGTTTAGACTCCTGACAGCCATTTTTTCAAGTGTTCAATCTCAAACTCGTCCATTATTTACAAGAGGTATTATTCAGCATATGGCAACAGTATGCCTTTGGTGTCAGATTGCCCATAAAGAGTGACTTCACCGCCTCTTGAGAGAAATGGCAGCTAATTGGTGCAGCCCTCTCTTGGCTGAGTGCTACCAGAGGACACCCGGCTCTCGCTGGAGGGGAATGTGCTCCTCGCAATCAAAAGAAAATTGTCGCGGGCGCGATACAGAGACATCAAAAATAAGCCCGCAAATGCCTAGACTTCTGACGAGCCATGTTACTTAGATGTCGTATTAAATGAATATGTTGTTTATTCGAACGTTGTCGGCGTCCTTCAACATCACACTGCGATAACCCAAGACACGCTGACGGTAAATAGCCACAAAGATCGTATCTCGTCTTTGATTTAAAAAAAAGAAAAAAAAAGACTCATTCGGTCGGATTAATGAATGCGATATGTTTCATGATTGAGTGAGAGAGTGAACATGAGAGAGACAATGACCAAGTGTCCGGCGGTATTAAATGACAAAATAAAAGACGAGTGATACGATATGGTAATAGAACATATAATGTATAATTCATTAGGTTTTTATCTCCATTGGATTTTGTGAGTGATTAAGGGGATTAGGACGACCACTTACTGTTATGTTCATTATGGTTTAATCTGCCAAATTATTTTCTCTTATCAATGGATTAATCGTTTGATCTCCTAAAATGTCAGAAAATAGTAAAAAAAAAAAAAGATAAAGAAAATATCCATTACAATATCCCCAAAAACCCAAGGTGATATTTTCAAATGGGTTATTGATTGATCAGTGATTTGAACAACGGCCTGAAAAGATTACATTTACAATTATATTAACAGATAAAAAGCAGAAACGCTCACCCTCTTGTTAGTGATAACCAGACAACAATGGGTGTCTATGCTTGAAAGATGACTCATCGTCCTCATGAAGCAGATCAGTATGCCTGACAATTTGTTGACAAATAATATTTTTAATAAATGATATTCAGTGTTACAGAGCGATGCCTAAGATTTGAAGCCAAAGTTAGCAGGAATTATTAACTCACTTTTTAAACACAAATACCCAAAAATCACTGGCACAGGCTTCCAGTCTGGTTCAAAATGTGTAACTGGGGGGATTTTGCCTTCAATAATGTTAAATTGAATAATTATTTTGGGTTTCAGACTGTTGGTTGAACAACGCTGTTAATTAGAAGACGTCCCCTTGGACTCAAGGAAACTACGGTCAATGTTTTACACCACTTGTGACATGTTGTAGACTAAATGACTAAACAAGCGAATAAGATTAATGAATAATGGAAATAGAAATTTGTGGCAGCCCCAACATGTAGATGTGGGCAAATTTATTTTTTTCCTCTACGTTGCACTCAATATTCCCAGTTGTATGCATCTCCTCTGAATTGATTGAATCCCTCATGATAATATATGCTAAAAGCATTTGCCGAGATGACAAAGTTACATAAAAAACTAAATGCCATGGCCATACAAAAACCCCGTATAATAATTTGTAATGTAGTGTGTAGGTGGTAGAGGGCTTTGGACCCATGACTGGGAGCGATATAGTCTCGGGAGCCGGTTAATCAGGTGATGACAGCAAGCTGTTTCAGGAAATACATATTAGGGCGGGTATCAGCCTGTGGAAAAGCAGAAGTTTGCTCAGGTATGGGGAGGTTTAATATTTTCAAACCCAATTAATCTTGCCCTTGTATTGCATTATATGCGTAGATTAAATCAACAGAGTCAGCCTATGAATCATCTCACTTTTCCTGAGACAATAAAAAAAAAATCTTCACTGGCTGTACATATATTTGAAACACTTTGTGTTTACGCCCTTTTCTTAAACAAAGTGAGTTATTTGTCTGTTTTGGGGAAAGAAACTTGATTTATATACTACGGCGATCCTGTTTTTTTTCACATTTCCAATCACCGTAGGTGCTTTTTTTGTTGTTGTTGCTTTCGTTGTTGTAATTCTAAACACCTCCGAAGCCGTGGTTGCTAACCGAAGACATCATCACCGTCCGCTCGTTTTATAAGAACATGTCAGCTGTTACTTTTGCAGCCACGCTGGCCGACCTGTGAACGTGCAGATGACAGACGCACAATGAGTGAAAGCGTAAAAAGGTAATTAGCGAGGGCTCCTGCCAGGGGAAAAGGTCACCGAGTAAAATGTCAACACTCGCCCAACACCCTCGGGTGGTTTGGGGTTTATTTTTCTTATAGTTAGCATCACAGGAACACCGTCTTCAACCTCCTGTGGCCTCCTGACCACATCGCCGGATATCAGCTTTGTAATAAACTCAGACATTTCACTGGAATGGAAAAGAAGCAAAGATTCCCCTGACTGGCTGATTAGTGTGAAACGTGAAATGTGGGCTTTGTCACCCTTCTCTCTCAGGAAATGGAGATATGAGTCTGATGATGGAGTGTCAGATAGCATGATATTGCATTTTCCCAAAAGCACCCGGGGAACGTGAAGACAACACTATAGTGGCTTTCACAACGCCAGACCTCATTGTGGGAGGCTGCTTTTATCTCTAAATATGATCCGGTGGTTGTGGGTAAAAGATGTATGATCATTCATACAGGAGAGTAGTATATCCGTGTAGATACACATTAACATTCACCGTGTTTTCTCCCTTTACATATTGGCTATTCATACTGTATATGATATATAGATTTCCTATTTCTGCTCTCATTTCCTTGTTATCTCCCGGCTCTCTGCAGCAGCCATCCATCTGTGCACACGCAGTCGTTTTAAGCAGCAGCACACCTGAGCAACGGAGCAAACACACTCGCACTCGCGCTCGTGCGTGTGCGCAGTCACACAAAGATTTGCTTCGCAGGGGAGGCGTGGATTGAATACATTGGAATCGCATTATTGCTGATGTATGTTTTTCGCTCAGAGCGGTGCAGTTCTCCTTCCGCACACCAGCTTCATCAAAGTGAGAGAGATGAACCAGGCAGAACAAAAGTGAAATGCAGACAGGCTTTGTCTTCGTTGTTGACATTTAATCAGCCCAAGGTACTGACTCTGTTGGGAGGAAATCACTGCTTTGTCAAAGGATGCCCCACCACCACCGCTTGTCTTATTTATGGGCTTAAGTACACTAAAAATAGCGAGAAGAGCTAAGAGAAAGATGTGTCGCGGTGACAGGTTTGCCTTGATTTTGTTTAGAGAAGGTGCAGCAAAGAGGTGGAGTTACGATTGAAAGCTGCACGGAGCTTTTTTATTTCCAAGAATTATGGGCAGCCGTAACTCTGGCAATACCAACAAGCCACGGGACTCCAAACAGTTGCAGTTCCCCCACTGCTCGGAACGATGGGAGTTCAAGGCAAGGACATTTATGACTCGCGCTCTAACAGCTTCTCTCTTCTCTCCCTCTTAGTGCCAACCGGCGAGGATTTCTCGGCCTCGGCGTCCGTGCCCAAGACCACGGCCGCCGCCACCACGCCGGTGTCCACCATGAAGGGGCAGGGGGACACCACCGCGGCGGGCGCAGATCCACGCGATGGGAGGGACCCGTTTGAGGACAACCGGGGCACGGGTACGGCAGAGCCCACCGTGCCCGAGCTGCCTCCGACACCCAGGCGCTTCTGCGAGGCGACCAGGAGGAGAGCCATCGACTGGCCCCAGACCCACACTGGGAACAGTGTGGAGAGGCCCTGCCCCAAAGGGACCAGAGGTAGGCCCGCCATCTGTTTGTTTCATACATACTGATGACATCTAGTCACTTCATGTACTTTCTTTTTCTTTAAATGTAGAGGATATTCTACGAATATTCTTAAATTTTTTTTAAACCTTTATCCACCCATCACTCACACTAATACTACTTACTTATGACAGTGATGTACATGCACATGTGTTTCCAAGGAAACGTGTAAGGTCAATAGTATTAGATTGGATAAGTATGCACATTTATTTTTGGGCTATTTTTTCATCTTGTGTAATTTTTTAATTATCTTTATTATTCGCTACTACTACAACTCTGTCGAGGGTAAACAGGGTTAATGGGGTTTTCTTTTCTTCTCCCTTTTTCCATTAACATTCAAGCATTTCAAAAAAGAGTCACCGAATCACACTTTCAGCATACAAATGATCAGGAACAAAGCTTCAAAGATCCTGACCAAAAAAAAACTGTTAAAATGGCCCTGACACTTTATTTGTGCTCATTTTGTTAGTTTATGTGCTGTTTCCATCTTTGCCTCCGTGCGCTTTAAGTCTGTGACATTTCAGCCCGGGGGCATGTCAAATTTAAAACTATAATATAGCATGATTAGAGCCTGTCACATCCCCGCAAAATTGGTAACATTGCTCCTGTTTGTGTGTAATTTTGAAACTCATTTCTTTTTCGAGAGTGCACGGGGAGATAGAAAAATGCTGTTGCCCGTTTCCCTGCTGGCAGAGCATCGAGAGCAATGAAGATGACGGACAATATCTGGGAAGTTAATGAAAGAGAAAGCGCTGTCGACGTACCAATCTCTACTTATTGTTATTAATTACATCCAGACCGTTTACTCACAGTTATTTCTCGCATTTAAAATGTGCTTCCTTTTGGAAGTGCAGGTTGTCAGCAGTTAGGGGTACATGATGCCGTTACACGCCAGTTCAGTTGACAATGATACTCGCACAGGAAGTCTCTCACCGGTTACCTTAACACCCAATCACAGAGACTGACAAGAACTGTCACAATACAAAGCACGGCTATCGGAGGATGAAAGCGGGAAAAGAGACACTGTTTTGACTGTGGGGGTGAGAAGGGAGCGAGTTGGATTACATACAGTATGTTGTCGCTGTTGTCAGCGAAGTGGCGTTCATTAGGAGTAATTTTCATCTCGACATGGCATCTTACGATGTGTACAATTCTGAAATGCTCGCTGAAAAATAACAATGGACGCTGGTTTGTTATTGCCTCTCATTTTGTCCCAAGCTATGTTGGGCCCCGATGTTTTTAGTGTGCCTTCCACACTTCTTTTGTTCCGTTTGTGTAGACTGTACAAAGCTTGCAGCCTTTCAAATTGTTTGGAAGTGGTTTGTTCCTGTCGAGCCGTTTGAGTTTCCTGCACCGGAGCGTCTGTGTGAATGGGGGGATCAGCGGGAGCAACTGTATCTGAGCAAGGTTTTGGCTTCCCTCCAACTGTTGTGTTTATTCTGTGGTACTGCAGGCATCGCCTCCTTCCTCTGCACCGTGGCAGGGACCTGGTGCTCCAAAGGCCCGGACCTCAGCAACTGCACCTCCCACTGGGTGACTCAAGTGGCACAAAAGGTAAGGCAGGAATGGGTCAATTACAACATCTAGCAGCAAACAGTGTTACATGCCTCCTAAGTGATCCTTTTGCTTGCTTGGTTTATTTTTCTTATAAAAGCAGAGACGTGGTCAAGGGTAAATATCATGAAAATGTTTTATTTATTTATCTTCTTTCAAGTGTAGCTAAAATACAGTGTGGGAGCAGAGAGAAATGAGCTATCAGGATTAAATGCCAAGTTCTGCAATCGGTTACTGAGAATCAAAGAGCCAGAGCTTCTTTCTTCACTGCCTCTTCTGCTTTGATGTTCTGCAGTCATGCAGGTGGAAATCTAATGGAGACGCACAGATAACGGTCTCAGTAGCCTGAGCGGACCGTAATGCAGCACAAACACGCCACATATTGCATTCTAAGGAAGAGATTCCTCCTGACCTGAAAAAACAACATGCACACGGTAGCAGGTTCAGAGAGGGTTTCCGGGTGCTGGCAGCGAGCATTTTGGGAAATGTAGACGGGACCAACTGAAGAACTGTGCCCCATTTCCAAACTCCATTCCACTAGCAGATTATACGCAGGTTTTTTTTTTGGAAAGTTTACTCAAGAAACAGGCGCTATCCACAATAAATCAGCTTGATGTTTGACGCTATTGTGATATAGAAGCTACTCACATATGCAAAAAAAAACAAAATAGGAAAACCTGACGTTATTCCAATTCAGGAACGCTCAGTTATTATTCCAAGATGTTTCCACCCATATCTAACCTTATGTGTGCACAATATTAGTTTCAGTTAGATTTCTACATATTTTCTCATTAACTTGTGAGAGCAGATACAAAAAAGTGCACAGTTGGCTGAGTTGATTGCGTTGATATTGAATTTTATTTAGAAGTATTTTGCCGACGACGGTGGTTTTGCCGCCAACGACGCCAACGAATTTGCTGACACTTCTGTGGCTCTTTCTGCCAAATCGTAGATAACACAGCTGTCAGAAATGTCTGATATATCTGACTCAGAATTACACCTTGGAATCTGAATGGTATGCATGTTGTTCCCACTCAGTCACTCGTAATTATGGCCTGTGTGATATGACATGAACGCTGCATTGGCTTTCTCTCTGTGAAGTTTAATTGGCAGTGCAATTCCGAAGTCACTTTTCAGATTGATGTGTGTGCATGTGTTGCTTCATTTGCTCTTCGTGCAAAATGGAAAAGCAAATAGATTTTTGTGTATAACCCCAAAAGCGTCATACCGTGAAGGTTAGCATATGGTATATATATATACTGTATAACATGAGTATGTAGGATGAAATTGGTTCGCAGCTCACTTAAGGCAGGTTGGGGGAGCACTACAAGTAAAACACTTTAATCACAAAATAACTTTGGGAATTCACAAACAGCTTATTATAGTTCAGGGTACTGGTGTGTGTGTTTTTTTTTTTTTTATCTCCTTCAGCTTGTTAGTTACACTCATGCGATTACGTTCCCTGCTAAACATGCAATCCCCTCGTTTGTATTCATTCTGCACACAATCACGTTCTTTCTTTCTGAACAAGCAATGTTGCAAAGGACGATGACTGAGGTGTATGTGGGATGCGTTAGTTCAGCTTCAGCTCGCAGAACAGTCTCAGGCCTGCTTCACTGACGTTCTCTCCCACCCCCCCCCCATGTTCTCCTCGTTGCTGTTTTTAGATCCGAAGTGGCGAAAACGCTGCTAATTTAGCCAATGAGCTGGCACGCCACACACAGGGCCCGGTGTTCGCCGGTGACGTGAGCTCCTCGGTGCGCCTGATGGAGCAGCTCGTGGATATCCTGGATGCTCAGCTGCAGGAGCTCAGGCCCAGCGAGAAGGACTCAGCTGGACGCAGCTTCAACAAGGTACTGTGAAATTCCCGTCTAACTTTGTCCCCTTTTTGCCCCAACTCTGTGTCAGCATGACTCAGGACATTCATTAGCGGGACGCCCAGCAATAGGCACAGACCTTCACACTAAGCCACATTAATGGGCACACACGGTCTCAGGTGAGGGGGTTAGAGAGGCAAGTCCAGCCCTGAGGGGGAACTCATTCCCCCACAGCCCCCTGGTAATTACCGGCTTTGGAAACACCGGCTCACCTGGCAGTTCTTAAAGGAGCTAATGGCCATGAGCCCCCCCACCAGCACAAAGAAAAACTTCATTGCTGACAAGTGTGGAACTGCTTCTGCCGGCACTCGTCAAGAAAAGAGTAGGCCCAAAGAGCCGTACCGCCGTCTCTCGGCTGGAGGCGGGCCCATGCAGAGATGAGTGACAATTTGAAAAAAATGACATTGTTATTCAAATTTCCTAGCCAGCAGTTGCTATGTAAACAAAGGTAAAAGGTTATTTCCACCAAAATGACGCCCATTGTTTGTGCCTTTTATGTCCAAGACAGCTACTTCGCTATGACGCAATTGAATATAAGAGCTCACCGGTTTCAGTGTGCGATTGGCTGATGACAATGGCAGAAGCTAAAGGACCAAGCCGGTGGTTTCATTGTCTTCACTAGAAATCACACCCACATGATTTGCATTCAAGGAGCTAAAACGCTGGTGTGGTTCTTTAAAGTTTCATCCAGCCCTCTCACACAAATCAACAAGTGGTACGACAGAAACCTTGTCGTGGTTGCGGGAACATTTTCCTGCGCGTGTTTGCAGGAGGTGTTTATGATGTGGAGGTTTGCAATCTGGATACAAAAGAACATTTTAACTCTTTGTTTTCTTATTCTGTGCGAAAGCTGCGGCATGTGATTTACTCCGGTTTGACTTAATTATGTAGGAGAAGGCGACGTAGTTAATGCCAAGACGCATTTTTTTGTTTTCTTTAACTAGATTTTTCTTTTTCATGCCATGAAATACAAATGACCTCATCCCACATTGTTTATCCCCTCGATGTATTTTAAAGCATCACTAATGGGCAGCATCAGAATCTAGTCTCAGCATCTTTTCCCTCAACACTACTGTGCATTTCTCATCTCCTCCCCTCACTATTATGTGATCCATATTCACATTTAGAATTACCCCCGAATAGCATTTAGAGCCGTCGGAGCATTTCAAGGTTGTGGTTTATAGGCCGGCGCCTTTTCTTCTTTTCATTAATTCTGTGGTAAGTGGCATGATTTAATGCGTCCTGTGTTCTTACCACCTCTCTTTCTACAATCTGTCTTTTGTGCTTGATCCTCTTATTGTGTGGAAAAGCTTCAAAAAAGAGAGAAGACATGCAGGGCGTACATGAAGGTATAACTCCTACTGTAGGCTTTCTGTGTTGCTTTTGTACCCCGTTCCCTAACGCCTGACCAGCAGCATGCAGCACTGTCTGTCTCCATGTCCTTGATTGTCCTCTTGCAGTGTGTGCCTGGTGACCTGCTGCTTGTACAAGATGTGGCTGCTTCCTCCTCTGACTCGGCTGTCTGTTCTCCCGTCATTCTGTCCATCTGAGGATGCCACTGTCAATATCACTCCGTCTTTGTCCCCCCCCCCCCTCCTCCTCTGCGTGCTATCACTTGTACATCTTTCTTTCGTTTTTTCTCTCTTCTCCTGTTCTTCCTCCCCCACTCTCTCTCTCTCTCTCTCTCTCTCTCTCTCTCTCTCTCTCTCTCTTGTCGGCTCTTCATACATTGTGTGAATAATTGCCTTCCCACGGTCGTAATTGCACCTCCCTGTCAGCCAGAAGTGTGATCAAAGTGGCAGTGTGCTCAATTTTCACTTGCTTACATTGTACAATTTCTCGTCTCCCTTGTCCCTTTAGCAAAAAAAAAGAAAGTCTCCTCTCCCATTGCAGTTGTGTTTTATCTGTGAGATTAATTTCTGAGCCCATTAATATGTTTGTGTTCCATTCTGATTTTCCAGTCGTTCCCCCCAGACATTTTTGCTTTTCCTGTGCTGTGTTGAGTATATTTCCTCGGGTAGGTTCTGCTGAAAGACAAGGGCATGGTGTAAACACTGGGGAGGACATGCGTTGCATGGCATAATACAAATGAACAGATTCTGTATTTTTCAGTGGCTCGTGGGGCCTCTCCACAAGTTTGAGTTGTTTTTACTTGAGGTCTCATTTTACTGAGAGATAAAGGGCGATAGATTTCCCTCGGCTCACTTAGAGATGTCTTTTTAGCCGTGCTGCCAGCACGGATGGTTATTGCCTTAACACAGAGGTTCACATTGGAAATAAGTGGTTAATTATGCTTTCATGTGCTGACCTCTGGGTTGACGGAAGCATCCTAGGATGTTTTTATGTCTTTTTTTGTTTCTTTATAACCGTCAATACAACACGTGTCATGGCAGTCCACGCTACGGTTGTTGAGATATTTCAGTCTGCATCAGACATTTCCTGTCGCTCCACTATGAGGTTAACATTTGTGGTTTTAGAAGAGTGCGCCATTGTTTTTCCATTGCACTCAGACTGACGATGGAGAGTTTTTAAAAAAAAAAAAAAAAAAAAAAAAATCAAAATTGATGCAGCTGAAACAGAAACATCCTTTTTTTTTTTTTTTTTATTCCTCGTATTCTTTTCCTTTTCAAAACAAGGAAAACTCTTGCTCGACTCGCTGCTCTACGACTTACCCTAACCTCAACCATTCGAGGTCAATCCCTAACCTCAACCATTCGAGGTCAATCCCTAACCTCAACCAGCTAGACTAGATTTGGGTGTGTTATGTTAGTAGGAGTTGATGTAACCTCAAGCTCCTAGCCTGAAGCAGAGATGAGGAGCGGGCCACAGAGGGTCTGGTAACTTCATTTCCTTCCAACTCCACACTACCAGATTTTTTTTTATCCTTTTTATGAATTTATAAACTGAGGCTGAGTCAAGTGACGACACTCGAGGTAATTTATCAAACCTTGCTCCACTTCCAAGACCCTTTTCTCCTCCTCGTTGTGGGCGGGACTTAATCGCAATTTGTCTCCAATTACCTTGCGTTTTTTTTTTTAAAACATGACTGCCAATCAATAATTATGTCACACCAAATGCAATCATTGTGTGTTGTGTTTAATAGCGTATCATATCGTTTTAAAATGTGTAGGTTGATTCTTACAGACCAAAAAAAAAATGAATTCCGTCTCCTGAGGCGCCGTCCATGGCGTTGAGAGCTTCGCTCTGTAAGTTCCGTGTGCTAGAGCAGAAATACCTGTCCCCCATCCGCATGAACACGCCTATGGTGCGTGCACAACTCCACCTGAGGGTCTCGGTTTGGGGGTTAGAAAATATGGTCACCCCAACCGTTAATCAACCTTCGTTGCTCTTGAAGTCAGCGCTGTTGTTCGCTGGCCTCTTCGCTGAACTCATTTCATTTCTCAGGCTGCGGCGAGCTATGGAGGCTCCTCTGGTAGCAACCCAGTGATTTGTAAAGTGACCTCCAACCAGGCGAGAATTAAACAGGATTCTGTCCGAACACGAATTTCTTTCTGTGCTACACAAATTAGAGACAGGCGACTTTTTATTCTCCATTTGGATTTCATGGGTCCTTTGAGGATGGCTCACCACGGGGGTGGAGAGGTGGGGGTGAAGGGGGGGGGGGAACCATTTAGTATCTGTCTGGTTGTAATGTCTCCGACTCTGTAATGGCCACCGCTCTCTCGGCTGCTCACACACACACACACACACACACACACACACACACACACACACACAGAGCGACTTAACTCCCATCATAGTCACAGCTCAGAAGCTTCCAGTTGCCTGCAAGGTCAGGGCAACAGAGATTGATTTCTGTGCTCAGGCCGAGATATAAAGACACGCTGAGAGCGCTGCGTCTGGATACAGTCATCACCGCTGCGGTTAATATGAGCTCAGTGGTTAAATGTTGCGGTTAATCATATATTGGTGCAGACTTTGGTTGATCCCCTTTCTTGTTATTCCAGGCAAACGGATAATCCTGTCTGTGGTCAATTAGTGTTTTGGATAATCACAGCTGTGACTAATTGGTACAGTGAGCAAGGGCTTGTTGTCGCTAATTACCGTTCTTGTGGTGGGCCTTGCCGTGGTTAATGGCACCTATGGTTAAATTGTCACTCTGATTTACCACACCAAGGGTTGAGCTGGATTCAGAATCTCTGAACTGTCAACGCAGCGGGTTGGTTGTGTCGGGCGGGAGTCATGAACTCTTCCAGGGTCAAAAGGAAACTTGTTTTATCAACATATGATACTTGTGTGAGTTTTGTGGAATGTTTTGCTTACTTACTGCTTATCAGAAAGCAGGAAATGAAAGGATTTCCATTGAAAACAAGCTGAAATGTTCCCCCATCTTGACTCAAACTGCCACTCTGGACATGGATTTCCGGGATAATGCCCACTTTCCTCCATGAGAATAGTGTTCAAGGCCATAATGGGCGGATCCCATCAGGGAAATAATAGTTTTGTTCATGGTGGTAATTGTTCTTTTGGAAAATAGCAGCTTAAAACCAGGAATTGAGAAAGAATAATTGTAGACATCAGTGAAGGGAAGGGGAAAATACATTTGGTTTGTATTTCCTTCTCCCCTAAAGCACTTTTATATTATTCAAAAAAGAAATTGGTCCAATAGAGGCTTCTTAGCTTTTTTGTAAACAGAATAATAAATAATACATACTGCATTTTTTATGATCATTATTATTTTAGCTACCCTTGACTTTCTTGAACCCTCGTGTCTCCAGTCGGAGTGATCTTGATATTTCAGTGTCAGTCGTTGTTGCTACTGTCACTGTTGACCATGCATGCCCTTTTTTCTTCTTTTTTTTTTTTTTATCATTTGCTGCCCGGTCCCCGCTTTTTGTTATTACACTGAAGTTATGAGGGGAGGAAACAGCAAGCTGACATTTCACTTGTCTCCATGGATACAGGCAATTGTGGACACTGTTGACAACCTTCTGAGACCGGAAGCTCTGAAATCCTGGAAAGACATGAATTCCACGGAACAAACGCACGCCGCCACAATGCTTCTGGATACCCTGGAGGAAGGGGCGTTTGTCCTCGCAGAAAACCTGATTGAGCCGGCGATCGTGAAGGTGCCCGCAGAGAACATCAGTAAGTTCCTCTCCAAAACTTATAACACAGACAGAACTACAATTACACATCTGTCAGTCACGATTTATGATGCTGGTGGTTAGCCTCTCAGCAAAATTGTTTCAAACTGTGTGGTAAAATGACTATCTTTTTTTAGCTTTAAAATGAGAATGTGTTTTTTTTTTTTTTTAAAAAAACGGCCACATCTTGCTGATGATTTGTCCAAAAGAAAAAAGAAAGAAAAGAAGAAAAAGCAAATGTGTCCTCCAGACAGTTTTTAGCAACATAGTCTCATTCATTTAAGTCAAATTTGGGCAATAAACTGTCATATTCTTTCTCATAGCTCTTTGTTGCTATGGTTATGAACTCCTACTCACCCTTTTTGTCTTATACCTCATTGGTTTTTAATCTTTTTCTTGCACACTAAAGTCACCTCATTGAGTGTGTGCTACAAGATGAACTGTACAGACCTCTGGGGGGAAAACAAAGAAGCCGGTTGAATGGCATTGTTCCATTCACACAGCACTCTATCGGTTCTCTCTGAGCCTTTCCCATTAAGTGGTAGTTAGCTAAGCTGATAAGGACTAGTTGCTGTGTATCTACCAAAAGCCCTGATTAATACATTGTTTAATATGCTGTATATTTGGCCACTTAATCACGGCATTCAGGCAGTTTTTATGAGCTCATCAAGCTCATAAAGACTCCTTATCTGGCAGCAGAGATAATATTCCAGCGGAGAAATATAAAAAAAAAAACAGCCTTATGAAGAAACACACAACTTCCGAATAACAGCTTACCTGACCTCCCTTGAAGAGTTGGAAAAAATTAGAAAATGATTGTTGCTCCTAATTAGCAGTTTGGCGACGGCAAAACGTCGCCTCCAGGTACGCAACAAGGGCAAGAAGAGGGAAAAGGGATGGGGAGCAAAGAGAGAGCTAGTGACTAGGCGGAGGGGGAGTGCAACCAGAGAACAATTCCTCATCTCCGACTGTCAGAAGCCATCTATCTGAGGAAGTGAGGCCGTTTCTGATGGGAGGGAGTGTGCTGATACGTGTGTCCTCCTGACCCTTCAGTAATTTCACACATCAAAGGGAGCACCACCCGGCAGCTGGCATACCGGAGAGAGAGGGGCTGCTGGAATTTGGAGGATTTTCAGAGATTTGCTCGTCGAGCCCAGAGTTATCTGAACCCACAGGGGATAGAAAAAGTAAAAGTAAAAGCTCAATGATATTTTTGATCCTATGAATATTTGACATTCATGCTGCAGTAGGCTGCATGCTCGCATTTGCTCATCCTCTATCACCGCCCTTGTTGTTATTTTTCCTTTTGCTCTTGCCTCGGAGGCTTTCACAATGCCAACCAGCAGCTTAGTGACATGTTTTTTTTTTTAAGTAAATGACACTCTACAGGGTCTTGCCAATAAGATTAGATTCTGTTACTGGTACAATGAACCTCGAGTCTTTACACATACCCTGCCGGGCCTCAGCGGCAGAGCTCTATTAAACACCGTGTACTGCTTGTGAGATGTTTCCAGGGTTTAATACATCTCTCTCTCTCTCTCTCTCTCTCTCTCTCTCTCTCTCTCTCTCTCTCTCTCTCTCTCATGTCCCCCCCTCCCCCTACCATCTCTCAGTGTTGGATGTGTACGTGTTGAGCACCGACGGTCAGGTGCAAGACTTCAGGTTTCCTCAGACAAGCAAGGGTGGAGCTTCTCTTCAGCTTTCCTCCAACACGGTCAAAGTCAACAGCAAAAATGGTGAGAAAAATGCAGTTGCTGCAGAAACATTTAATCATGGTTAATTTTCTGCTTTTCTTTTCTTTTTTTGGGGGGGGGGGCAGGGGCGGGTTTGTTTCCTGCGTTGACCCATGAAAAACGTTTGGCAATACTTTTTTTCCACCAAGCTTATGCAGCTTTTTTAAACACTGATAGAATGTGTTCCCACTGTGAGTAGACCAGTGCGCCTTTCTGTGTAACATTCAGCGTTGTTGAGTTAGTGAAAATGTTACGGTGGCTACTTCTTTTTGTTTTATATCTGTTACTTATTCCGTCTCTCTTTCAAACTCTCAAACTAAACTCTCAAACCAGTGGAAAGACTGTAATATAATAATTGTCCAAATAATCGTGTCCACCCGGCTGTTATGTTTCCATCACTGCTGATCGGAGCTGGAGCCGATAAAGATCCTGAAGAGTGGTGAAGCAATGAGTCAGCATTCTGGCACTTCCGGTTCCCTCGTCTCTTAAGTCACTAGGTTTTTTTCAATGGGTGTTTGGTTTCCTGATGCCTGAAAAAAGGTCTGTGGTTAACACAAGGTTAAGAGATTTTAACGCGCTACGATATCAAATCTGTCAGTAAATCCCCCTCTCTGGAATTATAGCCAGCTCTCATGGTGCAAATTCAAAATGGGCTCAATGCTGCTCCCAATACCCCAACTTGTCCCTTTGCATCTCAAGAAAGTGAGTCAGCGTTGTTCCTAAAATGTGGAACTGTTCCTATTTAAGGTTCGGTGCATTCATACAATGAATGAATACATCTCTTTTCACGAAAGAGATCATTTGTAATTCACTTGTTTATGCTCCCTCTGGATGTCTCATGATTGCATTATTGCCGGATGCAGGTGTTGCCAAGCTGGTGTTTGTGCTCTACAAACACCTGGGTCAGTTCCTCAGCACCGAGAACGCCACTCTGAGGGGAATGGGGGACCTGAACCGACGCAACCTCTCCCTCACCGTCAACTCCCACATCCTGTCGGCTTCCATCACCAAGGAGTCCAGTCGTGTGTTCGTGGCCGACCCCGTCATCTTCACACTGGAGCACCTGGATGTAAGCTTCCTCCTGAGACTCACCCGGACCACACGACAGAGCCGGGGCTGCCAAAATACTGAAACAGCTGCACAAGCTTTTGCAGTGCAGGGCAAATGTAGAAAAATGGTTGGAGTAAAGAGAAGGCATCTATTTTATGCCGGTGTGTTATGAGTGGTGGGACTAGTTGAGTTAGAGAAGCGAGACGTGCTTGGAAACTGCCACAGTAACCTTTTTATTTCAGTATTCTTTCATCCCTTTTCTTTCAAAAATCAATTGTAACTAAACAAACTTAAACGGTGCAGATACTAATTGGTAAAACACACATAAGCACAGTCTGCACAGGTACACTGACATCCTGTTTCTTACAGCGAGAGATATGAAATATACAAGGTGTGTTTGTGTACAGTCATGCATATTGCAGCGTATATTCATATATGTTTCATCATCTTTCTCTCCCCCCCTTGTTTGTCTTTTTTAGAAGGAGCACTACTACAATCCAAACTGTTCCTTCTGGAATTACTCGGAGCGGAGCATGATGGGATACTGGTCCACTCAAGGCTGCAAGCTGTTGGAAACCAACAAGAGCCACACCACATGCTCCTGCAGTCACTTGACCAACTTCGCCATCCTCATGGCTCACCGGGGAAATGTGGTAAGTGGCCCACTCCTTGTGGTTTGCACGCGCTATTTTTCTGTCTCAGTTAGTTGTCCTTCCGTCTCGCTGACAGATTTGTGCACACGCGGCATGAACAAGAATGGCATTTCAGTGGAGATAATTAGATTATTGCTGGAGGAGAAGGTAAGGGTGGAGGGTGGGGGGAGATAAGGAAGCGGGCTGTCACTTTAAAAGAGCGAGATTGTGGATCAGGGTAGGAAGTGCGTTACCATTATCAGACGTAATTATATTTTACCTATGGTCCATGTCTAATATTCCTCCATGCTTTTGTCCCTGGGAATCATGGGAAACAGTATATCCTGGGCTTTAACTTGTGTTCCCACCCCTCTTGAAGTGGTGTAGGATCCATTTGGTCGCAAAATGCAATTACAATCCAATTACATGATAAATAGCATGTGTAGCGAGGACCTATAGCCAGTAATAAATGTGGAGGATAAGTTTGTGGTTTGTTTAATAATACGTCCCATTTCGTGAACTCTGTCCCTGTCATCTGTCTTAACCTCAACCTTAACCACAGCTCGAAACCAGAGCCCCGAGGCCAGGCTTAGCCTCACACCAATTCCCTGCACATCACCTCAACTGCAACTGCTGCCCTCAAGAAAATTACAAATATCACAGGAGGAATTGCCTCACTTTCGGGCCACCATGTCCTTGAGTGATATTTTACATGGTCAAGTCTGCTTTTTTTTTTCTTTTTTTTTTTTTGCCTGGTTCCCATCTTGAAACCCGCTCAGTTTTAGATTATTTTTTTTTATTTTTTTTTTTGAAACACGCCGTGATTTGACCTTTTAAAGAGGAGAGCGACGCGTTCACGTGGTCGCGACTTTTTTCGCGGTGGTGTTTTTTAAAACTGATGTCACTTTCTGAATCGTGGGCGCCATAATGTGGAGGCGTCAACCGTCTGAGTCACTAAAGTCAAATGGATGTCTTCCAAAGTTATTAACTTTTTAGCCAAAAAATCACTATTTTTTATTACCATCCCTCCACTGCAGCTCAACAGGGATTTTATGCTAAAAAAAAGACGGAACTTTTGGAAGATATCTGCTTGATCTGTCGAACTCATATAAACTCTGTCTTTTCCACTGAAAGCATTAATAAGGGACATTTTGTAACGGCCTGTTTGAACAGGAGGAATGATCCCAGCATTTCAATGTCCTTATAGATGGTTCTAAGACAACGTGTGTGTTCCTCTGTAGGGGGAAGGGAGCGTCCACGAGCTTCTTCTCACCGTCATCACGCGGATGGGCATCGCCGTGTCTCTCGTCTGCCTCGCCATCAGCCTCTTCACCTTCTGCTTCTTCAGAGGTCTGCAAAGCGACCGCAACACCATCCACAAAAACCTCTGCCTCAACCTCTTCATCGGCGAGCTCGTCTACCTCGTGGGCATCAACATGACAGAACCAAAGGTACCGTGGAAATTAAAAATCAGAGGGTTTTAACGTTCACACTGCAGTGATTAACCTTTAAACGCATGAATTTATCTTTCAATTGGCTATGAAGTGGCTGTATTGTTAGCGGAAAAAAGATTAAAATACCACATATATATTCTGTATCTGCTTGTTCTAACACTTGAAGATCTTTGATGCTGACTGTGAGTGAAATATTCAAACTCAAGAGGAAGGGTTTTGTTTTTTTTTTTAATTTTCTTTCTAGGCTTTATCATTTTATCAGATAGAAATATTCTATGCATGCAAGATTTCATACGTTGTTCTCATCAGTTCTATCTTTGGGAACTTTGGGATCTTCAGTAAAACTGAAAATAAAACTCTACGGCTTTGAACAAAGCTTGGTCGCACAATGTGCATTTTAACGATGCACCCACCAGTTGTTTTTTGGGAAATTGTACTTTCTGTACTCTTCTACTTACCCAGAATGAATTTATGGACGTCTTTGTATGCATGATATTGTATGCCGTTTTTTTGGCTCGTGATATTAGCTTAGCTCATTTATTGAACAGTAATGAATCAGTGCTATTTAGGATGGAAAGATAAACATTGTCAAGTTCTCAAATATACTATTTAGATTTTAAACCGTTGCTATTTTATGACCTCATAAAAGGTGTTTGCCTTTTCAACACATCTAACAGATACGGAGCCACATTAGCATTCATTTGGAGCAGTATTTCTGTCCACCTGATAAATGTAGGGCTAATGTTCGCTCTCGTTTTAGCACTGATTTTGTCTCTAAGGACTCCTGAGGGAGAGATTTGGCTCTTTGGCAGCTAAATGCTCCACTGTGTTTCCCATCTAGCAACTAAGTTTCTCTGTTTTCCAGGCAGGTAGTGCACCGTTGGTTTATTAAAGGAACAGCTGCACGCTGCTGCAGCAAAGATATTGAGCTGGGGGGCAAAAAAAGCTCAAGCAACCCCTTTCATAATACATATATTGATATAAAATATTGATTTGAGCAGCTTTAAGCAATTCTTGATCCTCTGGACATTGTGATCTAACTAAACTGGTCACCTAAACGTTTAAACTCTAAACAAAAGCATAAAACATAAATAACTAGGAAAGTCCGATTTAACTAACCCCAAACTGTCCCTCTGAAGCCCCCTCACCTTTGTGTGCAATGTCTGCATGTGTCTTCCCGTCAGCTGGTGTGCTCCATCATCGCCGGCCTTCTCCACTTCTGCTTCCTGGCCGCGTTCGCCTGGATGTGTCTGGAGGGCGTGCAGCTGTACCTCATGCTGGTCGAGGTGTTCGAGAGCGAGTTCTCGCGCAGGAAGTACTACTACGTCTCCGGGTACCTCATCCCGGCCGTGGTGGTGGGCATCTCGGCCGCCATCGACTACAGAAGCTACGGCACGCAGCGGGCGTAAGTGGGACATTCTTGTCGAGGTTTTTCTTTTGCGGGATAACAATGAGGAGCATTAGTCATCTCTTCCCCCAATCAGCATGCATGTATGTGCTAATGATAGCTATATCACAACGAGTAGTCCACCTCTGCCCCCGTGGTAAATTTACACCCTGACACGGCTGTGACAGGGTGTAAATTTCAGGAGGCTGTGAGCAAAGCTGCAGCTTTAATGAATGCGCTGGCTAGCTGCACCGACCTGCTGGGTTTTTATTCTTTGCATGTAGATAATTGCCGCCCCTGTCAGTTAGAAGTTTATGCTCTTCTCCGCTGGTCTTCATCCAAGCAGCAAGCTTCATGATTTGTAAGACTGCAATCCTCTAATTTATGGAATTTAAGCAAATGCTTTTTTTTTTTTTTTTTTTTTTTTTTTGTACCCTCACATTTTATTGCTGTTGTTTCCTGGTGATAAACACGGATCGAGATGCAATTTATTCTGTGTCCGTCGACAATACAATGTTTACTGTTCAAAGTCCTGGGTATACACAGTCAGAGATCCCACATTTGTAGACCGTGAAGTCATGAGTCCAATAGGCCTTTTAGACTGCAGCTTCTCGTGGCACGGGGCCAGCGCTCACTCAAGGACGGGTTTTCTTCTCTGTGGTCGGTGAAGTCTCTATTCTGTTGTTGTGTGTATCATCCAGCCAGCTCCGCCGGGCCCTGATCGATGAGACACAACTTTGTTTTGGCAATGAGATGATTTAATGAACTGAATATCACCTTTTGTCCACTGTAGATGCTGGCTGAGGGTTGATAACCATTTCATCTGGAGCTTCATCGGACCTGTAACCTTCATAATTGTGGTAAGTCGTAATGTTGTGCACGCGTGTGATTTTTTTCTTCTTCTTTTCTTTCAAAGAAAATC
Source organism: Ophiodon elongatus (assembly GCA_016806645.1). Taxonomy (NCBI): domain Eukaryota; kingdom Metazoa; phylum Chordata; class Actinopteri; order Perciformes; family Hexagrammidae; genus Ophiodon; species Ophiodon elongatus. The sequence continues at coordinate 362,136 of JACSYO010001668.1, read as the reverse complement.
TTTGAGAAGAGTTTATAGATTTTCCCTCTCTCTGTACTGGCAGCCTCTTAGCTCTGCTTTCTCCGATCAATTTGCATGAAAGTAAAGTGGTCCCATTATAGCTGACACGAGGACATCAGTGTCCATTCAGCTATGAAATCCTCTGAAATCAGAATCGGTGCGCAGCAACAACTCAAAGCTGTTTGGTCCTTGCTGTACATCAAGAAAATACTCTCCTCCCGCAATCATGAGGAGGAATCGTCTCAGGCATGAAGGTCATTTGCTCAGTGGGAAAACAAGGGTGATGGTGGTAGTGGTTGTGGTAGTGGGCATGGCGGGGGTGGGGGTTGAACATGGAAGTAATGAGTGGGTGGGCCAGACAACCATTATCACAGCTCATAGCCCTGCTGAGGATCATGACACGTCCCCAGCCAATCCCAGCGCACGGACATCTCCATCTTCACCTTTTAATATTTGATGTGGTGCACTGGGTTTTCTCGGTGCACACACAACACACGCACATGCAGGCAGGCGGGGATGCAATGCACGCAGCCCCCAAACAAACACACGTATGCGTATCCATACGGGCGCCTATGGTGGCACACGTGTAAATCTGTCCATAGGCTGTAAATACACGCAAAAACTGGGGGAAGTGCTGCGTCGGCAGGCGCTGTGGTTTTTTTTTTTTTTTTTTTTCTGCACAGTTTGTTTGGCAGAGAAGTGAGAGACCTGAATATTGTAGAGGACGGCTCCTTGGAGACCGGGCATGGGGGGTGGGGGGGTCCATATGTAGTATGCCTCAGCTTTCTGCAGAGTGCCTCCCTGCCCGTCCGTCCGTCCGTCTGTCTCATCGGATCTGTGTCATCACTTGCAGCTGTGTTAAATGCATCTCCAGCCACTCGACTCATGCGGACGTAAGTCGGCCCCAGTGGCTGGGAGACAAAACTCGGCATTACTCTAAGCTGTGATCTAAAAGCCTCTTTCTGTCTTCTTAGCCACTCCCTTTCTTTTTTTTTTTTTTTTTCTCTCCATCTTTTCCCCTGATGTTGTTGGTTTCCATCTGCTTTCCACTCACACTCTTTGTTTCTATTTCTGTTACCCCGTTTCTAAATGCGTCCATATGTTGCGTGTAATAATGCGGATCTTTTTTTTTTTCGCTTATTTATGAATACAAATTTTCAGGCCTTTGATAAACGGAGACTACATTGAGATCACTGCGCTTTGTTTTCTTGCCAACTCATACTCTCTTTATTTTTCCTGTTGTTTGTTTGGCTTCACGGTCGATTGTTCACACTTTTCAAAATGCACACTCGGATAGCAGTTTTTAATAATGTAAAAACACACAGACATAAAGTTGCTTCTCATTTATATTTACAACATTTACAGAAGTGCGTTTCAAAGGTTTAATGTGGAATCGGGCCAAACTGAAGCACACCTCCTCCCTTCCCCAGCATGGCGTCGGGCCCTCCGGTGCTTAGAGAGTCATCCTGAAAGCATGGAAACCTCTCTGGATGTATTGCTTGAACCACTTCAATGTTTTTCCTGGCTTCAGTAAAACATATTTCTAAAATATGGCACTGAGCTCCGTTCTTTCTTTTCTCTGTTTTTCTGGAGCTTTTGTTCGCGGTACATCAGGTCTGTTCGGACTCCATCGGATATACATTCTTGTATTTGATGAGGAATTCTGCTCTTTGGTATTGACTTTCACGTCAAACAAGACAACGAACTTTCTACGCAGCTTAAGTTGAAGGCCGGAGCTCTGTGAAGGAGAGCAAAGGAGTTAACCTCTCGCTGCTTTGTTTCTCTTTGGAGGTTCGGTGTACTTTATGATCTGCACTGAGGCATTCAATTTTGATATTCCTCCCAGTAAAGGTATGCTGGTGTTGATGTTAACTATAGAGCCAAAACCACGACACTGTAGATTAACCAATACTTTAAGTCAGTGGGAAACATAACTACGGGGGGGGGGTAGCAACCAGCGGAGGAATATAACCAAATACATTTACACATGAGCTGTACTTTAGAGCAGATTTGAGTTTTGTTGTGGGAAATATTGTACATTTTGTGCTCCACTACGGGTTTTTAAAAGCTTACAAATTAAGAACAGATGAAGAGTTTATAGATGATCATTTGTTGCTGATTGAAAAAACATGGTTTTGCCAGTGGAGCCGAAACGATTAGTTGATTAATCAATGCTTGACAGAAAATCATTTGACAACTATTATGACATTAGTCGTCTTTCATGGTTCCTGAGTCTGATAGGTTGAATATTTGCTGCTTCTCCTTGTGAAAACATTGTGTAACTCTCACTAGTTTCTGAATTTCTACAAAACAAACAATCAATCGATTATTTGAGAAATAAATAAATAAATAATGAGTTGCAGCCTTAAATAAAATTATTTAAAATGTGTTCCACTTCAACCAACTTAAACGGTAAAATACTTCATTAATAATCTAATGAAATAATGTGTAATGTCATGACAGTCACACAAGATATTTTTCTACATTGAGTATTTCTATTTTATTTCTTTTACTTTTAATACATTTTTCTGATCACATACATTCAAATGCATGCGTATTTATTCAGTGTGATACTAGTACTTCAACTGAAGTAAAGGATCTGAGTATGTCGTCCACCGGCTGTCAGCAACAGGAACTGGATGCCTTTCTAAGTGCAGTCTGTTAACCCTGATACGCGTCTGCTTTGACAGGTCAATGTCATCTTCCTGGTGGTGACGATGTTCAAGATGGTGAAGCACTCCACCTCCATGAAACCCGACTCGTCCAGGCTGGGGGGTATCAGGTGAGGGGTGTAACTCTGGCAGATTAGGTGACCGCTCTGTGGTTTGCGGTAATATGCTCCATTACTGCCTTTGCTTCCCCCTCCGGAATTTCAAAAGCCACATTTGACCAACACATTTATTTGATTTCCTTTTCTCTTAAACCCGACTGAACCAATATTTTTTTCCCCTCCAGTTTTTTATTTCGTCCCGTATAGACGGTGCCTTTTTTAGTTCCTTTTATGATTTCACTATTTGCACTACGCAAGGTTATATTGCCTTTTTTATTTCTTCATAACTGAATTTCTGACCTCTTGGTATCTATTCGCTCCTATATGCTGGCATAGTTTACAGGCTTCCTTCGGAAGACGTAGTCCGCCACATGCCTTATAGATTTAAAGATGGTAAAAAGAAACGGGGGGGGGGGGGGAGCCCCCTCCCCCATCTTTCCGCTTCAAGTGGGCTCCATTTGCTCGATAAAAAGGCCGGTCCCCGTCCATTTCTGTGCCTGGGTTCTTGTTCAACAATGCGTTTGAGGGCAGGCCAACATATGTTATGTGGGCGCCTGATTTTTAGGCAGCCGCTCTGATTTTTGTCCAGAACAAACCACCTCAAAAAAAAAAACCGGCATTGACTTTGTTTTTGGAACACAGAAAGAACATTTTTGGGTGCTGGATTTCACACCATCATCTGCAGAAGTCAAAACTCATTAACTGTCATTAATTAGGGTCTACCTCAAATCAGCTACGTAATTAGTTTCTGTGTCAAATGTGGTCACTCGTATTGTAAAAAAAAAAAAAAAGAAAGAAAAACAAGAAGTGAAATACTTGGTTGCACTTTGTGTGATTATTCAAACCACAAATAATGTATTCCTGTTTGAAAAACCCCCAAAAACTGGACAGCAAGTCTAATCAGCCATCAGCCTTATTTCTGTGCGGCTCGTCTCTCGGTGACACGTTGTCCCGTCTCTTCCCTCCTCGCCTCGCTTCTCTCTCGCGTATCAATAAGGAATAGGCATCGTTATTGACTCTGAAGTTATCTTATTTCCTCTAGGCTTTCCTGGAAGCCGCCGAGGAAAAACCTGCTGCGTTTGCATGCTTTTAAGCCAACGACTCCAAGGAAGACCAGGGAAATATATATTTCTTTGACTCCGGTGTCAAATACCGAACGCACATTCATTCCAAGTCTTATTATCAGCGTTTATACGCCACGATGCAAAAGAGCTTTGTTTTTTAACAAGCTGCCGTCCAAAAGCAGAGAAACGTCAAACCGGGCCAAAGAGGAAAACCTACTGCAACTTTACGGTTTCGCTCATTAATGTTCTTCATTATAAATCTTCTTTTTCTTGCGCAGGTCGTGGGTGATGGGAGCGTTTGCCCTGCTTTGTCTGCTGGGGCTCACGTGGACCTTTGGCTTGTTCTTCCTCAACGAATCGTCCATCGTGATGGCTTACCTCTTCACCATCTTCAACACCCTGCAAGGGATGTTCATCTTCATCTTCCACTGCCTCCTCCAGAAAAAGGTACGAGTTCCTTCTCCGGCGCTCTTCTGAAGTTATCAGTTGTGTAATTGATTAGTCGAACATCCCCATTTCAAAGTTGTTTTTTGAAGCAAAAATGCAAACGGAAAAAAAGGTTCTTCCCGCTTCTAAAGTTTTTTTTTTTTTTTTTTTTTCTTTAATTCAATATTCTTTGGTTTTTGGATGAAAAATACATCACTTTAGAAATTCTCAAATGTTCTTGAACAATCAAATAAAGAGTAAATCAAATAGAATTGGCTGATTAAACTGCAGTGTAATGGAGTCATTTAATCAAATGTTCAATTGACAGAAATGTGTTCAGCAACCATTTTCATAATCAGTTAATCATGAAAGCCTA